>JARHVA010000005.1:272500-1012500 GCA_037957365.1 Torreya grandis | reverse complement strand
ACCCATGGTGTTGGATTGTGTTGAAGACATGTCGTAGGACCTTAGAGATTGGCATTGGAAGGTTATTATTAATGTTTCTATACATACCAGAATACTATAGCTATGTAGTCCATAAAAATATGCAGATATTTAATATTTTAAGTTGCATTATAAAGGGGTGTATTTCAAAATCAAAGGAGAAGTCTATGTTTTAAAGGTAATGTCCCAACCAAGAGCACCATCTCAAACAAAAGAGTACCAAGGTTGGTAGTTTTACTATTGTTTTTAGTTTATGAACTCTAAAATTGTAGAAAAGTCAAAACAACCTTTATTTTTCTAAAACCACCATTTCCTATCTCAAAACTACCTATAAAATAAATCCTTTGCTTTAGATTATCTCAAAAACCACTTATTTGCCAAACTCATGATAATGGATTTAAGAGGGTTATCAACATAAAAACAGTTATGAATGACAAAATATGAAAGTGCAATGTACTTAGATAATAAATAAAGCAAGAAAGAGATTACCAATGTAGAACTATGATATCAATATTTTATTATGCCAAGTTGTGTACTATATCTAAGAGATCAGATGTCTAGTGTTTATGTACTTTCTAACTTCATTATTTTGTGTCTCTCTATATACAAATAATGGAAGTGTACATTATCATACAATGAAGGAAGATGAAGCACTGTTTGAACTGTTACAATAATTAGTAACAATTGGCTCATAATCGAAGAGTGCAATGATGTCACTAGATATCATTATTGACAAGCTTGGTACTGTAGTAGTGACATTACACAAGCTATACATTAATGCAAAAGTGGAATTTGATCTAAAAAATTGGCACATAGGTGAGGAAACTACTGTTAGTGTTTTTAATGTTAGCACAAACTTGTGTGTGCAATAGTGATAATATTTAGTAAGGCCTAGTGATCTAGATCCTCCTGGATCAATCACCCTTACTTGAAGAACAATGGTTCACATTACATGCAATTGCAATAATAGATGTGGAAATAAATTGTAATCCTAAACCTTTATAAACCATTTTTCTTGGGAACACATTTGACATGCTTTAATGATTTGGAAGAGAGGAATCTTTTGTCGACGCGTCCTTTTAATCAGGCATCAATAACTTTAAATGATTTTTTTGGGATGTTATAATGGGGATTGATTGATGTCTACTAAAGAGTCTATGTAGTATCTAAAATATCAAATAGGGTTGGAATGTAGTGGCACAAGAGTTCTATGTTGAAGACTGGATGCAACCCAAGGTAAGATGGAAAATTAAACTTGAAAATGTTATCTCGTACTTGCTTAGTGATGATATAGGGCCTATACTGAAGTGAAAAAAAGCTTGAGGTAAGGTCTTGTCAATCTCTCCTTCTTCAGGTGTATCCAAACTCGATCACAAACCTAAAAGGTGTGTGATGTCTAATGTTTACCATGGCATTATTTTTATTTCACATAAGCCTATTATAAAATGGTTTGCACTTGTTGTTAAATGTACTGAATGTGATCAATGAATTGAACAACTTTGTTAACTTCATTTTGCACTGAAGGAGTTTTTACTATTGATGGTAGAATAGATTAGGCTATGCCAATGGGTGCCAAAGGTTAGAAACCTAAGTAGGGTTAAAAAGTGTTATATGTAGTAGAGTTATGTAGATCTCTATTGTAGCTATGCTAAATTAAAGGCAAAATTTTAGTTTGTCCATCAATTTGTGGATGAAAGCGGTGGACTTATTCAATTTTATGTCTAGCATAGACCAAAGCACTTTCCAAAAATGGCTCAAAAATAATATATGCCCATTAGACTGGATATTTTATGGGATTCCAAAGTTGACCCAGACATGTTAAAAGTACAATTGATCTAATTTTAGAGATGATATTTCTTAATTACAAGGTATGAAAAATTCCATCTTTAATAATGTATCAACTACAACATAAACACAATCATTACCATGATTGATAGTAGGGTATATTGAGATAAAATACATGGAAATAGATTATCACGATATTTTTATAACTGGTAGAGGTGCGTATAAACCTTACTTCTTGTTAACCAAATTAGGTATTGTACATGTGGTACAAGACTTGATGTATTTAAACACATCAACCCTAACATGTGTCTAGAAGAATTACTTATACAACACTGAAATAGTCTATTCAATTCTAAAATGTCTTACAACCTTTCTAAAATGATTCCCCCATATTAGTTTGTCTCTCTACCTCATGTAGAATGCACAAGTACCCAAGATGATATAAGATTCCATCATGCAAGTAGAAATCTAAAACTAAATTATCGTAGAGCAAATTTTGATAGGTATCTACAAAATACATATCTGGAAAATACAATTATGACCATGTGCTAACTTCATGGCCACATTCATCAAGTATAGAAATGTGAGCTTAAAAAATTGGATAATTCAGACAATTTATGATAGGGTTGGCCCTTCCTTCTTATGCTTGATGTTTAGGTGTAACTGGTGAAGATAAGAAGACCATTTTGAAGTCATTCTTACCACAACTTATTTTGATTCTACCAAAATTGAAGTGGATTGTGATCTGTGTGGATAAAAATCTCCTTTACCAAGATATGATTCTTCTAATGTTTACATGATTGAACAATGGCATAAAGCTCATGATCATAAGTTCGGTACTCTATTACTGATGCAGTGAATATTTTGCTATGGTCAGTAATCAGATGACTATATTGAGTTGGGATTGCTCCAAGTGTGAATTCAGAAGTATCTATCTCAAGTTTAATTGGTAGTTTAAGATCTATTAACACAAGTACTGGTGCAGAACAAAGTCTATATTTCAATTATTTGAATATTTTATATTATGTGGCTTCCTAGATGAACTTTGCTTTAGCACCAACTTTGATAACTTGGTTCAAAGTCCAAGTCACATGAGAAAATCCAAGTACAAATCTCTTGTAAAAATTTGTCATTCCCAAGAAGGTTCGAAGCTTTATGAGATTTTTTGGTTGTGTACATTCAAAACTGACTCAATTATTGGTTTGATCCACATACACTCTTTGTGCATCTACTAGGTATCCAAGATACTATATCTCCCACATAGGAAATGAACAGGTCTCCATTTTTGCATACAAATTTTGCTTTTGTAAAGTTTCAATCACTTTCTTATAGCATAGATGTTCATCCCATATTTTGTTAAAAAGTAGGATGTCATCAAGGAAGACTACAACAAACATAGTGAATGGCCTAAGAAATTCATTCATTATCTGTATGAACTTAGTTGGTGCCTTGGTCAAATCAAAGGGATAACTAACCATTCAAACACACCTTATTTTTCCTTGAATGTTATTTCCATGTATCCATAGGTTCAATAGGGACTTGATGATACCTAGACTTAAGATCATTTTTGGTGAATATTTTACATCATTGGAGTGGTCCCTCAAATATTCAATCCTTGAAAGAGGATAGCATTTCTTCACTATGATTTTGTTGAGAGCCTTTTAATCGATTCACAACCTCCATGTGTCATATTTATTTGGCATAATCATAATGGGACTATTATAAAGGTAATGAATTGGGCCTGATATGTCTTTTATCCACAAGTTCATGGATTTGTCACTTGATTAATTCATTCTTTAGAAATGATCTATAGTATAAATAGGAATTAGTTATAAGTAGTGCAGGGATAAAATCAATAGTGTGATTTTCCACATAGTGTAAGCACTTCCCTTGGTAACTAAAAAATATTTTTAAATTCTTCCAATGAGTGGCTCAACTTTGAGGTTTTCTACTGCTATTATTGGAGGGACTGTAGTATGGATTGGTTCCATAATGACTTTTCTACATTTAGACCTTGCCATCAAAATCACAAACTTCTTATTAGGTTTGACTAGCATCTTACATTTCTTGGTGATGATGAGTGATAACTTAGGGACTACTTATTGTATGCAATATCTCTTATTACCAACATCTATGACAACACATTTGGTATTTTCCCCATAGATTACATGTCAATTATAAATATATGGTTGACTAATTAAAACATCACATACCTATGAGACATCATAAAGAACTATATCTTAAAAAGGCTTGATGGTTTACACCAATTGACATTGCTAAGTAACACATTTCTCAAATCTCACACTAAACCATTTGATAGTGTATGGTTTTGGGTGAGGCATTAGTTGTAATTTCAATATGAGAACTAATTTAGGGAAAATAAAGTTATTCTAACATCCATTGTCAACAATGAAGTGTATTGGTTGAGTATTGATCCATATTTGAGAATAGAACAATCTTTTTACTTATTTTATTTCTATAGGGGTAGTATATATGTTTATGATACCCACTATGGTGATAGGTTCAGAATCCTTTATCTGCTTACCTTTCTCCAATGATGTTGTATCTACACATATTACTTCAAGTTGTGTAAATAGAGTCTCCCTAGGAACAAAACACCACTTGCCAGCCTTAGACTACTTATTTTGATCATTTGATGATTGTTGCTTCCTCTGTGGAGGGTGTTTGGTCTTGTTTATTAGTTTGAAATTTGGCTTAGAAGATTTAAACAATTTTTTGGTTTGATATTTAGAATATTTTTCTTAGTCTTAACCTTGGCCTTCGCTTCAAACTTACAAGTAAAGCTGTAGGATTCTCCAATTAAATATATTTGTAAGAAATCTATATTTGATTGGATATGTGGTCTCGAGCTCAACCTATACTTTAAAACAAGGTTTTGGTTTTAATATTAAATCCTGAGTTTGGACACCAAAGTTTGGAAGGTATATATTTATTATTGCACATGTTATTCCTTGCCTTGGGTGCAGCTAGGAGAACTTGATGTATTGTCATCATAATTTTTGATAGGATAATAGGTTTCTTTGATTGTTTCTATGAAACCATTTTATATGTCTACAAATGTGTCTAAGTTAACTTCATATTCATGATTATTACGTGAAGTGTAGTATTTTTCCCATAATTTCTTACTGATAATGATTTTTTTAGAAGAGTGAATGTAATCTTTCTTTTATTAGAGAATTGACAGAGTACTTAATATGAAAAGATAAGTTTAAGTCAGTTATCTCATGTATCTACATCTATTTTGACTTCAAAATAAGGATGTCTAGATTTAATTTTATCTTGTATGGAGTTTGACCACCAAATGGCTAGAAAAGTAATGAAAAGTGATCAATGATACTTGATTAGTCATATACATGACATTCTTCCAAATATTTTGTTATATTTTTAATGTATCCCCTATCATCTTATAGAAAATTTATGAAGTTGGAATCAAATATTTATCTCCCATTTGAGGACATGAATGAAGGCTTAATTAAGGGTCGTAAATATTGAGTCCTAACCTCATGTAATTAGACCTTGTATAAGTCGGCATACAAACAGAGACAAATTCATAAATAAGAAATACCACTCAAAAATGATATGGTGTGTATGCTTTGATATCACATATCTAAGGCCCAAAAGGATATCCATTGGATAACCTACATAAATGGATTTAAGATGGTTATGAACCAAAAAAAATCTATGAATGATAGAAAATATGAAAATGTAATGCATTCAAAGAACAAAGAACATAATAAATAAATGACAACCAATGTAGAACTGTAATAATAACATTTTATTATTTAAGAGATTAGGTGTTTGGTGTATATGTACTTCAAAATTTCATTCTTTTTGGTCTCTCTATATAAAAATAATGGAAGTGTACAATATTGTACAATGAAGGAAGATGAAGCATCAATTGAACCATTACAAGAGTTGGTAACAATCACTTCATAACTAAAGAGTGTGGTGACATCACTGGATATCATTACTAATGAGTTAGATGCTACAATACTGACACTATAATAGATATTTGATAATGTAGAAGTGCAAATGGATCTAATAAATTAGCACATAGGTGTATAACCTATTGCCACTACTACTGATGTTATCATAATCTTATATGTGTAATAGTGTTAATCTTCAGTAATATCTAGTCATCCATATCTTTTTGGATCAGGCTATCTCTTATTGATGAGAAAATGATTCTCTCAAAAGGCATTTCAAGAGAGCTAAAGACAATGGACATGCTAAGTGATATACATAAATATTTTTTATGAACTCAGAACAAAATTCTTATCTTTTGTGATATTGTTGATGAAATGACAAAGGTCATGAACACATGGTTAACCCGCATTTCAAATATAGTGATTTATAAAGATGATAACATAGTTGATACTTGGTGCTATAACTATGTTATGAATTTTCAAATTGAATAAACCACATGAGGAATAAAGTATTGTTGTGTAGAATAAGAATGAATGAACCCTGGAAGTGGGCATATTTTTAAAGGAAAGTCTTCATAATGAAAACATAATATTATTTAACATTGTAATCTTGTAATATTCTATGCTTATTATTGGGAAATAATCACATGTCATAAATATGAAATATTGGAAATTCCAAATTCACATTTAGACTCTTATACAAAGAATGTTTGCTTCCCCAAAATTCCCAACACTATGTCCAAGTGTTGAAGATGTTCCTCCCATGTTTTATTATACACTAGGATGTCATAAAATAAGACCAACATAAACTTACTCAAGTGTTGCCTAGATACATTATTCATACAATATTGGAAAGTTATTGGAACATTATTTTAAAAAATTGAAAAGTTCAGAAGAATGCTTGGTCTGATAAAGGGGGATGTAACAATATTGTATATATTTTTTATTATCCTAGGTGTCTTTTGCCTCATTTAGTAATTTATTTTCCATTCACATAAGAATATGAAGAGTCTCTTTGGGAATGTGAAGTGAAAAAACATTTTAGATTATTTATTTCTAAGGTTTTTCTTCCAAGTTTAATGTGAACACAATTTTGGCTTGCACCAATAATTATTAAATCATGTACTTGATCCTAGTATTTTTCTTTGTCATATCCTTGCTAGCTATGGGGGATTGAGTTGTTGGTAGAGTTACCTACATCCCAAAAAGTGATAGAGAGGTTAGGTATAATGAAAGATAAAATAAAAAGGGTCAAAAATAATAAATATAAGTGTTTGATTAACTAGGTCACAAAGATATGGATGATCAAGATCTTATTTGGTTTGAGAAATTTGCTCAAAACCAAGAGGGTATGACTGATAAAATCACTAAGTTTAATCACACCATATAGGTCATAAGTGTAAATCATCCTCCCAATGGTGAGGGGAGTGCTCCAAGAACCAAAAATAACCCTCCTCCTACATAAAAGGCAATCATTGGAGTTTTAGCTAGGCCTTTATAGCGTAATTTCATATGTCGATAAGAAGTCATTCTTGAGGTGGAGTTTCAGCCTCCAATGATGGATGATATCATTGTCAGTTATCAATAATACATGACTTTTATACTTGAAATCAAGGGGGAGATATCCCTCACTAGATTCATGCGACTAAGGAGAAATAAAGAGGGACCTAGGACTGATCCTATCCCTTAGTATAATTAAAAGGATCTTCAACACACAGTGGGAAAGGTCACTCTGTCTAAATTTTATAGGTCTACCAAGAGTACCGTTCTAGCTTGGATATAAAAGGTGGATACCTATCTTTCCCTCTAACTTATGATGGAAGATGAAACCATAAAATTTACTAATTTACATCTTGAGGCACAACACATGAGTGGTGGTACTTTAGTCACATAAAGGCCCAACCTAATCCACTCTTATGATGAGTTCAATAGGAGGTCGATAGAGAGGTTTGATATGGCTAATCTAGAAGTATATTCCTTATAGCTATCAAAAGAAACTATTCCATCAAGGAGGGTTTTAACAAAAGGAGATGCCAAAACTGAGTAAAGAGATGGAAATGGGGAATGAGATTAGAAGTAAAAAACTATGCTTCACTTGCAAGGATCCATGGGAGCCTTGAAATAGATGTCTTAGGCATGGTCAAGTTATATTGAGGTGATATCAGATGTTGAATCAAAATTATAAGATTTTGAATATGAAATTGAAGAAAATGAACTAGAACTAAAAAGAAAAGAGGAATAAAATACTTCAGGAGGCACACTTGCCATACTATTTGGTGCTCTCTTTTAGAGTTCAAGGAGTTTTTGAAGGGAAAAAGGTCACAGTGTTGATTGATAGTGGGGAAACCCATAATTTTATTGATGAAGGATTGGTAACTAGGATGGGTTTGAAAGCAAAAGATTTCAAGGGTTTCAATGTGATTGTAGCTGATGGATACAACCTTCCATATACCAAGAGAATTAAACAACTTAATCTTGCTTTGGGAAGACATAAAGTAAGTGATGACTTATATGTTATAGCCATAGGAGAAACATATGTGGTACTTGGGGTAAAATAGTTAAATTATTTGGGAGAATTCACCCTAAATTATCAAACTATGTAGCTAAAGTTTAAAATAGATGGGAAAGAGGTTGTGCTTCAAGGCATGACTAATGGTCCTCCTAGAGTGGTCATAACAAAGAGGATGGAGAGAGATTTTAATAGAGGACTTGTTGCTTGGGAATCCCATTATTAGGTTAACATTACAAATTTATACATAGATAATAAATCCTACCATGTGGTCATTCAGTCTGTTTTAGACAAGCATGACACATTATTTAGTGTAAACCTCTAGGATTGCCACTAGATAGAGGACTTCAACACATAATTGAGTTGGAATCATGTTCTAAACCTTTATTGATTATTCCTTATATCCATCTAAGATCATTCAAAGAATAAATTGATAAGTAAATCAAGGAATTATTAGAGATGGGACATATCCAACCTAGTTCTAGTTCTTTTGCTTCTTCTATTATTTTGGTGTAGACAATGATCGACAACTAAATTATCCTTCCCTTTGACATAATCAATATAAAAGTCATAGGATTTAATTTTGATTATCCTCTTCTATTTCCTATCACTCAAAATTGTATGACTGATAAAATATTTCATACTATTATAATCTGTTTTGACTACAAACCTACCACAAATCAGATATTGTCTAAATTTGGACAAAGCATACATGATGGCCAACATTTATTTATTATAAATGAATCACCTATGCTCTACCTATTTGAGTTTCCAGATTTCAAAGGCTATAGGGTTCCCTTTTTTCAATAAAATATCCCCTATACCTTCCCTTGAAGCGTCACATTCTAGCATAAAAGGAAAGGAGAAATTTAGAACAATAAGTACCAAGCACAAACTCATACCTCCTTGAATTTATCAACTTGGGATATTTTAGGCTAGTTGAAAGTCCCCATTTTGGTTAAATATTTCAACAAAATAACAAGTTGAAAAAATCCCTTGACAAACTTTCTATTATAGCTGCATAAACCTAAAAACCCTCTCAAATGTATCATGGTAGTAGGTAGAGGCCAATCCATGATTGCTTAGATTTTTTGTTGATACAGATGGACCCCTTGGGAAATAATTACATGTCTTAAATATAAAATTTTGTAAATTCCAAATTCACATTTAGACTCTTATACAAAGAGTGTTTGCTGACCCAAAATTCCCAACACTATGTCCAAGTGTTGAAGACGTTATTCCTATGTTTTAGTATACACTAGGTTGTCATCAAAGAAGATCAACACAAACTTCCTTAAGTGTTTCATAAATAAATTATTCATACAATATTTTAAATTTATTTTAATATTATTTAATCGAAAGGGAATCACCAAAAATTCATGGTGCCCATAATGACATTTAAAAGCAAACTTTTGAACATCCTCTTCTCTTACCCAAATTTGGTGATATTTGGTCTTCAAGCCAATCTTGGAAAAGTAGATGACCTCATGTAGCTCATAAATTAATTCATCAATCCTGAGTATGAGATACCTATTTTTTATGATAATTTTGTTCAAAAGGAAGCATTTTATGCACATCCTCATAGTTCTATCTTTCTTCTTCACTAGCATAAATGAAGAAGCAAAAGGACTAGAAGTAGGCCTTATAGGACCCATATACAAGTGTTATTTGATGTATTTCTCAATATATTCCTTATATACTCAAGGATTTTGTAATCATAATGATTGAGATGGTGGGGGAGAATCAGTCTTCAAAACTATTACAACTTTACTTTATCATTTATGAACTATCAAAACAATACAGTGAACTAACAACACATTATGAGCCATGAGCATGAGATAAGAGCATAACACATAGAAAACTTATTTGAGTGAGAAAGATATAAGGGGAATAAAACCAAATGATTATGCAAATGGAATAAAATCCTATAAGAAAAACATCAATATTTAGTGAAGTTCCAACTTTACTTGGAACACCAATCCCAATTAGCCAAACACCAACTTGACTAGGCTTTAACAAGCACCCACTTACAAGGAGGCACTAACCCCCTAGATGACTCAGTACCAACTCATCTAAATAAAAACCTTGATCACATTTTAAAAAAAAAATCTCATACAATAGATGATTATCTCCTTTATCTCTTCACACACCCCTGTCTTTCTCAAACTCATCTTTAGCCTTCTTCACTCAATTAGCCCTCTTATTGACTCGATTAGGCCATATGACACTGATAATCATATATAATACCCATATCATATATTAATTATGGTTTATATTCTCCCTCATAATGGTCTACAAGACCTCTTTTATCTCTTCAAAGTTTTATCTCATTCGCTTCAACTCTTTCAAAATCTAACTAGATAATTAGGCCTATTAGGCCTTATCTTATATTAGGCTCCTGCTCATACACTCTTAGTTGGCCATACACACTTGAACATTTATATTTACAATATAATGGGACTTAGGTCATGTAAAAAACATTACAATAGTTTGGTCATAGCATATAGGACCAAAAACCTCTTTTAGGCCTTAAGGAGACTTAATTCAAGTAAGCCTTCATTAGCAAATGTTACCCGTTGAAGTCTTTAAAAAACTTTCAAACTCCTCAAATAGAAATAAAATATCATACATCACTCAAATATATCCCTACCAATATCATATTAGGTCCATGACACCTTTTAGCTGCAACCACCACTTGAAGCATGCCATTATAAATGTTCATAATTAGGCATGTGCATACCCATAAAGTCTATCTTGAACAACTAAATTAAAAACACAATTTTTTCAAAAAAAATGGAAAAAAATAATATAAATATAACCTTAAATAATTATACAATCTCACCAAGTTTATTATACTTCATTACACAGGGCAAAAGGACTCAAACCCTTCTCTGCAAGTAGCCCACTCATAACTACCAACTAGCCTCAAAACACTGGCATGGAAATAATGACCTAAAACACCTATTTAACCACTTTAGAGACTTAAAATTCATGTATATTATTATATGATTAACATATAGATAGATAATATGGTCAAATGGTAATATTGGTCTTATAAACCAATCTCATAGTCTTGTATCTTCATGTCTCATCTAAACTAGATAAGTCAACTTATGAGCAACATTTTCATCTTATTCACTAATATCCAAAACATATGAAGAAGATGAAAATGTATTATATGTCATGAATAATTTCTCCATGTACTTGGATTCATCCCTAATCCATGATAACACATCCATAATCACCTTCTCACTTATGCCTGGGTTTCTCATTGTTTACATCATTACACCTATTAGCGTCTGGTCAACTTGTAAGAAAAGTTTATAACCATTGAGGGATAAAATATGATAAAAAACCTTCATGGTAATCAAATGCAAGTCTCAATATTAAACCTTCATCCATTTGTTAACTTTGACTTGGTCAACTCTAACTGTTACATCAAATCCTTAAGAAATAAGGCCTTTCCTATAGGGTTCACTCACTCACCTGAAAAATCAATCACACTTGAAGGTGCCTAAAAGATTTGGATACATGATAAAATCACTTAAATATCCATACCAAACCATTATGAACATTTTATAATAATATCTTTCACATTGAGTCATTGTTAGGGTTTTAGAGAGGGTTAACATTATTTTTTATGTTAATGATTATTGATAAAGGATTACCCCTCATTTATAAAAACAATGCATGGAGATATTTTTTATGAACCTTATGCATCTCTCCTCAATATTTTAGGTTCCCATGTAGAGTTTACACATGCCAATAAACACTTGAAAGTCCTTTTCAGGTTGAGAACCCTTCATTTTGTGCACTTAAGAAACCTCAAAACTACTTTTCATGCCTCTTTTTGAAAAATTTGACCTCAGAGTTAATAAACGCACCTTGGATAACCTATCTCATCACTAAAAATTCTCAAATTCTCATTCTTGCCTTGGAAACTGATCCTAATACCCCTTTTGGTCACCATCTCTCTCTTTCCTCTCTAGGCCTTGATTTACAAGTCACATTAGGCCTTGAAAATTACCTTGTAGCCATTGTCCAAGCTATCAACACCTCATATACATGTCATAAAATCTCTTTCCATGCTTAACCACTACCATAAAATCTTCATATACCTTGACAATACCTTATAACACCTCATTAGGTTAGGCAAAGTTAAAAACTAGTCTCGATTCATTATGGTATAATTATAAAGAATTAGAGTGTTTTTCAGAAAAAATAGCATAGTAAACTAAGTTCATTAAAATAAAATCTAAAATCACAAAAGCTAAGTATAACTTAGTAGTTTGTGATATGATTGTGAGTTGACAACTAAGTTCGTAAAAACTACTAAGTTACAATAATCACTAAGTTCATAATAATTACAATGTTAATCACACAAAACTTAGCCATACTTAAATGTAGCCCTATGTAATTATAATGGATCTTATATTTGGTTCTTAATGAACTTAAGGAGGTCTTTTAATGGATCATTGTTGTGTTTAGCCATATAAAACATTGCATAAGTTATTTTGTTGTGTTTAGTCTTATTAACTTGTGTAGGTCACTTAACATCTACAATGATTTAGCCATATAAAAAATTATAGCTGTGTCAAGGGATTTATTTGCATGTACAGTGTTTTAACTACATGTATAATGAACTTAGGGTGGGGTGATCTGCATATTGTATTTAGTGCCTTGTCTTAATTAGTATAGCGGTTGGGAAAAAGGGTGATTCTTGTATGCCAATTTCTATATTCGCTTTTATACCATAACTACTTAAATTTCTATATGGTGATTTTGATTGATTATGTCAATTTGTAATTATGGCATCTAGTTTCCCTAATACATGATCTATCCTATAATATAATGGATTATATTACAAATATGCCCCTAAGTAATTATATCAGAGGTTGATTTACATATAGGCGTATATTATAAATCATAAGATGATTGGTATATAGGAGTATGCAATTCGTGTAAATCTTATATAGTGATTTCATTAAGCCGAGGATGATTTGTATAAATAATTGAGTTTTACATATACTAAAATCACTGAGTGATTTGGTATTTTTATATGTTAAAGAGAGCTACGTGTGGTATATTTATACTATACTTAATACTAATCCAAGAGTTCATTCATTTAACCTAGTATAAAAAGTCTCAATGGATAAGATAACTAAGCTAATAGTACACTTATATAGGGTTAAATAATATTATTAGCACTAATTGATATCCTACAAATTAATATATAATTCAGCCATTATGCCACATAGTGTATAACAATCTATTAATATTAGTTATATTTATAAATGATGTTATAAGCTTTAAGCGATAAATGTATAATGTATTTCTATGAGGATGCACTAATTGAGGATGACATTACATGTGGATACGCTGTATTTTTATCCCTAGAATATAATTCAATTTAATGTAATTAGTCTATTAGGGATATCCCTCAAAAATACCCCTTGTTAAAGATAACTAACTGTAGGACTATACTATTAAAAAGAGCTTATATATAAGTATATTCCATGCACTATATGAAATCTATTAATATGTCTTTACAATGTTACATGTGGACTCATTATGTAGTAATCATGTTCCATTGTCTATCTGTTGTTATAATTATCCAACTATAGATGCTTTAAATTACCAATTATATAATAATTGGATAGACTACAATTACAATATTTACAGGCTATATGTATTAATGATGATGAGTATATCGTATCATGGTCCACTTTTACCCACTAATAATTATTGGTTGGTGTATTGTATATTGATCTATTGTAAACTTATGTACTATATATACCATGGGTACCCTAATATGCACGAGAGGCATATACATCTATAGTTATGTTGGGATGCCTACCTATTACATAGTTTTTGACTAGTATATTATCACATCTTGAGTGATTTATATATCTGTGTACTTGATGAAACTATTGTGTGTTGTATAAGAGCACTTAATATTTTGTCGAATACTCGTATGTAACCAAAATAGAAAAGACTATGTTGCCTTGAGAACTTGTGTGCAGAGTTAGGTACGTTTTGGATAAGTCAAGATGAAAATATGTCAAGTTAGGGATAAAAACTATGAAGCAAAATAACATTGAAAAATCCTTTATTTTATAAATATTGTCAATATACTTCATGAACAAGGAAGTTACAATCAAAGGGGCTACTGATTAATAAATATAAATGAACATTGATATAGTAGTTACATGTAATTTGAGTACTTATATATGGTGCATATTATGATGTACAAGTACTCGTATATAAGAGATATACAAATAACCAGGGGTGGTTAAATAAAGACATAAAGTATCTGAAACTATAACCATATTAAAATAGTCTCCTAGAAATTAAATGATATGTTTAAATGAAAGATGATAATAGGTTTATGAGTTATTTGTTTCTCTATAAATAGTATGACTGACTGTTAGTTTATATATTCAACATTGAATACTTGTGTGCAATACATAATATGAGAGTGTTAATATGTACAAGTGTTTAGACATGTATAGCATATAATAGTGCATCATGGTGTGTGCCTATAAGTTATAGTAGTATGTGATTTAAACATAGGGTATAACCAGGTGATATAATCTCATACTTGCTTGATTATTATTTATGATTTGAGTCATTTGATTCTTGAAATCGTAAGTTTGGTTATGTGTAATTATGTATTTGTGTTCATATATAATGAATTATGATATTATGGGATGTCATAGAGTACTATAGTATAAATGTATGTCATACCCTGATGGTAGCAAATTAATAGTGATATACCTAGAACTCATTCATGCATTTGATGGACTAAATGTATGTGAGTTGGTTATTTATTTAAATAGTATATTTTATGACAATTAATATGACTTTATGTATGCATGCATACAATCCCTGAGAGTATAACGAATGTTAGGATAGAATATTATATATTTTGTGGGAACTGTAACTTGCATTGTTATATCTAGTTGATTGAATAGAAGCTTATGTTTTCATGTATTTAAGACCACTTTATAATGGTTCATTATGAAAAAATAGTAGTTATATTTAGAACACTAGACTATGATAATATGGGTTATCATAGGGTGTAGTATGTTTGAAAACTAATTATGATAATTAGAATCTATAGTTCAATATTTATTTTACCTAGATAATATAAATTGTAGTCATTATTTATATTATGAGATAGATAATAACGTGAGATTCCTTCATATGTTTGATGGAATAAATGTATTTTTTTTATTACTCTTATGCTTAACATGTTATGCGATATGATTACTAGTAGTATGTAAATTATATGAATCTTTTAATTATATTATGTTAACCAATCTCACAGTCTTGATATTGAGTAAGGAGTGAGATGTATTTCACTGGATTACTAGCATCATAATTCCATATGAAGGCAATATGATCAAGTGGTGTGTATAAATTTTAACTAATATATAGATCGCTATTATTTATTAATCTTGAAAACTTTGGTCAACGTATGTTTAGTAAGATATTGTCATTTTATGAGTATGATTTACATGTCTAATTTTATATGATACACCACATGTTTAATTTATAAATCATATAGCACACATGATGCAAATTTTTGTAATGATCTTGTTTATTATGGATGCAAAACATACTCTCATACTCAATACCTCTACAAACATACCTAGCTTTGACTTTTTATAAACCTTATTTATCTCTAAACTTTGTTCTACTCCCTTAGTCATTTCAAAATATATTTCATCTCCTCTTAACTATCTACTCCATCAACACAATTCCCACTGTCACCTTCTAATCAACTTTCACACTTGTCTTATTCACTATGCTTATTCTTTGACAAGGACTCATTGGCAACTTGGTCAATACATGGTTTTGAGTTTTCTCCATTATATGATGAATCTATTAATCATTCCTTGATCAAAAAATTCCTCATTTAACCCCTAAATTATCCACTCATCCTCAAAGTACAACTCTTTCACCTTCATATACTTCTTGTCTTTATTCAAGTCCTTTTGTAGCCTTTTTTTGGCTTTTATCAATTGTACGGATAGGTACATATTGTTATTGAGAAATTAAGATCATTTTAAGACACCCTCTATCATATTCTTCCTCTTCATGAAATTTAATGATCTATCTCTACTCTCAAACCACTTTTCTAACCCTTTTTAGACTCTGTCTAGGCCTAATTAGGCCTTCTCTACCCTATCTCATACACAGTCTCATGAAACCATACACACAGGTACCGTATTGGTTAAAAAATCCCAAAATATCTTATAAAACTTGTAACCCTAAGTGATTACCAATATTCATAAAATTTTGACAATTGAATCTCTTGTAATGTTGGTTTTTGTTTTCAAACCCTAATTCAAGGTTTACACAGGCCGTACAGACCTGAGAAGGAGAAAGTTGATCTTTTTATGTTTCAAAATGGATTCCAAGTCACTCTAATCATTGAATAACCTCTGTAGAAACTTAACACACCATATCCAATCAAAATTTATGCTACATGACACCTTGGTTACACACTTTTACAATATTTTGAATTGATTATGTAGAGGTTCACAAACACCTACAATCTGTATTAACCCAAGAGAAGGTATTACAAGATTTCAAGATTCAAAAGAGGATTAAATATTTTTAATCAATTGGATAAGTTTTTTATACACTCCCCACACATTCCTAAGGAATTACATTAATTCATATGACCTCTTTTGTTCACTTACACCCTAATTCGAGTATGAATGTATGTAATTAACACTCATAGGGTTTAAATAGATTTTCCTCACATAAAGGTGTATAAGCAAATAGGAAATATGTAAATAACCTTAATATCTCTACAATAATTAATTAATAATGGATATAATACATCAAATTAACATTACTCATAACCTTGCTATACTCACAATGCAAACTCAGTCTTTGATCACAAAACACAAACAAAACAAGGTTTGCAACATATTGATCTTCAAAATTGAGAGATCCTTATTTATTTATTTGAAGTTTGACATCATTACATATTATAATTCATCTCCTAATAAATAAATCCAATCAAAATAAATTAAAAATTATTTTATATCCTACAACTATCCTAACTATTTTTGAACTCTCTCCAACGAGCATTAGAAGCTAGTTAATCCATTTAAACATACATCAAAGTTGTTTTGTTAACACTCATGACTTAAGACCCATGGTATAGGTTCATGGTGTCTTTTATAAGTCATACTATCAATTTTACACATGGAGAGTTTATTCACGTGCTCTTGCAACTCCTAAACTAACTTTTCAAATAAAAAAATTCAAATTATTAGAATTGGCGAGAAAATGCCAATGTGAAATTATGACCTACCTAAGCACACCTAGACACTTTTAGAAGACTCTAAAGTGTGTAATAAGACTCATAACATCCTTCAAACACCATAAACATGTTATATGACTATGTACATACTTGATCAAACCAGAATTGTTCAAACAAATACAAGACATATCATCCTTAGAAGGATGCTCTTACATCATACTATCAAGAAGCAAAAGAAACTTTCCTCTAAAAGTTATAAATGATCTGGCACTGATGTTCTTAACAATATATCTCTTTCAATTGCATGTCCTCATATATCCCAAGGTCTATTTAAAGCATGTAGATCTTCTTTATTCTTGGTTAAAGTTGTTATGGCTCCTCCTTTAATGATCTCTCTCTTGCTATTGATCTTCAAATTGAGTGTTGACAACTTTTGCTTGTTATCCTTCCTCCAAAGACCTACACATAAATCACACAAGTCAAACAAAATAAATCCTTTCGTGTCCATTTAAAGTTCACATTGTTCTTCTTCAAATTTTGATTGCTCCTTGATTGCATTTGTTGCTTACTGCCTTATTTCTTGTTGTTCCAACTTTTCATCTATAGTGTCATCAATCTCTTCCATTGCATTATTTCTCTTTATTTTTTGTTCACTCACTATCTCATCAACCACAAGTTATATCAATAGAACATCCTTCTTAGAAAAGCTTTCTAGACACCCTATGCTTTCATCTTGCTTGGCTAGCTATACTAAATTCTTGTTGCCAGCAATCAATACCTTAAAACTCCTTTCAACTGATGCATTATCTTCTCTCACTTCTTTATCAACTTGTACTCCTTATTCATCTTAGAAATTATTTTCAATTGATCCTTTTTTAGATTCAATGTTGCAACTAGATCCTTCTATTATCATATCCACTAACTTAAATTTATCTTCATACAAATCATTTTCATCAACTTTCCTATCAACATATTCATCAAAAACATCACTGAAACTATTACCTTGTGATTCTTTGATCTTGTCAAATCTTTCTTGACTCAAACATTCTTTCATGGTTACCATGAGGTATTATGCTAGTGCATACTCACTCTCTCCTTCTTCATCAATTTATTCACCTTTTTCAGGGTAGCATAGGACTGTATCACCATATGCAGTTGTCCAATCAGCTTATTCCTCAACATTAGCATGTTGTTCATGCTTCTCTCTTGTCAACCATTTCTTATATTTCTTGACATCTTCTGCTTCATACTCATTCACTTGTTTACCTGTATTCACACATTCCAATAAATCATTAATTATAATCTTTTAAGGCTTACTTGCTCCTTTGCTTCCTCTTTTAAGCTACCTTGCTAACAACTTCACCATTTATCTTATTCTCCTATTTATCATCTACTTAAGAAGCCATCTCACTTTCTTCTTAATGTGTACTAAGAATCTTGGCATTATCTCCTCCAAGATTTGTTCTAACTTTGACAAAACCATCTTCTTCTCAACAATATCCTTTTCTCTCTCTAGCTCTATTTTCTTCACTTCTTTTTCTTTTTCCATCTTATTATGGCAATCCTCATTCTTCAATCCCTTCATTTTTCTCTTTCTCTCTTCACTCTTCACACTCTCTTCACTCTCTCTCAGTATCACTTGGATGTTTGTTCTTCTTGGCAAGCTTACCTACTTGTCTTATTTGACCTCACCTGGGTCTCTCTCACTTTCTTTGTCCTCACTTGGGACTCCTTACTTGACTCCCACTCACTTAGAGTCTCTTTATGTCTTTAGCTCTTCTTGAGCTTTTTTCTTGGATATTTCACTACATCTCCTCTCTCTCCAAGCCTCTTGGATTAAGGACTTCAGCGACACAACTTTCACTTTCTTACCTCTCTATCCAATCCTGCAAATTGCATTAACAATCTCATAACAACATCTCAAAGCAACCTTCCAAATAACCTTAAATACCTACTCAATAGAATATTCATGAAAATGTAACTAATACTTCTAAAATATAAAGCATACCTCCTCCATAGAACTTACCAGCTTTGATATGAAATGATACAAAGGTCTATAATGATCTTGTCTATTATGGATACAAAACATAATCTCATACTTAGTACCTATGCAAACACACCTAGCTCTGACCATTTATTAACCTTATTTATATTTTACCTCTTTTCTACTCCCTTAATCATTTCAAAACATATTTCATATCCTCTTAACTATCTACTCCATCAACATAATTCCCATTGTCACCTTCTAATCAACTTTCACACTTGTCTTATTTCACTATGCTTATTATTTGATAAGGACTTGTAGAGAGGATTAAAAAGTAAGTTAGTCAAGCATTAATCCATAAAAAATGAAATATGCATAAAGAACTAACTAACTAAGCCTATATGTTCCTTTGGAAATTACAAAGGATAACAAGAAACAAATAAAAGAAAGCAACACTATATTACCTTCCCAAATGAATTCATCATACCCATGTAGCTAAAAAACATGTTCTCCCTTGATCAAGCATCCTTGTCTTTGTCAACAACAATGGTAAGCGCCTCCAATGCCTCAAGAACACTCCATAAAACCTAGACTCATGATTCCAAACCACTAAACTAGCTTATCAATGAAGCTTGTAAGCAAAATCTATGATAAGATGCAAAGCCTTGTGGAAAAAATTTAACATTATAACTTTGAAATATTCAAGATTTTTTATTCATGTCCATGGCCTCTCTATTTATAGAATTTTGAGATTGGTCAGGATCAACCATGACCATCTATCTCAAGATTGAGATGTGTGGCCATGGATAATCCTAATATTTGGAATCAAATCCATAATTGTCTTCATCATGACCTTGGAAGAAGGGGCATTGAAGAGGCATGGGAAGCATTAAATAGGCATGGGTGACCCATAATCTTGATATTTGTAGCATTTATGGCCTAGGGATGTCTTCCCAAGAAATGATGTCACATGATGATGCAGTTAATAGGGATCAATTTTCAAAAATAAATATTCAACAACTCTCATGGAAAGTCCACTTAAGCTCTTGATTTGGATTAATTAGCCTTAAACAAGGTTAATCAACATCTATCTAATTATTTAAAAAATAGCCCTCAATTAATCAAAATGGTTAGAAAGTCATATTACTGAGTTGTAATTTGACTCAAGAAAAATTAGAAGGTGAAATTAGATGCATCGAAACCGTATTTCCATTTAGGATGTTTCCAACATTAAATAATAAAGGTATGTGGCATGTACCAATGAATTTAGGAGAAAAGAGTGATCCAGAGCAAAAAAGTTGAAATCATCATTTTGACTCGAAATGAATTGATCAAAGTTAGCTAACCCATAAATTGCATTGCCCTATTTAGGGATAATTTGACCTAAATTGGCACTTGTAAATGACAAGTTTAAACCATTTAGCGTGTCCTATGGATTTTGACATAAAATGTGCATTTGAGTGCAATTTGAGTAAAATTGATAATTTCAACACAAATGATGTTAGGAATTGGATGTCTACATTTTGCCCCTATTTGAGAAGGCGTAGCGAGACATTCAAGTGAAGCAACATCTTTTCAAAGAAAAGAGTTGTCAAGAAAAAATTAGAACAGACCCATGATGTCCCCTCGAGAGGACTTACTAGGATGAAAGAGAAGGATGAAATCTTGAAAAGAGAGAGAAAGTGAGAGGCTAACCCATGGAATAGATTACATTCAGATGAGTTAATGCTTGCATACGTGATTACCATCAATGATCAAAATGTAATTAGGAGTATAATAGGCCCTAGAGATGGGGGGAATGGGAAAGATATAATCCATAAATGTAAGGGACACACTGTAAATGTACCCAATTTGAGAGTACAAGTTGCGTGCTTATGACATTGATCAATCCTAAGACAAGTTTCACACTAAAATATTGCCATCATGGGCATTAGTGTGGAGAGCTTGGAATTAGAGGAAACGAGAGAACATTCTGATTTAATAAGGGAAGCATCACTAGATTGGGGTCTCTAAAGAGAATATAATAATAAGTACTCTAGTAGAGTAGATTTGATCTTGATAAAATAGTTGTGCCTCAATAGGGGGAATCTTGATCATTGATAAAGAATAAATAATGATTTTACCCCTGTAGAGTTGATTTGATTTGGACATGGTTAAAATGTTGGGCCCTATCATGGGCAATTGGCAAACAAAAATAGCTCAAGGATATAACTAAAAAGATAGGTTAAAGTGAGCACGCACAAATGTACATTCGATGGTGTAATGGCTTAGAAAGTCATATAAAACCAAGCATATGAGAATGCAGAAAGTGATGAGAGAGATGAAAAGAAGAATGGAGATAGTTGAGCTGGCGTCAATAGAAATTGAGCACTACCTACATAGTTCCATGGACTCATGTTCCAACATGAACTTCAGGCCAATGTTATTCACCCAAGTTTGGGAGAGAATGGAATGAGGAATGATGAAAAATGACCAAGAATTGATTAGACTCATAATGTATGCAAAGAGATGAGCATATAAGCATAGACAAAGAAGCCTAAAATGCATGCTACCTATAAGCCTAATTACATATCATGAGCCTAGGTTTTGCAGAGTATTCTTGAGAATCGTTCATCAGAGTTGATGTTGATGTTAGGACATTGAAACCTAAGCACAAAGTGCTTGCTATAGCAAAAGAAATTAGACGTCATCAATATGAGTAACTTAGAATGACATAAGATTCTAATTGCACTGAGCCAATTCAAATGTGAATATCTATAACTAAGGATAATGGTAAAACAATGACCAAAACTAGAGTTACAATGATTTACATTTAAACAAAAAAGCAAAAAACAAAGAAAAAGATAAGCATAAATGAACCTAACTTTAAATCAAGATGTGATCTTAAGTAGGAACAAAATGTATAAAAATAAAAGTCAAGAATGTCTTAATGACATGAGACTAAGATATGAATAATCAAGATCCATGTGAATCATCAAGATGTTCTGAAACATAAAAGAGAAAAGCAAAATCAAACAGAAAAAACAATCAAGGAAACACAAGACCAAGAATGGAAACCAGAAGTAATAAAAATAGGAAAGGAGAAAAAATAAAAGGAGAGGTGTGACAGCAAAACAAAACACCAAGAAAACTCAAATAAACACACACAAACAAAAACCAAGTTAGTGTGGTTTAAAGACAAATGTTCATGCATGTGTGGTAGAGGCATTACTTTCCACCACATCATAACAAAGAACAATGACATGCCAATTGTTCCTTAATTAAAGAAGAACAATGACATAATAAATGGGGAAAGAGAAGAAAACGAAGGGGTTAACTAAGTTGACTCCAAATGTATCAGACAAGTGGAAGCTGCCTACATAGTTCTATAGATGCATGTTCCAACATGAATTTCAAGCCAAATGTAGTTCTCCCAGGAAATGCGATAGAAGAAAAATGATGATCATACCAACATGATTTATAGAAAAAATAGAAGATACGACAAACAAACAAGAATGGTCTAGCAAACAAGAAGCTAATGAGATGAGAAAGAATGATCTTGAAAAATGGCAAGTACATGGGATAAAGTGAAATGAACTAGTGTTTCTATGCTTGCAAAATGGCAAGAGCGTTCAAACTTAACAGTTGCTCACAAAATAGAGAGAGCATTCAAACTTAACATTTTCTCAAAAAATGGTGAGAGCATTCAAAATTAATAATTGATCATAAAATGGTGAGAGTGTAGGATGGTAGAACAATAATGTACAAAAGCGTGAGATAATGTTTTTGTTCTTTTTTGGATCATGTTCTGATGTTTTTGTTATTTTCAAAGTATTTTTAATGTTTTTATTGTTTTTGTGATAAAATATGCACAAGGTGTGACCATCTGGTTGAGGAGATGCATGTCTTGAGAGTAGAGGTTCTAATAAGACAGCTAAGTCGACTGCAACAGCCCATGCTCATAAATTGGCAAGAGTGAGGCTTAGGTTACTCACAAAATGGTGAGAGTGTATAGAAAGGGGGACTGAGGTGACCTCAACATGAATTAAGCATGACATACAAAGTCCCAAAATGACCTCAAGTCATAGTAATTCCATCCACATGAAAGGTAGGGAAAACCAATTAGGTCCCAATAAGTTCTCACATTTGGAAAATGGCTAGTCAAATGAAAATAGTAATGGCAAGGTGATGCAACAATGTATGGTAAACAAGTGTTACCCCTAGTTTTCCCATAGGCAGTTATAATCAAGCTCACATAAACAAACGTGGATATAGGATGAAAGATATCTTGCCAGATCAACTATCACACTACTTTCATAGACTATTATTGAAACACATATTAAATTAATTATTGAAACCTAATTGGAATCCCCCCACACAAGGTATGGAAGAACCAAATGAACCAAGATCAAAATAAGATTGGGTAGGATGACAAGAAATAGGCTTTGGTCTAGATAGGAATGGAATGATATGATGAAATGGAATTACTAAGGATAATGATGGTTTTTAATAGATTAGATAAAATAGTAAGAGGGTTTCCCCCAAGTGATGGGGTAAATGGTTGGGATCTATAATAATGGTAAATAGGCATATATAACAATGGCAATGACATGTCAATGTGAAATGGTATGGTATATGTTGTTGGCCTGGGTGTGGTAAATGGCATATGATTTTATTTCTCCTATTTAGATGGAGATGCACATCCTAATCAATAAATGATACAAATAGAATACTTGATCATGTTAATTTCTATCCCAGACCTCATCTGAATAATTGCTTTGTCAAGAACTCAATACAAATTTGATTATCAAGAATGCTTTTGTGATCTTTATTGATCATTGATTCTAATTCCTTTAAACATCAAGGCAAGGTACCCTTTTAGCCTCTACAAATGAAAGTCTGGTTGTGGATGGTAAACAAGGACAAATAATGGATGGTAAGTTTGATTGTGAAATGGAATGGTCGATGATAATAGAAAGGGTAATGGTGGGGAAATAAATGAAGATCAAGAATTTCAATCACACATAATGTTGTTGATGTTGGATTTGACATAAATTTGGTTGTGGCAGGGCCAAAGACCTCTAAATATGCTCTTGATAGGACCATCAAATTATTTTGTTGCTTTATCTTATGAGTAGCTACCATCTAATTATGTTGTAGATTGGAAGCTATTTTGATTTGATCTTTGACATTATCTTCAATAAATAATGAAGAACTTTTGTGCTCAACTATTGGTGCCTCGATGAGGTTTTCACCAATGAATTTTTTTTATCATCCCATAGTGCCTCCAAAAATGTTTCATAAAGAGATGTTAACATTTGACTTTGATTGTCTTCTATTGCCTTCAAAAAGGTGTCACTAAAAGATGATGAGTTTGATCTTTGCTTATCCCCTAGCACCTCTGAAAAGGTTTCACTAGGAGATTTTTCTTCTTCTGAATGAATGTGGTCTTGGTCCCCCTAATATTCTAAAAATGATATGTCACCATGGATGCAATTTAACAAAGTGTGATTCTGTCGGTCTCGATCGACACTTATGAGAGGTGGAATGTCAATATAATGGCTATGTTGGGTGGTAATAATGGGATGGTGAAAGGCATCACAATACTTGTAGAAGATACTAGGAGAACTTGTGTCAATGTTGAAGTAATCATCCTCAAAAACCGTAGAAGGATCACAAATATATTCAATTTGATCTACAAGGCAATTGTAACCAATGTTGTAACAACCAATACCATAATATGTTTTTGACTCTGATTCCAAAGAAAGGGAATCTAAATCTAATGTCATAACTGATGTTGATTCTATTTTTAATGCTAAATCCAATGTCAGTTTAAAAATGGAACTTGACTCTAATATTGATTCTTCATCTGATATGGTTGTTTTGATAATGTTCTGTTAAATGCTGAATTTTTGACAAGTAATGGCTTATGATGACATAATGGGCTCAATAAAAATTGATTCATCTTGGAAGGGTTCAACATAGACTAACTCATCTAAGTGAATCCCTTCAAAAAGAGGGAATCACTAAAGGGACGTCTTGACAAAATCATGTCTTTCAAAGTGAGACTCCTTAACGAGTAGGAAAAGATCAAGAGATAACTCTATCGAGACTGGCTTGTCAAGGAGATGAGGCTCTTTAAAAATAGGTAACTTATCATAGTTTATCTTGTCAAAATTGGGTGTTTCAATAATAACATGTTGGTTTTGGTTCATAATTGGTTGCAAAAGATAAACTTTGAACACATTTTGATCTTCATAAGATGGCTTTTGAAGAGGTAATGGTTCTTGTTTAGGCTCGAAGATCAGCACAATTTTTTTAAAGTGGGGAACATTTGGTTTAGCAAGAACAATGGTTTGTGGTTCAATAATGAACTCTTCAAATATTACACTATTGAATAAGGGATCAAAAATAATTGGTTCATTAAATGGAGGTTCTTCAACAATAGGTTCATCAAAAACTAGTGATGGGCCAAGAATGGTAACAACTAGATGCTTCTTAGTTTGGTTCTTTATGCAAACTAAAGGAGGATGTCCTAAAATGGTAATGACTGGATGCTTCTTAGTTTGGTTTCTTGTGAAAACCAAAAGAGGAGGTCTTAAAATGGTAATGACTGGATGCTTCTTAGTTTAATTGCTTTTGCAAACCACAAGAGGAGGTCCTAAAATGGTAACGATTGGACGCTTCTTACTTTGGTTGCCCATGCAAACCATAAGAGGAGGTCCTAAAATGATGATCTTGGTACATTATGGAGTTTGACTACTTATACAAGCCAAATCATCTAGGTCTTCTTGATAAACCCAATCATTCCAATCGTGAGTTGGATCATAAGTTGGATTGTGATTGTGTTCCCATGACTGATTTTTGTGAGGTGGATATAAATCTATCTCACAAACCATATTGTCACCATAGGGGTCTTGAATAATGTCATAAAAGTTATTTTGTGCGGCCATTCTATCATAAGCTGGATTATCCATGACTGTACCATAATTGTAGCTAGACATATCTGTATTTAATGAAGAAAGCTCTGAAAATAGAAAGACTTAAAGTTTCACAAACTTTGAAAAGTGATGTTTTAAAAGATAAAAGGTTTAGCCTTGGTTGAAAGGGTGAAGATGCATCTCAAAAGTAGTTTATGCCAAGATTTGGCATAAAACAACCTAAGGTCAAATGCCTAACATGAAAGGTTTCTGAAGAAAGGTTGTGTTTTCACATACAAAGTCACAAAAAATGATGAGGATAGGCACTCAAACAAACAAACAATCAATAGTGTTCAAAATTGGATAATCATTTAACTGAAGTTATGCAACCCAAAATAAAAATATCTGTGTACCAACCCCATGAATTGAGGCCTAAATAGAAATTGATCAATGTTTGGATCCAAACTTGATAAGGTTAATGGAGAATGTAATGTTAAAGACTAGGATTTGACCAAACAAGCTAGACAAAGCATAACGACATATAAACAAGGTCCAAATGGTATACATGACATGGTTTGAAACAAATGGTTTTTGATAGAATGGTAAACAAGTTCTTGAAACAAATTGAGCAACCTAATGGAGTAAACATGCTCAAATGATGTGGTCAATTATTATGTTTTAAAAACTCAAAGGCAAAAGAGATTTGACATGATTTGGGCAGCATAACGCTACCCTTCTTAGCTCAAATACATGATTTTGACATGGCTTATGAACAAACAAATAAGTTTTATCCTCAAAACATACCAAGCAAATAATGACCAAAACACACTAAGTATAATCATCCAAATCCTAGCAAGGGTATGGCAACATAGGGTTGACTAAAACTAATTGGTTTTCGATCATTCTAGGGGAATCAATTGCATAATGACTTTCACATCAAATGATACAAAAGAAAAGCATGAAAATTGGGTGACCATAGCATTGGCTAGTTGTAAAAAGGTCTAGTCCTTTTTACAACCACTACATCCTATTGTTCGCTCAGTGCAGTGCGATGTCCAAATGTAGATACATCCCATGTGCAACTCCAAAGGAGTCAAATGAAGTCAATGTCAAAAGATGAAACCCTGGGGCAAAGCTTCCCTAAAGAACTCGTGGGAGGTAATGACGTCCCCCTCACAAGCCAAATTTGCATAAAAATAAAGAAAGCATGAAAGTAGAAAGACTTTAGGGTTATTTTCAAGGTCACCCAAACTTTGGTGAGTTTTTGGGGAGTGCTTTAGAAAACATTATTTCAAAGCCTTGGATTAGGGTATTCGCAATAGGAATGGTGCTTTTAATTCTAAGGGTTCCCTAAAGGGGACAAATGGAAGAGCATACACGCAACATTCCTCTTTTTTACTAAACAAAACCTAAGTAAACAACTATTAAAAACAAGAATTGACAAGTGCGTTCAATTTTAAGCCCAAATGAAAGATTTAGGTGTTCATTTAACCCCTTGGTCTTAAGATTATGAACTTTGAAAAAATTCATTTAAGCATCTAAATTTTTCATTAAACACCAAAACAAAGTTCTTAATTGAATTTTTAAACATGCAAAAGGTGATCTAAAACATGTTTGTAGCAAATGTCAAGTTTGGTCCTACAGCAAAAATGTCAGCATGTCCTTTAGCTTTGAAGCTCTTTTTGGTTTGAAACAATGAACTTTGGAAAAATAGATCTCAAGTCTATGTTTTAGGAAAAAATAAGTGACCGACGTCGGTTATATACAATCGACAACGATTACTTTGGCTAACCGATGTTGATTATCTAACCAACATCAGTTATACCAATAGGACCATCTCAACAGGTATCTAATCAATGTCAGTTTTGCTAACTGATGTCAGTTAATCTGCATAACTGATGTCAGTCTTACTTGATGACGTCAGTTATTGTGTAAAACTGTGGCAAATAAAATTGAAAAATAAAGTTAGAAAATCAATTTGCAAGAGTTTTAAAGGTCTAAATGAATATTTTAAAGTTTTAAAATGATATTCTTCAGGTGTGAGATGCATCTAGTCCCACCAAGCATGCCAAGATGTAGAGAGGATTACAAAGTAAGTTAGTCAAGCATTAGTCCATAAACAATGAAATATGCATAAAGAACTAACTAACCAAGCCTATCTATTCCTATAGAAATTATAAAGGATAACAAGAAACAAATGAAAAAAAGCAACACCATATTACCTTCCCAAATGGATTCACCATACCCATGTGGCTCAAAAACATGTTCTCCCTTGATCAAGCATCCTTGTCTTTGTCAACAATAGCGTAAAGTCCTCCAATACCTCAAGAACACTCCATAAAACCTAGACTCATGATTCCAAATCACTAAACTAGCCTATCAATGAATCTTGCAAGCAAAGTCTATGATCAAATGCAAAGCTTTGTGGAAACAATTTAACAATATAACTTTGTAATATTCATGTTTTTTTATTCATTTCCATGGCCTCTCTATTTATAGATTTTTGAGATTGGTCAGTATCAACCATGATCATCCATCTCAAGATTGAGATGTGTGGCCATGGATAATCCTAATATTTGGAATTAAATCCATAGTTATCTTCATTATGACCTTGGAATAAGGGGCATTGAAGACTTATGGGAGGCATTAACTAGGCATGGGTGACCCATAATCCCGATATTTGTAACATTTATGGCCTAGGGATGTCTTCTCAAGAAATGATGTCACCTGATGATGCAGTTAATAGGGATCAATTTTCAAAAATAAATATTCAAAAACTCTCATGTAAAATCCACTTAAGCTCTTGATTTTGATTAATTATCTTTAAACAAGGTTAATCAATTTTTGTGCAATTATTTGTAAATTGGCCCTCAATTAATCAAAATGGTCGAAAAGTCATATTACTGAGTTGTAATTTGACTCATAAAGAATTAGAAGGTGACGTTAGATGCACCAGAACCGTATTTCCATTTAGGATGTTTCCAACATAAAATAACAAAGGTACATGGTGTGTATCAATGAATTAACAAGAAAAGAGTGATCTAGAGCACAAAAGGCAAAATCATTATTTTGACTCGAAATGAATTGATCAAAATTAGCTGACCCATAAATTGCATTGCCCTATTTAGTGATACTTTGACCTAAATTAGCACTTGTAAACAACAGTTTTGAACCATTTAGTGTGTTTTATGTATTTTGACCTGAAATGTGCATTTGAGTGCAATTCGAGTAAGATTGACAATTTCAACACAAATGGTGTTAGGAATTAGATGTCTACAATACTCATTGAAAACTTGGTTAATATATGGTTCTAAGTTTTCTTGATTATATGATGATTATATTGATCATTTATTTATCAAACAAGTCCTCGTTAATCCCCTAAATAGTCCATTCATCCCCAAAGTACAATCTTTCACCTTCTTATACTTCTTGTCTTTCTTTAAGTCCTCTTGTAGCCTTTTTTTGGCTTTGATCAACTATACAAATAGGTATAGATTTTTATTAAGAAACTAAGATCCTTTTCAGACACCCTTTATCATATTATTCCTATCCATGAAATTTCATGACCTATCTCTAATCTTAAAGTACTTTTCTAACCCTTTTTAGACTCTATCTAGGCCTAATTAAGCCTTCTCTGCCTTATCTCATACATAGTCTCTTGAAACTATACACGTGTAATGTATTGGTTTAAAAATCCCAAAATGTATTAGGTCACTTGTAACTCTAATTTATTACCAAGTTTCATAATATTTTGATAGTTGAATCTCTTGCAATGTTGGTTTTTGTTTTCAAACCCTAATTTAAGGTTTACATAGGCCCTACAGACCCGAGAAGGAGAAAGTTGATCTTTCTATGTTTCAAAATGGATTCCAAGTCATTCTGATAATTGAATAACCTCTATAGAAACTTAAAACACCATATCCAATCAAAACTTATGATCTATGACACTTTGGTTACACACTTTTACAAGATTCTATATTGAATGTGTAGAGGTTCACAAACACCTACGGTCTGTATTAACCTGAGAGAAGGTATTTCAGCATGTCAAGCTTTAAAAGAGGATTAAATATTCTTAATCAATTATATAACTTATGTATACACTCCCCACATGTGTATAAAGTAATTACATTCATTTATATGACATCCTTTATTCACTTACACACTAATTTGAGTATGATTGTATGTAATTAACATTGTCACTTACAGGGTTTTAAATAGATTTTCCTCACACTGAGGTGTATAATAAATTAGGAAATATGTAAATAAACTTATGATATTTTCAATAATTACTTACCAATGGATAAAATAAATCAAATCAACATTACTCAAAATCTTGTTCTAGTCACAATGCAAACTCAGTCTTTGATCAGAAAACACAAACAAAACAAGGTCTACAACATATTAATCTTCAAAATTGAGATATATTTTTAAATTTATTTGGAGGTTGACATCCTTACATATTAAAATTCATATCCCAATAACTGACTTCAAGAAAAATAATTCACAAAGTCTTTTATATCTTATAACTATCCTAATTATTTGTGAAGTCTCTCCAATGGTCATTAGAGGCTAGTTAAGCCATTCAAACATACATCAAAGTTGATTTGTTAACACTCATGACTTAAGACCCATATTATAGGCACATGGTGTCTTCTATAAGTCATACTACCAATTTTACACCTTTAGAGTTTCTTCACATACTCCTCCAACTCCTAAACTGACTTTTCAAATTCAAAAATTGAAATTATTGGAATTGGCAAGAAAATACCAATTTGAAATTTTGACCTACCTAAGCACACCTAGACACTTGCTAAGACTCCTAAAACACTTTGAACACCATAAAAATGATATATGACTACCTAGATACTTTATCAAACCAAAATTATTCAGACAAATACAAGATATATCATCCTTAGAAGGATGCTCCTACATCAACACAGGTACTAGCTTGTCTCTTTAGATTTCAATGCCATCACTATTTAATAATCCATGAAGAGAGGGCCATTACATAATGGGATTATTGTGGGGGATAATTGGTCCATGGCTAGTGTGAAAAAGTGCTCAAATGATGTTCTCCCTCCCCACAATAGTACTTACTTGAAGACGACACTTGAGATTGCCATAAATACTAGAGAGTCTGGGGAACTCATGCTCTAGGGAGCCAAGTATCTTATATATGTACATTTTAATATGTTATATTTACTATTGGAAATATTATCATGATGAGATATGATTACTTATTTATTATACATTGAGAACAAGGATTGTGGGTATGTATCAGCCGCGATTGATTAATTGTAATTACTTTTTATATTCGTATTATGATGTGTTTCTATTGATGATAGTGATCAATGATGTATGATGTAATGTGATTCACTTATAGTTATCACGCTTAGATCATTTTCATTATTTCTAATTATATTTTTATGGTGTAATATATTTATAGTATGTGTGTTTAATTTTAAAAAAAATCATGTTCATCTAGGTAGATCCTAATGGGGATGTTATATTGAGCATCTCATGTACCATCTTCTCAATCTAACTCTTGTGTACATGTGGGTATATAAAATGTCTAATGTTGGGTGGTTGGGTTCCTAGTACCAATTTAATGGCATGATCATAATCCCTTTTGGGTGGTAGTTGTTTTGACATATCTTCAAAAACTACTAAGTGCACATTAATAATTACTCGTATATTTGGCGATGTACTTACCTTTATTTGATGAGAACTAACCAACTGTGAGGTCTTTGCATGCAACCCATGTAGTTCAAATGTCCTTCCCTTCAAATGAAAATGCGTGAATAATTCTTGAAAATTCATCTTAATCATTACCATGGTAGTGATCCATTGGACTCCCAACATAATGTTTGCTCTACCCATGGGAATGATGAACATAGGGTAATCTAGTAGGTAGTGTCCCATGGTGAGTTTTATTTTATGGTATTTCCCTAAATAATTCACTATACTACTATTTGCAATCATGACCTAAAATTAAGGAGCTGGATAAATAAACATAGTTCAAGTGTGTAATCATCTTATTATTGATGAAGTTGTGAATACTTCCCAAGTCAATCAATAATATCACCCTTTATTATTTTATAAATCCCACCACTTTGAGGGTTTGTGGGGTGTTATTTCCTAAAAGTGCATGGCAAGAGATAGTTGGTTGGGTATCTATTGACTCCTCATTTGGCTCATCAACAACCTCTAATTATACTTTTTCATCATCTTATTTATTGGCACCTTCAATGTAAAACAACTTCTTTTCAACACATTTATGTCCTTGAATGAGTTTTCTATCACAATTGAAGCATAATCCTTTTACCCTTTTCTCTTGAATTTGTCAAGGAGTTAATATAGTAGGCTAAGGGAATGATTGTGTTGGAGTGTTTTGATCTCTTATGGTCATGAATACTTGCCTTTTATTGGCCACTGCTATTTCCTCCACCCTACATACCATAATAATAAAATCATATATAATAAGTGGATAGAATATGCACACCTCATGTTGGATGTGATACTTTAACCCTCCAAGAAATAACTTGTTTAAATTCTAATCTATGATTGTATCCACTTATAGGGATAGATTATAAAATCGATGAATATATTCCTTCATCGAACATATTTGTTGTATTTTTTAAAACTGGTTGAAATAATTCTCAATCACATTTTTATTATAGTGCAACTGTAATTTCTTAGTAAAAAATGATTAGGTGGCACTAAGAGTCTTCTTCTTTTGAACACAACTATCGATACCAAATGAACTTCCCAGTGTCCAAATATAAGGATGCCATAGTGACCTTTTATTCACATGGAATCTGATATACATAAAAAATCTCCATTTGGTTGATCCATGTGATTGGATCCTTCCCATTGAACTTACACATGTCCACTTTTGGTAGCATGTCTTGATTCCTCATATTTTAAGAAAATAGAGGGTTGAGCTTGTGTTGAAGTTGGATTTAGATTGGGTTGGACAAAATATCCACCATGGTTGTGTTGTGCATTAGTAAACTACAGTTGGTTTTATGGATTGTTGCAAGGCCAACAATTAATCAAACTTCTGTGTGAATTGATCCAAATGATGAATGATGTTAACCAGATCTCATTTGCTAACCATTTTAGACTCGATGTTTTTCATATTACAATCATGTTAGTTCACTCACTCTACGATTAATCAAAGAAAATCCCATAACAAAAGTCCCATCGATACCCATTTATGACACCATATCTTATTTGTTAGGAGTTTTGCATAGAGTGATGGAATCCTTGCCTTAGACCCTAGTGTGTTGCACTATAATACAAAAACATTAGGGATTGGGGTTAAAGGTTTAGGGTTCAATGTATAAGGTTTAGGTTTTAACGTGTAGGGTTTAGGGTTTAGTGTTCATGGTTCAAGGTTCAATGGTTAGGGTTCTAGGTTTAGGGTTTAGTGTTTATTAAGAGTAAAAAATAGGTTATCAGGGGATTACACCATTATGATCATCTATTCGATAGTGACCTAAATCATGTATAATAATTTTATTATGGGTGACAGTTAGGTTTTGCAATAAAATAAGTGATGAGAAATTGCCAAAATATATTAGTGTTATAATATGAGTCTCTAAAGAGGAAAAAGAACCACCCCCTGATTTCAGTAAGGCGCTCACATATAAATACAAAATTATCCTAGGTTTCATGCTTCACATAATAAATATGAGAATTAATACGATGTACTTAAGGAATATGATGATTTGTCTCCATTCAGAGGTGGTAGCAAAAACCGATGAATTATGCCAATAGAACCTTCAAAGTGCAAGGTAATTAGAGCCTATTACAACCTAGAGGTTGGATGATCCCATCCTCAAAGTGAAGTATGTATTGTAGCAATGATGAAACTTTGAGGAAATAGGACCTCAAGACTCTAACCATGTGGATCATGTGTAATCTCTATACATATCACCTCTAATACCTTTATCTATCATTCTTTATATATATTTGGGGTATTAATTAAAAAATTATGTGGAGTTTGTCCCTGGAAATATCTACAAGGCCTAGCAGAGTGCAAGGCCTCACATATGGAAAATATAAAATTACTTATTCTGCTTTTAACATAGAGGATTTTAATGCTTGATATGTGCACTCAAAGAATTCAATTGAAGAGTTGGCCATTCATCTAACCATGTGTATGATAGTCACCACTTGAAAGATCAAAATAATAATATGTGGGGGTTGTACCAAATTCATGGAGAATGATGTCTTGAAGAATAGATCTCGTATCCTAACTTGGTATCGATGTTACTAATCAAATTTAAAATTGTATAAACAAAATATTAAAATTTTGTGTATAGACTACATGCCCTCTATTTTTTATGTCGGAGGTGTTTCATTGAGAGGGCACTTACTCAGATTCATCTCGGTATCTTTGCAATACCTTTCTCCACCTTTCATCATAGTAATTAAGGATATCATCAAAAGGGACATGTGCCATGTTAACCATGAACATTTTAAAGGAAACACCAGTATATGATAAGTTAAGTTGTTGAAGGCCATCAAACAATACTATAAACTAGACCAGATAGAGACCAAACTCCACATACATAATTACCTAGGAGAAGCATACAATAGAGCTACTACCCAACTGATCGATGCAAACCACCCTTCACATATTGTTTCCTAACCCCTTGGAGTATCTCCTGCAACTCTTACATGTCCATTGGAGCCATCTATTCTACTAAGGCCACCTCAGCCTAGTTTTGGATATGGATAATGTCAACATTCTGACAGGGTTTATTTGTTTTTGAGACCAAAATATAAAAACCTAGTGTACGTTGGTTTCTCTACAACAAGAAGAACCAATTTTTAATACCATTGCATTCTTGCTCAGAGCTTTAACTTTGGTATTTTGATGTTGGAAGTTGTGTGCAGAAGAAGACATGTAATCCCTTTATCGATGTTACACAAATAGTTATGGGGGATTTGGGGAGATAATTGTACACTAACCATAGCCTCATGGATGCCATTGATGTACATCTTTATGGTGAATATGTTGTAGATCAGATGGAAAAATAATGAAATTAACACTACTCTATTCTAATCCTTAGGCAGAAGGGAGGCTTGGCATGAGACAAGTGTTGCAAATATTTAAAGAAGTATCTTCTATACCAGATTTTGATGCTCTATTTTATTTGGAGATGAGTGCAGCAAGAAATATATGGAAGTATACATCATATTACATTCATAGTAACATAGATACTTTGACTTCCAAGTCTTTAGAAAGATGATATATCTTGTATAACTAGGACAAACTCAAAAACTTCATTTAACTCGTTATATTGGACATATGGATAGAGAATCTTCTATGTGTTTTTGTTTGTATACTCTTATTTTTGGAATGTTGTACATACTTTGGATGTATATATTTGTGTTTCATTTGGATACCATATTTCCTTACAGCTTTTATCGTTAGATAGTTGGAAAACACAAGTTTTATTGGTTCTTTGAAATGTTTTAGAAAAGTTTAGTAAGAAAGAATGCTCTTTCTAGGTTTATGTCATATGTGACTACCATAATTACTAATAAATTAAATTAGAGTCACGTGAGTAATTCTAAGATCTAATATAGAGGTATATCTTACTTTTTTTAGTACGTGTTAAACTAGTTATTTCCCCAAGGTGCAAATTATGTCAAAAGGGATGTAATTTTATATTTTGTTAAAGCAAGCTTTTATAAATTGAAAGAGTGTAAAACAATAGTCATACCTTACTCAAAACCCCTGGCTGTTAACCTCGTGTCACCTTTTGTGCACAAATCATTAAATATTAGTAATCTGTATTTCTGGTGGAGTTGATGATGGAAAATAAGGTTGTGTGTTCCTTCATATGGTGTGGCAATGCATTATGCAAGGAGGAAACACTATGTTTCATGGTGAGTTTGAGAAATGGAGAAGTGATAGGGAAGGGCAATGCCATACAAAACATGAAAGTAGTAAAATATTTCAAGGTGAGTTGGGAAATGATGATGAGGGGCAATGACAGGGTATTTTAGATGGACTTGAAGGTGTTTTCATTGCTTATATGGAGAATAAATTTGTAGTGAAGCTCAGCTTAGTTGTAGGCTTAATGACCCTCAAAAACATTCTCCCCATGGTTTTTAGTATTTCTTTTATAGCAATTTGATCAGCTTGATTTCTGATTTGGCTTAGGTTGCATTATGATTCTTTAATTTTCCAATAATGCAAATCATAATTTGAAGAAGAAATTGATTTAGAATGGTTGATGTCAAACTCGAATTGGATACATTGTCATGCTGAAGAAGATAGGATTGTATGGGTGGATTTTCTCACTAGATCTGTGAGAGAGAAAAAATAATTATCACAAATGTTGAAAGATGAAATTGTCAGATTGCATTGCTCTAGATTTTGGATGCCCAGGCAAACTCAATATTCTTTATAATTCCTTTATTGATAGCTACTGACACTTCATTTACACATATTCCAATTTATATTAACAAACACCCTAGTTTCTTCACGTTATATGAATAAGAGAAGATCCAGAGTTTGATCCTACTCCATTACAGTTGTGTATAAGTGAACATACGACCATATCATGCCTATAGCTTCTTCTTTCTTCTTCACACCCAAGAGACACAAATACAAGCATAATATGTTTCACAATTTTTGTCTAAGCAACCCAATAGCAAGATAGAGGCTTATGCACCAAATAAAAAAAATTAAAATGACACCCTTCACACTATTAATGACATCAAAAATATCACTCTAAACACTTGACCACATAATAAGGGGTAAAATAAAAACAATTAAAACTATATATTAGAAATTATGAATATTCAAATAATAAAGATTTATTGGTTTCCTTTAATGCTTTTGTGACGACTATAGTACCCTTGGAGGTAATAATAAGGAGGCAAGAGAACTGCAAATTAGTAGTTACTCCAAAGGTGTAACTTACACTATAAGGGGTGAATTTTTTTTGTTCTGGTAGAGTGGGGTCTGGAAGATAAAAGAGAGTAAATCAACAATCCTATCACATTCAAAACCCATGACCATTAACACCGTCTCACCTTTTACCCATGAAGTGTTAAGAAACAATAACATGATATTTCTAGTGGATGTGATGGTGGAAGATTAGGAGGTGTGTTAAGAAACAATATCATATGGTGTGGAAATGTGATATGTGGGGAGGAGGTGTTTTGTTCCACATTGAGCTTTAGTAATGGTGAAGTGGTTAGGAAGGGCAAGGCCATGTAAAAAAAATGCAAACGATGAAATATTTCTATGTGAGTTGGGTGGTGATGGTGAGGGGAAATGACAAGGTAATTTATGTGATGGACTCGAAGAAGCCTGGGAAGATATACATGCAAAATCTAAATGCAATATGTTGTTGAGCACACACTTATACTGAGAGTGGGGGTGAATCAATATAATATTATCTTTTACTTAATGAAACTTAATATCCAAAATAAAATCATTCACATAAAAATGACATAGATTGACACTAGATTCACATGGAAACCCTTTCGGGGAAAAACCTCAAATGAATAGCTGCTTGTAACTACCGTTAAAATCCAGCCACAAATAAACTTATTCTTACAAAATTTATAGGCACCAACCTACTAGAGAAACTAATCCCCATTGCTACTAAATTTGTAGGCACTGACCTACTGAAGACACCAATCCCCATTGATAATCACTTTATAGGCACCAACCTACTAGAGACACCAATCCCCATTGCTAAGCACCAACTTAGCAAGAGACACCCATCTCTTTGATCTAATGTACTGACTTCCACTGAAATAATCTTCCACCTTACTATTGTTACTTCATCAACGAATGATGGCAAATTCAATCTCCTCCTCTTTGTCTCCACAAAATCTACTTATGCTCGAATGATAAAAAAAATTAATTTCATTCTTCAAATCTACATGTGTTTGTATGATATATCTTTTTATTCTCCACATGCTTGACTCCTTCTCTTCTTCACATATCTCACACTTCAACTTCCATATATTTCTCAACCTTCTATCCACATTATATAGCCTTAAAAGACTCTTCACAAAGGAGGCATCCCATCTAATAGGCACCTCTTCACCAAAAGATGTGACCATTCACATTTTTATCATTTGTCAAAAAATTTGTTGATAATTCTGTTGATATTTTTGTCAACATTTTCATTGATAATTCCAATGAAAATTCCATTAGAAATTTTGTTGACATCAATTACAATTCCTTTTACATAAATGGCAATATTCCAACAATCTCCCCCTTTGTCATTGATGGCAAATCTGTAGAGAAACTCCCCCTTGCTATAGTTCTCCTCCTTTGTTCCCCATTTCATTAATTATCCCCATTAAACATCAATGGAAAAGGGATGTTCATTATATTTCCATCCACAAATAAATCATGGGAATCATCCATGCCATCTTCTCCAACATCACCACAATTGAATGATTGTCTTTCTGCTCTTCCATATCCTTTTGCATAAGGACTACTTCTTTTCTCATTTTTTCTCCTTGAATTTGATCAAATCTAGGCTTTTTGACATCATCTACATCCATCTAGATTATCTCTTGCTGCTCAAGTGGTAACTCCTCTTTTCCACTTACCTTTCTATCTACATATCATGCTTTATATGCTCATTAACATTCCCATCTTGATCACTTATTGAATTTGAGCTATACCTGTTGTAAGATGTTTGACACCCTGATTAATTTCATTCTACTCTATTCCTACTTCTCTGACTTGTTTCTAATAACAATACCATCACTTCTATCATCACTCTTACAAAGAATATTCATTAGTTGATCTTTCTCTTTGTCTTTTGAATGTATATCACCAAAGAATCTATGGAGCTAAAAGATAATCCAGTGATTAGCTCACCCTGAATTGGTGCATTTTCTTATGAGCTTAGTGATACTTCTTGTGCATGAAATGCAGTTTTCACAAGCATAGTTCTCTCCTTTTCTTTCTCCTGCTTCCTCTTCCAAACTTTTATAGATTCTTCATTTTACTAGCCAAGGGTATCGACCTTCTTATTTTGTCTAGGAGGTTCCACAAAACCACTTCTACAGAGGCATATTATATATCCAAAGTTATTTCACTTATAGCATCTGACATTGTAATCTACTAAAGGAGAAAATGGATTATAGTTTCTATTTGAAGTTCCATAAGAAATTCTATTATTGTTATATACAAAATCATTTCTTGCATGTACCCTACAATCTCTAACTTTATGACTAAAATGATTACAAAAATAGGAATAACCATAAAAGGAACTCTGGAACCTGGTCATATGTGGCTACCTTGGAGGAAATGACCTTCTAAGATCTCTAACAAGGATGTTCTTACCTGTATTTTCTCTATGAGGAGGATTGACATGCTCTATCTTCTTTTTGCTTTCTATATTCATAGACCTATTAAGTGCATCCACATAGCTCTTTGGTTTCTCTGTATTTACTTTATTTGATGAGTCTGTAGATTTTAAACTTTGCCCTTTTTTAGTGTTTTTTTGGTTCCCATCATAGCCAATGCTATACTTAATGAATGATGACCTTTGACTATTTAGTATGTTACTCAACACTTTGGTACTCTTCTCAAATTTTGATATGTTCTTCAACTCATTTGTTGTCTTCTCCAATTCTAATTTCAAGGAAATTATTTTAGATTCTTGCATTTTGCACTTGTCCTCCTTTGTTTTCAATTTGGCTCTTATTTCCTCCTTAATTATTTTCATTTCCTCTAATTGAGTTTTTAAGCCACTGATAACCTTGTCTGATTCTTCAACATTATGTGTCATCTTTGTTTTCAATGCAATATCTTCTTCATATTTTTGAATTTATACTCTTTGTTTCAAATTCTTTTTATTTGACATTTTTATCTCTCCCAAGGCACAAATTAGTTCTTCAAGATCTACCACTCCATCATTTTCCACATCATCCTCTTCTTCCAAGGTGTTTGTACTTATAGTGGCTTCAAGTTTTGTTTCTATTGCCATGAACAAGGTTTCCTCCCTATCATTGTCTAATATTTCTTCATCGCTCTCCTCGACTGAGCTACCATCCTTTTTGGAATAGAGGCTTTTCTTGTACTTTTTGGAATTTTTCTTATACCAACTTTGTTTGAAGTTTTTATTGAAGTGAGGCTTAGTTTCTTTCTTTTTCCTTTCATCGTTATTATTTTCTTCATTTTCACTATCATCCTTATGAGGACACTTAGCAGCAAAATGTATTATCTTACCACAATTAAAGCATTTGAATGGTAACTTACCTTTATATTTTATGGACTCCTTTTAAAGCTTTCTGATAAACAAATCCTCTTTTTCATTTAATTCATCATTGGTTTCACCACTTGATTCAATTTCTTTGTTTTTTTTTCCTTTTTTGAGACTTTGAAGGTTGCCTTCCTTTTAGATAGTTTTTCTTTTTCAGTCCTCATCCCATATGCCATGAGAATTCCATGTAACTCATCCATTGTTAATTTGTTTGGATCCTTTATTTATTTGATCATATAATTTTTTGCATTGAATCTTAAAGGTAGAGACCTTAGTACCTTTTGGACGATTATAGATGCTTCAACTTTTTCACCAAGCCCTCTGATAATGTTGACAATTTCATATACACAAAGTAGATAGGCTGCAAAGTTTTCATCCTCTCTCATCTTCAAACATTCAAATTGTCTCCTATGAGTTTGAAGCTTGGCCATCTTTACTTTGTTATCTCCCTCGTAGATGGTCTTAATTTTATCCCAAATCTCCTTAGTCAAGTTGCACTACATTACTTTTACAAATTTAGATTTTGAAAAACCACACATAATAACATTCATGGATTTTATATTATTTTCACTAGCTTTCTTTCATTTTGTATCTGTTAGTGCAGTCTATGGCATTGTGTATCCATCCACAACTGCTCACCAAATGTCAAAACCAAGGGCCATTTGATATGTCCTTATCCTTATACTCTATAATGCATATTTTATCCCATTAAATAATGGAGTCTTGTTGGTAGAGAAACCTTCCTGAACTTGATGACTTGCCATGTGTGCTTATGGGATCTACTTTCTAGTGGTTAAACTGATCCTGAAAGAACCTCACTCTGATACCAATTATTGAGAACATGTTTATACTGAGAGGGGGTGAATTAGTATAATATTATCTTTTACTTAATGAAACTTAATATCCACAATCAAATCATTCACATAAAAATTACACTGATTGACACCAAATTTACGTGAAAACCCTTTCGGGGGAAAACCATAAATGCATAGCTACTTAGAATACCATCCAAATCTAGCCACATAAAATTATTCTTACAAAATTTGTAGGTACCAGCCTACTAGAGACACCAATCCCCACTGCTAAGCAATTTGTAGGCATTGACCTACTAGAGACACCAGTCCCCACTGCTAAACACTTTGTAGGCACTAACCTACTAGAGACACCAATCCCCACTGCTAAGCACCAACTTAGCAAGAGACACCCATCTCTTTGATATGAGGCACCGACCTCTACTAAAACAATATTTGACATTATTATTGTTGCTTCATCAATGAATGATGGCAAATTCAATCTCCTCTTCTTCTTCTCCATAAAAATTTGTTTATGCTCAAATGATAAAAAGAATTAATTCCATTCTTCAAATCTGCATGTTTTTGTATGATATATCTTTTTATTCTCCACACACTTGCTTCCTTCTCTTTTTCACATATCTCACACTTCAACTTCCATATATTTCTCAACCTTTTGTCTGCCTTATATAGCCTTAAAAGACTCTCCACAAGGGAGGTGTCCCATCCAAGAGGCACCCCTTCACCAAAATATGTGACCACTGACATTTTCATCAACATTTTTGTTGACATTTTCATCATCCATTGACAATTTCATCAACATTTCCATCAATAATTCTATTGATATTTCCATCGACATTTCCATTGACAATTATATTAACAATTCCATTAGCAATTCTGTTGACATCACTTACAATTCCTTTGACATCAATGACAATATTCCAACATTCTCCCCCTTTGTCATTGATGCCAAATATGTAAAAAAACTCCCCCTTGCTATAGTTCTCCTCCTTTGCTCCCCCTTTCGTTAATTCTCCCCATTTGACATCAATGACAAAGGGATGTTCATTATACTTCCATCCACAATTAAATAATGGGAAACATCCATGTCATCTTCTTCAACATCACCACAACTGAATGATTATCTATCTGCTCTTCCCTATCCTTTTACATAAGGACTACTTCTTTTCTCATTTTCTCTCCTTGAATTTGATCAAATCTGGGCTTTTTGACATCATCTACATCCATCTAGATTATATCTAGCTGCTTAAGTGGTAACTCCTCTTTTCTACTATCCTTTCTATTTGCATATCATGCTCCATATGCTCATCAACATTCCTAGCTTGATCACTTATTGGATCTGAGCTACCTGCTGCAATATGCACTTGATGTTGGCCCATGCCTATTGTAAGATGTTCTACACCCTGACTAATTTCATTATGCTCTGTTCCTACTTCTTTGACTTGTTTCTAATAATAGTACCATCACCTATATCATCACTCTTACAAAGAAGATTCATTAGTTGATCTTTCTCTTTGTCTTTTGAATGCATATCACCAAAGAATCTATGGAGCTAAATGATAATCCAGTGATTAGCTCCCCCTAAATTGGTGCATTTTCTTATGAGTTTAGTGATACTTCTTGTGCATGAAATACAGTTTGCAAAAGCAAGGTTCTATCCTTTTCTTGCTCCTGCTTCCTCTTCCAAACTTTTATAGATTCTTCATTTTACTAGCCAAGGGTATCGACCTTCTTGTTTTGTCTAGGAGCTTCCACAAAACCAGTTCTACAGAGGTGTATTATATGTCTAAAGTTGTTGCACTTATAGCATCTAACATTGTAATCTACTAAAGGAGAAGATTGATTGTATTTTCTATTTGAAGTTCCATAAGAACTTCTATTATTGTTCTATAGAAAATCATTTATTGCACGTACCCTATAATCTCTAACTTTATGACCAAAACAATTACAAGAATATTAATAACCATAAAAGGAACTCTAGAACTTAGTCATATGTCCCTGACTTGGAGGAAATGACCTTCTGAGATCTCTAACAAGGATGTATTTACCTGTATTTTCTCTATGAGGAGGATTGACATGCTCTATCTTCTTTTGGCTTTCTATATTCATAGAACTATTAAGTGCATCCACATAGCTCTTTAGCTTCTTTGTATTTACTTTATTTGATGAGTATATATATTTTGAACTTTTCCCTTTTTTAGTATTCTTTTGGTTCTCATCATATCCATTGCCACACTTAATGAACGGTGACCTTTGACTATTTAGTATGTTACTCAACACTCTGGTACTCTTCTCAAATTTTTATATGTTCTTTAACTCATTTGTTGTCTTCTCCAATTCTAATTTCAAGGTAGTTATTTTAGATTCTTGCGTTTTGCACTCATCCTCCTTTGCTTTCAATTTGGATCTTGTTTCCTCCTTGATTCTTTTCCTTTCCTCTAATTGAGTTTTTAAGCCACTGATAACTTTGTCTGATTCTTCAAAATTCTATGTCATCTTTGTTTTTAATGTAATATCTTCCACTTCATATTTTTGAATTTATACTCTTTGTTTCAAATTCTTTTTCTTTAGTATTTTTATCTCTCCCAAGGCATGAATCAATTCTTCTTTAAGATCTACCACTCCATCATTTTCAACATCATCCTCTTCTTCCAAGGTGTTTGTACTTACAAAGGCTTTGGGTTTTATTTATATTACCATGAATAGGGTTTCCTCCCTGTCATTGTTTGATATTTCTTCATTGTTCTCCTTGGCTGAGCTACCATCCTTTTTTGAATAGAGGATTTTTTCTACTTATTGGAATTTTTCTTATACCCACTTTGTTTGAAGTTTTCTTGAAGTGAGGCTTGCTTTCCTTCTTTTCCCTTTCATTGTTATTATTTTCTTCATCTTCACTATCATCTTTATGAGGACACTTGGTAGTAAAATGTCCTATCTTACCACAATTAAAGCATTTGAATGGTAACTTACCTTTGTATTTTTTGGACCCCTTTTTAAGCTTTCTGACAAATAGAGCCTCCTTTTTATCTAGTTCATCACTGGTTTCATCGCTTGATTTAATTTCTTTATTTTTGGCCTTTTTTGAGGCTTTGAAGGTTGCCTTCCTTTTAGACAGTTTTTCTTTTTCAGTCCTCATCTCATATGTCGTGAGAATTCCATGTAACTCATCCATTATTAATTTGTTTAGATCCTTTATTTCTTTGACCACATAAATTTTTGCATCGAATCTTAAAGGTAGAGACATTAGTACCTTTTGAACGATTACATATTCTTTGACTTTTTCACCAAGCCCTCTAATAATGTTGACAATTTCATCTACCCAAAGTAGATATGCCATAGTGTTTTCATCTTCTCTCATCTTCAAACTTTTGAATTGTCTCATATGAGTTTGAAGCTTGGCCATATTTACTTTGTTATCTCCCTCATAGATGGTCTTAAGTTTATCCCAAATCTCCTTTATCGAGTCACACTTCATTACTTTTACAAACTTAGATTCTAACAAACCACACAGAATAACATTCATGGCTTTTGCATTATTTTCACTGGCCTTCTTCCCTGTTGTATCTATTAGTGGAGTCTGCGGTGTTGTGTATCCATCCACAACTACTCACCAGATGTCAAAACCAAAGGCCATTAGATATGTCCTCATCCTTATACTTCAAAATGCATAATTTGTCTTGTTGAATAATGGATCCTTATTGGTGGAGAAACCTTCCTGAACCTGATGACTGGTCATGTGTGCTTCCAGGATCTACCTTTCAATGATTAAACTGATCCTAAAGGAACCTCGCTTTGATACCAATTATTGAGCACACACTTATACTGGGGGGGGTGAATCAATATAATCTTATCTTTTACTTAATGAAATTGAATATCCACAATCAAAACATTCACATAAAAATGACATAGATTGACACTAGATTTACATAGAAACCCTTTCGAGAAAAAAACACAAATGAATACATGTTTAGAACTACTATCCAAATCTAACCACAAATAAAATTCTTCTTATAAAATTTGTAGGCACCAACCTGCTGAAGATGGGGTGCTAAGGAATTTGTAGGCACCAACCTACTAGAGACACCAATCCCCATTGCTAAGCACTTTATAGGCACCAACCTACTGGAGACACCAATCCCCACTACTAAGCACCAACTTAGCAAGAGACACCCATTTCATTGATTTGAGGTACTGACCTCCACTGAAACAATCTTCCACCTTACTATTGTTGCTTCATCAATGAATAATGGTAAATTCAATCTCCTCTTCTTCTTCTCCACAAAAATCTGTTTATGCTCGAATGATAAAAAAGAATTAATTTCATTCTTCAAATCTGCATGTGTTTGTATGATATATCTTTTTATTCTCCACACACTTGCTTCCTTCTCTTCTTCACATATCTCACACTTCAACTTCCATATCTTTCTCAACCTTCTATCTGCCTTATATAACCTTCAAAGGCTCTTCACAAAGGAGGCATCCCATCTAAGAGGCACCTCTTCATCAAAAGATGTGATCATTGACATTTCTGTCAACATTTCCATTGACATTTTCATCATCCATCAATATTTTCATTGATAATTTTGTTGGTATTTTTATCGACATTTTTGTGGATAATTTCGTTGACAATTATGCTGGCACTTCTATAGACATCAATTATAATTCCTTTGACATCAATGACAATATTCCAACATATGTAGCTTCCACTTAATTATTTAAATTACACAATACATAATTGAAACAGTTGTCATGTCAATGAAAATGGGTGTCATGTCAATGAAAATAGGTGTTAGATATACAACAACTCCTATAAAGATATAGAAACTGCACCACATGTCTATTTAGACAAGTCTAAAAATATTTAGATAAAATTTATGACTGCTTTAACTATATACAACCAAATTAGACAATTATAAAACCAAATTGACAAAAAATGGAAAGACTTCCTCAATGAGACACCACTTATATAATCTAATTGACCAATGCAGGATGCTATATGCAAATAGATACAAAGACATATTTTCAATCCATTTCAATTCTAATTCTTAGTAACACTAACAACAACAACAATATTCATAATAATAGTGTTCATTCCTCTTTATTTGGTAAATTGAAGAAACCATTAGGACCAAGCTTCCACCAAACAAATTTAGCTACCCAATACATGATTGAAATAGGTGTCATCTCAAAGAAAATAGGTGTTATATATCCAACGACTCCTCTAAAAACATAAAAAAATCAGTCCATATTCAGCCAACTCCATCCTTCTATGAATATAGAGAACATAGTCTTTATTCAAGATCAAAGGTAACAACAAGGCTCTAGGCTCCATAGTTATAAAATTTAAATCTATTGGGTTCATGTTAAATCTTTCATAACTTCATTTGTAATTCTAAGTGACCTAATTGCACCAACATTAGTCTTGGGTACTTCCATAGAATGCTTGTAAACAAAGGGACTCTGCTCATTGAAAGCCACATCTCTGATTGCAATAAGAAAGAAGAAGAACAATGTTGATAATGCAAACAAACATACAAGCTTAATTATTTGAAACCTTCCAAATAGTTTTTCCATGGATATTGTTTGATATGATCAGTGGCAATGTGTTTTGACATGTTGGCGGCATTCATATTTGTATAGTGTCACCACCTTTTGTAAGCTTAAGACAAACAATCCAATTGTGTGGATCATTTAAGTTCCATTAGAAAAGTTCTCGTGAAAAAGAAAAGTATTTTTTTGGGGTAGTTTTCATATATTTTAATTCTATCTATAATGTTCGATATTTTTACAAAATCATATAAATGAATGACATAAGTCTAAATGGTGTATAAAACATTCTTTTATGATAATGAAAAATAATTTCCCCAACTCATGAGAGAGGGAGTCTACTCCAAATTTAAGGTCCACCAAACCATATTCGTAGGATGGTCATACTTTAAAATTCCTCTTCATGTTTGTACAAGTCCTATTATGGAATGGATTATAACCACAAAGGAAACTATAACAACCAAAGTGGCGTCTAATTTGAGATATATTAGATTGCCATAATGATTGGAGAGATAATGCAAAGATTGGTGAGGATTCGAACCCAGGGCCTTAAGACTACCCAAAATTGGTAGCGCTTGTGGTCATGGAAACAATTTTGTCTATCATCCATTCATCGAACAAAGAGAAATGAGCACTACTATTATGGATACAATGGTTGTTGTTAGTGTTACTAAGAATGAGAATGGAAAAGACTTGGAAATATTGGTCTCCATATCTATTTGCATATGGCATCATGCACTAGTCGATTAGATTATATAGGAAGCATCGTATTTCATTGAGAAAGCCTTTCCATTTTTTGTTAATTTGGTTTTAGAGTATCTAATTTGGAAATATATGAATCCTTATCTTTTACATATGACTTCCTGCATCGATCAATTAAGATTATATAGGAGGCATGTTTCATTGTGGAAGCTTTTCCTTTTTTTTGTCAATTTGGTTTTAGAGTTGTCTAATTTAGTTTTATACAGTTAAAGTAGTGATAATTTTCATCTTATTTGTGATAGACTCACCTAAATTATTACATGGTGCATTCTCTAAGTTTTTAGAGGAGCTATTCAATATTTGACAAGTGCTTTCATCGAAATGACCCTTGTGCTACAAATTGCATTTACATATGACATGTCACTGAACTTTGCATGTGTATCTCTTTGGGCTTCTTCATGTCCATCACTTGAAATACCCTGTCATTGCCCCTCACTATCATCACCCACCACACCTAAAAATATTTCACCGCCTTCACGCTCTGTATGATCTTGCCCTTCCCCACCACTTTGTCATTACTCAAACTCATCATGAAACAAAACATCTCCTTCTTGCAAAACTCATTGCCACACCATATGAAGAAACACACCTTATTTTCCATTGTCACCTCCACAAAAATATTATTTCTTAACATTTCATGAGTGAAAGATGAAATAGAATAAAAAATGATAAGTTTCGAGTATTATATGACTCCTTTATTTACACTTCATTTTATAAAACACCACTTTACCAAAATAAAAAATTACATTCCTCCTAATGTAAGTTGTACCTTTGGACAATTCATGTATTTATTTTAATAGAATGTAAAAGAATAACAATCATGGTCCCATAAACCGATTTGGTCTCTGGATGTAATTAAAATCAATTAATTCATTCATTCCAGAGACAGAAGTGGCATCCGGACCTTCATATTTTACTTCTGGCATCGTGACCTTCATATTTCATAGGCAAGGTAAGCAGCTCACCGCTCTATGTTCCAGGAGGTGCCATTTTCCTTTAAATTATTTGCAAGTTTGAATGCTCAAAACGAGTACAGTTAATTTGTAATGGCAGATAATATCATGACCGTGCAATCCCTGCAAAATGGGCTTCCATGTTAGACAATTTTATATCTCTGTTTCACTTTCTACCTCCACCCTACTTTGAAAAAAACTTGTATCCAACAATCGGCCTCAGCAATGCTTTTCCACCAGTCAACATACTTATTTTAATCTTCTACATTTATCTAATAATGGCAAAGAATTGAAGAAAATCCATGGTCAAATAATTGTAACTGGGCTTGAGCAAGACATCTTATTAGGAACCAAACTAGTTCAAATGTATAACTTGTATGGCAGTTTGGGAAGTGCAAGATTAGCTTTTGATCGAGTTTCTGCTCGAAATGTTGTTATTTGGAATGTTTTGATTAGAGGTTATGTAAAAAACGGATTTTGTGAGGAAGCCATGGCTCTGTATTCACAAATGCTGCTTGATGGCATTCATCCTGACAAGTTTACTTTCCCCTGTGTTCTCAATGCATGTACTGGTTTGTTGGCCCTGCAAAACAGGATGGAGATACACCAGGATGTGATAAGAAGTAGGTTAGAATCTGATGTCTATGTAGCCAGCGCCCTCGTAGCCATGTATGCCAGATGTGGCAGTTTGCAGGATGCACGCCAAGTATTTGACAAAATGCCTCAAAGAGATGTGGCTGTCTGGAATGCAATGATAGGAGCTTATGTGCAGGATGGATTCTGTGAGGAGGCACTGAGACTGATGGGTGAAATGGAACTGGCTGGGGAGAGGCCTGATGCGGCCACAGTTGCTAGCATTCTCCCAGCATGCGCCCACTTGAGAGCTCTGTCGGAGGGCAGACAAGTCCATGGTTTTACTTTCGGAAGTGGATTTGTAGTTGATGTCTTTGTGGGGAGTGCCCTTGTAGACATGTACGCAAAATGTGGGAATGTGGATAATGCACGACTTGTATTTGACGGAATGATAGAAAGAAATTCGGTGTCTTGGAATTCAATGATTGCAGGCTATATCCATAATGAATATTATGACAAATCTGTTGAGCTTTTCCGTGAAATGCAGTTGGCAAGGTTGGCACTCGACTCCACGACTATAGCTTGTGTTCTGTCAGCCTGTGCTAGCTTAGCTGCTCTGCAAATGGGCAAAGAGATTCATGGTTATGTAATTAGAAGTAAATTTCATGCTATCTCGATCAAGAATGCTCTTATGGACATGTATGCCAAATGCAAGCGTATAGAAGATGCATCCCAAGTATTCAAGAAAGTGTCAATTCTAGACATTGTGTCATGCTGCACAATGATAGCAGGATATTCACAAAATGGGTGCTTTGAGGAGGCATTAAAAGTCTTTAGTGAAATACAGTTACAAGGTATAAAGCCTGATACAGACACGGTTGCAAGTGTTCTCCCAGCGTGTGCTCAAATTGGAGCTTTACGACAGGGTAGGGAGATCCATGGATATGTCATTAGAAGTGGTTTTGAAACTAATGTTTTTGTGGGGTGCGGTCTCATAGACATGTATGCTAAATGTGGCATTATTTATGTTGCAAGCCAGGTGTTTATTAAAATTTCAAAGAAAAATGTGGTTCAATGGACTGCAATGATTTCAGGGTATGCCTAGAATGGGTACATGGAGGAAACTTTGAAACTTTTTCGTCAGATGCAATTGGCAGGTGTGAATCCTGATTCAGTCACCATTACTAGTGCTATCTCAACATGTGCGGGCTTAGCAGCTTTACGACAAGGCAAGGAGATTCATAATTATGTCATCAGAAATGGATTTGAGTGTGATGTTATTGTTGAGAATGGCCTCATAGACATGTATGCCAAATGTGGGAATATTCAAGATGCAAATCAAGTTTTTGGAAAGATGCTCCAGAGAAACGTAGTCTCATGGAATGTGATGATTGCAGGCTATGGAATGCATGGACAAGCTGAGGATGCTATCTCACTATTTAACAAAATGCAACAAATAGGTATGAAGCCAGATACAATTACCTTTGTTGCAGTTTTGTCTGCGTGTAGCCATGCCGGTCTTGTGGATGAAGGCTGGTGCTATGCCCCTAACCTATCACATGTATGAGGATAGTATTAGCTGACTTGTGGCTTACTTATCCCTCTTTGACATTATATTGTGGCCGACTTGTGGCTTTCTTTAGATTAGTAGGTCGGCCTATGGAGTAACCATGGCCTAGTTAGACTATATATAGGAGGTAGTGGGTAATTATTTATCATCATATTGTGAATTCTGCTCTTATTGAAGCTTGTGGAGGTTGCCCCCTCGAAGTGACTTATCTATTATCATATATTTGGATATATTTCAGTCATATTTGGATATAATTCTGCTGTTATACTTAATTCTTGAAGTAATTTCATTACAAGTGGTATCAGAGCTGCGATTTGGGCAAACTTGTGGGCAAAACACTAATTTTGCGATATATAAAAAACGGTTGCGAATTTCTCTGAATTTTTTTTACTGGAGGTGCGAAATCATCACATTAAGCTTCCATTAAAATTTTAGATCATTTGGATCTGTTTTTCAAAAGTTATCGCTATTTTATGGTTTTTCATAAAATTGCTCTATCGTGCGCAATTCAAAGAATTTTTCTGAGTTGTTTACATTTTTGGAAAGCTTAGAAAAATTTGGCTATGGTTTGTTCTTTGTATATATTGAATTGAGGCCGAAATAATTCCAAAATCGTTTGGTCAAAGTTGGGTCAAAAGTGTCAATAAGGGTCGACATTGTAAAACCCTTTTATGGTAGGTCCACAAACTCGGGGCCGAGGAAAGGGTGCTGAAACTCCAGGAAAAACTCCTAACAAGGATGAGATGGAGTCAGAAGGGGGATGTAATAGACCCTTTGTACCAGGGTTTTCTGACATAGATCACAAAGTGAGCCAGCTTGACTATAGTGTGCAAGGCATTCAGAGTGAGGTGCAAGACATACAATCTAATATGCAATCCTTACAAGATAGTTTGGGATATATCATGACGGCTTTGAATATTAATCAATCAAATCATCAAGCTAACTCTAGGTCACAAACCCACCAGGGTGGTTCTCCTAACCAGTCTATTTCAAATCCAACTCCATGGCCACAGAAGAACCTATTACCAAAAGTGGATATGCGCAAATTCGATGGAAAAGATCCACTCAATTGGCTCAACCAAATGGAGAGTTTTTTTGACCTACATCAGATTCCAAGTGGATAGAAGGTTACCATGGCATCCTTGTATTTTAAACCTAATCAATTCATTTGGTATCGATGGTTGTGTGCTCAAAAGCAAAAGATGAGTCTCAATGTCACCTGGTCAATTTTTACAAAGCAGCTACAATTACACTATGGCAATAGTGACAGATAATTATTTCAGCCAACTGACAAAATTGCGACAAACTAGCTCCGTCAAGAATTATATTCATCATTTTCAGAACCTATCCTTACGTGTGGAGACAATTTCTGATGCAAACTTGAATGACCTATTTTTTGGTGGACTCAAGGACCACATTCAACATGAGGTACGCATGTTTAATCCACTTAATATTTTTGAATCTATTATCCTAGCACGTAGAGCTAAGGAAAAATTCATAGCCAACAAGAAGCAGCCATTCACTCACTTCAAAGATCGTAGCATATCATCATCAACATTTCCTCCACCTACTAGATTGACTCCTCAACAAATTGAAGAAAAGCGTGCAAAAGGATTATGTTTTGGTTGTGATAGCAAGTAGAGTAAAGGACATAGATGTACTGAGAAGAAGTTATTCTACATTGAGGGACCAAATGAGGATGAAGAAGCAGTTGATGCCTCCAATGATGATGAGGAAGATATAGAGGAGGTACCTGAGATTCCCAACCTACAATCTCTTGTCATGCACTTGCAGGTATTAGCACTCCACAAACTCTTAAGGTGGTGGGTTTCCTCAAGAAACAAAAGGTGACAGTGTTGATTGATTCAGGGAGCACACAACTTTATAAACCATAAGTTGGCCACTCGATTGAACTGTTTCATCTACCCAGCACCAGAATTTCAGGTCATGATTGCAGATGGTGGCACAATTAATTGTTCAGGCAAATGCCATAGTATTAAGCTTACTATGGGTGGGTACAATCTTGACTCTCCTATGTTTGCTATTCCCATGGGTAACACAGACATTGTTTTGGGAGTCCAATGGCTCACAACCTTAGGTACCATTGAGATGAACTTCCAAGAACTATTCATGCGCTTTCATTCTGAAGGTAAGAAAATTGAACTACATGGATTACATGCAAAATCTCCACAATTGGTTAGTTCACATCAGATGACCAAGATGCTAAAAAAGGGGGCAGAGGGAATTATTGCACGATTATGCTCTATAGAAGTTCAACCCCCAAAGGTATCTACACATCCTGATCTACAAATAATTCTTGAAGACCACTCATCTATTTTTGGGGCCATGCCAAAAGGACTACCACCAAAAAGAGAACATGATCATGCCATTTAACTAATTCCAAGTAGTCAACCACCAAATATCAGACCATATAGATATCCATATGCACAAAAGAGTGAAATTGAAAAGATGGTCCATGAGATGCTGGAGGCAGGGATCATCAAGCATAGCCAAAGTGCATATTCATCACCAGTGGTCATGGTGCGGAAGAAGGATGGCACATGGAGGATGTGCCCCGATTATAGGGAACTCAACAAGTACACCATCAAAGATAAGTTTCCTATTCCAGTAATTGATGATTTACTTGATGAGTTGCATGGTGCTAATTATTTCACAAAATTGGATTTTCGCTCGGGGTACCATCAAATTAGAATCAAGGATGAAGATGTTCATAAAACTGCTTTTAGAACACATGAGGGCCATTATGAGTTTTTGGTAATGCCCTTTGGTCTTACAAATGCACCATCTACTTTTCAGAGCTTGATGAACACTGTTTTTAGGCCTTTTTTAAGGAAGTTTGTGCTAGTTTTCTTTAATGACATATTGATTTATAGTCAGACATGGGAAGCACATCTGCAACATGTGAAACAGGTATTGATAGTTTTGGAGAAGCACCAACTTTATGCGAAGCCATCTAAATGTGCTTTTGGAGTACAGGAGGTAGAGTACCGTGGTCACATTGTTTCCCATGAAGGGGTCAAAGTTGATCCTCAGAAGATCAAAGCGATAATGGAATGGCCCATGCCAAAAACTCTAAAAAACCTTCGAGGTTTCTTGGACTAACAGGTTACTATAGAAGATTTGTGAAAGGTTATGGCAGCATAGCAGCTCCACTCACTGCATTGCTAAAGAAGGATGTTTTCCATTGGAATGATGATGCCACCAAAGCATTTGAGAAACTAAAAGTAGCTATGTGCACCACTCCAGTTTTGGCTACTCCAGATTTCTCACAAACATTCATTGTTGAATGTGATGCTTCTGGGTCTAGATTGGGGGCAGTACTAATGCAGGAAGGAAGACCCATTGCATTTGAAAGTCATCAATTCAAAGGTAAGAATCTACAAAAACCTGTCTATGAGAAAGAAATGATGGCTATTCTTCATGCAGTTAAACAATGGAGGCCTTATCTGATGGGTAGACACTTTAAGGTGAAAACGGATCATGATAGTCTCAAATACTTTTTGGAGCAAAGATTATCATCTGAGGAACAACAAAAATGGGTAACCAAAATGTTGGGTTATGATTTTGAAATCATCTACAAGAAGGGTAAAGATAATGTAGTAGCCGATGCACTATCTAGACGGGATGCATTCACAGAAGCATTACTTGGTGCAATGTCCATATTGCAAGCAGATTGGGTGGATGAAGCTAGGTTAGAATGGGAGCAAGACAAGAATACACAGGTTCTGATTCAGAATCTCCAGCAAGGTAATTTATCCTCTGACAAATTTGAATGGAAAGGTAATGTCCTATGGTATAAGGGTAGGTTATACCAGTGCACAACTTTAGAGCTTAAGCATAAGATTCTTGTAGAGTTGCATGCATCTCCACTTGGGGGACACTCAGGGTTTTTGAAAACTTATCATAGAATTAAGAAAGAATTATTTTGGGAAGGACTCAAGGGAGATGTACAAAAGTTTGTGGAAGAATGCATGATATGCCAACAGAATAAAGGTGAAACAGTTAAGACCCCAGGTTTGTTACAACTATTAGCAATTCCTAGTCAAAGGTGGGAGGAGGTTTCCATGGATTTCATCACTGGGTTGCCTTGTTCTAAAGGTAATAATGTTATTTTGGTCATTGTGGATAGGCTTACAAAATATGCCCATTTTTGTGCTCTCTCACACCCATTTTCAGCAAGTACAGTCGTGGCTATTTTTATGGAAGCAGTTCTCAAATTACATGGAACCCCAAAAATAATTGTAAGTGATCGTGATCCTATTTTCACTAGTAATTTTTGGACTGAACTATTTTCTTGTTTGGGTACTCAGCTAGCTCATAGCTCATCTTACCACCCCCAATCTGATGGACAAACTGAAGTGGTTAACAAATGTTTAGAGGGGTATCTCCTTCGTTTTGTATCAGATAAACAAGAACATTGGGTTAAATGGCTACCACTTGCAGAATGGTGGTATAACACATCTTTCCATACCTCTTCTAAAATGTCTCTATTTCTTGCACTATATGGTTACCATCCACCTTCCATCACTTCTTCATTAAAGGTGCACACCAAGGTTCGAGATGTAGAAGAGCACATTCAACATCAACAAGAGGTTTTGGCTAGTTTGAGAGAGAATTTGGCCTTGGCACAAAATAGGATGAAGCAACAAGCAGATCAACATCGGAGTGAGCGAAATTTTGAGGTGGGTGACTGGGTATTTGTTCGTTTGCAACCTTACAAGCAGATGTCTTTGAAGCAATAGAAAAAGGACAACAAACTTGCTCCAAAATATTATGGCCCTTATCAGGTTCTACAAAAAATTGGAAGTGTGGCTTACAAGCTCGAGTTACCTCATTCATCTCACATACACCCAGTATTTCATGTTTCTTGTTTGAAGGTCATTGGACACAAAGTTTTTGCCCAAACAGAGCTCCCAGAACTAGATGAAGAAGGACGAGTCATTTTGGAACCAGAGAAGATCCTCCAAACACGTACTAAGAGGTTGAGAACCAGAGAGATTAAGGAATATTTGATCAAGTGGAAAAACCAAAGCAGTGAAGATGCAACTTGGGAAGGTGCAGAATTTCTGCAACAACATCCACAGTTGTTCAACGTTGGTTTGAAGGGGAAGGGCATGCTACGCCCCTAACCTATCACATGAGGATAGTATTAGCCGACTTGTGGCTTACTTATCCCTCTTTGACATTATATTGTGGCCAACTTGTGGCCGACCTGTGGCTTTCTTTAGATTAGTAGGTCGGCCTATGGAGTAACCATGGCCTAGTTAGACTATATATAGGAGGTAGTGGGTAATCATTTATCATCATATTGTGAATTCTGCTCTTATTGAAGCTTGTGGAGGTTGCCCGCTCGAAGTGGCTTATCTATTATCATATATTTGGATACATTTCAGTCATATTTGGATATAATTCTGCTGTTATACTTAATTCTTGAAGTAATTTCATTACAGCTGGCAATACTTCAATTGCATGTGCCAAGATCATCACATGTTACCTACAATGGAGCATTATGCATGCATGGTTGATGTTCTTGGTCGTGTTGGGCGCTTGAATGAAGCACTTGATTTTATCAAAATGATGCCTATAAAAGCTGATGCTAGTGTGTGGGGGGCTTTGTTTGGTGCTTGTCGAAATCATCATAATGTAAAACTAGGGGAACATGTGGCAGACTGCTTGTTTAAATTGAAGCCTGAAAATGCTGGAACTTATGCACTGTTGTCAAACATTTATGCTGCATCTGGCAGGTGGGATGACAAGGCACATGTAAGAACAATGATGAAGGACATGAGGGTAGAAAAGATGCCAGGGTGCAGCTGGATTGAAGTCAAGAACCAGGTTCATGCCTTCATTGTAGGAGAAATGTCTCACTTATAGTTTATAGAATTTTGATGTGATTCTGGAGAGCCTGACTGGCTAGACACCTTAAAGGGGTTTGCATGAGATAATGAGGAAGATTATGAAAAAATAGCACTTGTCTGCACCACTGGAAGAGCTAGCTTGTGCTTTTGAGCTTAAGAACACAACCTTTGGAAATCCTATTTACTTTGACAAGAATCTTCATGTATGTAGCGACTACTGCAATGCCATCAAATTCCTCCCAGAGTCCAAAGTTGTCATGCATGGAATTATTATTGGATATGTGCCACATCAAAGCTAGACTGTGCTCTTTAGGGATCATGTTGATGTATTATTTTCTATTTCATGTATGTTCTCATAGAATCTTGCACAAGACAATGGCCAATGCTATTTATAGCTTTAGCTTCTCATGTCATAGTCTTGTTCCCTTGTTTTAGGAGTAAGTAATGTGATTTATTTAATTATATGATTGATTGTTTATTTAGAGAACCGAACATGGTACTAAGTATGAATCACCTTTTGGTCCAACAATTGCAGGAGGGAGGTGGCTATAGGCACCTACTCATCCTCTTAAGATGGAATCAACTCAGATTTGGATTTGCAAGGCTTTGAAGGGAGATATGCTTGCTGGTATGGATAGACTGCAGACATTTGTGTTTACTTTCAAATTGCATAGTTTTAACATACAATTCAAATTATTACATATGGAAAATATAGGATTAGGATCACTAACTATAATTTTAAGGTCCCATGTAGCTTCTGAACTGTATCCATAAAAGCTGATGCTATTGTACTTGCTACAAATGAATGTGACAAGACACAAAAATAGGCATATTTGGTGAGTCTATCCACGGCAACCATGATGACATTTTCCCCTTCAGATTGGGGCAAACCTGTGATGGAATCCATGGAAACATCATCCCACGTCTGGCTAGGAAGAGAGAGTGGTTGTAGAAGACTTGGGGTCTTAATTATCTCACCCTTGTTTTGCCAACACACCATGCGCCACAAATTTGTGAACTTCCCTTTTGAGCCCTTCGCAAAAGAAGCTTTGCTTGATTCTATGATAAGTCTTTATAACCTTGAGTTCCCACCTAATGGAGAAGCATGGAGCTCTGCAAGAACCTTATGCTCAAGTGTTGAGTTTTTGCACATTTATGGCCTATTCTTGTACCATAGAGCGTCTCCTTTCCATACAAACTTGTTGGGCATGCTCGAATCCTGTTGGAGCTTCTGAATGAGATTTTGTATATTTGTGTTATCCTCCCATTCTGATCTTGTCTTAGCCACCCAATCTGCCTATGATATGGACATGGCATACAATAATGCTTATGTGAACTCATCCCTCCTAGATAGTGCATCAACCATTGCATTCTCCTTTTCCTTTTTGTAGATGATTTCAAAGTCATATCCAAACATCTTCGTGACCCATTCTTATTTTTCTTTTGATGACAAACTATGTTCTAAGAAGTATTTTAGACTATCACGATTTGTCTTCACCTTAAAGTGTCTTCCCATCAAATATGACCTCCATTGTTTGATAGCATGAAGGATAGCCATTATTTACTTCTCATAAACGGGCTTCAATAAATTCTTACCCTTGAGTTGGCAACTCTTAAATGCAATTGGTTGTCCCTCTTGCATGAGTACCTCCCCCATGCCATACCTTGAAGCATCACATTCAACAATAAAAGTTTTGGAAAATTATAGGGTAGCTAGAACAGAAGTGGTGCACATGGCCTCCTTCAACTTCTCAAAAGGCTTGGTGGTTGCCTCATTCCAATAGGTGGAGTCTTTTTTCAATAAAGCTGAGTGGTGCTTCTATGTTGCCATAAGTTTTTACAAATTGATCATAGTAACTTGTGAGTCCCAAGAAGCTTTATAGGTTCTTGAGGGTTTTAGGCACTTACCATTCAACAATGGTCTTGATCCCGTGACCTAAGTATTCCACCTCCTTGACTCCAAAAACACACTTGGAAGGCTTGGTGTAAAGCTGATGTTGTTTCAAAGTTTCCAAAACTTGATTTACATGCTGCAAGTGTTCTCTTCCTATGTTTTGTTGTATATTAAGATGTCATCAAAAAACACCAAGACAAATTTATGCATAAATGGGCAAAAGATAGAGTTCATCAAACTTCAAAATGTAGATGGTGCATTTATGAGGCCAAAGAGCATCACCAAAAATTCTTAGTTGTCTTCATGGGTTTTGAAAGTTGTCTTATGTATATCTTCCCCATTGATTCTATTTTGATGATACTTTGAGTGAGATCAAGTTTCATAAAATATACACCACCATGTAACTTATGTTGTAAATCATCAATTACTAGAGTTGAAAATTCATTTTGGGTGTATTTGTTGAGCTCCATGTAGTTTGGACACATGCCAGGTGTCATCCTTCTTACACACCATCACCACCAATGAAGAATAAGCACTTTGGGTATGCCGAATATTCCCTGCCTAGGGCATCCCCTGTACCATCTTCTCAATCTCCCTCTTATGTACATATGGGTACCTATAAGATTTGATGTTGGGTGGTGGTATCCCTAGGACCAATTGAATGGCATGATCATGATCCCTTTTGGGTGGTAGTCCTTTCAGCATATCTCCAGTAACTACTTAGTGCCCATCGACAATTCCTTGTAGATTTGATAGTGTAGGAACATTTGCTGGTTGTGATTCTACTGAAATAAGTTGTGCCACAAATCCTTTTGCTCCCTTTTTAATAATCTTTTACATTTGATGAGAACTAACCAACTGTGGGGACTTTGCACACAACCCATGTAGTTCAAATGTCCTTCCCTTTGAATGAAAATGCATGAACAACTCCGAGAAATTCATCTTAATTGTTCCCAGGGTAGTGAGCCATTCGAATCCTAGCACAATGTCTACTCTGCCTATTGGAATGGCGAACATAGGGAAATCTAGCAGATAGTCTCCCATGCTGAGTTTAATATTATGACATTTACCTGAACAATTGATTGTACCACCATCTACAATCATGACCTGAAATTCTAGAGCTGGATAAACAAAATAGTTTAAGTGTGCAACCAACTTATTGTTGATGAAATTGTGAGTACTTCTAGAGTCCATCAATACTATCACCCTGTGCTTTTTAAGAAACCCACTACATTGAGGGTTTGTAGGGTGCTAATGATTGAAAGTGCATGGCAAGAGATGGTTGGGTATCTATTGACTCATCATTTGGCTCATCAACAACCTCTAATTCTACTTCTTCATCCTCTTCTTCTTCATTGGCACCTTCAATATAGAACAACTTCTTTTCAACACATTTATGCCCTCGACTGTATTTGCTATCACAGTTAAAGCATAACCCTTTTTTCTCTTTCTCTTCAATTTATTGAAGAGTCAATTGATTATGCTAAGGGAATAGCAGTGTTGGAGTGCTCTAATCTCTTATGCTCACAAATGCCTGTCTTTTGTTGGCCACCGTTCTTTCCTCTGCCTTGCATGCTATGATAATAGAATCGGATATGACAAGCAGATTAAACATGTGTACCTCATGTTGGATGTGATCCTTAAGCCTCCCAAGAAATAGTTCATTCAAGTTGTCATTCGTGATTGTCTCCACTTGCAAGGATATATTCTATAATTGATGAATATAATCCTTGACCTATCTTGTTTGTCATAGTTTTGCTCACTTGCCAAACTAATTCTCCATCGCACTGTTGCTATAGCGCAACTGCAATTCCTCAATAAAAACTCGTGAGATGACATTGAGAGTCTTTTTCTTTTGAGTACACAACCATTGATACCAAATGAATTGCTCATGGTCTAAATAAAGGGATGCCATTATGTCCTGATGTACATTAAAAAAAATTCTCCATTTGATTGATCCAAGTGACTGGATCCTTCCCATCAAACTTACGCTGTCCACTTTTGGTAGCAGTTCCAAGGCCCCAAATTGGAGCAAGCTAATGGTTGAGGCTGCACTGTATTTGGATTTGGATTAATTTGGCCAGAAGATCCACCATGGTTGGGTTGTGCTTTGGTGAATTGCCGTTGGTTTTTCGGATTCCGTTGCAAGGCCAACAAATGATCGAACTTGTGTGTGAATTGATCCAAATGATCGCTGATGTTGTCCGGATGTCCTTTATCGGCCATATCAGACCAGATGTCTTGCATATTGTATTAAAGTTGGCTCACTTTGTGATCTATAAAAAAAAACCCATAATAGAAGTTCCATCGAGTTCCATTTCTGATTCCATCTCTTATTTGTCAGAAGTTTTATTTAGAGTGGCAAAACCCTTTTTTCGACCCCTAGTGTGTGGTCCTCCCATGCAAAAACTTTAGGGAGTAGGGTTTAGGCTGTGTTGATTGGGAGTAAAAAAAAGGGTTACCAGGGGATTACACCATTGCAATCTTTTCGCCAAGACGAATCCAATGACTGCCATATTGTGCAAAGTTAAAAAAATCCCAAAAATTTCAAAAACAGGGTTGATAGAAACTTATTCTGTTGTGATTTTTTCGCTGAGACAAATCCGATGATTGCTATATTGCAAAAGGGTTTAGTGTTAAGGGTTTAGGTCTTAATTATGTCACATTTGTTCTGTTGACACACCATGCACTCAACTTAAATTTTTGGACTTCTCCTTTGAGCCCTTCCCAAAATAAGTCCTACGTGATTCTATGATAAGTCTTCAAGAACCCTGAGTGCCCACCTACTTAAGAGGCTTGAAGCTCTGCAAGAACCTTATGCTTAATGGTTGAGTTCTTGCAAGAGGGGCTATAATTGGAGGTATAATAAGGTATGCATCTTGTTTTGTATTGGATTTAGTCTAATAGTACGTATTTATGTGTGCTAGCTTGAATTGTAAAGGTGAGATGTGTATTTTTTGGTGTTTATAATGATTGAATCTATGTTGGAATCATTTATTTCTCAAAAACGTTTGGCATGGTTGCATGGAAATGGTTACCTCAGAGATAGGTAAGCATGTCTAGTACCTGAAACAAGGTATGTAATGTAGGGGCTGGTCTGCCAATATTTCCAAGTATTATCAAGAGTTGCAATATCTACATTTTTCGAAACAGGTGACTTCCATATATTTAAGCTTTAAATTTTTTGATAATGAATCTTCATCCTGCAATGGAATGTATATTAATTGATCAAACCAACCAGATCTTAACAAAATGCTTTATAATGAAAATCGTCTTCTTTGCATTCATGCTATCCATTTCCATCAGCAACTGGTTCAGAACTCTCTCTAGTTCACCCCAACATCCCCAACAACATCACTACCACACTGCACAAGCAAACAACCTAGAGGGTCAAGACTAAGACCAAACTGGATAGGGTGAAGCCTGTTAAGTCTATTCATATCCAGAAATTACACATATGGTAAAATGTTGCAAAACAACATATAACTCGATAAAAACAAATTGTAGCATAAATTATTGAATTGAATTATGGAGATGCATCAACAGGCAACTGACAGATTGAAAGAAGTTGGAGTTGAGACTAACTCGGTAGATATCCATGCAAAAGGTGGAAGCATACAGAAAGCACACAAATTGTTTGACAAAATGCCCTGAAGTAAATGTGAACCCATTGACTGCAATATTGGCAAAAAAGTTGTAACTGTCCTGATAGTCATCTTTGCAAAACGTGGAATCCTAAAAGTTTCTGGTTTAGAAGAAGATGAAGATGCATTACCCTGCTGAGATAAAGATGCATCAACATGTAACTGGCATGTTGTAAGAAGTTGGAGTTGAGACTAACCTGATAGGCATGTATGCAAAATGTGGAAGCAAACGGAAAGCACACAAAATGTTTGACAAAATGCCTCAAAGTAAACGTGGTCCCATTGACTGCAATTATTGCCAAAAATGTGTAACTGTTCTGGTAGTCATCTATGCAAAATGACACAGGAATTTGGAGAAGGAAATGTTTGTACCAAAATGAAGGATTTCTCATCCAGATAGTGCTTCCAAATTGGAAGTATATTGTGCTAACTTTGCACAGCTGTGACACATTCGTTTTGCAGTAGAAAGGCTGCAAATAGTGAAGAAATGTGTGGATTTTATTGCAATGAGGGCATCTACTGAGCCTGGTCTTCTAGGATGGCCTATGCGAGAACATGAGGGGCTACAGAGTCCAGGAGCAAGAATTCTCTGGAATGGTATTAGCACGGGCAAGACACATACAACCTCAACCAGATTGGTGGTATGAAGACATTGCAGCCCTTAGCCTGCCCCTGTACAATCTTGTAATCTGTGCAATGGAGGAGGACATTTTAACTGAAATAATTAACAACTATCCCCTAAATAATCTTGTAAATTGGCAAAGGGGTTTCTGCATAAGCAACTCTTGTCAGACTAATATAGACTTTTATTCTAGAGATATGTTTTGTGAATTTTCATGTTGATTGGAACTGGACTTCCCTAGAAGTCAATATTGGACGTTAATTCTGCACCTAGACCAAAAAAGGGATTTTCCATGAACACATGACAACTTTATTTATATACAAATGAGGCTTGCTAACAGAGAGCATCTGTGCATATTATGCAGAAAAAATGCTTATTTGTAGTGTTGTTCCATAGATTAATCTGGTCTGAGTGAACTATAAAAATATATAAAAGATTGAAGAATCATAATCTTCCCATATTCACCATAGGCAGCGTGCTCTACTTAAAAAAAAGTCTTTCCTTCAATTTTCCAATGTGACACATATTTCTCATTTAATGAACTGGGTATCCCTTGCGAAGGTTTTTGTTATTTATTTTGTGATTTATCCCTTGAAATGGATGCTGCCAGGCATTCTTTAAAGTGAACTGTTGCAGTTGAATTCATAAGAAATGATTACAGAAATCCTCTTTGAACTATTGCAGTTGAATTCTAAAAAAAGTGATAAAAAATACTTTTTCAACTTTTGCAGCTGAATTCAAAAAAATGATTACAGAAATAATTTGGGAGCTTCTGCAGTTGAGCTTTTTAAGAAAATGATTACAACAATCTTCTATTAATGGTTAACAGTTGAATTCTTTAAAAGTAAGTCGATAGTTCAAAAGCTCGAACTCGGCAGCCAAATTTTTTGATTCAGACTCAGCAACTTTATCATTGCTTTGAAAAAAATATAAATTTATAAAATAATCTTAAATAATAAAACATCGTTAAAAAGCGCAAGAATGGAATGTAGATAACACATAAGTATATTTTCTATTAGTTTTCAACCAAAAAAGAATACAATGCTCATATACTATAGTCATCAATGCACCATTAAATCATCTCCAACTCCTTGTTTGCTTTGCCATGGAAGTGGAAACTAAAGATTCCTCCTTTGGAACATCATTTGCAAACATATAATCCATATTTTCACCATCACCTCCTAATGTAGAGGCTTCCCTTGCTGCTATTGCTTCCTATACTTCCCTCTCCAAATTTGTGACCTTTTCGGTAAACATGTGCAGTTGCTGCCCATCCACATCCTTAGGGTCCGCAATTAAGTTTGCATATGAATTGATATCATTAAAGTCAATTGCCTCATGACTATCTTGCCTCTCCACTTGTCTCCCACAAATATGAAGATTGTATTGCACAAAAACAAAGTCATTGAGGCATTGCGTTGTCAACCTGTTTGTGTTTTTTTTGTGTGAATGGCTTCAAACATGCTCCAATTACATTCACACCCAGAATCACTACATGGCTAGCACAAAATGCAGATAGCTAACATCAATAAATAAGACATTTATAACTTTGTAAGCCAACTAGGCTTGCATTTATCAAAAAAGTCTTGTATCTACGAGTAACGAGACTACAATCAAGAACTCAATTTGTTTTTATCTTGTTGTTGGGTCATTCTCCTTCAAACACATAGAAGCGAAAAAAAAGAGCCCTCTATAGTCTTGTAAATTTTCAGCTCATCAAGAATTATGTCTCTTGTGGCTTTGTTAGGGATCACTCTCTATGTGCATGCGTTGAGGCCATCCATAACGTCCTCATTGGCCTCAAATGATTTGGGAAATAAAAACTTGGCGTTCAAGTAGTCGTTGCATGTATATGTTGGTGGAGTTGCTCGTTCTATCTTGGATAATTATGCGTCAAATGGGCACATATTTTTTCTACTTTGTCTATAATAAATTTCTATAGTCTCCTTGGCCCTGTCAATGGCCTTATACAAGCAATCCATTGGGTTTTTTTCCTCATCCACCAAGCATATAACTCTAACCAAAGGCTTTGACACCTAAATAAAAAAAATGTGCAATATTAAAGAAAAAATTGAGAAAAAAATATAAAAAATAATTGATAAATAAAAAATAGCTAAGTTTAAAGTTAACTTGAATATCTCATATGTGCTCTTCGCAAACACATCTTAAAAATTGGTTGTCATGACCATTTTTCATTCGGTTTTGTTGTTATAGGGAGACTCCAACCATCTGTGCTCACAAACATATGCTTAAGAGATGTTAATGAGATTGCAATGCACTATAATGTGATGAAAGTTGTGGCGAATTGTGTGACTCCCACTCGCACAAGCTCATGTTCGTTGTTGTGTTCTCTCATCAAACTTAGCACGCAAAGATGATTATAGATGTATTTTGTGATATTTCTCTCTTCAACTAAATTTTTTTCTCATGTAAGTTTTCCTATGTCTTCAAGTAGGAGATCAATGCAATGGATTGTGTAAGAGCTCCAAAAAAGTGTAGGGTGCCTTTTATGAAGATGTCTCTGTTGGCCATTTTTGGCCCACATATGAAGCTCTTGCATGGTTTGATGAAGCATTGGGTCAAAGGCTTAGAAATGGATCCGGTAGCAGTGTTTGAGGATAAGCTTGTAAGCTAAAAGCTAAATGAAAGATCTCTTTTTCGGTTGTCTTTTACTTGTTCATTGTTTTGGAGAACAAGTGAAAAGTGATTTCTTTCGGGCCCATTTTGGTCTCATTTTTCTTTCGAGAAAATTGTGCGAACAATTTCCCCGAAGGAATTCTTTTTCCTTTCAGCTAAGTGTTCCTTTCAATGAAGTGTTCTCTCTTCGGGAGTTTTGTCTCGATTTCCTTCGTTTAAGTGTCAAAAAGTCTTCAGAAGAATTGTTTCGAAAGAATTGTTCCAAGCATAAGTTCCGAAAGATATTTTTTAAAGCAAAGTGGCCACAACAAAAAGTCCGAAGGATCATTTCAGGTTTTTCAAAGGGTCACTACCCCTTCCGAAGGGACATTTCCATTTTACCTGGGAAAATTGTCATCAGCAATGGGGGCACTTACAAAAGTCCAGGTCCTTTGCAAAAGGCTCGGGTCCATTACTTAAGGGCTTGTTCAATTTTCTAGAGGACCATTGCAATATTTCCGAAGGTCTCAAGCAAAAAGTCCGAAGGGTTTGTTACCCTTCGGGAGGTGCCATTAACAAAGCCCGAAGGGTCTCTTGCCCTTCGGGAAAGTCCTTTTCAAGAAACTCGAAGGCTCTTTCCCTTCGGGAAGGTTCATTTTCAAAATCCAAAGGGTACCTTACAAAAGCTTGAGAAAAAAGAGTTTGAAAGGATGCCGAAGACAATGACCGAAACGAAAGTCTGAAGAAATTGATGACGGGCCCACAAACATCAAGTTTGAGCTCTTGCAAGTAGCCATTGGCATTTAAAAGACCAGAAGGAGTTGCACAACCTATGGATTTGCACTGACATAAATAAGATAAATTTGGGAAAACCAATGTCCTTAGATTGGTTTTTCATCTATAGGGAAGATCTGGTCTGGGTTTCAAGGCAAAAGCTGGTAGGTGAAGTTAATGGGGAGTCCTCGTCCTTCGACATGGCCATTATCTTCGACCAACAACCGACAAATGTAGAAGCAGTATTGCTCAATCAGGTTTATAGGTGGAAGAATTTTTTCCTCATATGTAAGCAGACAAGTGGAGGATGGCATGGAGATGAAAGATAAAGATCAAACAATTAGAAAAGATAGCTCGGGCATTGAAGACGTTCCTGGACTTTTCCTTTTTAGTGGACCATGACATAGTCGTCCTCAGTGAGTTTGTCTTCTAGTGCGTTTCTTGACCAATGAGAGGGCTGGAAGACTTTTGGAGCTAATGGCGGTTATTTTGTTGGAGGAGGATTAGTTCTAATTAAGCCAAGTGTGGGTGAGAATTCATGGAGGGTGGTTGGGTCTCATTTATTGATTTCTGCTTGCTTGCCTCTTTTCTTTGGGTCTTCCCCTTTTCTATATATGTCTCGATTATTTGCAAAAGAAGATATCCTCATTTGACAAGGAAGAACCCTGTCAAAATTTGTAAGAAAGACCTTTTGAAGCAATAAAGATTTTTTTTACCCATCTCTTGTCTGAAAATCGTGTTTAGCAAGCTTGTGCGTGATGGCCTTGTGAAAAAGTGTTCTTCCATGTCCCTTGTCCTTACCTATTTTCAGGTATTTTTGGGTTAGTTGTTGGTCTGAATTTGAGCTCTTTCTGTCATTAATGGATGCTTGGTGTGAATTTCAAAATTCCTCTCTGCTTCATGTATGGCTTAGTGAGCTTAGTTTATGAAACACTAATGCAAATTAACCGATTGTGAGGTCGTGTAAGCAGAATTATCTTATGCTGAATTAGTGTTTATTTCATGTTTATGTGGGTTACTCTCTATTTGGTGCATCACCTTTCTTAGTTCAATTTTCCTTTTTTATGTTACCTTTCTCTCCCTTTTCCTTGGTCAACAATAGGTTTTAGTGTGTGGGAATAGCAAAAGTGAAGCACCTGAGGAGCTAGCCTCATTAAAAAGCCTAGATGTTCAATCTCACTATAGGATACCCACATCCTGAGGTTGTTCCAATTTTGTAGCTCGGAGTGAGAGCCTGAAAAACTCTCCCACAAGGGTGTAATTCTACGCTACAACAATTTCTGGCACGCCCGATGGGACTTTTTCAAGAAAGATTGGTCAAGTTCGATGTTAGTTTGATCAATTTGCAGCGGTTGTAGCTTTCATCTTTCAGTATTTGGCGACTCCAAAGGACATTCAACAATCTGGTGGTAGAACAATAACTATCTTTCATGCCAAAGGTGACTACAAGATCAATTTCTGCAGGTATTCTTTTTGAATTTGTTGAATTACCTTTAAACTCAACAAGAAGGTTTCACCCATACTCACCCATACGTAAGAAACTACTTTACTAAACTAGTCATAAGGTATACCTACGTGAGAAGATCTTTGTTAGCCCCTCTTGCTACCATGATTCCTCAAAGAGCTTTTGTGGGTTTCAATGGCCAAAGTCCTTTGAATTTGCCACAATATGATGTTATGCCAGTAGTAGCCCTCAAAAGCGTCTCGTATTACATAGGAGGCCAAACTGTAACTCCTATTGAATACATAACAAACATAGCCAATTTTTGCAACATCCATAATGTCACAGTAGAAAACGTAGCTATTAGGCTATTGGCTGTATCTTTCAAGGGGAAGGCGTTAGATTGGTATAGAGGTCTAGCTCCTAACTCTATCTAGTCATGGGATCAGCTGGGAACAACTTGGTGTAATAGGTTTGCAGATAAGAGTGATCATCTGTCACTTGCAGAACAGTTGACCACAATCAAGAGAGCTCCCAATGAAGTCATGCAAGACTTCAACATGAGATTTCAAAAGGCTTGGGATAGAATTCCAGCCGTTGTTAGACCATCACCAAACTTCGCCTTATATTATTTGAAGGCTCTAAATAGCGACATAGCTGTAATGATCCAATCCATGGGAGGGGACATTTTCCCAGGTGCTTATGAGGTGGCTATCAAAGCTGAAAATTGTCTAGTCTAGGCCGACAAGCTTACTCCTAGACCGCCAATACCCTTTTTCCTTGAGATTAGACCACCTCTTGCAGTTTTCCCCCCACTTAATGTTATCCTTCCATCTCCAACTATTGCTGTTGTGTCTTCACCAAAGCAAGAGAAGGCCTCCACTAGTGGATCCAGCGACTCCCAAGAGCAAAATAACTACTTAGAACTGAAGAGCATGCTCCAATCCTTGGGGAATGATGTGGTCAATGTCAAGAGGCAACAAGCTTACAACAAGCCATACCAAGCTCCATATCAGTCTCAAAAACAACCTTATCAAGCAAATAGGCCACTCTACAAAGGAGGTTTTCAAGGACGGGCAGCTTAATTATGTTAGAGAACACAATTATAATTCAAATGCTGCAGGCCCTTCCAATTTTTTGGTTCCTATTCAGAACAATATGGCTCAAGAGACTGAAGAGACAATGCTTTGGAATCAATCTTTTGGGCAATTTACTGTCCCAACTAATGGTTCTAACCAGGCTTTCAATGACCAATGGCAGCAGGTTGTTGGTTATGGGTACAATCAAGCTCTTATGGCTCAAGGCATGGAGATCCCCATGATGACAAAGCCAGAGCAGCGTCCACAAGAACAAGGACCGGATCAGGTATCAAACCAATCGGAAGCTACAATGGTTATTAGTGAGCAGGAAGAGTGTTATGCATCCAATCAGCAGGTCATCCCCAGTCTGGCTCATGTCCCAGTCTCAGCAAACACAAGATTCAAGAGAAGGAATATGGGTGACAACCAGAAGCATTCAAGGAACCTATTGTCATTGCTCCTTCATTGACAAAGCCAGCAATAGTAGCTCCCGTGACCCAGGCAAACGATGGTGGTACGCCAATCAACATTGTTGAACAAATGAAGAAATTTAGCGTGAGCGTACCAATATGGGACATGCTTTCCATTCCTGGTCAAGTGGATATCCTTTAGGAAGGCTTGTCCAAGATAAGTTTTACAACAACTGCAGACAGACAACCAAGCAAAGAAACTGAGGTCCTCACTAATGCAACCCAAGGTGCTATGGGAGAAGGGTCAAGTAAAGTGGTCAAGCCTCCTCCGTTCTACATTTTATTTATTATCGGTGATTCCTTGGTGCACAATTGCTTGGTAGATAGTGGGGCTAACACTTCAGTAATGCCAAAATCAATAGCAGACCAACTTGGTTTAAAGTATGAACCCCAATCAAGGGAGTTTTGCAGCTTGATAAATCTTCCACTAAACCAACTGGTATTATCAAAGGTCTCAGCCTGAACCTGCATGTTTGTCCTAGTGTTTCAGTGGCTCAAGATGTGTTGATTCTAGAGGTGCCTCCTCGTTTTGCTCTATGCTTATCTAGAGAATTAACATCAAAGATAGGAGGCTATCTCACAGCAGATTGGTCATACATGGCATTCAGAACTAGGTATTGGACTAAGGTATCAATCAAGGCTGAACCCATGGCACACTTTCACATTGAACCCCATCAGCGAGATATCATAAACTTCAATTGTACTATTCTTGATGAGGATGAGTTTACAATTGGTCAAGAGCTGGACACTTGTCCCGAAGAAATTCCATATTTATTCTTGGATGACTTATGGGGGGGATAATTTCTCAACCCTTTGGAAGGAGTTGAAGAAAGAGACATGGGTGTCTATTTGTTATATGAAGAAAATCAACTCATACCTTCCCTCACTGGACCTAAGGACGACCTCAATGGTATGTGGAAGTTGTTCTTTGATGGTTCAAGGAGCAAGAATGGAGTAGGTGCAGGGGCAATGTTGGTTTCCCCTTCAGGTAATAAGTTTTTCTCTTTTTATAGGTTCCATTTCAGTTGCTCTTCAAACACGACAGGAAGGCTTAATCCATGGCTTTCAATGGGCCAATAAGAAAGGAATCAAGCAGCTGCAAAGATATGGGGACAGTGAGCTTATAATAAACCAAGTCAGAGGTCTGAACATTACGAAGAATCCTTTGATGCGGTCGTACAAAAATAGGGTGTGGGACCTAATTGAAGATTTCGAAGCCTTTGACATTCAAGCTGTGCCAAGGAACCAAAATCAACATGTCGACAGGTTGGCAGTCGTGGGGGCTCAGTTCAACATCCCAAGTAAGCTGAAAGAAGCCAAGGTTTAGCCACATGTCAAGGTGGTGGTGAGGCCATCAGTGCCAAACAACGAGGCCCATTGACAGGGTTTTGAAAATGACAAACAAATTGCTTGTTTCTTACAACAAGAAGCCGAGTTCTCCGCCAAACAAGAGAAGTTTCAACACCAGTATGACGATCAAATCATTCAATTGAAATCTAACAAGCTCCCTAAAGGGCTTGTCACCCTTGAAGGCCTTTTCCATGAGGGAGACCATACGAGGAAAGACAAGGCAGTAATATCAACTGATGAAGAAAACTATGAGAGAGTCCTCACCTTCAAGGACAAGCGGGAAGGTAAGCAACAAATCTGAAAGGCACGTCTTCATTGAACTTTGTAAAGAGTTTTCAGACATTTTTGCTTTTGAGTATAGTGATCTGAGAGGCTTTGATCCAAAGTTAGCCCAACATATTATAGAGCTGGAGGCTAATACTAAGCCTGTGAGGCAAAAACAGAGACTTGTCAACCCCAAAATAGAAGAGCTTATGAGGAAAGAACTAACGAAGTTGATTGAATCCAAACTTATCTTTCCCATCAAACACTCATCATGGGTGGCCAATTTGGTGCTTGTAAGGAAGAACGGTGAGATCCGTTTGTGTGTTGACTTCAGAGATCTGAATAGGGTCTCCTTGAAGGACCATTACCCTCTACCATCCATGGAGTTGTTTCTTCAAATGGTTTCAGGTTCAGAACGTTTTTCTCTTTTGGATGGGTACTTAGGATACAACCAGGTGTTGGTGAAAGAGGAAGATCAATACAAGACTGCCTTAACCACCAAGTGGGGCACGTATGCTTATCAACAAATACCTTTTGACTTATCAAATGTTGGGGCCACTTTTCAAAGGGCAATGGACATGGCTTTCCAAGCGCTGCTAAATCAAATGGTGTTGGTCTACTTGGATGACATCACAGTTTTCTCCAAGGATGCCAATGAGCACATGGACCAGCTGAGGTTGATCTTTGAGAGATGCAGAGAGTATGGAATCTCTTTGAATCCCAAGAAATGTGTGTTTGCTATGCATGAAGGTAAGTTGTTGGGCCATGTTGTTTCAAAACAAGGATTAGCTATTGATCCTGATAGAATGAGTGCCATCTTGGCCTTAGCCTCATCCAAGCATAAGAAGGGACTCCAAAGTTTTCTTGGAAAAATAAACTTTGTGAGGAGGTTTATACCTGGTTTTGCAAAATTGACCAAACCCATCACTACTATGCTTAAGAAGAATCAAGCGTTTACTTGGTCAAATGAAGGTAAATCAACATTCGAGGCTATCAAGCAGGCCATTGCCCAAGCACCCACACTCATGAACCCTGATTTCTCAAGAGATTTTTATTGTTTGCCTTTGCCAACATTGATAATATATTAGCTATGCTGATGCAAAAGAATGGTGAAGGACTTGAACAACCAATAGCTTTTTCAGTCAAGTGCTAGAAGGATATGAGGTGAGGTATACTTTCATAGAAAAACAAGTCCTTGCAGCGGTAAGAAGCCTTAAAAGGTTTAGGCCCATCCTCTCCAATAGCAAAATCTATATCATGGTGTCTCATCCTGGAGTGAGAGATTTCCTTCTTAACAAAGACTTGAACGAAAAGAGGGCTGGTTGGATTACCAAGGTCATGGAGCATGATGTAGAGATCAAGGTCATTAAGTTGGTGAGAGGCAAAGGTTTGTGCGAGCACATGGTTGATGACCTTAATGAAAACAAAGAGGTTATTTTGGTAACAAAAGATAACTCACAGACGGATGCACTTCTACCTCACTCTAGTTGGCTCCAGGGTATGACACGTTTTCTTGATGACAGGTGAGTGCCCACAAGGTATGGATAGAGCAAAGAGAAGGTATTTCAGACTTCAGTGCATACCTTATGCATTTGTTGGTGGGGTCCTATTCAGAAAGGACCTCAATTGAGTGCTCCTAAGATGCATAGATGGTAACCAGGTGACCAAGCTTTTGGAGCATTTCCATGATGGACCTGCGGGAGGCCATTTTGCTCCAAGGACCACAGCAACAAAGATAATGAGGTCAGGTTATTACTGGCCCAACCTTTTCAAATATGCGTATGCATGTGTAAGAAGGTGTCAGAAGTGTGCTCTCTTTGTGGGTAAGCAAAGATTGGCAGCTCTCCCTCTCAACCCAATTCAGGTAGAACAACGCTTTATGCAATGGGGGCTAGATTTCATAGGAATGATCAACCCTCCATCAAGTGTGGGGCATAAGTGGTTGCTTACTGCAACTGACTACTTCATCAGGGGGGTGGAAGCTATTGCGTTGAAAGAAGCTAATGAAAGTGCAATCTTAGACTTCTATGACAGCATCATGACCAGGTTTGGTGTTCCATCCACTATCATTTCTGATAATGCGTTAGCATTCCTCGGTTTGAAGATGAGTGAATGGGTTCTTAAGATGGGCATCTACCTCTTTACTTCTTCCAACTATTATCTTCAAGGAAATGGACTAGCTGAGTCCACAGATAAAAATTTGCTAAGAATTATCAAGAGAACCTGGAAGAGACCCAGAGGACATGACACACTAAACTAAAGACAACCTTGTGGGCTGATCGGGTGACTCCTAAAGCTGCCATTGACAATTCTCCATATGTTTTAGTATATGGAAGGGAGGCCAAGTTGCCCATTTCTCTTGAACTGCCTGCATTAGAGCTTGCCCATTGGCTGGAGTTGCTGGAAGATGAGCCCATGAATGTGAGGTTGGCAGAACTCGTGGAGATTGAAAAAACAAGAGACCTTGCAATGAAGACACTAGAGTCACATCAAGCCCAAGTCAAGATAGCGTTTGACAAGAGAGCCATAGCAAGGGACTTCAGAGAAGGGGATCTAGTCCTCAAATGGGATTCAAATAAGGCCAAGCCAGGAAATCATACGAAATTTGATAGCATGTGGAGCGGTTCTTATTTGATCAACGGATGCAAACAACATAATGGTTTCCAAGTGGCCCAACTGGATGGAGAGGTACTACCCATCCCAGTCAATGGGATTCATCTAAAGCCGTGTTATTAGAAGAGTTTGCAGCCAATGTATATATTGTAAATTTTGTATAGCTTTTCATGTATTCCTCTAAGTGCCCTGTGCACATCCTTTTCAACTGTGTTTCCCTTCCCCAAGTGCTTTGGGCACAATTTTGTTTTGTTTTGGTTGTCCTTATTGTTTCAAAGGGAGGTTCCGATTTAGTGAAAAAGTGACTTGACTCCATGCCCAATGGATGGGTTTGACGAGGCAACATGGTCTAAGTTATTTTGCATTGACAGGTATGCAACCCCTGTAAGCCGCCAAAGATGTTGGCGATTTTTGGCCCACATATGAAGCTCTTGCATGGTTTGATGAAACATTGGGTCAAAGGCTTAGAAATGGATCCGACAGCAGTGTTCAAGGATAAGCCTATAAGCCAACAGCGATATGAAAAATCTCTTTTTCGGCTAAGTCTTTTACTTGTTCATTCTTTTGGAGAAAAAGTGAAAAGTGATTTCTTTCGGGCCCATTTTGGTTTCATTTTTCTTTCGAGAAAATTGTGCGGACAATTGCCCCAAAGGAATTCTTTCTCCTTTCAGCTGAGTGTTCTCTCTTCGGGAGTGTTGTCTCGGTTTCCTTCATTCAAGTGTCGGAAAATCTTCGGGAGAATTGTTCCGAAAGAATTGTTCCAAGCAAAAGTTTTGAAAGATATCTTTTAAAGCGAAGTGGCCAAAACAAAAACTCCAAAGGATCATTTTAGGTTTTCCAAAGGGTCACTACCCCTTCCAAAGGGACATTTCCATTTTACTTGGGAAAATTGTCATTAGCAGTGGGGGCACTTACAAAAGTCCGAGTCCTTTACAAAAGGCCCGGGGCCATTACTTAAGGGCTTGTTCAATTTTCCAGAGGACCATTGCAATATTTCTGGTCTCAAGCAAAAAGTCCGAAGGGTATGTTACCCTTCGGGAGGTGCCATTAACAAAGCCCGAAGGGTCTCTTGCCCTTTGAGAAAGTCCTTTTCAAGAAACCCGAAGGGCTCTTTCCCTTCGGGAAGGTTCATTGTCAAAATCCAAAGGGTACCTTACAAAAGCTCGAGAAAAAAGAGCCGAAAAGGATGTTGAAGACAATGCCCGAAACAAAAGTCCAAAGAAATTGATGACGGGCCCACAAACGTCAAGTTTGAGCCCTTGCAAGTAGTCGTTGGCGTTTAAAAGACCAGAAGGAGTTGCGCAACCTATGGATTCGCCCCAACATAAATAAGATAAATTCGGGAAAACCAATGTCCTTAGATTGGTTTTCCATCTATAGGGAAGATCTGGTCCAGGTTTCAAGGCAAGAGCTGGTAGGTGAAGTTAATGGGGAGTCCTCGTCTTTCGACATGGCCATCATCTCCGACCAACAACCGACAAATGTAGAAGCAACATGGCTCAATCAGGTTTATAGGTGTAAGAATTTTTGTCCTCATACGTAAGCAGACAAGTGGAGGATGGCATGGAGATGAAAGATAAAGATCAAGCAATTATAAAAGATAGCTTGGGCATTTAAGACGTTCCTAGTCTTTTCCTTCTTAGTGGACCATGACATAGTCATCCTCAACGAGTTTTGTCTTCTAGTGCATTTCTCGACCAATGAGAGGGCTAGAAGACTTTTGGAACTAATGGCGGTTATTTCGTTGGAGAAGGATTAGTTTTAATTAACCCAAGTGTGGATGAGAATTCATGGAGGGTGGTTGGGTCTCATTGATTTCTGCTTGCTCGCCTCTTCTCTTTGGGTCTTCCCCTTTTCTATATATGTCTCGATTCTTTTCATAAGAAGATATCCTCATTTGACAAGGAAGAAACTTGTCAAAATTTGTAAGAAAGACCTTTTGAAGCAATAAATATTATTTTTACCTATCTCTTGTTTGAAAATCGTGTTTAACAAGCTTGTGCATGATGGTCTTGTGAAGAAGTGTTCTTCCATGTCCCTTGTCCTTCCTTCTTACCTATTTTTAGGTATTTTCGAGTTAGTTGCAGGTCTGAACTTGAGTTCTTTCTGCCATTAATGGACGCTTGGTGTGAATTTCAAAATTCCTCTCTGTTTCATGTATGGCTTAGTGAGCCTAGTTTATGAAACACTGATGCAAATTAACCAGTCGTGAGGTTGTGTAAGTAGAATTATCTTATGCTGAATTAGTGTTTATTTCACGCTTATGTGGGTTACTCTCTATTTGGTGCATCACCTTTCTTAGTTCAATTTTCGCTTTTTATGTTACCTTTCTCTCCCTTTTCCTTGGTCAACAATAGGTTTTAGTGTGTGGGAGCAGTAGAAGTGAAGCATTTGAGGAGCTAGCGTCATTAAAAAGCCTAGAGGTTCAACCTCACTATAGGATACCCACACCCTGAGGTTGCTCCAATTTTGTAGTTGGGAGTGACAGAGCCTGAAAAACTCTCCCACAAGGGTGCAATTCTACACTACAATAGTCTTCTTGCTGCTACATTGTCTATTACAATTTGGACAACAATCTCTGCACCCATTTGTATGATCTCCTTGTCCAACATATCACCCAAAGTGTTTACATTTTTCATTTGGTAGGAGGTAGCGATTGACTTCAAGAATATTTCCTATTCACTTGAAGCCACTAGAAAGTTAATCAAAGTGCGGTTCCTTCCATCCTTCTACTCAACAATCAAAATGCTGCAATTTTTTTGCGCTATATTCTGTTTTGCTTGTCTATTATAGTTTGCGTATTTTTTACGACGTCCTTTAACAATGGGCCACCCAAATCATGAAGGGTAAGTGCCTTGAACCCTTTCTTGACAATGGTCAATGCAGTTACCAAATTTTCTCAATATGATTTTTTTGTCATTTTGAATGGAATATTGTTGTAATACCAAAAATTTGTTGTCGCTACACTTGTTTCATTCTGCAATTCTTGGTTCCAAGCAGTACCTTGGAGTGAAGGTTGTGTTCCAAGAGTATTTCGAGGAACACAAACCCTGTCTATGTAAACCCAAACTGTCTCCAATAAATAAGGTATGTTCTTGAACCCTCGAGGCAATAGAAGAGGCTCCTAAGTCATTAGAATCAACCCTTGTTGCCATTATTCATCATGGATGCAAGTGCTTCAACTATCTTTTTTTTCATTTTTGTCTCTTATAAAAAATTTAGATGACAACCATCTCTTTGAACCTTAGGGTGCTCTGTCACACAATTGCACATCATTACCTAGAAATGATGCGAGGTGGTATTTGAGACGACCTCCACTTAGCTTAAACCCACAATAATTGCATATAACAGAGCTGTACTTTTGATCATCTTCGCAATGTTGCCATGCAGGGTTATCAGATTTGGCTACATGAACTAGAACCCTATAAAGAAAAAAAAGTTTAAAACCCTAGCTGCTGAAAGAAGTAGAAGAAAATGGGAAACAAAATTAAAAATAAAAATTTCAAGCCCTAGAGGATAGGTAGATCGAAAATGGAAAAAAAAAACTAAAACATAATGAAAAAACTAAGGTGAACAGAACATTCTTGCCTCTTAAATCCCAGTGAAAGTCCTTTGAAGCTAATGGAAATCAGTTGAATCAGGCAGCCTATAAACCAAGATTCAAGAAAATGTGCCCTTTCAGTTTCAATATCAAAGTGAGCCAGCTGACAAGGTTGATTCACTGTTTTGATTCTTGAAGAAGCAAACGCAAATGCAGGCTAAATCTGTTCTAAAACCCAGGCACAATGGCACAAATGCAGGCCAAATCTGTTATAAAACCCATGGTTATTGGCAAACAGGTGGGCCCAGGGCTGTGGCAATGAACTGACTGAACCATGCGATTCAAATTGATCTTTTTGGGCTGTTTATTGTCATTCAGGGAGCAGCTGCTGCAAGCACCAATTGCGAAACCAGAGCAAAAAACAGCAGAAATCGCGACGGAATGAGCAAAATGACATTTTTTTTCGTTGGAGGTTATAATAAAATATAGCTGAATAGCAGGCTTGGATTTGCAGTTTCTGGCAAATACTTGTGGGAATTACTTGCCAAAAACTGAGAGTCTGTGCCTGCTGCTTAGCTCAAGATACGTCAGCCGAATGCTCGGCCAGGGAAAATAATAGGTTAACCATGAGTAACAGCTGGGTAACCACAGGTTTTAGAGCAGAGAAAATAACTACAGAAATCCTTGGTGAACTGTTGAAATTTAATTTCTTAAAAGAATAATTACTGAAATCCCATGTGAACTGTTGCAGTTGATCACTGGAATCTTCAGTGAACTGTTTTTGTTGGAATGAAAAATGATTACAGATATCGTTTATGAAATGCTGCAGTTGGATTTTTCAGAAACTGATGACAGGAAGCCGTTGTAAATTACTGCAGCAGCATTCATGCTTAGTCCAATGCCTCTGCATCTATTAGGTTCATATAATTTAATATTTAGGATCATTATTCTATTGGAGCAAGGACAACTTGGAAAGTAAACAAAACATGGAAACAGGGTAGGAAAAACCTGCAAGTTGATATGGACCTGGGTCTTTTTTATGGCTGTCTGCCATGTTTGGAGCCTGTCTGGTGTTGTCATTCAGGAGTCATAACATTACCTTACCTGTTTATCTGATCTGTTTATGAATTAAGAAACTGAACTTAAGTGTCATGTGGGTCCAGAGGGACACCTCCAATTGGGCAGGGCAAACCCTGTTGCTGGTTATGCAATGGGGAAACAATTGGGATTTTGCTGTTTGCAGGGCTGGGGTGATTATTTCTATGATGTGGTGTTATCCCTAGGCCATTCAGATTGCCTGCCCAGGGTACCAAGATTGGGTGTCTAAAGTGTGAGTTAGCGTTGGAGACCTGTTATTCATCAGCACAAAATGAAAATGAAAATCAAATCCACAAGTAGGTACCTCACAAGAAAGAAATAATCTAACTCTGGAAAACTCTCTATCTCTCTGCTTTTTCCCAGCTTTAGCATAACATTTTCCATTTTTTTTGCATAGTTTGAACACGGGAATTCCGGATCCCATTTACCCCAAAACTTGCTGTCACATTCACAACAAATGCAAGTTGTAGGAAACAAAACTGGTTTTAAAACTTTTGTTTATGGAATCTGGTGTCTAAACTCTAAAATTCTTCTGCGAGCATTTATTTTTGTAAGTGATAGCCAGCCAATAGCCATTGTTGGGAGCAGAGCGATATGGTAGAACAGCCTATTTGCAGGTAAGGGGATTGAAATCTGAAGTTGATGTTTAGTGGCTCATTTTGTTTGGGTTCAGCCACTTAATTCACATAAATTCTTGGTGTCAGAGCCTTTTGAATCTAGGGCAGACCAGTGAATGGTATCAATTGGTCTCTACCACGTGGAATGAGTAAATGGAGGAGGTCAAAGGGATGCAGTCCTGGAAACTCTATGTCAAGGAGGAGTTCATCAGCTAATCCTTTTAGATCTGAAAAACATTGAATGTAACTCCCTCTATGGGCAAATTAATGTCGATAAACTTATTAGTTGGCCAAGGCTGCTGAAAGTTTACTATAGCAGTTAAAGAAGATTCATTTGTACGCTCAAAGTGATTTGTGGGAGAAGGAGCTTGAATTAAATCTTTGTAAAAGAGTCATCACCAACCATTTGTCATCAAGAAGGCGAGGAATACATATATCTACTTGGCAGTGTTGACGGATGGCCCACACTTATATATTTGTGGTATTGACTCAACTGAAATTTGTAAAAATAAAAATAATTGTACTCTGATACCCATAATGGCTCAAGCATAAGGGATTTTTAGACTCAAGGAGGAGAATGCTGATTTTGCTTGTTGTCTGAAGTCCCTGGGGTATTTCCATTACTTGTTTATTGGCTCAAGCAGGCACATTGTGATAATCGAGCTGGTGAATAATGGTTGTGAGAAGACGAACACTACTGCATTAAAACACAAGCTTCTGTTGAGCAATCATCTAGCCCTAAGAGCTCTGTAGGATGAAGCACATGCTTCAAACAACCCATTAGTATAATCATAATGAGTTTGGGTGCATCTTTCACTGTCAATGCTACTGTCTTTATGATAATATCTATGCTTAAGGTTTTGTATGGTGTAGATGTAGATGTTGGGTTCTAGTCCTGGTATAGGGTTAATGCTGTGAAGTATAATCTCAGGACTGTTGTTTGTTTGTCCTGTTGAACAGAATGGAAACTGTTATCTTCAGTATGGGTGCTATGGGCTGTGTCCAGAATCTCTGTTTTGTTAAAATTGGAAAGTTATGAGGTAGTTTTATTGGTAATTATGCTATGTGGTGGTTTTATGTTGCTAAAAACTCCACTGCAATGTCAGTATATTTATAAAATGGATGATTTCAAACATAGTTACCAAGTTCGGAAATCCAGATTTGTTCAGGAGGGCAAAAATTTCCGAAATCCGTAATTCTTGAAAAAGTTTAAAATGAGTTGAATTCTTAATAGTCAATCTAATCCTTGGGATTTTGTTTGGCTTGCACCCTAGCTTATTACTTAAAGCGCAAGTTTACCACCTTTGAAGCAAGGCACAAATTGAGATGGGCTATACAGTTATGATATTATAACAAGGTTAAACTTAAAACTAATACTGTCTAGAAAATATTAACATCTTTTTCATTAATAGAGTATTTGTGCCTCTAGGGATGTGCACTCTTTGTGTGTTAAAAGAAAAACGCTTGTGTAGACACTTAAATCTGGGCACCAATGAACTTCCAACTAGGGTTTTGACCAATTTCCACCAAAATGCACAATTTGGCCTAAAACACTAAAATACATTAAAACTTTGAAACTGACATATTCAAGTACTAATTTTGGCCAAAGTATCTTTAAATGAGACAATGCCATTTATGGGCCACTAGCTTTGATCAGATCATTTCGAATCAAAATACTAATTTTACACTTGGGTGCTCTGGATTGCTCTTTTCTATCAAATCTCTTGCACGAGACATGTGCATTTGTTATTTTGTGTTGACATCCTAAATGGAAATGCGGATCCAATGCATTTGACATCGCATCCTAATTTCAATCAAATCAAATTTCTGGCCAATAACAAGATATCCTAACCAATTTGTGTAATTTGTGCACAAAGAGCCAAGGTTTGCATCAAAGTGCTTAATCATGCTTAAGAGCTAATTAAACCAAATCATGATCCTAATTTAAAATTCCATGGAACTTGTTAGAATAAATATTTATTGAAAATTGATTGTCATTAATTACATCATCAATGACATCATCCTATGGGTGGCATCTACAAGCCATAAGCGTTGTAAATATCAGGATTTATGCCTCCCATACCTCTAAAGCTCTTTCATGTCTAGTTAATGCCCTTGTATACCAAATATTAATGAAGATATTCATAGAATTAATATCATATTTGGATTTATTCATGGCCACATATCTCAATCTTGAGATGGACGGTCATAGTTGATCCTAAAACCATTCCAAAAATCTATAAATAACAAGCCTCAAAGCCATAATTCTACGTTTTCATATGCCAAACTTATAATGTTCAAATGCATTCAAAATTATTGCATCTTAGTGTTATAATGTCAAAATATTGAGCCAAGCCAAACCAAAGTCACACATGGTGCCAAGGAGAGATGGAGGTAGCCACACTTCATTGATGCAAACTTCATGAGCACGTGTTTTCTATTTTTTATTTTGTTAACTAAACTCCTCCTTTGAGATAGGCTTAAGGTGTTAGTTTAGTGTGTTTTTTATATTGATTTGGTTTATTCACTAATACAATACTAATCTCCTATTGCAATTGTAGTTCACAAATGACACGCTCTATGGGACCATACTTCACAAATTCAGTCACAAAGCTCTTTCAAACAACTCATTAATATTTTCCATGTAAGATCTTGGAGTGGGAGGGCAAAAAAGAGTGAAATTTGAAGTTAATTTTTCATTTTTCTAACAACATTTTTGTACTTGTAAACCTCGGTTTTGCTCTCAGTTATGATATCGTTGCTCACACAGTAGCATCGTTGTTTGCTAAACAACAATTTTGTGGATTTGAGTATGAACGATATTGTCCTTTTGGGCAATAATTTCATCATTTTAGGCAACGATTTCATCATTTTGGATTGCAATTTCGCAAAACAACGATATTATTCAATCATGCAGTGATTTTGTCATCTAAACAATGATTTTGTGTTTTTTGTGTTTTTTGTCTAGTAACAATGATATTGTTCGCCCATGCAATGATATCGTCATTTGGGGTAGTGATTTCATTGCAAAACAATGATATCGTTCTTGGGCCAGCGATATTGTTGATTTGGTTAGTGATTTCATTCAGATAACAATGATATTGTGTTTTCAATCTGGTCTAACCCATAACATAGATTTTGTTGTCTAAAATTATGATTTTGAAGGGAAAACAACAAGATTGATTGTGTAACAGAATTGCAACAGAGAGTTGAAATTTTTAATGTTGTTTGCTCAAACTCTTAAGTGCTTCAAGGCAGACCCTTATAACTATGTTTTTGCAGGTTGAGGGAGTAGATTAGAAGTTGTTTTGATTGAATTTAACCAAACACACTTTTAAATTTAGTGCTTAATGAAAAACTATGGTGCTTAAGTGAATGTTTTGACAAATTGTGCTTTCAAAGTTATAACTTAAGACCAAGGGGTCAAAAGAACACCACTTAATCTTTGATTTGGGGTTTAAAATTGAACTCACTTGTCAAATTTTGTCCTCAATAAGTTGTTTACATAAAATTTGAATGACAAGATAGAAGGACATTATGTGTATGCTCTTTCATCCATCATCTTTAGAGAACTTTTGGATTCAAAAGCGCTGTCTTTATTGCAAACATGCCTAGTTTAAGGCATAGAAAGAATGTCGTCTAAAACACTCCCCAAAAACTCACAATAGTTTAGGTGATCTTGAAACGACCCTAAAGTCTTTCTATTATATCTTTTATTTCATTGCAACTTGGCTTGTGAGGGAGATTTTATCACCTCTCATGAGTTCTATAGGGTTAAAGCACATAGAACGTATATGCACTTTGGACATCACACTATACTGAGTAAACATGGATGTAGTGGTTGCAAAAATAACAAGACCTTTTTTGCAACAAGTCAAGTGCATCAAACACCTAATTTAAATGCATTTTTTTTGCATCGTTTGACGTGAAAGCCATTTTGCAATTGATCCATCTAGACGTTTGAAAACTTGTACATCTTAGACAAATCCTCACTTGTTGCGGGAGTGTTGTTGGTGCAAGGTGCACCTCAAAGTCCATGTTGCAGTATTGTCATTTGAGAGAAGGGGGTGTGAAAACCCCACTATATAACACGCATTTTAATTTTTGGATGAATACTTAAAAAGATTCTTAAATGACGTATATTGACAAATTCCAACAATACTAAGCAACCTTCTCAGTTTAGGACCTAAGAGCAATTAATTAGTTGGTTTTGTCTTAGATTAAAGTCTTGTTTGGAGTCAAAACTTGGTGTGAATAAATGATACAAACTAAAACACATAGTCCTCATTTTCTTTTGAATAAAAAGGTGTTATGCTGTCCACGTGAATCATCATTTTGCCTTGTTCAAAGTTCATCAAAACTTGTAGGTATACTGTTCAATTGAGTTTGGACTTTTACCAAACATTGTTTAAGTCCCTTATTTATAATCTAAATTCGAAATTGCACCTTCATAATTTCATAGGGTTGATATGTTAAGTGGGTTCGCCAATTGCACTAAACTTGAGGGAACTTAGGTTCAATTTCCAATTTGGCTTGAACGCTGTTTAAGACTCATAATCATTCTCACTTGGTAGACTTAAGTCATTTTGTGCTAGAAACTTGCACTCTGAGTCTATGCACCAAACATTTTTGTGTTACCATCATATATCCATTAAGATCATTTGAATGCATACTTTTTTGCCTTAGAGATCTTGTCAAAAGCTTTGAAAGTATGTATGTCATTTGAGTTAAGAAAGGTAATGTTATGTTGTTGATTTTGTGAGAAAACATCTTTGTCTTAGAGAGTTTTTGAAACAAATATTTTGTCATGTCTTTTGAGTAGTCTAGGGTTGTTACACTGCCCAAAACATTTCAAACATTGTTTCATAGACCTTTTTGCATAAAGTTCAAGTTTGTACGCATTTTTCAAGCCAATCTGAGTATACCTTTATGAATCTTTGTCTAGCATAGTTACACTGTTCATATTTGTCTAGCCTATTTGTCAAAAGAATAAAGTTTTATACCATTATTTGTGAGAAAACAATCTCTAAAGTGCCTTTTATTTCATACCTTATACCTATTTGATCGAGTTCATGTCCAAGAGTCAAATGCCTAGTTTTTGTTAAAAGTGTTTCAAATACGTTAGATTAAAATCTCATCGATTTCAAAGTCTAGCTTTTGACGCCATTTGGCCACTAGTACATGTTTTGTTTGAGCCTAACTTTTGATGCCACATTTGATCAAAAGACTTAACAACAATTTATTTTCTAGATTACACTGATTTGAAACACTTTGACCTTAGAGTTTGGCATTTCAATTTTTGGTCCATTTACTTAATCTTTTTGTATAAGACGTGTAATGTTAGATACTTAACGTTAGCTTATTTTATTACAAATCATTGCACAAACTTTTCCTTCCTTTTGATGAATCTAGACCAAGTTTGAACATCATTTTTTAGACAGTCTTTTTAGAGTTTGTAGAACTCTCTATCGCAAAATATTCACTATGGATCCCAACATGTATTCCTACACTCATAGTGGACTCATGTACAATCCAAAGATTAGTAATGTGGTTGCGCAAAAAGAAATGGTGCAAGAACTCTACGAAGATAATATTGCTTATGAGATGGATCCTTATCCCTCTTATAATACTCAAATAGGGGCACAAAACCAAGATCCATTGGCTAACTATTTGGTTAATATGCCACCATATTCAGAACAAGACCAAGAACAAACTGCACAATACTTAGCTATGATACCCACAGTTGAAGAACACTTTACTCAACAATCGTACTCTACTAATACGCCTTCCACGTATGATCCATTTTTGTTTGAGCATCATTTGTTGGAGAACAAAGACAAGATTTTGGTTAGAGCCATATAAATAGGAGCTAAGTTTCCAGTGGACTTCTCTCATGAAAGTTAACCAAGCCTAGTAAAAATGCCTCCCAATATATTGTATAGTCAACAGGCCTCTTATAGAAATCTTTTAATTCTATTCCAAACGACGTATCAGGACCCTAATATGACTAACAAAGAAAAGAACCTCGTGGAATACCACTTTAATAAAATGCATACAACATATCAAACCTATCTGAATCTAGCATGTAATTTCAATCAGATGACCATGGTGAGTAAACCTTTTATCGACTTAGTTCCTTCAATAGGAGTTTTGATAGAGTTAACTGGTCAAGACGATCAGATTTTAAACCCATTCATGCAAAACACTTTGGTAGACAACTTGATGCATAAGCCAATTATCAAAGAAGTGTTTTCTGCTTCTATGCAAAATAATGAGCAAAATATAGTGGACAATGTGTAACCAATGTCCAATCCAAATCAAAGTGGTAATAATACATAAACAACTAATCAATAACATGTGCCTTTAGTTAAAACCATGTGTGGATTTGCAAACCTAGGAATGGAAGCTTTTGCACCCCAACCTCAACTAGCTATTGCTAATCCTCAACTAGTCACTTCTTTAAACGTGCAACCAACAGGATCCGGTAGCCAACTAGTAACCAATGTCGTGTCCCAACAACAGAATGTGATAAATCCTATTCCTCCTCAATAGGTGATGAGTAGCATTCCACAACAATAGGCACAAACGCATATACCAACATAGTAGAGGCTGAACATATTGCCACCTCAATAAGGGGCAACTAATGTTCCACCTCGTCAGGTAGTAGCAAACATATCTTCTTCCTTGCATACCAACATGCCAATTCAAAACCAAATGATGTTTAATCAACAACGTATTCATGCTGGTCAGTGATAGGTGCCAAATATCTAACATGCGTCTACTTCCCAATAGGGATTCGTGTAATAAGAGGGTTTCAATGTCTCTCAAATACCTGCTAGGCAACAATTGCCTTTTGTGCAGAACATACCACAAGTTCAGAGACAGGGTCTTGGTTCACAAGTTCCCACCCAACATTAAGGTTTGAGTAGTCGATAACAGATCCCTATCCAACCACAATAGGCACAATATGGTTATATCCCTCCATCCCAACCTCAAAATCCTCCAAGTCAAACCTTCATCTCCAACCCAAACCAAAATATCACAAATCAAACGTGCAATTTCAACAAACACATCCTAATTCTCGTATGCGTATTCTTGATTTGTTTTCCAACCAATCCAACATATACCAACAAATACCTCCATCATACCCTGGTCAAAATGCTTCACTTGTGACCACTCAACCATCTACCCAGGGCAATATTCCCACAAGTTTTCTAGAGCAAGAATTACAATAGATGAAGGATGCAATTGTGGCCATCTAAGCGGGGAAACATATTAAAAAGTTTAAGTTGGACGATGTGTGTTCCTATCCTTTCAATATGGAGTACTTACAATTTCCATTTTTCTCAAGATATGAGCCACCAAAGTTTGATAAATACAAGGGAAAAGGTGACTCCAAAGCCCATTTAACCGAGTTCTTTGTTACATAACAACCAGTGGCATATATCAATATATACCTTTTATTGTTGTTTCTAAGGAGCTTATCTAGACTAGGCTTGGAGTGGTTCTTGAAGTTGTCTAAGAATTAAGTAACTGATTTTGATGATGTTATAGATAAGTTTGTGCAACACTTTTCCTATAATCTCGAACATGAGATTTCATTGGTTGATTTAACAGAAGCTAAACAAAACACTGATGAGAGTTTTGCAAGTTATCTATAGTGATGGAGAGCACTTGCAAGCCAATTCAATCAATTTACTAGATAAATAATTAGCTGTTGTATTCACTAAAAATTTGCATAGTGAGATAGTCTATCATTTAGAACTGCAATGTGCACATACCTTTAAATAAATCATTGATAAAGGTTTGTTGATCAAGCGAGCGCTCATTAATAAAGGAGTCATCAAGCTTAATTCAACTAATCAGAACCAAGGTACCAATCAAGAAAGTGGCCAAAACCAACATCCAATCCAAGCACAAGCATCACAACTGACACAAACCAATAACCAAGATAGGCCAAAGCAATTCAACTACAATAGGAATGTTGTGGGAAATGAAGTAACCAAGTCATGACATGTCCAAATGGTGCAAACATCATCTATTCAACTTGTACCACCTTTTCATCTTCCTCTTACTCGACCACCTCTTCAACCAATGCCGCAAACACAACAACCAAGACATGCGCAACAAATACCACAATATTTGCCATTGCAAAACCCTCATCCAAGGAGAACTGTGCCTACGCGTCATGTTTTTAGTGACCTTGGAGAGCCTATTGAGTCTGTATTTCACAAATTTGTTGCCTCTAATTTGATTAGTTAGCCTATACCAAAGGATTATCCTCAAAGCATTCCTTATCCTAATTGGTACCATGAAAATGAATTCTGTGAGTATCATCAGATTAACGAGCATAATCTATGAAGATATGTGAAAATCAAGCATTTAATTGAAAATATATTGGAGAATGGGGAGATCACATTGGATGGTGGTGCTTCTACCTCCAATCAGACTCTTGACATCTATCAAATCCCTTTTCCCCAACATAACCAACAACAACAATAGCTAGTGCAACAACAAAATCAACAGTATCAAATTCAAAGGCCGAATCAACAAAACTGACAAAACCAAAAGAATCAACAACATAACCAACAACATCAAAATAATAGACAAAACCAAGGTCAAAACAGTAACAACCAACAAACTTACCATGCAGTTGCACATGACTACAATAGGGTTGTAGGTCATATTGCAAGGGGTAGTGTTAATATCATCTCCATTAATCATAGACTGAGCACCAATCAATCTTGACCATTGGTAAACAGTGCCACTCAACCAAATTACATGGATAATCCTTCTTTGACTTGGGACCACATGCAAGCGAACCAAAAAATAGAGTTTTTCACTTTTTGACCTTATATTGATAACTCGTCCTTGCTCTGTGACCACATATAAGTACACCGACAACCTAGACTTGTCCTATCTGGTCCCACACCATTACCATCATTTGTTAGCAATCATGTTCCTATATTTAATCTTGATTATGCAATCATAACTCAGAGGTCAAGGATTACCATCCCAAGCCCACAACCATCTGCCACTTTGCCCATTATCTAACCAGCGATTCAACCTTAGAATAAGCCGTTTACCACTGACCTAAGAAAGAAGTTTGATATTGTGGAATAATTATAGAATACACCAGCTCAGATCTTCATTTTAGATTTGTTGTAAATGTTGACAATCCACAAGAACATTTTGAATGAGTTCTTAACCCAATCCACTGTTGCTAGTGACTTATCCCTTGATAAATTTCAAGCTTTGGTTGGACACCTAGCTCCCGCCCAACAAGTCACATTCAACCAAAGCAATATGTCTTCCCTTGGCCCACTTCATAATAATCCATTGCACATAGAAGTTTATATAAAGTGGCATAAATTGAAACGTGTCTTTATAAACAATGGATCAGGACTCAACATAGTGTCTCGAAAGCTCATCAAGCTTCTTGAGTACACAATGACAGATCTCCAACTAGAGATAATAACTATCAAAGCCTAAGACAATTAGGAGAGAGAATCACAAAGCACCATTAGTTTGTCAATTATTATTGGGCCCTTGACCCATGATACACTGTCATGTGCTTGATCTTGACTTATCATACAATATGTTTCTAGATAGGCCTTGGTTACATGAGATTCATTCAATCCCATCAATGCTGTACCAATGTATCAAGTTCTCCCACTCAGAGATGGAAGTAAATATTCTAGGAGATTTGCACCTATATGAACACTGCAAACATATTTAGGTCTAGTTTCAAATCTACAATTACCAATACGACATGAATCCAAGTTCCATGTAGGATAAAGGAAAGGCCATACTTATTGATTCTCTAGAGGATAATTGCATAGATACTAATACCCTAGATTCCCTTTCCCACATGTTGCCCCCTAAAGCTTCCAATCATTACACCATTTTAGCTAATGACCCAAGAGAATATTTAACGCATGACACTTTTCATATTGCAAACCTTCCGCATAATCCAAAGTCTTTTGGAAGACCTAAAGCTAAGCCACTTCATCTAAAATGGCAAGAAAAGAGCAAAGATAAAGGCCCTGTCATGTTTGTACCAGCATCTAGCTTAGAACTAGACCCTCTTGAAGGGGAGGAATCATGGTTGTATAATGACAACCAAGTTGATTATTATAAAAATGCAAAGTATCTTATTCCTAATTGGATCATGGAACATCAAGATTATGAAAGAAGAGGTCTCAAGCTGAATCAATAAGGAAAACTTGAGCCAATTTCCATGACTAAGTACAAAAAACCCTATGGACTTGGATTTAAACTGCTTCGAGGTGACCTCACATATCTTATTCGAGTTCCCTCATTGACGACTAGTGATGATGATGTCGACAACAAAGCAGAGTCTGATTATAGCCTTATCTTTGATGACCTAGTCGAGACTAAATTGTTTGATAATAATGCCATATGTACGCTTAGCCTAATCATTCATAATAACCCATTGCCATTATACTATCTCCAACTAATAGATTGGGATCAACAAGAATCCAATTTGCAAATTGATGAGTTTCAGAACGATGAGGCATTCTGTAATTTTTTAGGCCTTACAGACAATGTTTCGTTGGGAGATCATAAATCATGATTCTCAATCACGTTGGATCCTGAAGCCTATTTTGGAGAGCGGGTGAACACCCTTAGTCAAAAACAAATAAATAAAACATTGAGATCCCAAAGTGAAAATCTCTTTGAGGCGCTTTCTGACCAGGCCAATCCCAACAGAGGACTCTGATATAGCCCAACACTTCAAGTCTTTGCCTACTATCTTAAAAGATGATTCGACCCTTCTAGTTGAAGATACAATAGAGGTAAACATCGAGTCTCCATCAGACCTGAAATAGATAAAATTAGGCAGATCCCCCACTGAGGAGGAACACAAAGTCTTTATAGCTCTATTGAGAGAATTTGTAGACATATTTGCATGAGCTTATTCTAACATGCCAGGTTTGGATCCCACCTTGGTTTTACATTATCTTGTGGTAAATCCTGATGTCAAACTAATTAAGCAAAATTTACATAAGATGCATCCTCACATTGTTGTATTAGTAGAGAAAGAGTTGAAAAAACTCTTAGAAGTAGGATGTATTCAATGCATTGACTATTCAAAATGGATATCTAATGTTGTACCTGTTAGCAAAAATCTTGAATAACGAGAATCTATACTGATTTTTGAGACAAAAAAATTGCCCTAAGAACAATTTTCCATTGCTTAATATTGACATGATCATCGACTCCATGACTGATTACGAGATGCTTTCACTCATGGATGGATTTTCAAGATACAATCAAATCAGAATAACACCATAAAATCAATACAAGACAACATTCACCACTTCATGGGGAACATTTTGTTATTAAGTAATGTCATTTGGTCTTTAAAATTTTAGAGCCATATATCAAAGAGCCATGACTATCATATTCCATGATATGATGCATGATATTGTTGAAGACTATGTCAATGACATAATAGGCAAATAAAAAACCAGGGCTGACCATCCAACAGTGCTACATAAAATATTTGAAAAACTATGTGAGTATAAAGTCTGATTGAATCCAAAAAAATGTGTGTTTGGAGTAACATCAGGAAAATTACTTGACTTCATCGTGTCTCATAGAGGCATTAAAGTCGATCCAACCAAAATCCAAGTTATAACAAAGATGCCACCACCAACTAATTTGAAGTAGCTTCACAGTTTACAGGGCAAGATCTAGTCAATCCAATGCTTCATATCTCAGTTAATAGACAAGTGTCATCCATTTACACATCTTCTGAAGAAGGGAGTTGCATTCCATTGGGATAATCACTACCAAACAACTTTTCAACAGCTAAAAGATAATTTAGCAAATCTGCCTATTCTGTTACCCCTATACCAGAAAAACTATTTTTGTTGTACCTATCAGCTACAGATAGTGCCTTGGGGCACTTCTAGCTCAACATGATGATAATAGAAAATAACATGCAGTATACTACTTAAACCATACATTAGTCATGTATGAACACAACTATACTCCTATTGAAAAAGCTTGTCTAGCCATGACATTCGTAGCTTAGAGATTGTGACACTACATGTTGAATAATAAGACCATGGTCATTTCAAAGGTAGATCCGCTCAAGTATCTACTATCTAAAACAACTTTAAAAAGCATAATGGCCAAGTGGATCATGCTTTTTAGTGAGTTTGACATAGAGTATGTCAATTAGAAGGTAATCAAGGGACATGTCCTTGCAGATCAACTTGTTGAAGCACCCCTTGCAGACATAGAGCCATTCACATTCCAATTTTATGATGAATCCATAATGACCATCATTGACATACCTATTGAAGAGTAGCTTTGGAAACTGTATTTTGATGGATCATTTACTGCACATGGATCGTGGGAAGGCCTCTTATTTATGACACCATAGGGAGATCTAATTCTTAAGTTTTTTAGAATCACTTTTTCTTGTACAAAAAATATGGTCGAGTATGAAACACTTGTTACAGGACTTCGACAGGTAGTATAATGGAACATATCTCATCTCAAGGTTTATGGTAATTCTCAATTAATCATCAATCAAATCATAGACCATTTCAAAACTAAAGATGACACACTGGTTCCTTACAAAGCCATGGTCGACATTCTAAAACAATAAATTATAGATATCTAATTTGAGCATATACCAAGGGCTAGTAATAGAACTACAGATGCCATGGCTACTATCGACTCTCTAATTCAATAAATGGACAAAGCTAAAGAGTATCATTTCCTCATTGAGAATTTGTTCGCACCAGCTCATGAACCTTCAATTATTGTAATGATTTGTGATATTGTTGGTCTTAATTCTATTTGGTATTCATACCTTTATAACTATATTCATGACTAAGTTACACCACCTGACCTATATCAAAAACAAACTAAAGCCTTTATCCATCACTTCACTTAGTATACTCTATTTGGATCAACCCTTTACCACTGTAATTTTGATAAAACTCTGCTTCATTGTCTCACTTCGATAGAATCTACACTAGTATTATGGGAAGTTCACAAAGGGGTATGTGGAGCTCACACTAGCAGGGCCATCCTGTCCAAAAAGCTCTTGCATACTGGTTATTATTGGCTCATGTAAATGTTAGCGACATTCCAATCTGATTCATGCCCTAGCCAAGACTATAAAATCAATGTTGACACCGTGGCCATTTGTTACATGGGGACTCAACCTCATTGAGAAAATCAATCCTACATCTTCAGATGACCATAAACATATTCTTACCACCACTAAATATTTTACTAAGTGGATTGAAGCTATACCCCTCACATGATTGGAAAGCAAATTTCTAAGTCTATCTCCAACCATCTCATTTGCCACTACGGTATCCCCTCAGACATTATATCTGATAATAGAGGATCATTCAAGAACAAGGATGTCGACAAGCTATGTGCTGAATACAAGATCACACAACATTTTTTTATGACATATTACCCTCAAGGTAATGGTCAGGCTGAGTCATCCAATAAAATAATTGTTAACATTCTCAAAAAGATTATTAATGATGTCGATCATGATTGACACTTTCAGATATTTTGTGCCTTTTGGACATACCGTACCAATCATTGTACCCCCACAGGCACCACTTCATACTCACTTATTTATGGTATTGAAGCCATACTTCCTATTGAGGTTGAATTACCTTCACTGCACATTTCTTTCAAGCATGTCCTAGTTGATCATGACTATCGAGTAGCTCACCTACAATATCTATACTTGATGAAAAATGCATAGCTATGATCAATAATCTTTAGGGATATCGGAACCAACTCAAAGGCCATTACAATAGGTGTGTCAAGCATAAAACATTTAAACTTGATGATCTTGTTCTTAAAGAACATCAAAAGAATACGATAGCCGAGAAGAAGCATAAAGGTAAATTCAAACTAAATTGGATACAACCTTTCATTATTACTGCAAATTATGGATCAAGAGCATACAGGTTTGCCACATCAGCCAGATATGAATTTCTTGAGCCGATAAATATTATTCACCTCAAGTGTTACTATGCTTGAGCACTATGGTGTATTGTCTATAAGGACCATTTCAATTGTGCTACTTTATCATTATTCTTCTTTATATGAATATAATTCTTATAATTCCTCTTAGCTTATTACTTATCTATTTTACCATTTTGTTTTATTGACCAAACATGTTTTGAATCCTATCTACCTAGTCTGTTTGACCTTGGTTTCACCATTAGTTGCATATTTTCAGCACCAATGAATCCAATTAGTTTCAACAGTTATTTCACACATTCTAGTCAGAGGTAGTATTTTGGAACAATATGACAAAAGTTTCAACAGTTGTATCTTTCGTTTGTTGTTCCTTTCCTATCACCATTTTTGCTACTAATTATAACCACATATAGGCAAATTAGTACCATTGATATTTGCCTATCCTAGTTATAACTGTCTATGAGAAAACTAGGGGTAACATTTGTTTATTGGGCCTTGACATATCAACTAGCCATTTTTTATGTCATACTATGCCTTTATCCCAACTGTGCCTATTTTGTTTGAATTAACTGCTACACTAGTGGATTTCTCTATTATAAGGAAAACTACAGTGACTTGAGGTCTTACTCTGAGAATATGTAGGTAGTGATCGATATTTGTTGAGATCAGCTCAGTGACCTTAAGCCACACTCACCATTTTGTGAGCAACTAAGTCATGCTCTCACTATTTTGTGAGCTTGAACCATCTAGTTTCTCGTCATTCTCGATCGAGTTGAGATACTCCAAAAATCCCAAGACCATTTGTAAAACCGTTAGAAAAAACTAAAAACATTAACCTTTTTTTTGACTTAAAGATTTTGGGAACCCTTACTAAGTTATAAGCAAATCACTTATCACTTAGTTTCCCCATATTTTTTAGTCTTTTCTCTCACGCACTAACCATTTTTTAAGACCATTCCTATTCTTCTATCACATCCATTCTATTTGTTTTCGTCAGCTATCATTTTCTTCTCATTTCTTAAGAGAACTACATTTGGCCTAAAGTTTTTATTGGATATTATATCCATAGAACTATGTAGGCGGCGTCCACTTGCCTAGTGCATATGGAGACAACTCAACCACCCTCTTCCTTTTCTTCTATCTCCCATTCTGTTAGTTTGTTAATTTATCGCTTATTTTCTAGGGGCAATATTCATGTGGCTTAAATTTAAATTATTTCTTTCTTTCTTTCTTTGTTTTTTGTTGATTTGTTTGTGTGTCTGTTTATTTGCTTTCAATACTATTAATTTGATTCAGTCTATGTTCATTCATTGGGTGATTCCTTACCTACACTTACATTTGAATCCATCCATATTCATATGTCTACATTGTCATCATGGTTTCTATCATTGGTGCATTTTTTTAATTGATTATTAGATTATAAGAGTCAGTTGTTATGCATATTTCGGCCAAGTCCTCATGATGTTATACCATGATGCCTACCGACATGTGTTACACCAAACTTCAACATCAGAAAGTCTATTTAGCAATGGTGGCATTGACATCTCTTCGGCACCAACATCTCGATTCCATACCAATCATATCCCAAATAGAGTAATTAACCATGATTTTTTTTTAAATTTTGTTAGTTTGGACGAGCATCTCTCTACTAGCAAGTTACCATCATCATTAGCCAATCAATCATGTTTGCCATAATCAAGGTCCAATGATTAAACTGTCTATGAGAAAATCATTACACACTGTCCCACCTGCATTTCTCAATGATTATAACTGCCTTTGGGCAAATCATTGTGTTGTCACCACTTTACTTTAATTTGTTTGTCTATCTTAATTAGGACATCTTCATCTTCTCAATGATTATAACTGCCTTTGGGTAAATCATTGTGTTTTTATGCCACATTGCCATTATTAAGGTATAAGCTTATAACTACCATTGGGCAAACCATTGTACACCATCCCACTTGCATTCCAAGTGATTTTGACTAGTTTTTCAATATCTTTGTGTTCTCATCCCATCATTTTCCTTTCTTTTGTCCCCTCATCTCCATTCTTTCTTTTGAGGGACCGCTTGTCAATCTTTTCTTATGCCAACCATTCCCTCGAGGGGGCATCATACAGTTAGTTCATCATTGTTGAAGTTTTAGGCATGCAAGACCTTTTCAATCTTTGAGAAGATGTTACTGTGTCTATATATTACAATGCCTTACCAAACAAAGGAAAACTGTAGACACTTAAATTTGGCCACCAATGACCTCCAACTAGGTTTTTGATCAATTCCCATCAAAATACACAATTTGGCGTAAAACACTAAAAGACATTAAATATTTGAAACTAACATATTTAAGAGCTGCTTTTAGTCAAATTATCCCTAAATGGAGCAATACAATTTATGGGCCAACTAGCTTTGATCAGATCATTTTGAGTCAAAATGCCAATTTTGCACCTAGGTGCTTGAGATTGCTCTTTTTTGTCAAATCTCTTGCACGAAACACGTGCCTTTGTAATTTTATGTTGACATCTTAAATGGCATTATGGATCCAACACATCTGACATTGCATCTTAATTCCAATCCAATCAAAGTTTGAGCCAATAACAAGACATTTTGACCAATTTGTGCACAAAGAGCCAAAGTTTGTATCATTGTACTTAATCATGCTTAAGAGATAATTAAACCAAATCATGAGTCTAATTAAAAATTTCATGAAACTTGTTGAATAAATATTTATTAAAAATTGATTGTCATTAACTGCATCATCAAATGACATCATTCTATGGGGTGGCATCCACAAGCCATAAATGCCACAAATATCAAGATTTATGCCTCCCATGCTTCATAAAGCCATTCCATGCCTAGTTAATGCCCCTCTATCCCAAATATCAATGGAGATATTTGTAGAATGAATTTAATATTTTTATCTATTCATGGCCACACATCACAATTTTGAGATGGACAGTCATGGTTGATCCTAAAACGATTCTAAAAATCTATAAATAGCAAGCCTCAAAGCCATAATTCTAATCTCTCATATGCCAAACTTATAATGCCCAAATGCATTCAAAATCATTGCATCTTAGTGTTATAATGTCAAAATATTGAGCCAAGCCAAACCAAGCTAATGCCACACATGGTGCCAAGGAGAGATGGAGGTAGGCACACTTTATTGATGCAGACTTCATGAGCAAAAACCAAAAAAACCACTACAACAAGCATTTCGGAGCATCCAAAGAAGGTGAAGGAAGGTCTTTCTTTCATGTTTTAGTTGTGTTTTCTATTTTTTGTTTTGTTAACTAAGCTCCTCCTTTGAGATAGGCTTAGGGTGTTAGTTTAGTGTGTTTTTGATTGACTTGGTTTATTTACTAACACAATACTAATCTCCCCCTATTGCAATCCTAGTTCATAGCCTGTAGGCAATGCAAAATAGTGATAAGAAAAACGACTATAATATCATTTAAGTTGTATATTAAAAAAATAGATTACAATTGAAAAATGACTAATTTGCAAGTTTGAGAAGGGCATTTTTGGTATTACCGAATAAAAAATAAATGTTTCTCTTCTTTACAACAATCAATGGCTTGGGATTGGGTAAGGTCATAGGCAATTACATTCATGTTTGTCAATAATTACAGTTCATCCCTTTTCATGTACAGATGGTTTCACTAATGTTATGGACCAAACACAACATTGGATGTCAGCCTAAGGATGGCCAGAATCATACTCAACACATTGTCCATATATAAATTAAGCATGGTTATGCATGAAATGCCACTTATATAGGAAAGAATGTGCTTCCAAACTATCAAAATTTTTATTTTTGCTTATCCTAAAAAGCATGTCCTTATCCCCCTGGTTACTTTTGCTAGTGTTGCTAAATCAGATAAACAAAGAAGCCCATAATTCACAATCAAGAGTGCAACATTCAGGAACTTAAGACCTTTGAAATGCTTAATACCCTTGTCTATTTTCCAAAATAAAAACAATATACCACTCGATTAAAAATCATCTTTCAATTATTTTTTGATTGATCTCCATAGCTCCATTATGGCACAAGTTGGGAGAATTTAGGCAAAGGTTGATAAGTCTGACATTGCATTAGCTAATTGCAGTTGCTTACCAACCTCCAAATCTTGATCAATAAGCTCATTTGGTGGATACCCTGCAATGATTCTATTCTAAGAGGCCTCATCTTAGGCATTTCATCATACAATTTGAGAGGCATCTGTACATTACCATACTTTCCATACACCCCTATCATGGAAATCACAACCTCATTAGACCAAGATCAAATCTCAATTAATTTTTGATGAATCTCCAAACTTTGATTCAAGTAACAAAAATTGGCTTAGCTAGGAGGATGCTGACAAAGAAATATGAGCCTAACTGTCAAACTTACCACATCAACCCAAAATTTGCTCTCAATTAATTTTTGATGGATCTTCAATCTCCGTTCTAAAACAAAGAGATTGGCACAAGATGAGAGGATGCTGGAAAAAGAATACAAGCCTGACATTTAAACCCACCAATTATATTTGATTAAAAAATTTCAATGTATAAACATCAACCTAATTCGTCCATATCCAAGAAAGATAGGATCCATGGGACCAAATTTTTTTGTAGCACTCCTTAGGAAAGACAAAAAAAAACCTCCACTATGATGCAACAATCACTGTAAATTGCTCCTTCAAATTGATGTGCATGTATAAACCAAATTTGAGATTGGTGAAATGCAATAGGATGTTTGCAGGATTTATAAATGATGGTCTTCATCAAAGAAAACAATATGATGTTCAACCATTTAGCCTACCAATCTATTCTAACAAAATGATTGACACCCATCATGTCTCTTCCCATTCTTATCTACCCATCATGTTTCTTCCCATTTTTATCCACCCATCCTCTGTTTGCCCCGATTTTCTTACCCCTTTCACATCTACCATCCCATTATCATCTCCCAAAGCCACCATCTAACTTGTTTCATTGATCATCTCCTTATCTATCATCACTTCTCCTATCAATGCTTATTTAGTTGTGATACCACCTACTTCTTCACTCTCCTATCATCCTTTTTGTCTTTCTTCTTCCACTTCTTCACCCTCCCAATTCCCTTTCTTCAAATTGTTTCATTATTCTTCATTTTCATCACCAAACTATTTTCTCCTTGGTCTAATTTAGACCTCTTTTTCCTTACATCTTTCAACATCTCGTTCCCATGTGAAATATCCATTTCAGGATATTTAATTAAATATAAAATTTTAATTTTTTTCCAAATAAAGATAATACAAACACATATAGGGAATAAGATGAATATTGTGAGGAACAACACATCTATTATATGAATTTCCTCACAAATGCTTCAATACACTTACATTACATTACACCAACTCTAAATGAAATACTGAAATACTTGCACACAACACAATTCTTAATATGAAGAACACTAACAATAGATAATACATCTATTATATGAAATCTGAAATACGTACACACTGAGCCACTATAACAAACTTATCACACTTACAACATTTCTTCACTAAAAGACTACAAACCACACAAGCTCTACACACTGCACTCTGAATCTATATACAATATGCTAGGGTGGATCTCTCACCACTGAATCCAAAAATTTTGAATGAAGCCCACATGAAATCTCTGAATGAAATCACCAACACCAGCTAGGGAGGATATCTCACCATTGAAACTAGTTACAATAGTCCAAGGAGCTAATCCAAAGGAGGATATGAACATAAGTCCAATATCAGAAAATGGGGGTTTAACTGATTTCAAAGGTCAATAGCAGAGGGAGGAGCTCCATACTTATAGAATTTATAATAGAGAAGAGGAATAAGGTTTGAATTCATGAGGGAGAGGAAAATGCACCATGCTATAGTAGATTCATTATTCATCAATAGCATCCATTATCTCTCACATGTGACTCCAAAATGAGTGGAAATTTCCTTTCCAATTTATCCTCCACTTTTATAGTAGACCATGTTTCCCACCTACCCATGTATACACATATAATTCAAAAGATTCTCTATCTTTTGACTTCAACAAGGATGCCCCACATCACATGCATGAGAGAAATGATAAGATTCTCAATCAATATGCTCCCCACATGCTCTCCTTATTCCTCCCATGTGGTCAAGTAGATAAATGTGCTACACTTCTCTTGCCTCCACTTTCCACATTTAAAAATACTATGTGAGCCATTGCCACATCTCTAAGGACACCTCATTGCTATGCCACCTCATTACTATGCCATGCCATCATGTCAAGTTACTCATGAATAGTACTAGTGAATAGTAACTGATGAATAGTGATCCCACCCTACTATTCCCTTTCAATACCCGAATTAGCCCATGGGAATAAAATAGGCTAAGGGTCTCCCAAGAACATCTAAGAGGGGGATATTATAGTCCTCCCTTCCTGAAATTGCTTTCCCACAAACAATTACAAATTTGGGTGCTGAGGAATCTGCTCTCCCTCCCAAGTAGAATCCTCTAAGGGTAAGTCCTATTTGATCAGGTATTATATGAGCACTTGACTCCTCAACCTCTTCTCTCTAACATCCAAGATAGAATCATGAACTAAGATCGGTCTCCCTTCCTTGTCCAATGGTGGTAGCTCATGAGATGTAGTGATGTGCTTCCTGACTGCCCTTTTGAGGTAAGACACATGAAATATATTATGAATCCTACTACTCTTTGGTAACTCCAACTCATATGCCACCTCATCAAATACCTACATAATCCCTTAAGGTCCATGGAAATGAAGCTTAAGCTTATATGTACCACTCTTTTTCAATGTATATTTCCTATACAACTATAGGTGCAAGAAGAGATAGTCATCGACCTCAAAACTCCTCTCAATTTTGTGCCTATCTACATACATCTTTTTATAATCTTAGGCACAACAAAAATTATCCTTAAGTGACTTAAGGATGTCTAAAATCTCTTGAATCCAATCCTTGGCCTTAGGGGCCCTACTGCCATCAAATGCCAAGTCTACCAAAGACATGACATCATACCCATATAGTGCTCTGAAAGGAGTCATGCCAATGAACATGTGATGGGTGATATTGTAATGATGTTCACCCATATATAACCATCTGATACAACCCATTTGCTACTTGAAACATAGTTGCACAAATAACCTTCCACCCATTTGTTCATAATCTCTATCTGGCCATCCATATGGGGGTGGTAGCTTGTGCTCGGGATCAACTCTATGCCTACTAATTTGAATATCTCCAGTCAAAATATGCTGAGGAATCTACTATCCTATTTACTGGCAATGTTCTTTGGCAATCCATGGAGTCTAAACATGTCTCTAAAGAACAACTCTGCAACCTAAGGTGCCTTGTACTTAGAAGATATGGAAAATAAATGTGCATACTTGGTCAACCTGTCAACCACCACAAAGATGCAATCTTTGCCCTCAACCTTAGGTAGACCTATAATAAAATCCATGGATATAATTTTCCACTTTTGCCCAGGGATAGACAATGGTTGCAATAGTCCTACTGGGAAAGTATGCTTTGACTTATTTTATTGTTAGGGTATACACTCTCTAACATGGTGCAAGAGATCATCCTTCGGGCCCTTCCATGAGAATATCTCTCTGATCAGCCTGTAGGTTTTGAATTAGACTTGATGTCCTACAAGAGGTGTGTCATGAATGGACCTCAAAATCTTTTCCTTCAAATTTGATTCAGGTACCAAATAAATCCTACCCTTATAGTAGATGACATCATCTACCACTCTGTACCTATCATCCTGAATCCTGCCATCCATAAGCTTGCATGCAAACTTATTCTTGGAATATTCTGCCAAGAGGTGAGCCTTCCAATTAATTAAAATCTTAGTCATAAATCACAAAGTGGGTTTCCTAGAAAGGGCATCTACTAAAACATTCCTCTTCCCTTTCACATTCTCAATGCCAAAATCATAGGCCTTAATTTTACTTACCCACTTTTGTTTCCTCTCATTCATGTCCTACTCCAAGAAATATTGCAAGATATTATGGTTTGTCCTGACAACAAATTTTCCACCAACCAAATATTGCCTAAACCTTGCCAAATCATGTATAATGGTGAGCATCTCCTTATCATAGGTTGAATATAATATCTCCACATCGTGGAACTTCCTGCTTTCATAAGCAATGGGGTGCTTATTCTACATAAGCATGACACCTAAACCCACAACTTGATGCATCACATTCTAACACAAAGGGTTGAGAGAAATTAGGTAATGCCAAAATAGGATAAGTGATCATTACCTCTTTCAACTTGTCAAATGTGAAATGAGCCCCATCTATCCATTTGAAAGCTCCTTTCTTTATGAGATCAGTAAGAGGTGCTCCCAACTAGGAAAATCCTTTGATAAACCTACTGTAGTAACTACAAAGGTTGAAGAATCCCCTTAATTCTGTCAATGTCTTAGGTGGTGGCCAATATAGGATGGCCTAAATCTTCTCTTGATGGACCTTCACTCCATTTACACTAATCACATGCCCCAAATAAAGAATCTCCATCATGCCAAACTCACACTTGGGAACTTTCACGAACAAAGACTATGCCTCCATGATACCCAACACCACATCGATATGCCTGAGGTGGTCCTCCCATGTCCTGTTGTATATCAAAATATCATCAAAGAATACCAATAAATTTTTTCTCAACTACTTGTTGAAGATATGGTTCATGTAGGACTGAAAAGTAGTAGGAGCATTAGTCAAACTAAAATGCATGACCAAAAACTTGTAGTGTCCATAATGACACTTAAAGGCTGTTTTGTGTATGTCCTACTCAATAATCCTAATCTGATGGTACCCTAAATAAAAATCAATCTTAGAGAAATACACCACTCCATGAAACTCATCCAACAACTCATTGATCCTAGGAATTGGGTCCCTATTCTTGATGGTCTTTTTTTTGAGTGCATGATAGTCAATGCACATCTGAATGGTCTTATCTTTCTTCTTCACTAGAACAACTGAAGAAGCAAAGGGACTCAAACTAGGCTTAATATAACCCATATCCAAAAACTCCTTGATTGCCTTCTCAATTTCTTCGTTGAATATCGTAGGGTGTCGATAAGGAGTTGTGATGATAGACTTAAATCCCTCTTAAAGCTCTATCACATGCTCAAAACCCCTGTCAGATGGCCTACCAAGAGGAATCTCATTGAAAACCATACTATGCTTCTCTAATATGGATTGGATATCTATAGGATGTTGACCATATTTATCATAAGTATTATGAGAGATATCAAGCATTGAGATTCCCAAGCCACCTTCCCATGATGAAAGAGTGCCTTCATCCTCTTTGTAGTGGCCAAACTAGGTGTTTCTTTAGCTATTGCTCTAAGAACAACTCTTTTTTCTCCATGTCTAATCTTGAGATTCATAGTTTGGAAATTTTGTGAATATCTCCCGAGGGAATGCAACCACTGAATGCTATGAACCATGTCAATCTATCCAAGATTGAAAACATAAAAATCAATAGTTACCTGATGGTTGCCCAAGGTGATGCTCAACTATGAAATCTTCTTCTTTCAACTCATCATGAATCCATCAACAACCATAACATTAAATACTAGAAATTCCTCTATATTAAGGCCTCTTTTCATAACCTGACTTTCATCTATGAAATTTTTGGTGGCCCCACTATCAATTAAAACTATTACATGACATCCTTTCAAGACTCCTCTCACCTTGAAAGGGTGATACCTAGGGGTTCCTGACTAGAGAAGCAATAGTCCCTTCCTTGAGTCCTTCTGTCATCTTATCTTCTTGCTCAACAACAACCTCCTCTTGATCACTAACTGAGCTGGAGTCTACCTCTTCCTCACAATCAGAAGTGACCTCTATATAATACAATTTGCCTCTCCCAAAGAACTTATGCCTTGGAGTCCATGGACCCTTGTAGGCATAACATAGTTTCTTCCTTCTAAGCTCATCCTTGGTTTCATCATCCATCTTCTTGATTACCTCTTTTAGTGGCGGGGTGGCTATAGACTTATTTTCAGTATTCCCTTTTGAATTATTCCGAATCATGGGCTTTGAGGGTATAAAAATATCTAAATCAAACGTCCTCCTAATAGATTATTGTAAAGAGGAAGGGTTGAATGCCTTCACCAAACCCTTGATATGCCCATACAATCCTTTTATAAAAATAACCATGAGACTCTTTTATGAAATATTAGTTACCATGATGGATAACTTTTGGAAATAAACAACATACTCATCTACATTACCTCTTTTATTGATGCGAGCCAACTCTCTGAATTATTCTTCAAGATCCTTTCTATCAAATCTTTCAATCAATCACTTCTAGAACTCATCATATGATATGATTTGATCATGATTTTGAGTTATCTAGCTATGGTACCACCAATCATGTGCAACATCTTCCAAATGAAGGGTGGCAAACTTGATATCTTTCTCTTCCGCCATAGGATTTAGAGATAAGTAGGTGTCTAAAGTTTGAAACCATGCTCTAGTAGTACATTTATCGATACCCATAAAAGTGGTGAGAGTTATCTTACCCAAGGTATGTTCCAGATCCTATGGCCTTTGATGACCTCTGGCCTCTTACCTTATTGATCCTCTATTCTTCCTCAAAGCAATGTAAGTTGATAGTGACAACATTTCACGATCCTCAATCAAAAGTGATCTATAATCCTCACAACAAAGAGAATTTTCATATGGAATTATAGCCTCCTCTTCTGTAAGCACTTCTACTCTTTGAATGAACTTGGGCTTTAGGGGCCTATTGATGAACCCAATTTTTGGATTTTGAGATTCTACCTCTTGGGCCTTGCCCATATTATTTGTGATAACTTCTCCATTGTTATTATTGTTTACTGGCTTGTTCTGCATCAACTAAAACATCTGGATAAATATATCAACAAGTTGTTTTTGACTTTGATCAAACAAATTAGCAAGATGCTTTTGACTTTGAACCATTTCATCAATCTTCCTTGCTGCCTCATTGTCTCTACTATCTTCACTATCACCCATTGTTTCTCTTGGATGTAATTTATTCTACTCTCTTCTCCAATGCTCATTTTTTCTATCACTCAAAATCATCAAACACACAATACGTACATACAGGTTGGCAAGATCACTGGATCTAATACCACTGAAATATCCCTTTCAGGATATTTAACTAAATATAAAATTTTAGTTTTTTCCAAATAAGGATAATACAAACACATATAGGAAATGAGCTGAATATTATGAGGAAAAACACATCTATTGTATAAATTTCCTCACAAATGCTTCAATACACTTGAAATACATCACACGAACTCCAAATGAAATACTGAAAACCTTACACACAACACAACTCTTAATATGAAGAACACTACCAATATGAAATCTAAAATACGTACACACTGAGCCACTAGAACAAACTTATCACACTTACAACCTTCTTCACTGAAAGACTGCAAACCACACAAGCCTACACACTGCACTCTGAATATGTATACAACCGATTAGGGTGGATCTCTTACCACCAAATCCAACAACTCTAAATGAATCCCATGTACAATCTCTGAATGGAATCACCAATACTGACTAGGGAGGATATTTCACCATCAAAACTAGTTATAATACTCTAAGGAGCTAATCCAAAGAAGGAGGATATGAATGTAAGTCCAATATTATAAAATGATATTAAAGGTCAATAGAAAAGGGAGGAGATCCATACTTATATAATTTACAATGGAGAAGAGGAATAAGGTTTGAATTCATGAGAGAGAGGAAAATGTGCCATGCTATAGTAGATTCACTATTCATCAATATTGTCCATTATCTCTCACATGTGCCAAGCATCTTTTAAGATCTCTTTTTTGACTTTCTCCATGTGACTCAAAAATGAGTGGGAATTTCCTTTCCAATTTGTCTCCCACTTCAATCATGAATAGTAGACCATGTCTCCCACCTACCCATGTGCACACATATAAGTCAAAAGATTCCCCATCTTTTGACTTCAACAAGGATGCCCCACATCACATACATGAGAGAAATGATAAGATTCTCAATCAATATGTTCCCCACATGCTCTCCTTATTCCTCTAATGTGGTCAAGTGGAGAAATGTGCCACACTTCTCTTCCCTCTACTTTTCACATTTAAAAATACTATGTGGGTCATTACCACATCTCGAATGACACCTCATCACTATGCCACCTCATTACTATGCCACAACATCATGCTGAGTCACTCATAAATAGGGATTTGTGAATAATACTAGTGAATAGTAACTGATGAATAGTAATCCCACCCTACTATTCCCTTCCAATACCCAAATTATCGTATGGGAATAAAATAGGCTAAGGGTCTCCTGAGAGCATCTAAGAAGGGGACATTACACCATGCGTGACTCCCAACATTCTATCACATCTGCTTTCAATTCCCCAATATTCTATTTTTTAGCACATTATTTTAACACTCATCTTTTGCATTTTTTTCTTCATCTCATTTCTCCATTTCATTTCATTTAATTTTTCTCATCTTCCCTGATTTATCTTGGTTTATTTTCCAAGTTTCCTATCAGTCCTTCTTACCAATAATAACTCTCTCAAAGGTATTTATCATTTGATAATCCTTATGTAATTGTCATTTTATTCTTCTTTGTGCAATCGTTTGTGCTTTGAATTCCCCTTTTATTCATTGTATCTACGTGAGTACCCATGATTTCATATACCCTTTCTTATTATTTGTGCAAACATACTTCCTATTCATCATCATCTTTATCTGTGACCTCATTTTCTTCATCCCAATTACCTATTTTATTACATTTTTATCATCTTCCTAATTTTCATTTGATTTCTTCTTCCCATCATATACACATCTCTCCCTATCTCATGTTGCCCATAACATATCTCATTATTGCATATTTGACAAACCTGATAATAATTATTTAAGTTAATATCATCTCTGGTTTAACATTATTTCATCCTCAACTAATGGCACACCCATGCTCATTGTTTGTGACAGTTTCATCTCTGGGTTAATATTCTCCTTTAATTCATTACATTTATTCATCATATCTCCTTTATATGTATTTACCTTCATTTTCTCATATCATTTCCTATCATATTACCTTCTCATTTTTGGGAGAACTACATTAGCCTGAGGTCTATTTAGACTATATATGTAGTGCTTGGAAACATGAGGTCTCTAGGGTAAGTTTAACTTCATTTCTTCTTCCCTATCATTATTTTTCATTTTGACCATGTGATCACTCCACTTCCTTATTTCTCCTCATCCATGCTCTCATTTTTTTACAAGCTAAATTTATATCCCTTAACCACTTTGCGAGTTACATCTCTCTAAACTCTAGCCAGTTTTGTAGGCTACTTATTTCTCCACTCTCCCTACAATGTTACTCTCATTAGTATATGAGGTAATTATCCATGCTCTCAATATTTTTCGAGCTCAATTCTTATCCCTTAGTTGTTGTGTAGGCTACTTTTTTCTCCCCTTTAGTCACTTTTATGAGCTACTTATCCCTCTTTCATGATCTTGCCATTTTACGATCTCACTTTTATTCCATAGTCACTTTCTCATCTATTATTTTCTACAATCTCACCATTTTTATGATCTATTTGTTCCATTTTTACACTTCCACTATTTTGTGAGCTAGTCCCTCCGAAAATCGTCGTATAATATTCTTACATATATCTTATTCCAACAACCCAAAAATAATGAAAATATTTCCCAAAATTCCTAAAACACATGAAAACATCCAACATCTAAAAAACCAAAAAAATATACAAAATTCAAAAAATGGATCAAATAACCAATAGAGATATTAAGCCATAAAATCTTTGTAATCTTGGTCTCCCTATTGCCAGTAGTTTTTCTCTTAGCTTTGTTTTAGGTGGCACTCTTTTAAGTTTGATTATAGGTGAACCTCGCTTTGTGTTTGAACATCTCATGGGTGGAAACTTATTTTATATTAATAATCATTTCCTTTCATCATCTTTTCCTTCTAACGAAACGCCTTAGTACCACTCAAATACAACTAGTCAACTAGCTCCTTGTTTATTTATTTGATTCTTCGACTGTATGTTTATGAGTGTTGATTGTTTGTTTATTTTGATTATTCTCGGTGAATTATATTTTGTATTTTATTTTCTCTCTATCTTTTTTTTTCCTTAGTTCATTGCATTGTGATTTCCCCTTGTGTCTTGATATTTTATATCTTGATGTTGAGTTGTGAGTATTTGCATTCGAGCTATTTTATGTACGTTATGATTTTCTCTTAGGTTTAGATTATTCATATCTCAATCTTAATTTGTAGGTATTTGTATATGAACTCATCGATCTTTATTGCATTATGTTTTACACTTAGGTATTGATTATTGTTATCTCAATCTTAAATTGTTTACATTTGTATTTAAATTATGTTCTCACGCTTATGGTATCTAATGTTATCATGACTCATTGATAATTATGATACATAATGTCCAAATATAAATTACATAATGATAAAGTGGTTAAATACGGTAATGTCATGAAAATACATACTCCTTGTTCACTAAACCCCAACATAAATCAATGAACATCATAGCTAAAGTATGTGCTATTCTTGATACATAGTAATCATTGAGTGCATATCATGAGTCGCCATCATTTATCCAAATTTTCTTCAAACCCACTCACATCATTCTTAAAATTTTAATCATCTCTTTTGGCCATCCTTGTGTGCTTACTTTTTGTGGCTTATTTAGTCATGAATAGTTGTTATACCATTTGCACACATGTTTTATTTATCCCATTAGTTTTCTACATTCCTAAATTCTCTTTACAAATATGCTCTTTTTTGGGCACGACCAATCATTTTTTATCTTTTTGGGGAAAAATGCATCACTTCCACCCTGTTTGGGGCAACTTATCATTCTTAGCTCACTATTTTTATCTTATTTAGGGACAGTCCAAGTTGATGGCTTATTTTGGAATATATCGTTCTACCATACTTAGGGAAATTTCATCCTTATTCATTCTTGGAAATCCAAACATCCTAGCATTAGCTCAAGTGGCTTAGTTTTGTCCATGAGTTATTTTCCTCTTCTTTTTTTTAGTGGTCTGCACTACTCCCTTTTCTCAAGGGCTTATTTTTTACAAATAACTTCTCATCTGAACTCTCGAGGGGGAATCTAGGTTTTGTCAATAACCCTACTAGGGCATCATTTAGATCTCATCAATCACCTTATTGGGGCATCAAATTGAACATCATTCTTTAATCGCTATTTCAACTTCCTTATCTTCTTCCTTTTTTTTAATGAGTTTTTCATTATTTTATAAGATTTTAATTCACCTTATGTCTTTCAATGCCTTCTCAAACAAGGGAAAAATGTAGACACTACATTTTTATCACTTTCATGTTTAAACTACAATCAAAACTACCTTTTACAATCAAACATAGATTTAACCAAATATCATTAAATCATCCCAATTCCTCTGTACATTTGACGTGCCATTCTAAATCATAGTGCTACATCCTTGATTAGTGAAATACACTATATCATTTCATAAAATTATTCTACAAGCCTTATATAACTAATCTTCCCTTCATAAGCATCTCATTAACCTATTAAATCAAAATCCAAATAATTTATAAATTAGATCACAAATACTCCTTTAGAATAATTACCTAATCAGTTAATTAGGTTAATTAGTTAATTCCATAATTAGAATGCACATTTTATGAATATTTAAAATTTAATAAATCTAATTATCCTCCTCTTCCTCCAACTTGCCAACTTGGCAAGCACGCCATGCTAAGGGATACACATTTGGAAGGACACTTTATTCCCCACTCACATTGGTGGGAGACAAAGCCCATGCCCTTCACAAGGCCTCTTATTTTTCCTCAATTGACCCCGTAAATGAGATCAATGGCTCACAAACCTTTCATCCTCATCCATTGATCTCCCAAATGAGATCAATGGCTCACAAACATTTCATTCTCATCCATTGATCACCCAAATGAAATCAATGGCTCCAATTGATTTAAATTTTATATAAATAAAGGGGTCACCCTATATATTTAGCAAGCTCTCTCAATACAAACTTACATTGTTGATTTATTTATTGAACTTCAATTTATGTATATTACCAAGCCACAACAAAGCCACAACACACTAGTGACAAGGGGAGATATCGCCTGTCTAAAGGAATCAACATCACCAAATATCTCTTTCTCACATGTTGAATCCAACACATTTACAATTGAATTTGCAAGGAGGTCACTCAAAGGGAAGGTAAAATTGGTAGTTATCTTCTTGTTTGTTTCCTTCATTTCATAGATATTGCTCCTTGTTAGTGGAGGGCCTAAGGTGTTTTAAAATCATTAGATTATTTGAATGTATATTTCATTAATGATTGTTCTAACCTCTTTTTTTGAATTCCTTATCTGCTCTTGTAACTAAGTGACGTATAACTACATTGATATTGAGGACTAAAATATGCATATTTGTCAAAAAACTATTCAATGGTGGAAATAAAAATCTACCTTATGGCATCTAACATGAATCGAAAAAAAAACAAGGGATTAATAAGTAAAACTATGTAAAAGAGAAAATAATGATGAAAGGACCACACCTTATTAGAATCCTTGGATTTTGGAAAGGGATCTAGGATGTATAGGTCTTTGTTAAGCTCTATGTGAAATCTAGAGGTATGTTTCAATAAGGAAAAATCCAGTCATTGAATGTGCCTAGGGTGGATTCAACTACTAAATATGCTTTAACTATGTTTGCATTGAATCAGTTTCTAAGTGTTGAATCTATACTATGCCCACTTTCTCAGTTTGTAATTTTTCTCATAGGGACACATATTGATGTCATAAATTCATATGGAGTCACTTTCATAATGAATGGGTAGAATTATCTCCTTTATATTCATTTATCTTCTTGACCTAATTCATCAAAAACTCTTACAATAAGAAAAATAAAAAGATTATGTGGGTCAACAACCATCAAGGAGTTACAATTTGATCTGGAGGTCAATTTTTAAAATGTCCTAGATCAGATCAAAACCTACACCATTCTGTAGAGCCTGTTGAGACCTTTCCAACAGTATGTAGAACTTTAGAAATAGAGCTCATGTGTTCCTGGTGCAGCTAGTCAAAGTTCTAGTTAAAGTAAGTCAACAAGTGGTCAAGTATAGTCAAACTACAAAAATTAACCAGCATAGAATGTTTCAAAATTATTTCCATGGTGTATATCTCATTGAGATATTTTTGGCACATTTTATGGTTAAAAAAATGGAGTTCGTATGTGCAAGTTATGACCAGTCAAAGTTATGGTCAAACTCGATGATGTGGCAATAAAGTGATGTGGTAATATGATTTAACCCAAGTCTTTAGTATTTGGGGATAAAAATATTCCATCATAAATTGGGGAATAATTATCACCCCATATTTCTATATGTAATGGATAATTTAAAATCCCATAAAAATCGGGTATGGGATAATTATGAAATTTATTAAAATAAAATTGTGGATAATCATCCCAATCAAAAAAGTGGACCCATAAAAAGTATATAAAGGGGTCATAGGTGCATTTCCATTCATTTTTTTTTTAAAGCTCTCATCAGAGCCAAGATCCAGATCCAAGAGTTGAGATCTGAGAGCCAGAGCTGAGAGCCAAAGCCAGAGCCAATTACCATAAAGCTAGAGCCAGAGGTCATCAACATATTTTATGACAGATTGAAATCCCCTACTGGGGATCACTGATGTACAAAGTTATTTTTTCATCAATAATTGATTAGTTTTGCCTTTGAGCAGGACCCAGAGACATAGCCCAAGCAATGGGTGAACTCTGTTATCAACCTAGTTGTCATGAGTTAACTTTTGTGCTTTCTTTTCTGCATTTGATTAATTAATTAATCATTTTGAATGTAAAAGTTAATCACAATGAAAATTAATAGATATTTTTAAATAATTTTTTTTTGAAATAAACACATTTAAAAGGTCAAATCTTGATTCATTTCTTTTGAGTATTTTCGAGAAATTGAATATTGAACAAAAGGATCCATTGTAAAAATTTTGCGCATGGTAATTATGTAAAGTTTACGGATCAGGTTGGTATTAAAGCAGTTAGTGTGATAGGCTAAATTTTGTGTATACATTGCTATGATATGTCAATTTTGGTCTCAGAGCTAAGTTTGCAGGTAAATTTATGATTTTATTATTTTAGCTAAACTCAACTATTGTCGAACAATGGATCCAATGCTAACTCAAGTTCAGCTGTTACTGAATCCTATTGTCATTATATTGATGTAATACTTATAATTTCAAGAACCATGACAACAAGATATAAAACAAAGACAAGAGTTACAGATCAAGAAGCTCCAACAGAGCATTGATGCTCTGAGGGCAGAACTACAATAAGAATGCCATCAAAAGAAGCAAATGCGAGTGGATTCAAAATTTTGTGGCTAATAATCCAAAGAAGGTCACATTATGGATCAATGTTAGAATCTGCACATTCACAAAGCTCCATCCTGGCACCAACAGAGATGCAAAGCAAAGGGGAAGGCACCTGTTAGAGAATCTACAAAGCCCAGTTTTTGTAGGTAACAAGTAGTAGATGAAGGATTCCTTTGAGAGATGTTGCCAAGTCAGGTACCAAATATTATGCTGCATTCAAAAAATGAAAGCAATGAAATCAATTCTTTGGATTATATTAAGAATGTTAGGGATACTTTATGTTTTAAATCTATACATTCATCAAATAATTATGTTGATACATTTGAGAAGCACACAAGGCGAATAGGTTCTAAGCTGTTAGCCAAGATGAGCTTTAATAGAAAATGTCTTGGTATTAATGGTCAAAGAATTTTCCAACCTATCCAAGTTGTGAAGATACCACTTTATGCAGGATTAGGATATGGAGATAAAGGACAATCTTCCCAAGAAGTTGAGTTCAAGAGTTAATCAACAAGCCAGAACACCCTAAAGAGTTGAATGAAGTATTATTAGAAGATGCAGTAGTTAAATCTGAGGAGACATCTTTAGATGACTTATCGAGGTATGAAAAGAAGAAATACTTGAATGTATCTTATAATTATGCCTCAGAAAGCCCTCAAAAGATGCTTAAGAGACATGTCAAGAAGAAGACTAACAAAACAAAATTACCCAAAGAAGACATGAAGTTGGGTTTTTACTTTAATGCTAAGGGGAAAATGCTAAAGGAAGATAAGCAAAGTTATCCACAACCTCAGGGAAAGGTTGTAAATATAAGTTTAGTTAGGCAATAGACAGAGTCTTGTCAATCAGAATCAGAGACAACATCAACAAGGAAAATAATAGTCAATAAGAAGCTGATAGTTCAGAGATTGTCACCTTGGAAAGGTAAACAACACTTCTTTAAAATAGTAATAGTTAAGCATTCTAAGATAGATGCTATCTTTGATAAAAATTATCAAAAAAATATGATTTTTGAAGATGTTCTAGAAACCCTATGTTTAGAAACTAAGCCACATCTCAAACCATATTGTTTGGATAGGATAGATGATGGTGTAACGTACATGTAAGTAAAACATGTAAACTAGGGTTTGTAATTACCTCCAACTTTTTAGATGAAGTTGAGTTAGACGTGGTTCCACTTTATTTTAATGGTATTGTCATAAGAGAACCATATTTGTCTCTGAGAAAGGAATTTTTTTCCAAGAATAAAAATCAATATAGCATTGTAAAAGATGGGATATAATATCTCATATGAGCACATCAGCCATAACTTGAACTGTTATAAGAAAATGATGCCTTTAGTATGTTATAGATAGAAACACTGTAGGACAACATGAAGATGCCATCATGAGAAGCATCAGGAACAACCTGAAAGATAGGTTATATATTTTAATTTGTATGTTTCAGTATGTACAACTATATATGCATGTTTGTAAGCCCTGAATATAGGTATTGTTTATAAATGCATAAGACCTAATAAGGGCAATATTTGTAATCATTACAGTGTTTGTAAAGACCCAAGAAGGGCAACGCTTGTAAATTGTGTTGCTATGTAAGACCCTAAGAGGGTAATTGTAAAATGGTGATTGTTATAACACTAGGTGACATGCAACATGGTCACAATAGTCAAAGCCATGTAAATATCCTCACATGGAGTACCAGGTCCCATACTAGTTTTTTGAGGACAAAAAGCCTTTTTAATGGGAAAGATTGATTCTAAGGTCAATTCAAAAAAGGTCTCAGATCAGATCAAAACCTACACCATTATGTAGAGCACGTTGAGACCTTTCCAATAGTATGTAGAACTTTGGAAACATAGCTTGTATGTTCTTGGTGCAGTTGGGCAAAGTTCTAGTCAAAGAAAGTCAACAAGTGGCCAAATCTAGCCAAACTACAAAAATTTACCAGCATGGAATGTTTCCAAATTATTTCCATGGTGTAGAGATCATCAAAAGTTTTTTGACACATTTTATGATTTAAAAAAAGGAGTCTATATGTGTAAGTTATGACCAGTCAAAGTTATGGTCAAACCTGATGATATGGCAATAAAGTGACGTGGTATAAATGGGGGAATAATTATCACCCTATATTTTTAAATGTAATTGATAATTTAAAATCCCATAAAAATTAGGTATGGGATAATTATGAAATTTATTAAAATAAGATTATGGATAATCATCCCAATCAAAAAAAGTGGACCCATAAAAAGTATATAAAGGGGTTAGAGGTGCATTTTAATTCATTCAAAAAAAGTTTCAAAGCTCTCATCAGAGTCTAGGTTCAAGAGCCAAGAGCCAGAGTTGAGAGCCGAGAGTCAAGAGCCAGATCTGAGAGTTGAGAGCCAGAGCTGAGAGCCGAAGCCAAGAGCCAAAGCTAGAGCTAGTTACCATAAATCTAGAGCCAGAGGTCATCAAAATATTTATTTGCAGATTAAGATCCCCTACTGGGGATAACTAATCTACAAAGTGATTTTTGCATCAATAATCGATCAGTTCTACCTTTGAGCAAGACCCCACTATCAACCTAGTTGTTGTGATTTGACTTTTGTGCTTTCTTTTCCGCATTTGATTAATTAATTAATCATTTTGAATTTAAATTTTAATCACAATGACAATTAATGGAGATTTTTAAATACTTCAGTTTTTAAGATAAACACATTTTAAAATGTCAAATTTTGATTCATTTCCTTTGAGTATTTTTGAGAAATTGAATATTGAACAAAATGAAATGTTGTAAAATTTTTGCGCATGGTAACTGTGTAAAGTGTACAAATCAAAACTAAATATCCTACATGCTCAAAATCAAACCCTATATAGTTTTAGTGCAATGTGAATGGATATTTTGAGTAAACACTTTTTTTTCACTTCTTAGGTGGGGATGCAAATACATGCATACTTCACCTATCCTTGTTTTGGTACAATATGTAGCTAAACCGTGATGAAAATCCTTAAGATCATAGACATTTTTTTGTAGAGTTTGAGTAGAATTTAAATGATGGATATTTCCTCTCGATACTTGTTATTAAAATTGATCTAGGAGGTATTCTACATAGTTTTATAAAATTCAAATTAGGGACCTAATGGCATCTAAACTAACCCAAAGAGAAATAAATAGGAAAACAAAACATACCCACACAAGCAAATGAAAATGGAAGGTGTCCAAGAGCCCACAAAAATAATAGGGCAGATTCGAAAAATAACAAAATACATCCCAAAAGTTAAAACAATAGAAAATAGAGGGAGGAATAAGAGATATAAGAGTGAAAGAGAAATGAGGGGATCCCCAAAGATAGAAATGATATAAAATATAAATTAGAATAAAATGACTAAGATGAGGCCATCTAGAGAAGAGGCAAGGAAAACACATGGGAAAAACACTAATAAGTACATAAACCAAATTGATGAACCATATGCACAAAATGACACTATAATCTTACAATAGCAATTATTGTACCAAACTTAGTGTCTATAGGCTCCACCTAATCAATGCTTATAAATATTTACAAATCCTCTTCTATACCATGGTACTTAACCAAATGATCAAGGAAATGTTCATATGATAGATCAAAGAGAACCACTACAAGTGTTTAATTCTTATCCACTTAATGGATTCATAGGTGTGGTTAGTATTGCTACAACTAAGAGGGAACATCCTCTACTTGTGCTTTATTATCATTATATTCTAAATGATAGATCTTATAATAAACCACTATTCATACGAGCTTTCATAGGTGGCTTTCCATGAGAAAAAATGGAGTTATGATTGAAAATATCTAAATTATTAATGTATTAATGGATGAATTTATTAATATACTTAGACTTTATCAAAGAATTAAAATGGGTACCACAAAAATTATTATGGGATATGATGGGATCAATAGGAAACCACTTAGTTGCATTCTTTTACCTGTCACTGTTTATCCTAATGCCATCTTAGTTTAGTTTCATGTGGTGCCAGACAATGGATCCCATGAAGTTTTTCTTAAAAGAACACAAATAAATCAAATGAGATAAATTCCATATTTATTACACTAATGTTCAAAATTGTTCATGGGGATCAATTATTATTAGTCACAAGGCCATTTATTATCCTTCATAACAAGTTCAATTGAAGGCCTTACCTAAAGAATTAGTAAAGTAATATTCAGTAGTGAAACCTAAAATAAATGATTGTAAATTTCAAGATTTTATTATCACACCTATAGGGGTGTGATTTACGAAACCTCTTATAACTATACAAATAAAAATTCCTAAAAATTATCCATTTTTTCAAGCTAATATTTTTGTGAATGGTCATAATATTATGCAAGGAGGTGAAATAGATAATATGGATGTTAATGAAAATGATGATTATAATTATGATGATAAAAATAATGACAATGTAAAATTTGTCTTGGACTCACAAGAACCTCAACATCTTGATCTTACTCATGATGATTCATGTGCTTCAACTTATATATAATATGATGATGATTTCCTTGAGTATTATTATATCACTGATTAGTTTTGATTAATTAACCATTTATGTTTGTTGGGGAATTTTTCTATAAAGTTTTCCTTAAGGCGCTAAAATGTAGTCCCAACAAGCTTACACACTAGCTTTTCATGTAAGATTAAGGTCTTGCACGTTCACTCAAAGCATGAAATAACAAATCGGTTCCCATGGCTTATGTTGCACAATAACACACTAGTCATATACTTGAGTTTGTTCATATATATAATTAAAGATTACTTAGAATAGGAAATATAGGATTGTGGACCTTATCTCATTAGTCATAACAAATAAGAACATGGATATAAATGCCATGAAGTTCAAAAAGTTATTTATGAAAACTCGTACAATGCATATTATATAAATCTCATAATGAATTATAAGCCACATATTACTCAATGCAAACCCATTTTTAATGTCTTTAACTATCAATTAACTAAAACATAACACCAAAACTGATTTTAACGTTCATAAGTTTGTATTACCATAAAGAGTCATTACATAATATCAATATTCAGTCACCTTACATATCTCTACAAAGGGGTATTTATACTTATTTTTCCCTTACCAAGTAGTTACATAATTAAATGACAAATGGGTGATTGGCCAATGATCTCTTAGTAGATTGAGAGTTGTGGCAGTCTTTTACTTGTTTTCTCGACCCAGGCCTTCATGCTCCCTATATTATTATTCGATGCTATATATTTGCTTCCAAGTGTCCTTTGTGTAGGTCAGTATGAAACTCCTATGATGATTAAATCCTTATTTATCCTTGAGAATCATCCTCAACCAGTTCTCACTTCCCTCGCACTCCCCAGGTCTTTTGTTATTGTATCGATAACTATGCTCTTGGACTCTCCATAGTTATGTTCCATCTTTGATTGGGTCTTCTCATGTTATTATCTTCAATGCCTTTGTCTTCTTGTGCCTTGTTGGTTCTGTGCCATGGTATTTTTATGCCAGGGTCCTCTTGCACCATGTTCCTGTCATGTGCCAATTCCCTGCCAAAAATCCAAAATACTTGGTCAAAATTTGGGGTATCACATCACCCCACACTACACTCTTAGTCTATCCTAAACTAAGTCTCGGTCTCGAACTTAACCAAAAATTCAGGCCCAATTTATTCAATCTAGTTTCTAACACCATCCCAATATGATAAGGTGTCAAGGAGCTTGGATGTTATTTCCTCAATTATTTCCTTTAACCTTTTCATCTCCTCAGGTTGATTAAGACACTCTCTTGCCTTATTAACCAATTGGTTGAGGGATGTATTATCATCCTCATGAACCCCTTCAAATGTAGTGACTTCAGCTACACCTTGTCCTTAGAGAGTTGTAAAATTAGAATTTAGTTGTTATTGATGTGCGTTTATTGTTTCCTCCATTATCTCGACATATTTAAATGCCTTTGTGTGCTCAGTGCAGTGTTTTATTAAAAGGGAAACATCCACCAATTTTTGATGTTGAGACTCCTATGCTCTGAGTCGAGACTCCAAAATTTTATTGGGCCTCACCAATTTTTCAAAAATCCCATCCAAGATGGAGATCACTTCCACAATTATTTTGAGGGTGCATTTGTAGATTTATATTACTTTTATAAATTACTTATCCACCCATAATACTTCATTTATAAGCATGGGCTATTCCTTGCATTATTTTAATAAGATATTTATAAGGGTATCCAACTTATCGACATATTCTCCCTCCAAAGGTATCACATCTACCGATGCCTATTCTTAGCCCAAAATAGATTTACATAAATTTAAAGTTTGTACTTTGGCCATTGTGGCTTCTTTCATTTGCTGCTTCAACATGGCCATTTCTTCTTCAAGTGCCTTTTGAGCGGTAAATTCTTTCTCATACATTACCACCATCTAGTCATGTTTCTTCTCTACATTGTGTGCATCAGAATATGAAATTATATTCTACTGTGCAACTTCAAAGGCCATTTTAAAAAATGTATCACTAGCTTTTAGGGGAGATATATTCTAGGGATCAACCCAAAATGGACTATGTAGTGATTATGCTTAAGAATCTAAATTAGGCTATCTAAAGGAATTTTAAAATGGCATTCTTCATTATACATATCTAAGAGAAAGGACACTTATCACCTGGTAACGATGGTTACATCCTCAGGAAGGAAATGGGACCATAAATATAGCAACTTATCTAAAATGCATGTTTGGTATTGGGTACGCAAGTTAGTGGATGGATCAACCAAAGGTGGTTGAACTTCAGAATCAACTAGCTCTTTTCCTTTGTTGGGATCTCGCTCAAGGATTTCAACCTCTGCACCTTGGGCCAAATAAGTATTATTGATGTCTATAGCACTCATTTGTTGGGTATCAAAACCATCCCCTTCTTTGCCAAATGGATATTCCATGTTCAACTGCACCTCATCAATGGTGGTCTCCTCCTCTTGTGTTGAGGAGGGTCTCTTTTCTGAGTCAGATTACTCCATTTTTTTTGTGGCTTACAGGTTCTTCCTCTAATGGTTTGGTTAGGGATAATGGCACTAACCCCTCAAGTTGCGTCTCTAATGTATTTTATTGAGAATCCCATGATGGTTAAGCCCTTGGTGGGAAAACCCTTGGTGGTGGTGCTTGGGTAATCCTTTGCCATTTTGGTGATCCTAACTATGAACTTGTGATGGCATCATGTCCAACCCACTTTTTATTATTAAGATGTGGTATAGGTGGAAGATTTTCTCTTGCATGTTCTGCACCTCCTGAAGATTTCTTTTTGGGCCACAACATATAAAACAAATTGTGAATAGTTTATCTGACCACGATTTACTTAACCTTGATTTCAATTTTATTGGTCTCATGTTTTTACCTGTAGGCCTTTTTGTCAGGATAAACATACATATTTTAGATAGTGTGAATCTTTAATTTAATTCAATTTGGTTCTAGAGTGAAGGGCTGTGCATTAAAAAAGTGGTTCATCGAATCAATGAAGTAACACATTATGAACGCATAAGGGAACTTCAACAAAGCTAAAAGTTATCTAGAGGGGGCCATTTTGATATGGGCCAGAGAAAAATGTTATTTTACAGTAAATTGGGCTTGCTCACCAACTTGGACAGGCAAGTCCTTAGGAATGTGCCATTCATTCCTAAAGGCCTCCTTCATGTCATCATACCATGACTTCATCTTGATTTTGAACATTGGGGTAATATGACTAGGTCATGTGAATGCCTTGTAGTACTCTATAGGGGACTTGTGCTCTAGTGGGTATGCCTAATTCAACTCACCATAGGTGTAATTAGGTACATTAATTTTATCAAACACCATCAATAAAAGAAATACCCCCAATAGGAACTATGGCATGGTATTTGATGGGTCCTTTTGGCATCTAATATGATTTTGTTGGAAAAATACATTATCAAATTATACTTTAGCCCCTCAGTCACCTGGTGGGCAATGTAGAGGTAAGACATGTCCACCTCTTTGTAATGATTAGTGCCATCGATCTTGGTCATGATGATGCACATGACTACTCAAAGGGTAGGGTCTTATAAGTTCTTAATGTGCATGGCATGGTCTTACTTTTGGTACATAAATGCCGTTACTATTTTTCTATTTCCTGAGTCTTTCAAGTCAAATTTTACGTCCATGTTGGAGCATTGTAATCCTAACACCTTGCTTATTATTTTAGTTGTAATCTTCATACAATACCCAAAAAAATAGATATAGACCTCATGGATGTGTGAGAGTAGAAATTTTACTCTTTCCATCAGGTTTCCAAAATATGGAAGATTAAATAACTAGAACAACCTTGTAGAGTCCAAGGGGTTGAAGTTTTTTAGTCATACACAAATTGATTCTTGATGTTTTGGTGCTCAACCTAGTAGTCATTATGCAATTCAACTTCATTTCCTAGTTGGTGGTGGTTGAAATCAAATATGGTATAGGAAGGTACTTTTGACACCCAATTTTTCATGCATAATACCGTTTCTAGGTACTACATCTCTTCTATCATCAAAAATAGGGGTGGAGATATTTGTGTCTTCTTTGTTTGACATGCCATTCTGAATTATTTGTCTTTCATGTGTTGCCCCTGTTCCTTAGGTGTTTCTTCTCTGATCAATACTAATTCCCCCTAACACATGGTACTTCCTCTTTGAGAATGGTTGGTAATGGATCACTTCTTAAGGCCTTCTTCTTATGCCACATCACCCTCTATGGAGCTTAAAGGATGAGGTGTGACTGCCCAATGTTCCCAAAGGAATACATGTTTATAGTGAAAGTGACTCAAATTTTCTTGGTTTGATGCCATTTAATGGTGGATGTCTACCTCTATAACCTATAAATACCAATTTTCTTTGTTGTGATTCAAGGTTAGTTTATGCTTGATTACTCAGTCAATATCCTTATCAATAGCTATGCATGGGAATTTGATGCTCTAAAATTTCACTTGTTTTGGAATTTCTTGGACTCACTCTTAGGCTCTATAAAAACTTAAATGACAACAAAGGTAAAGTTTAAAATGAGCCCTTAAGTCCTTTTTATAGGCTTGAAGGGGTAACTTGCATTTACCAATCCCTCTTCTCTTTGAATATCACTTATCACAATTAATGCATTTATAATGGACAACTTTATTTGACCATCACTTCTCATCATAAATGCATTTAACGTTATCATCATGACATGATGTTGGCATAATTATCACAACCACTTATCATTTTATATTAATGACATGCCTTATCCTGTGAATTTATTTGGAGTGGAAGATAGTGGTTCAACTCTTTGAATATTCATACTATTGGCGAGAATCTCTCATCCTAGGAATTTTCAACTTGTATGTGCATACTTATAATATTCAACACAAATAAATGTAACAACTTTTATGCCGCACTAAATGTGTGTTGTGGTCCTCCATGAAATTACAAATACAAAATTTATAAGAGCATAAAATAAAAGCAAGGTTGTGTGTAACTAAGATAACACTTTTATTGAAAATAGGAAATTATAAACTAATGGCATACACCTTATTGATACATAAGAGACTAAAATTTAAGTAGAGAAATACGGCCTTATCTAATTACCATTGTAGTGTCCAAAAATAAATTGGTCATCCAATCTTTTTAAATGATAAGCACCGGTAGGGTGATTGTGTGGACAACAAAGGGCTATCCTAGTGAACCCAAAGTTTCCTATAATGGTGTGTGAACTTGGAGTTGTAGAGCAAGACTTTCATTCTAGGAGTAAATGTCTTGTGTTTAATGTGTCGATCATTCCATGCCATTTGTCTACATTTATCCACGTCTTTAATCTAATGAGCAAGGAAACAAGATTCATCCAACTGTAATAAAATAGCCAAATGTGTTTTTAATGATGACTTCTCATCTAATTATCCAATGCATGCAATATGAAGAGATGGTATATAGAATTCAAATAGAAGAACTAATTCTATACTGAACACCAGATTGAAATGTGTACTCTTGTTAAGGTACTTATAAGTTTTTTGATAAGCCCAAAATATTAGAGACACTCGATTGTCCCAGTCAGTGCGGCCAATATTACAAATTTTTGTTCTTAAAATTTTATTGAATGACTCAATAGTTCTATTAGATTAGGGATGATATGGTGTTATTTTGTGGAGGGAACATGAACTCAACAAGTAGGATGCAAATAGTTTTATTGAGGAAATATGTACCGTGATCACTAGTAAAACTTAATGGGCATCCAAAATGGGTTATGATATGTTCCCATATGAAGCACATGGTGGTAGTTATAGTACAATCCCTTATTAACATAGCCTTAGCATAATGAATGAGATAATCAATTACTATAATGATATAGTGGGAACCTGTATGTTATCTAATTGGGTTGATGGGGCTAACAAAATTAATGGCCCATTTTTCAAATGGTTCTTGAGATAGAATATGATGTAATGGCATGGCATCCTGATGATTTGGTTTCCTTATGTGTTGGAAAATATCACACTACTTAACATGCAGTTTGACATCTTGAAAAATGATAGGCCACCATGGTTTGATCGATAGTACTTTACGTGCAGTAGCCTCACCAGTATAATGTCTACTAGCAATGCCTTTGTGAACTTCTTGAAGTACTTCAGAACGCTCATGTTTCATGACACAATGTTAAAGGATTTTATCTCATCCAAGCTTGTATAGGTCCCCTCTAATGAGTTGAAATGGTATGATGCAGATGATGAGTTACTTATTAGCCTTTGGAGTCAGACAATTTAGCACTGCACCAGTAGTTAAAAAAGTGATGATATCTTATAACTCCTTAGGAACACGAGAAACAAAAAATAATTTTATATCAGGTAGGTCATGCTCAATGGTACATAATGGTTCTTTGGAATCAATTCGTGAAAGATGGTCAAGATTGCAATTAATTTTTCCTAGTTTGACCATGATATAGAATTGAAATTCTTGAAACAATACAATCCATCAGTAAATGTGACCATGTAACACAGGTTTATTTACCAGATATTTTAAATATTCATGGTCTATATAGAATATAAAAGGAGATGCCAATAGTTATTATCGAAACTTCTATAAAGCATAAAATATGCAAATTACTTCATAATTTATGGTAGTGTAATTTCTATTATTTGGAGTAAGTATTCTAGTATCAAAATAGATGGGGTGATCAAGGTGACCTTCACTAGGTTGTGTAAGGACTACACCAATGGCCTTTCCAAAATCATCAACATGGACATAAAATGGTGTTGTCTAATCAGGAAACTAGAGAATCATGATAATGACAAGTTTGTCCTTTAAGGCCTCAAAGGCTTCTTGGAAAGAGTGGGTCCAAATGAATTGTTTGTTATCCTCCAAAGGCACAACAATCTTTGCATGAATTTCCAAAAATACCTAGTATTTCCTATAAAATCATGAACTATGCACTATAATGTCAGTACTGGTAGATGGAAAATGATAATTGCCTTAACAGGGTCTACCAGAAGTCCATCTTTGTAGATGATATGACCAATAAAAACACCAAATGATGTATCAAAAAGACACTTATTTAGATTCAATGATATTTTAAGCACTCAACAATGCTCAAGCACGAGCTGTAGATTAGAACAGTGGTCCTTTACCTAGCCATATATTGTCTAGTCATCCAAGTAAACTTGAAGAAATTTATGGATGAATTATTTAAAGGCCTCAATGGCTATACAGGAAAATACAATAGGTATATTCTTCAACTCAAAAGGCATGATGAAATATGTGAAGGATCCCCATTCGGTAGCAAATGTAATCTTAGGTTGATCTTCCTTGGTGATCTGGACTTGAGGTACCTAGAAAATCCATATGTGAAAGTGTAAATTTTACACCCAATGATGCCTTCAAGGATTTATTCTTTGAATGACATTAGGAAGGGATCAATAATGAAAGATGCATTAAGTATGTGATAGTCAACACAAATCCTAATCCACCCATCTTTTTTTAGAATTATGACCATGGGGCTGACCCACTTGAACTCATCAATTAGGTATATTACTCCAACGTGAGCATATTTCCAATTTTCTCTTTTAATCATGCACTTAAATTTGGATTCATCCTATATGTCCATTTCCTAACTGGTCAAGCACCGTCAACTAGTTTGATATGCATTTTGCCTAGTGATGGATGAACACCTTTCATCTCACTATAACTTCTTGGAAAAACATCTTTGTATTCTTTTAACAACTCAAATATTTTTTAGACCTCCATATTGGTCCAGTACTTACCCACAATAGCTATTTTTGGTTCTTCCTCTGTGTTAATGTTGCACTAGATAGTTTGAAGAAGTTATGAGTATATGTGGTCTGCATCAGGACCAATATCATGAATAATTCAAGTTCCATAATTTGTAGGTATATCCAAATGATTTGATAATGGGTTAGGTGGGTCGGACCCTTCACCTTTATCCATACGAAACACTAGTTTTTCCTTTCCTAGGCAAATCTATTCATGATGTTCCTGATCAAGGACATGTTTCAAAATGAGGATGGGCTCCTTAGATGGGTCATTAAAGATAACTAAACCTTCTTCTAGGACATTATGGGTTCACCACCACCTCATTACTATGCCATCTAAAAGGTGAACCAATGAATGCATACAATCATTATCAACTTTATAAAAGTCTTCAAGTTTTTGGATGAAGTCATGGAATTTTATTTGCTTGTGAAATCGAGGAGCCTCATCAAGTCTTTGTAACGGTGCATCCATGATGGGTCCCCTCATGGTTTGTTTGGTAACAAGGAAATTTTTTTTATGGAGATTATGGTATTAGCACATAATGTTATCACAACTACCAATGGTACCACACACTCTTCTAGTGAGGTCATATTCATTGTGGGCCCAATAATTACAAGCATTACTTATAGTATCAGAAAGGGACTAAGTGTCCATGCATCAAAGGATGCCATCGGCAGTAGGATCATGATGCTCACCATATTTAGCTATGACATTGGAGATGTGGTTAATATCTTCTTCTACACTAACAGTTCTACATATGAGGGCCCATGTGTTTGATCTAATGGGATATCAACATGTTGATAAGCATTTTCAAAACTGATGTAGGGATTTTTGAAACTTAAGTCTGCATTGTTTGCATAGCACTAAGGTCAAACCAATAGAGCTATAAAATCATTAACTTCAACCAATTTGAGAACTTCGATTGAAAGGTACCCTAAGGATATCTACTGTTGTATTCTTAAGAATGCAAATTTGTAGAGCATGAGTTTTATTAGACATAAACAACACATGCAGTGATAGTTGCAATGATGGGCTATCCATTTTGTGCCATGCATCCTTTATGAGGATGTTAATCTTATCACCAATGTCAACAAAAATATATGTAATCACCCAACCATCAATGGAAAAACTCACCAGTATTTCCTTGCCCTCTTAAGGGTTAAGAGTAACAAGAGTATATTATCACTGAACATGATTCAATATACAATCTTTAGTTGGCTAAAGCAATTGAGGTTGAACATCAGTTGGTATTTTTACCTAATTTTAAATCTAATTACTCAATTTTGGGATAATGTATTCATCCAACATATGCTTGCAAATATCTTGAAAATCATCTTGTGCCATATTTTGAGGTTCTATGGCCTTTTGTAGATCAACACATTGTGATGCTTCTTGGTCCTTAAGAAATTGAATTTCCCCTTGTAGTTCTTGTACCAATGTCATAGTATCCTGGAGCACATATTATATTGATGGACATTAGGATACTTTGTAATATCCCCTGTTTCCCTTGAATTCTGAAACTGAATATTTTGAATTGCTTTACTGTGTATTCTAATTTTTTTGGTGTTTTATGCATGAAATAAGAAAATTGCGAGTTTTGCAAAATAATTCTAGATAAATAAATAAACTGCAGTATAATCTCTTAATTGGCAAATCAAAGATCTTATTACTTGTCCAGATGATTACAATTAAAGTCCTCTGTCATTCATATAAAGAATATTAAAATATAGTCTTAAAAACCTGATTATCTTCCAGCAATCTAAAAAATACCCTAGATCTATGCGGCTCAAGTTTTTGTGTCAAAAACACAGTCATTGATGTCGGTTATTATGCCGCCGTCAGTCGATATACTACCGACGTCGGTCTCTGTTGACTGGCTACTCTGCCAACGTCGGTATGAAGTCAGCCGATGTCGGTCACTGGGCTGCCGATGTCAGTCTCTGAGTCCCCTGCGGCGCTATCCGGCCTATGGCAGAATGGTATGGATTTGCACAGATCTGTACGGATTTTGTACAGGAGCAAATAGATTCTAGTGCAGCTTGAATGCTGAACCCCTGATCTGAAGATCTCTATCTGTATAATTTTATAAATAAAAAACTAATGAAAGAAATACTTGTAAACCTATGTGATAACTTCTGTATGAAGCTATCTCTCAATTTGGCAATAGATCAACTGATATCTCACAGTCTCTGAATCGCACACAATGAAGAGTGGACGTTCTCCAATGTAAATGGAATCCTGAAAACCCTTGGCTCCTTCTCAAAAAAAACTTAGCAAAATTCTTCAATATCAATAATTCATGGATAATTTGCCTCCCTCCAATAAGAAACCCTTATATCCTCTAAAAAGGTGTGCTTTCCCTAATTAGGGTTTCATAATTAAGAATTAGGGTTTCTTAATTCAAAATAGGCCAAATAATTAATATTTAATTAAATCAATCAAATATTAATATCTCCCTCAATACATGTCAGATCCTCGAATCGTCTAAAGCTGGTGAATCAGGGAGTGATTCTGCACATGACCATACCAAAACAAGGGTGCTCCGCTGCATGTAAAATATCCCTAAATAATAGGAGCTCAAGTAAACATGTCTGAAAGAGCTTGAATGAAAGCCAACTATAGAAATTCTACTAATCGAAGCCAAGCCAAGCTCCATCCAGACCCTCTATCCATCCTATCAGCCTACAAGGGTCGCATAATAGGCTAACCATCAACTCTGACGATGTCCACTAAAAAAGGGGACATGCCATACTTCCTTGCATGAGGCTCTTTGTGTTGTATCTTATTAATAAGAGGAGTAGATGTAGACTGAGATTATTTGTTGCTATGTATAGTGATATTAAACTATTGGGTTGTCGGGGTGCTAAAGTGTGATTTCCAATGAGGTTTCTCAATGAAAATCATACCAACAACTTTTTCATTTCTTTCCTTAGTGATGGTTATGTATAGTTCAGGACATTCTTCCAATCGATGCTCCTTTATAGAAAAATCACATGTTGGATAGATTGGACAATCTCATTGATAGTGATATAGAGATCCACACTTATAACATGTTCTTCATGGAAAATGACCACCTCTTCATCCTCATCCTCAACCTTGTCCATGATATCCACCATTATCATTATTGTTGGAGATAGAGGTTTGATGTGTACCATACAAACATGCCTCATGTATATCACTAATTATCCAATAATCATTTATGTTATGGGTGTAGGCATCACATATCTTGTAGTATTCAGACACTTTAGAATGTGTAGCCCAATATAGGATAGATCAAGAGTGTACATCATGCTCTTTGTGGAAAATTTCACATGATTGCTTTAGTATATCATGGATTTTTTTGCGTGGGTAGTTGATTGTATTATGACCTTTAGACTCACAATCGATACACCAAAGACTATAACAAGTGTCATATGCATTATTTGCAATCAGGTTCTCTAATTATTATGCCATTAAAGCTATTTGAGCTTACATAAAAGGACTAATTCCAGTGTCAATGCTACCAACAAATTCAACATGGAGGGCACTTTCCAGAGCTTCACATGGGATGGTAAAGGTCCTTTAAAATAACATTCATCTAAATGGAAAGAACAAACCTCCCATGAACCATTGGGCATGCTGAGCAACATTAATTTAGAATGAAAGATTTGACAAGAGTGTTTTAAACCATGCATCATACTCCCACACACTTTTAGTGAGATCTTGTTTTATATCTTTTAGCATGACAATTCTTTGTTATTCAAATTCAAGAATATCAAATTATTGAAGAAATGCCATCTTGAGCTGATGGTAATCAATTACCACTTATTGAGGGTCAAACTTCCTATACCACTTGTGTGATCTTTCCAGAAGTTTGGTTGTGAATTGTGTTGCCTTTCGCTTAGAAGAAGTTATACCAAATGCCTTCCAAATGAGTTCACACTTATGAACATGCTCCACAACATTCTCCATACCCTGATATTCAGGTATATGAAGCATCATTTCATAATACACCATCATTAGTTGAGTTTCTTGTGTCAGTGGCTATTGAGAACCCCCATGTCTTGTTTTTGAAGGTGGAAGTCCACCACTTCCTCATATGTTGCCTCCTAGTCCACCTCTAGCACCTCCAACAACAACACCCATGACATTGGGCATGGTAGTAGGTAAATTAATAATACTTGGACCAATACTCTTCCCACTATGAATGTCAAGTCCATCAAGCATACCAAGTTGGGCCATAAAATTCCCTTGAAGAGGAAAATAAAGTGTTAATTCATTATGAGTTAACATTGGTTCAGTCATAGTTTCTCATATAGAATCAATTTTTGGATTTACACTATATGTATCCCAATTATGTATAAATAATTTGTCTGGTTCAAAAGCATAAGCATGTACTATGATGGTTTGGGAACTTCATTGGTTCAAATGTGGTTCTTCAATCTCTTCTGTCTGGCTAGTTTTTTCTCCATATGATAATACTGGCATTGGGCATAGTCTAAAAGTGATTGAGTCCTACTTGTGCCTTTTCACTTCCCTACAGATCCTAAAAACACTTCCTAAGTTTTCTCATTCCCTTCTTATGCCACCTCCATCTATGATCCTCTATTGAGCTTCATCATATTTACACTTTTTCAATGCCTAATGACTAGATACCATTTTGAACTAAAAATTCTTTACCAACACATATACATTCCCCTTCCAACTATGTGGCTTATGCAAGGATGGATTTATCCCTCCATAGGCAAATTTTTGAGTCTAGAAAAAAAAAATAACTTATTTAATTCTAGTGAAAAGTGTCCAATATATTAACCATGTGGTTCTCTAAGAAACTAGAACTTGGCTTCTTCAAGATAAGAGTAAGTGGTCACAACATATCCCAAGATGTATCTATTCAACACTCCTCTCCACTAGTTGTTAATAGCCTGTATCCATAGTGTTCCCAGTTGTGTCAAATCCCTTCGACGTTCTATTGTCAAAGCTTGACTCCTAAAATTTTGTGATCAACCTTGAACATAGATGAAGAGCCAAACATGCAAATAAACATGGACTTTGACATAGAAGGATTCATTTAATGAGATGTTGTTCCACCCATACACGTGTAAAAATTATTGGTTCAAGATAAGGAAGCATAAAATTATCCTTGACCTTGATAATTCTTTATTCAATACTTTCAAGGGATAAACGTTCAAACATCTTCCATTACTGTGCAACAAGCGCTATAGGTCCTGACAACAGAACGAAAATGTTGGGGAATTTTTATATCAAGTTTTTTTTAAGGTGTTGAAGTGTAGTCCTAATAAACTTACGCACTAGCTTTTCATGCAAGATTAAGGTCTTGCATGCTAAACCAAAGCACACAACAAGAAATCAGTTCTTGTGGGTTATGTTGTGCACACACTAGTCATATACTTGAGTTTGTTCATATATCTAATTAGAGATTACATAGAAAAGGAAATACATGACTGTGGACCTTGTCTTAGTCACAACCAAGAACATGAAGATAAATACCATGAAATTCAAAGAGTTGTTTATGCAAACTCGTACAATGCATATTCTATAAATCTCATAATGAATTATAAGCCACATATTACTCCATGCAAACCCATTATTAATATCTTTAATTATCAATAAATTAAAGCATAACACCACTAGCTTTTCATGCAAGATTAAGGTCTTGCATGCTGACCCAAAGCACACAACAAGAAATTGGTTCCTGTGGGTTATGTTGTGAAGTAACACACTAGTCATATACTTGAGTTTGTTCATATATCTAATTAGAGATTACATAGAAAAGGAAATACATGACTGTGGACCTTGTCTTAGTCACAACCAAGAACATGAAGATAAATACCATGAAATTCAAAGAGTTGTTTATGCAAACTCGTACAATGCATATTCTATAAATCTCATAGTGAATTATAAGCCACATATTACTCCATGCAAACCCATTATTAATATCTTTAATTATCAATAAATTAAAGCATAACACCACTAGCTTTTCATGCAAGATTAAGGTCTTGCATGCTGACCCAAAGCACACAAAAAGAAATTGGTTCCTGTGGGTTATGTTGTGAAGTAACACACTAGTCATATACTTGAGTTTGTTCATATATCTAATTAGAGATTACATAGAAAAGGAAATACATGACTGTGGACCTTGTCTTAGTCACAACCAAGAACATGAAGATAAATACCATGAAATTCAAAGAGTTGTTTATGCAAACTCGTACAATGCATATTCTATAAATCTCATAATGAATTATAAGCCACATATTACTCCATGCAAACCCATTATTAATATCTTTAATTATCAATAAATTAAAGCATAACACCACTAGCTTTTCATGCAAGATTAAGGTCTTGCATGCTGACCCAAAGCACACAACAAGAAATTGGTTCCTGTGGGTTATGTTGTGCAGTAACACACTAGTCATATACTTGAGTTTGTTCATATATCTAATTAGAGATTACGTAGAAAAGGAAATACATGACTGTGGACCTTCTCTTAGTCACAACCAAGAACATGAAGATAAATACCATGAAATTCAAAGAGTTGTTTACGCAAACTCATACAATGCATATTCTATAAATCTCATAATGAATTATAAGCCACATATTACTCCATGCAAACCCATTATTAATATCTTTAATTATCAATAAATTAAAGCATAACACCAAAATTGATTGTAACTTCTATAATTATGTATTACCATAAATATTTGTTACATAATATCAATATTCAGTCACCTTACATATCTCTACAAAGGGGTATTAATACATGTTTTCCCCTGACCAAGTAGTTACATAATTAAATGACAAATGGGTGAATGGTTAACAATCTCTTAGTAGAATGAGAGTCGGGGTAGTCTTTTAATTATTTTCTCCTAAGGACCTAGGCCTTCACACTCCTTATATTTTTATTCGATGCTAGATCTTTGCTTCCAAGTGACCTTCTTTGTGCAGGCCGGTGCAAAAATCCTATGATGATTAAAGCCTTGTTTATCCTTAATAATCGCTCCTCAAATATTTTTCACTTCCCTCATGCTCCCCAAGTCTTTTGCTGGTGTACCAAGTCCTATGCTCTTGGGTTCTCTGTAGTTATGTTTTGTCTTTGACAGGGTCTTCTCACATTGTTATCTTCCATGGCTTTATCTTCTCACGCCTTGCTGGTTTTGCGCTATGGTCTTTCTACGCCACGTTCCTCTTATGTTGTGTCAATTTCACACCAAAAATCCAAAATACTTAGTCAAAATTTGAGTTCCAACAATGTTGAAAATTGAGTTATCTCTATTTATTATACATAGATTTATTTTTGCTTATTATTCATTGTTTTCTTTCATTCTCTTATTTTTTTCTTTCCCCACCCCTATATTGATGTATGAATTTTTGGAATCCTTATTTTCTTAGACTTATTCCATATTTGGTTACCCACTTGGGTCCTTTTATACTCTCTTTTTCTACATTCCAAGTTCTTATTTCTTTGATATGTTTTATTCCTTTTGTCTTACTTGAGTTTTAAAGTTTATTCTTTCTTCCCTTTATTTCATATGTTGATTATGTTTTATTTGTTTCCTTTCCTAAACTTAATTTCCCTTTTTGATTTGGTTTGGGCCCTACGATTTATTTTTTATTCTAATCTTATTTCTTATCTTCCTATTGTTTATTTCTTATACATATTCATTCCTCTATCTTTTTTTGGTCACCGATTTTTTTTTCCCTTTATATTTTGTTTGTTAGCATTGCCTTTTCTTGTTACATCTAATCCCAAAATCCTACACTAACTTTCACACAAGGACAAAAAATATATGTTGGAACATTTCTCTTAAGAAAAAATATTTTTAATAGAAGCATTTTTAGGTTAGTTGTGATTTCCATTTCTCATTTTCTTATTTTAATTACTATTTTTCTTTATATGGTTGTCTAATTTTATTTTTTATTTCACGTCTTCTGAAATTCACTTGCTTGTATATTTTTGAGGTATGATTGGCACATGTAGTTAGCATATTATGAATTCACTACTATTTTTTAAATAATCTGTGACACAAGAGATAGACAACCTTATAAAATAAGGTCACAATGAAAATTAGGTCTAATATATTAAATAATAATAATCAAATCTACCTAGTGCTTGAATGAAAGGGGATTAAAATTAAAATGAATTAAAAATGATCAATATAAAAGATAAGGGGAGAGAGAGATAGAGAGATTTGAAATAAAGACAATTGGTTTTGACTATGATAGAAGATGCTAAAAAATAGGTTCTCGAACTCTATTGATTGAAAACCTAAAAGTGTAATGTGTTCTAATAATGTCAGAATCAACCACTATCGATTACAGATAAAACTGAATCATATTGCCAATTATGGAACCTTTATGTTGATTATGGAAATATGATATGGTTACATAGCCCTATTGATCTTATGGGTTTGAAAAGTTCTATGATGCTTCAATAGAAGATGACAAATAAAAACCTTATTCAAATTGATCTGATGATGCACAAAACTATTATAATTTCTTATTATTTGATGTAACCCCAATTCACCATAAATCATCCAAGACCATAGAAAATGTGCAATGCTAGTTGACCCAAGATACCTTGTGGTTTGAAGCTACATATCACACACGATCATAATCAAGGTTGAATGTAGTTTTAATGCTTGTGAGTGTGCACAACTCAAGTGAGAGAAATAACCTCACCTCCTCTTCATATATGGAAATATAAATAAATGACCCATAATGAAACCCTCTTTTAGTACAAGTATTTAAGCACAGGACTTCAATGAGTGATAAGATTTGAATTTGATCATGTGCAGGCTCTTTAACAAGTGTGTGGAAGATATGATTAATGCAATGTATGATTTAACCTCATGAAATGGATTAGGGTAGATGTGTATATATATTATCCTTTGAATTAAAATTTGGACACATTCACAAGTACCTAAAACATAGAAAATAATGATAACCAAAAATCAAGCCATGGAAAATCAACACATGGTGTGAAGGACCCAAAAAATGTAAGTCATTAGAATTGTCCACCCATGATTACAGTTATACCAAAATCGATAATTTTTGATTATAGTTAACTCAAAAAAATACCCTAAAACATATATCAAACTATATTGAAGGATGACTAGATGGATTTTGAGACAAACAACATATAGATTTGAAGGTATTCATGGGAAAATGCAAGAGACATAAGGATATGAAGGGTCCAATGTAAATATAAAGTGTTAAAAAAAGATCCACATGTACAAAATTGATCCAAGTGTGGAAAATCATGACAAAAACACAACAATAACATGACCTGTATGAAAATTAGATGTCTAAATATACCAACTAGTTAATTTATAGGTTATTTTGAAACTGTTATTTATATTGATACTGATGAGATTATCAAGATAGATGTAAGATTTATGTGGAACATGTACATGGACATGAGAATGGATTCATAGTAGGTGAGGGGTACCTACAATGCTTGCTCTGGGTGCATTATGTGGGGGCATCTTTTGGCATTATTTATGGTTATATATATTTTGATTTCCTTTATCATATTAAGTTTTCACATGATCTTATAAATGTATGTCTATCATGTGTGTTATTTTATTTCCTTCAACACTATAGTGTGTTTGTTATATCATTACATTTATTTCTAAATGCTTAATGTGTTTTTTTTTTATTATTTTTGTATACTATGTACTAACACATACTTATGTTTGATATAATGTCCTTATTTACATTTTGTGTCTTCCTTGCTTGATTTTGTATACTATGTGGATAACATTGTTTGACATGTTTTCCTTGTTTACTTTGTGTGACATCTCTAGTTTCTTTGTTTATTTTGGGTGTGATATATTTTCCTTGATTTATCTAAATACTATGTATGTGGCATGTTTACACTATGCTTAGTGTGTTTTCATTTTTTTCTTCACTTACTATGCGTTTTCTTTGTTTTGATGCCATGATTTATATATTACACAAATACCATTATTTTCCATTATTCATACCATGTAGATGATTCTCATTTCTTGTATATGTTTTAATTATTCCTATCATGCATATATTTGGGGAAAGGATCCATATTTTTACTTGACACTGATTTGTCTAATACTACACTACTTATATTAGAGCATGCTACCCTAGTGATTCATTAATTACACATAGCCCATGAGAGGCATATCTTTCATGTCATTATGTTGCCCACATGTTGCCTAATTTGGGGTATAACACCTTGGTGCTTACATTTTTTATATTTGGCTTGTGTGGGGAATATTAAATTTTGTGATTCTTTGACTACATTTTGTCTACTTAGGGTATATTACTCATGTGATTGCATTGCTTAAGTTTTTCCTACTTATGGCATACTGCATTTGTGCTTATATAGATTAAATTATAGGCCCATGTGGGACAATTTATTTATAACATACATTCTTACAAGATTATATCTAAATATGACATTGATTCTTTTATTTATTATCTTACAAATAATGCATGCAATCCTTTTCTATTGAGATATGTGTTTCATAGGTTCATTCCACATCTCAAAATGGGAGCATATGTTCTACCTAATTTTGCTTTTAGACTCCAAGACCTAGAATTTTTTTGTATTGTTTTACTCCTTTGGATGAGGGAGATTATATGTTTATTTTTCCAAGATGTACCTAGCATATGACACTTGTTCCCACCATGGGATATATTCAGGTCATTCCCAAATCCTACTTTATTTCATATTATATCAAATCTATTCAGCTTTGATTTTGGTTCATAAAATTTGTTCCCATATATATGTGTAGGATTTTGTACACATTTTGAGATTTGGACTACTATAGGGAAGTTATTATTTGCAACTAATTTGGAGATGTAGGGAAATATTATAGGGGCACTATTACATTTTACAAAAAAACCAGGGATATCATTTCCAATTTTTATTTTCTATATTTCACCAAGTTATTATGGTGAGCATTTTTTCCACATATTTTTTCTTGCAAGTTTCATAGGGGCATATGAACATATCAAGAGATATTTGGGACTCATATATGAATTCCAACCAAACTACCAGCCTAACCAAGTGTATTAGTTTCATTTCTTCCTTTCCTATATTTTAGCAGATTATTGATTGATTGTGCACTTATCCATGAGCATGTCTTTTGTAGGTCCACATGAGCATCATAGTTGTTGCGAAAGCATTAGAGTTGTTATGGGAACTTGGGGAGCACAAAATATTTCATATCCCCCCTCTTATTTGTTTTACTTTGATATGTATGCACACAAACACATCAAAATGTGGAATTATATAGATACCTAATTTTGGTACAGGGTAGTTATTAGTCATAAAATTGTATAATTTTAGGTTACTTCCATGCTTATGTCTCTTTCCTAATAAATGCACATTATACAGATCTAGGGTGGGCCCTTGTGATCCTTTTTTAAGGCCTCATATGTTGTGTATTCATAATTTGATGGCATTTTTTGCCTACTACATTTTAGCCATTCCCACACATTGTGTATCGGCTTGAACACCAATGGGGTCTTAATTTGTATTCAAGAAGTATATAAATACAAATGTGGATAAGTGCATATATGACATAAATCTATCCATCTAAATATCAATGGTGAAAGTTCAAAGGTAGTGAATTCAAACATTTTGAGCATAATAGAAGAAAATATGAAACATTTATTACTCTACCATGTATCCATTCTAAAGCAAAAGTCATTGGGATAGGCTCTCCATCACTAAACTCCCTAGTTAAACATGCATTATACTTGTGATGTTTTCAAAATTGTGAAATAATTCTAATTACATGATAATAATCAAGTTAGAAATATGATAGGTATCAGAATATATTTCCGCTTTTTCATGTCTTCTAGATGTAGCTACGTTATTAAGGTTTTGAAGAAGGAGATTAGTTTCTCAAAGATTTACAAATAATTTTAGAAAATCAAGCAAAGTTTTTAGATCCTTAAAGTTGATGAACATGTACAATATGATTTCTGTGTTCTTCTAATTTATCTATTCCTGTGAATGTGTATGTTTAGAGACATAGAAGCACGTCATTTTGTCATTGGATGCTTTGGAGTCATATTCTTTTCCTCTATGTTAGTCAGTGGAGTTTTTGGAGTCAAAGTATTTTTGTTGGGGTTTGAGACATGCATTTTATGCCATGAAAGATGGATGAAATTCTGTGGAAATGAAATTTCTAGTTGTAAGGAAGAGAATGTGACATACACATTTTGGAAAGTAGACTCATTTTGTCAACAAAATATTCAATGGATGCCACACAAATATTGTTGGCTATCCTTTTGAGTCGAAGGAAAATAGGGTTATAGACACGCTCCCTAGGTTGAATTTAGGGGATGGTGGTGTAAATTGTCAATTTCACTTTAAGCTTACTCAATAAATATTTTTTTTTTTGGTATAAAATATTTAGATTTAATAAATTATAGTGAAATTTAAGTTGTACATTCACATGATAGTATATACAAAATTCTAATTTGTACATTAAATTAGACTTTAAGTCATTATTTGAAATCATTTTCATTTATGCAACTTGTAGTGATCCTAATTTAGTCAAGAAAACACAAGTATTATATTTTTTCATGACTTTTGTATCTAAAGGAGCTTAATATCGAATTGAAACTCTATTGACACATCTTCTTTTAGTTTCATAACTTATCCTTTGATTCTTCACACTGATGTTCTCATTGTAATATTCTTCTATTCAATTTTTATGTGAGTCAGAGCAATCCTTAGTCTTTCCTTCCCTTTTATCTTACTATCTTTATGATTTTAGACAAAACCTCCCTATTTGGACCATCATGTTTTGTGTGATTGTCTGAATTGAGCGGTGTTGTCCCAACATATCTTTCAGTACCTTTATTGAGACATGTTTCATTTGGGTCTCTTTTTATAATTATTATATTCTTTTTTGAATCTATTTAGTGTGATAATGGGTTTTGAAATTCAAATTTAGGAGTATTCTATTTATAGGGTCATATGAGGCATTTTACATCTAACATTTATCTATCTACCAAAAAACACAATAAGAAAAACACATTATAGCAAGTTCAATGCATGCATTTATATATGAAGTTTACATAGTACATCTAGATTGCATGCTTGGACAAAAGGAGGGATTCAACGAAGAGCATTTAGATTCACATCACATATGATCTAGTCACACACACACACACACAATAGGGGGAGAAATACATTGGCTTGAGGTCCCTCTTTAGGGCTATGTAGGCAATGCTTAGTTACAAATGGGTTTCTGAGGTAAACCTGACTATTCCTCTAACCCTAATCCCTTATTTTTATTTGGTTTCTTGTGCAGACTATTGCTAGGTTTTTTGTAGAAAAGAGAAGATAAAAAATTGACTATGAGGCATAATTGCATATCTGTGGCAAGCTAAAACACATCTATATGTAACCCTACATAGTTCACCATTTTGTGATTTATTGAAAATTTTAAAAAGACAACAATGCTCCCTAATGACAAAGGTGAAGGCCATAATAGGCCAAATAAAATGGCCTTGTCCTAGCCAACCAAAATAGTTACATTAGTAGATCTGACAAAGTCTCAATCAACCTTGTATTTAGTCACAGTCATTCATGACCTTGCATTTCTAGATAACATGTAAGTGTTCATTTATCTTATTTATTTTTGGTCAAAGCCCTATTTACTTCCATGTTCACAAATAGATGTACATATGAATGTTAATATCATTTATCATCTATTTTAATTAGTCTGATTTAAGGTTAAAATTCCCTTAACTTGAAGATTAGCATAAAACACAATTATTTGTATTATGTAACTATTTGTATTTATGATGATCTTCAGGGTCTATATAAGCAAGCTTTTCCTGACGCATTTTGGTAATGGGAAGTATCACGTGAATTCTTTTTTGAGATTAATACATAAATAGTTGTTATTCTCTTGAATTTGATTTGTAAAATATTGTGTGTGGTTTATCATAGAAGCGTGGTCTTAGAGTGCATAAATTTTTAAGAATATTTACAAATCCTCTTCCAAACCATGGTACTTAACTAATAGACCAAGGTAATGTTCATATCATAGATCAAAGAGAATGACCAAAAGTGTATAATTATTATCCACTTTATGGATTCATAGGTGTGGTTAGTATTTTTACAACGAAAAGGGGGCATCCTCTACTTGTGCTTTATTATGATTAGATTCTAATTGATAGATCTTACAATAGACCAATATTCAAATGAGGTTTAATAGGTAGTTTTCCGTGAGAAACAAATGGAGTTATAATTGAAAAAATATCAATTACTAATGTATGCATGTATAAATTTATTTGAATAAATTTATTAATAGTCTTGGACTTTATCAAATAAATTTAATGGGTACCACAATAATTATTATGGGATATTATGGGATTAATAGGAAACCACATAGTTGCACTCTTTTACTTGTCACCATTTATCCTAATGCCATCTTAGTTTAGTTTCATATGGTGCCAAACAATGTATCCCATGAATTTTTTCTTGGAAGGACATAGATAAATCAAATGAGGTAACTTCCATCTTATTAAAGTAATTTTCAAAATTGTTCATGGGGATCAATTATTATCACTCACAAGGTTGTTTATTATCCTTCAGAGCAAGTTCAGTTGAAGGCCTTACCTAAGGAATTAGTAAATTAACATTTAGTAGTGGGACCTAAAATAAATGATCATAAATTACAAGGTTTTATTATCACACCTACATGGTGTGTTTTCTAAAACCTCTTATGACTATACAAAAACAAATTCCTAAAAATGATCTAGTTTTTCAATTTAATATTTATGTGAATGGTCATACTATTATGTAAGGAGGTGAAATAGATAAGATGGATGCCAATGGAAATGATGATGATAACAACAATGACAATGTAAAATTTGTCTTACATTCATAGGAACCTCAACATCCTAATCTTACTCATGATGATTCATGTGCTTCAACTTATATAGAATATGATGATGATTCCCTTTAGTATTATTGTATAATTAGTTGGTTTTGATTAATTAACCATTTATATTGGAAATTGAGCTATCTTTATTTCTTGTACACATATTTATTTTCATTTATTGTGCATTATTTTCCTCTATTCTCTTGTTTTTTTCCGTTCCCATCCTTATGTTGACATATGAATTTTAGGAATCCTTATTTTCTTAGCCTTCTTCCATATTTGGTTACCCCCTTGGTCCTCATATACTCTTTTATTCAAAATTCCAAGTTATTCTTTCTTTGATATGTTTTATTCCTTTTGTCTTTCTTGAGTTTTAAAGTTTATTCCTTCTTCACTTGATTTCATATGCTGATTATGTTTTATTTTTTCCTTTCCCGATTTTAATTTACATTTTTGCTTAGGTTTGGGCCCTCCTATTTCTTTTCTATTCTGATCATGTTTCTTAACCTCCTTTGGTTTGTTTCTTGTACATATTAATTCTTTTTTCCTTTTTTGGTTATCTATTTGTTTTTAACTTTATAATTTGTTTGTTACCCTTGCCTTTTCTTGTTACATCCAATCCCAAAATTCTACACTAACTTCCACACAAGGATAACACATCTATGTTGGCAAATTTATCATAAGAAAAAATATTTTTAATAAAATTTTTAAAGGTTAATACAGATATCCATTTCTCCTTTTCTTATTTTGATTACTACTTTCCTTTATATGGTTGTCTAATTTTATTGATTGTTTCATGTCTTTTGAAATTCCTTTGCTTGTATCTTTTTGAGGTATGATTGGCACATGTAGTTAACATATTATGACTTCACTACTACTTTTTAAATAATTTTTGACACATGAGATAGACAATATTGTAAAATAAGGGCACAAGGAAAATTAGGTCTAATATATTAAATAAAAATAATCCAATCTACCTAGTGCCTGAGTGAAAAGGGATTAAAATTAAAATGAATTGAAAATGATAAATATAAAAAACAAAGAAAGATAGAGAGACATATATAATTGAAATAAAAATAGTTGTGTTTTGGTTATGATAATAAATGTTAAAAAATAAGATCTTGAACTCTGTTGGTTGAAAACTTGGAAGTGTAATGTGTTTCTAATGATGAGCAAAATCAACCACTATCAATTATAGACAAAACTAAATCATATGGCCAATTATGAAACCTTGATGTTGATTATGGAAATATGCTATGGTTATGGACATCTTGATCTTATGGGTTTGAAATATTCTAGGGTGCTTCATTAGAATATGGAGAATAAAAACCTTGCTCAAATTGATCTAATGATGCACAAAACTATTAGAATGTTTTATCCTTTGATGTAATCCTAATTCATCACAAAGCATCCAAGACCATAGAAAATTTGCAATGGTAATTGACCCATGATACCTTATGGGTTGAATCTACATATCTCACATGCTCATAATCAAGGCTTAATGTAGTTTTAAAGTATGCAAGTGTGCCTAACCCAAGTGAGAGAAATAACTATTGACTTCCTAAGTCACACCCTGGTCAGTGCAAGATCTCTCGATGTCCCATACAGGATCAACATGTCTATGAAGTCTCTAGCATCCCAAGAAGAAGAGCATATGCTCCTCATCTGAGCCTGAGCTTGAGTTAGAATAACAAGGGTGTATGAACATAAGGGTGTAGGTCTCCTAGATTATAGAAGACTAAGTAAAAGAGGCCAAAGATCTCCCCATGCCTTCCTAGTATAGTTTTTTGTTTGCACGCATGATTTCATGTCTACACCTCACCATTACATAATGTACAACCCTCTTTCATAAATGTTAGGTGGTGACACCATGCCTAATCAATGAAGAGACCTTCATAACCTTCCTAGGGAAAGTGCCAACCTTCCACATGTCTCATGTGCAATCTTCCTCTTCAACAAAGCTAGAGGGGCTCTCCCGAAAGCCCATCAAAATACCACATATCTAGAAGTTGCAAAAATTAATGAAGGATGTTGGAAGTAGTTGGGAATGGCTCAAGGTTGTTAGAATTAAATGCAAAAGTAGTGAGTTGACATCAAGATTAGAGTGCATGCCACCTTCTGGCACTATTAGAAAATCTTCTAGTTCCCCATGCATGTACATCCAAGCATAATTCTGATACCAACCAAAGCTAATCAACTAATAGACATATGGCCACGGTGCCACAATAGAGTTTAATGCTTCATCTATCACCCAAGTGGTGAATTTATTGTAAAATTAGATTAATCTTCTATAAAATCTTGGTTCTTCCATTGTAGAAGGGTTAACACATTTTTAGTACCCTTATGCTAAAAAAAATTGCCCTCCATGAGCACTTATATTGGCTAAATCCTTGTATGCTAATGAGAATTAAGTTTACCTCTTTTCTTTATTCTGATGATCTGTATGCTCTTTATGTTTGTTGATTCCTATTTATGGGTAATGTTCACCCCTCCCTTTAATCATTCATTCCCTACACCTCCTCATTGAACTTGGAGCTCACTTGTTGGTCATATTATGTGCACAATCGGGTCTGTGTTGATGTTGTCTATGGACCATTTATCATCCCTCTCATCATAGCACTATGTTCCCATACCTCTGTGCAAATTACTCATGCACATAGAGTAACTTGGCAAAAACTGCATGATATTGTCTTGTTCTTAAATGTTTGCAATCTGTTTATGGTAGTAGGAGTGATCACTCTATTTTGGGTCCATCACCTCTTTTATATTTATGCATCCCTTACCTCCTCCCTCCCTTTTCCTTGAAAGTCTTAGGTGTAGACTAGTGGTGGGTTACCTTTTTTCTCTTTAGGATTGCATGCTAGTTTAAACCATGTGTGCTTAGAATAGAAGAAATTTAGCCTAATTCAGAGACTCATCCCAAGGAGTGTAAGGGTCCCACAACTTAGGGACATTTCTATAATTGTGGTGAGATAGTTGATACTTACGCATCTAGTTGTACAACAAAAATTCTTTGTGCCTGTAATGAAATTACTTCAACAATAAAGTAGAATGGCAGAAATAGATCCAAATATGATTGAAATATATCAAAATATATGATAATAAATAAGCCACTTAGAGGGGGAAACCTCCACAAGCTTCAATAAGAGCAGAATTCATAACATGATGATAAATAATTACTCACTACCTCTTATATATAGTCTATCTAGGCCATGGTTACTCCATAGGCCGACCTACTAACCAAATGAATGCATAAAAAAATGTGAGATAGCACCAAATAGGAATAAGAAAGCCACAAGTCAACTATTCCTATCCTAATACATGTGATAAGTTAAGGGTGTAGCATGCCCTTCCCCTTCAAACCAACATTGTCCTTAACGTTCAATAACTCTGGATGTTGTTGTAGAAAATCTTCACCTTCCCAAGTTGCATCTTCACTACTCAGGTTCTTCCACTTGATCAGATATTCCCTAATCTCTCTGGTTCCCAACCTCTTAGTATGTGTTTGGTGTATCTTCTCTAGTTCCAAAATGACTCGTCCTTCATCTAGTTTGGGAAGCTCTGTCTAGGCTAAAACTTTCTGTCCAATGACGTTCTTCAAACAAGAAACATGAAATACTAGGTGTATGTGAGATAAATGAGGTAAATTGAGCTTGTAAGTCACACTTACAATTTTTTGTAGACCCTGATAAGGTCCATAATACTTAGGATTAAGTTTGTTGTCCTTTTTCTATTGCTTCAAGCACATCTACTTGTAAGGTTACAAACGTACAAATACCCAATCATCCACCTCAATATTTCACTCACTACAATGTTGATCTGCTTATTGCTTAATCTTGTTTTGTGCCAAGGCCAAATTCTCTCTCAAACTAGCCATTTAACCCAATGTTTCTATTTATCTGATACAAAACAACGAAGATACCCTTCTAAACATTTGTTAACCACTTCTATTTGTCCATCAGATTGGGGGTGGTAAGATGAGCTATGAGCTAGCTGAGTACCCAAATAGGAAAATAGTTTAGTCCAAAAACTACTAGTAAAAATAGGATCATCATCACTTACAATATTTTTGGGGTTCCATGTAATTTTAGAATTGATTCCAGAAAAATATCTGCTACTATACTTGCTGAAAATGGGTGTGAGAGAGCAAAAAAATGGGCATATTTTGTAAGCCTGCCCATAATGACCAAGATAACAGTCTTACCTTCAGAACAAGGCAACCCTGTGATGAAATCCATGGAAACCTCCTCCCACCTTTGACTAGAAATTACTAATGGTTGTAAAAGGCCCCGAGTCTTAATTGTCTCACCTTTATTCTATTGGTATATCAAGCATTCTGCCACAAACTTTTGTACATCTCCCTTGTGTCCTTCCCAAAATAATTCTTTCTTAATTCGGTGATAAGTTTTCAAGAACCCTGAGTGTCCCCCAATTGGAGACGCATGCAACTCTGCAAGAATCTTATGGTTAAGCTCTGAATTTTTGCACAAGTATAACCTACCCTTATACCATAGGACATTACCTTTCCATTAAAATTTGCTAGAGGATAAAGTAACTTGCTAGATATTCTAAATTAGAACATGGGTATCCTTGTCTTGCTCCCATTCTAACTTGACTTCATCAACCCAATCTGCTTGCAACATGGACATTGCACAAAGTAATGCTTCTGTGGATGTATCCCATCTAGATAGTGCATCTGCTACTACATTATCTTTACCCTTCTTGTAGATGATTTCAAAATCATAACCCAACATTTTGGTTACCCACTTTTGTTATTCCTTAGATGATAATCTTTGCTCCAAAAAGTATTTGAGACTATCATGACCAGTTTTCACCTTCAAGTGGCTACCCATCTGATAGGGCCTCCATTGTTTAATTGCATGAAGAATAGCTATCATTTCTTTTTCCTAGATAGGTTTTTGTAGATTCTTACCTTTGAATTGATGACTCTCAAATGCAATGGGTCTTCCTTCTTGCATTGGCACCGCTCCCAACCCAGATCTAGAAGCATCACATTCAACAATGAATGTTTTTGAGAAGTTTGGAGTACCCAAAACTGTAGTGGTGCACATAGCTACTTTTAGTTTCTAAAATGCTTTGGTGGCATCATCATTCCAATGGAAGGCATCCTTCTTTATAAATGTAGTGAGTGGAGCTGCTATGCTACCATAACCTTTCACAAATATTCAGTAGTAACCTGTTAGTCCTAAGAACCCTCAAAAGTTTTTGAGAGTTTTTGGCATAGGCCATTCCATCATAGCTTTGATCTTGTGGGGATCAACTTTGACACCTTCATGGGAAATAATGTGACCTAGGTACTCTACCTCTTGTACTCCAAAAGCACATTTGGATGGATTCGCATAAAGCTGATGCTTCTCCAAAACTATCAACACCTATTTCACATGTTGCAGATGTGCTTCCCATGTCTGACTATAAATCAATATGTCATCAAAGAAAACCAACACAAACTTTCTTAAAAAGGGTTAAAATATAGTGTTCATCAAGTTTTGAAAATTAGATGGTGCATTTGTAAGACCAAAAGGCATTACCAAAAACTCATAATGGCCCTCATGTGTTCTAAAAGTAGTTTTATGAACATTTTCATCCTTGATTCTAATTTGATGGTACCCCAAGCGAAGATCTAATTTTGTGAAATAATTAGCACCATGCAACTCATCAAGTAAATCATCAATGACTGGAATAGGAAACTTATCTTTGATGGTGTACTTGTTGAGTTCCCTATAATTTGGGCACATCCTCCATGTGTCATCCTTCTTTTGCACCATGACCACTGGTGATGAATATGCACTTTGGCTATGATGGATGATCCCTACCTCCGCATCTCATGGACCATTTTTTTGATTTCACTTTTTTGTGCATACAGATATCTATATGGTTTGATATTTGGTGGTTGACTCCTTGGAAATAGTTGAATGGAATGATCATGTTCTCTTTTTGGTGGTAGTCCTTTTGGCATGGCCTCAAAAATAGATGGGTGGTCATCAAGAATCATCTGTAGATTAGGATGCTTAGATGCTTGTGTGGGTTGAACTTCTATGGAACATAATCATGTAATAATTCCCTCTACCCCCCTTTTTAACATCTTGATCATCTGATGTGAACTAATCAATTGTGGAGATTTTGCTTGTAATCCATGTAGTTTAATTTTCCTACCTTCAAAATGAAAGTGCATGAATAGTTCTTGGAAGTTCATCTCAATGGTACCCAAGGTTATGAGCTATTGGACTCCCAAAACAATGTCTATGCTACCCATGGGAATAAAAAACATAGGAGAATCGAGATTGTACTCACCCATAGCAAGCTTAATACTATGGCATTTGCCTGAATAATTAATTATGCCAACATCTGCAATCATGACCTAAATTTTGGTGTTGGGTAGATGAAACAATTCAATCGAGTGGCCAACTTATGGTTGATGAAGTTATGTGTGCTCCCTGAATCAATCAACACTGTCACCTTTTGTTTCTTGAGAAAACCCACCACCTTAAGATTTTATGTAGTGTTAATACTTGCAAGTGCATGACAAGAGATTATAGGTTGGGAATCTTCAGGTACCTCCTCTATCTCTTCCTCATCATCATTGGAGGTATCATCTTCTTCTTCATCTTCATTAGATCCCTCAATGTAGAATAACTTCTTCTCAGCACATCTATGTCCTTTGCTCCACTTGCTATCACAACCAAAACATAATCTTTTTGCATGCTTCTCTTCAATTTGCTGAGGGGTCAATCTAGTAGGTGGAGGAAATTTTGGTGTCAATATACTACGATCTTTGAAGTGAGTGAATGGATGTTTCTTGTTGGCTATGAATTTTTCCTCAGCTCTACGTGCCATGATAATAGAATAAAAAATCTTAAGTGGATTAAACATGCGTACCTCATGTTGAAGGTGGTCTTTGAGTCCACCCAAAAATAGGTCATTCAAGTTCTCCTCAGAAATTGTCTCCACACGTAAGGATAGGTTATGAAAATGATGAATATAATTCTTGACAGAGCTAGTCTATCAAAATTTTGCCAATTAGCTGAAGTAATTCTTTGTCACACTATTGCCATAGTGTAATTGCAGTTCCTTTGTAAACACTGACTAGGTGACACTGAGAGTCTTCTTTTTCTTTTGAGCACACAACCATCGATACCAAATAAATTGATCAGGGTCAAGATACAAGGATGCCATGGTAACCTTCTGTCCACCTAGGATCTGATGTAGATCAAAAAAATTCTCCATTTGGTTTATCCAATTGAGTGGATCTTTTCCATCAAATTTGTGCATATCCACCTTTGGTAATAGGTTCCTCTATGGCCATGTAGTTGGATTTGAAGTAGACTGGTTGGGAGAACCACCCTGGTGGGGTTGTGTAATAGTGATAGCTGGATGATTTGACTAATTATTTTTCAAATTCATTATGATATCTACCAAAATATCTTGTATGAATTTCATATTAGATTGTATGCCTTGCACTTCACTTTGAATGCCTTGCACACTATAGTCGAGTTGGCTCACTTTATGATCTATGTCAGAGAACCCTAGTACAAAGGATCTCTTACATCCCCCTTATAACTCCATATATTCCTTGTTAGGATTTTTACCTATCATATTAACACCCTTTCCTCAGCCTCGAGTTTGTGGACCTACCATAAAAGGGTTTTACGATGTTGAACCTGATTGGCACTTTTGACCCAACATTAACCAAGAGCTTTTAGACTTATTTATACCTCAAATAAAAACATACAAAGAACATACCCTAGACAAATTTTTCTAAGCTTTCCAAAAATGTAAATAACTCAGAAAAATTCTTTGAATTACGCATTGTAGAGCAATTTTATAAAAAACATTATAATAGTGATAAGTTTTGTAAAATAGATCCAAATGATTTGAAATTTTAATGGAAGCTTAATTTAATAATTTTTCACCTCTAGTAAAAAAAATTTAAGATAAATTCAATTTTTTTATAGATATATCCAAATTTAAAAAATCATGGTTTCACCCACAAGATTACCTAAATCACAGCTCTGATACCACTTGTAATGAAATTACTTCAAAAATAAAGTATAATGGAATAAATAGATCCAAATATGATTGAAATATATCAGAATATATGATAATAAACAAGCCACATCGAGGGGGAAACCTCCACAAGCTTCAATAAGAGCAGAATTCATAATATGATGATAAATAATTACTCACTACCTCCTATATATAGTCTATCTAGGCCATGGTTACTCCATAATCCGACCTACTAACCAAATGAATGCATAAAGAAATGTGATATAGCACAAAATAGGAATAATAAAGCCACAAGTCGGCTATTCCTATCCTAATACTTGTAATAGGTTAGGGGTGTAGCATTACCTAACGCCTTAGTCTCTCATACCCTACATTGAGTCCCCATGTTTGGAGCCCCACAATAAAGATTCTCTATGACATTGAGCATCCATAGGTACATGTTTTGAATGAGAATAGTTTTTCGCATGCCCGGTGGGATCAAAATTGAATAAGTTAAAGGATTGGTGCTTTCTTTAGCTATCAAGTAGCAGACAATCAACAAGAACACTTGGTGACTCCCAACACCTTTGGTTTGTAAAGACTAGTCCCCTATTTACATGCCAAGAATAACAAGATCATCTACAAAAGGCATGTATTTCCATTTCACTGAGCTTCCAATGCCATCTAGAAGGAAAGTTAGAGTGTCTTTGTCCCTTGTCAGGAGGTGCAACACAAGTCAATCTCCACCCAGATCTTAGTCTACACCTATATTCAGAAGGTTCTATTCTAGAAGGGGCCTATTACCTATCCCATTTATAGTGGTGTTAATAAATTAGGTATGTATGCCTTTTAATGGAGGTAGTCCATTATTCCTAGCATAGTATGGCAATATTTTGATGTCTGCTTTCAATAGCCTGTCCTATTTCATGGGAAATAATTTGACCTCCCCTGTGGAGCATATCTAAGATATTATAAATATCATCATAATACACCATGTCACCAAAGATAATGTTGTAGTTAGATTACTGGCTTCTTACTTGAAAGGAAAATCTCTTCAATGGTACTGGGTATTACAACTAAACTCTATTCATAACTAGGATGAGCTTGGTGAGGAGTTATGCAAGCAGTTCAAGGACTAGAGTGATCATCTATCCTTGATAGAGCATCTCATGACTATAAAGTGAGCTTTGCATGAAACTATTATCAACTTCAAGTTCAAATTCCAAAGGGTTTGGGATAGAATCCTCATGTTATTTAAGATGTCTCTTAACACTACATTCTTATATTTCCTAAAAAATCTTAATAGTAATATTGTAATGATGATTCAATATATGGGAGGCATAGTTCTCCCTGATGCCTATATAGTGGTTGTACGTGCAAAGAATTTCTTGATCTAAGCAGGTAAGATTGTGCCTACACCCCCTATGCCTGTATTCATAGATCCTCCTAATATAACAACAATGCAACCTATGATAGCACTTATTCCCACTACAGTGAATGTGCCTGCATTAGCCACTCCCCTTCCCAATGAGTTGCATGAAGTAAAATCACTACTAAATTTTTTTGGGAATGAGCTAGTTACCCTCAAAAGGCAACAAGTGTAATATCCTAGACACCAACCTTATACACAACAATATCCACTAAATGAACCTCCCTACCAAGGCAACATGCAGGCACATAACTAACTCACATATAATAGAGTGCCTTATGTATAGAAAGCCAACACTGCTAGCACCTCTAAAGCTCAAGTTATAATACATAATAATCTTGCACATGATTCTGAATGGTGTTTTCCATGTAACTAACTACATGATAAATCTATGTGCACAAACATGATCGTTAACCAAGTATTTGTGGTGTAAGGCATGCCCTAGTTACAAGAGAAAATAAATGGTGTAGCCTCAAAAATGGGAGAGGTATAAATGCTGACTCATTTGTAGGATGGGTCTGCCTTTGTCAATTGGCAAGAGAAGGATTTTAAATATATAAATTAGACTAGTGTGCCTAGTAGGGGAAGCACCCCAATTGCCTACAACACAATGTTTAAGAGGAGATCCATAGAGGAGGCCATGCCATCTTTAGCACCCTCATATTCAGCACCATAGGTAAATCACATAGGTGCACAAAATAAGGCACTTGTCTAGCCCTCACGCCTAGATAAGGCAATACAAAAAGAAGGGCCATTCCAAATTAGTACATCAACCCTAGTGGAGGAAGATGTCATTCCAAAGATTTAATTGAAAGGACCCTAGGTTCTTTTTAACATAGTGAAGCACATGAAGAAGACCCATCTCAATGTCACAATGTATGACGTGCTTATGATTTCATCCTAATGAAATTTGCTTCAAGATGCACTGAATGGTTTTCAAAGGTGTCAAACACCCTAGTTAGTGCCCACCACTTCTATAAATTTATGCCAGATAAAATAAGAAACATAGGTGCATAATGTTAGTAGTTATCCACCCCCATTCTATATATCCTTAATCATCAGCTAGCATCTGGTACATAATTGTATGATCGAATCCGGTGTAAGTAGCTTAGTGATACCAAAGAAGATCATAGACACACTATGAATTGTGTACACCCCTATTTTAAAATAAGTGGTCCAAATTGATGGCATAATAGTCAAATACATAGGTGTAATTAAGGATTTAAATCTAACATTGCATGCATGCCCAAGCCTTTCTATTGACTAGGACATTGTAGTCATCGACTTGGCCCCCTATATTTCACCATCTGCCTTTCTCAAGACTTCACGATAAAAATGGTCAAGTATTTGTATTTAGATTGGTTGCATATATTATTGAGAACTAGATATGGGACAAAAGTAATCTTAAAAGTAGAGCTTATCTTCAAAAGTCATGTCAAGCCATACACTCCAAGTTTGATTGAGAAAAATTATGCAATGTTCGACCAAGAGGAGGATCTAATTTTCCATGAGGCTGTGACACCATTGGAAGAAATCCCAAACAAACTATTGGATGAATGGGCACTTGAAATCTTTGAGTGTGACCTATATGATAATGTAGAGATTGGGCTTGGTACATATTGCATCATGGAAGAGAATCTAGTGTTGCCTGTCCTCATGAAAGTGCATAACAGCCTTGAAGGAGTATAACAACTATATTTTGATGGATCCCAAAGTAAGACTAGTATGGGAGCCATTGTTATGCTAGTCTCCCCCTAAAAGGAAAAATACTTCCATACCTATATACTATAGTTTACTTACACAAACAATGATATTGAGTATGAGGTGCTAGTCTAAGGCTTTCAACTTGTAAAAAAGAAGGGAATTAAGGCATTGGAAGCTTTAGGTGATAGCGAACTGGTTGTTAATCAAGTCAGAGCATAGAACATGATGAAGAATGGATTGATGAAATCCTACACATAGAGAGTATGGGATATGATAGAAGGCTTTGATGCTTTCAATATCACTTCCATCCCAAGAGCACAAAATAATGATGCAGGTAGGCTAGAAAACATAGGTGTACAATATGACATTCCACGTAATATAATGAGGGAGTCTGAATAACTTGTCAAATTGGTGGTCAAACCAACAGTCCTCAATAATGCAAAAAGTTGGCAAGTGTTTAAAAGTGATGAGTGAATCATTAATTTCATACAGGATAAGGCAGAGTTTTATGCCATGAATCACATGTAGTTGTAGGCCCAATATGAGGATCATTTCATCCAACTAAAGGGGAAATTTTTTCCAAAGGGTCTAGTCACCATAGAAAGTATCTTTGATTCTGATGACCAATTTAGAGGAGAGAGGTGCAACATGAAAACCAAAGAAGACATCTCTGTGACTAGAGACATTTTGGAAAGAAAAGTTATTAAAGATGGTAGGGTGTGTTATGTCCTAGAGATTCAAAGATTCATTAAACTCAGTAAGAGATATGATGACATTTTTGCATGGAGCTACAAATACCTTAGAGGTTTCAATCTAGGTATTATGAAACACACAATTGAGCTAGACCCTAATGCATAGCCTGTGCGCCAAAGATAGAGGCTTGTAAATCTAAATTTGGAGCCATTGATGCGAAAGGAGCTCTCCAAACTCATTGAGGCTATCATAATACTTCCAATCAAGCACTCCTCATGGGTCACCAAATTAATACTAGTATAAAATAATAATGTAGAGATATGCCTCTGCATGGATTTTAGTGACCTGAGTAAGGCTTCCCTCAAAGACCATTATCCTCTTCTACCCATGGAGAAAATCTTGAAAAATGATCATAGGTTAGAAGAGTTTTTCATTACTAGATTATTATTCTAGTTATAACCAGATCCAATTACAAGAGTGTAACTGATATTAAACTATGTTCACCACTAAGTGGGGAACTTGTGCATACCATTGTATGCCTTTTGGATTGACAAATATAGGTGCAACCTTCTAGAGAGCCATGGATATGTCATTCAAGGAGCTCATCAATAAAATCTTGGTTTACCTTGATGACATAACTATTTTTTTATAACATGTAGAAGATCATTTGTACCACCTAGATCTAGTCTTTCAGAAGTGCTAAGAGTTTAGGTTCTCTCTAAACCCCAATAAGTGTATCTTCATGGTGCATGAGGGTGCCCTCTTCGGGCATATGGTTTCTAAGGAAGGACTCACAATTGATCTAGAGTGAGTCAAGGCTATCTCATCCCTTCCCCTTTCAAGCCACAAGAGGAGTTTATAGAGCTTCTTGGGGAGGATAAACTTTATGAGAAGGTTTGTACTTGGTTTTTCTATCTTGGTCAATCCCCTCACTGTAATGCTGAACAAGAATGCTACATTTAGTTGGATGTGCGAAGGCAAAAATAGATTTGAGGCCATCAAGCATGCCATCACAAAAACTCCCACATTGATTAACCCAAACTATAGTAAGGATTTCATCCTCTATGCATTTGGTGGAGCTGAAGGCATTTTAACCATACTAATATAGTAAAACAAAGAACAACTGGAGAAACTGATTGACTTATTTAGCCAAGCACTGAAGGATTATGAGTTGTACTACAACTTTGTAGAACAACCTTCTTTTGTATTTATAAGAGTGCTAAACAAGTTTAGGTACATGATTTCTAAAAATAAAATATATATCATGATAGCACATACAAGCATCAAGGAGTTCCTTCTCAATAAGGAAATCAATGACAATAGAGTTAGTTGGATCATGAAAGTGATGGAGTATAATGTGGACATTCAAGTCACCAAGTTGGTGTGAAAAAAGGGACTCTGTGAATAGTTAGCAAAAGTGGTAAAGTCAAAGGATGATAAAGTCTTGGTACTGCAGAAGGAAGGATGTACAAATGAAGAGCCTACGACCATTTGGGTGCAGGATATGAAGATCTTCCTTCAACATAATGTATATCCACCTGGCCTTGATAAAGCTAGGCATAGGCATTTCCATCTATAGTCCATTCCCTTTGTGCTAATTAAGGGAGTAAATTTTCAAAGGGATCTCAATGGAGTTCTTCTTAGGTGTATAGAACCAGAGCAAACAAGTAGAATTATCCAAGAATTCCATGATGGCCTCATGGGAGGCAATTACTCACCCAAGACCACTACTATGAAAATCATGCAAGCCAATTATTATTGGCCAACTCTTTTCAAATATGTATATGCCCATGTGTGAGCTTGCAAGAGATGTGGGCTCTTCATAAGAAAATAGAGGCTTACAACCTTACCATTACACCCAATTAAAGCTAATCAACCTTTTGCACAATGGGGCTTAGATTTTATAGGCATGATAAATCTACCATTAAGTGATGGGCACAAGTGGATCCTCATAATGAATGACTATTTCATGCGGTGGATATAAGCGGTTATGCTCAAAGAGGCTAATGAAAAATTCATCCTCAACTCATATGAGGGCATTATAATGAGATTCAACATTTTGACCACCATTATCTCTGACAATGGCTAGCCTTCCTTGGAACTAAAATTAGTGAATGGGCTGTGAAACATAGTGTGCACATGAACACCTCATCAAACTATTACCCTTAGGGTGATGGTCTATCTGATTCCATGAATAAGAATCTAATTCTCATCATGAAGAGGACTCTAGAAGATAATTAGTGAGCTTGGTAGACTAAGCTTAGGACCATGCTTTGGGCTGATCAGATCATACCCAAGAGGATACTCAGAAACTTACCCTTCATGCTAGTCTATGGAAGGGAAGCCAGGTTACTATCATCCCTCAAGTTGTCTTTATTGGAACTCATGCACTAGTTGGAGTTTTTTGAGAATGATCCCCTTAAAGTTAGAATGGATGAGCTAATAGAGCTCAAAGAAGGAGAGTGCAAGCCATGCACACTATGGAATTTTAGCAGGCATAGATCGAGGGGGTATTTGATAAGAATACTAGCATCAAAAGTTTCCAAGAAGGAGACTTAGTGCTGAAATGGGATGCAAATAAAGTAAATCTAGGAAGGCACACTAAATTTGGTGTAATATGGAGTGGTCCATACACAATCACTAGTTGTAAACCCTCCAATGCCTTCTAGATTTACAAAATGAATGGAAAGAATATACCAATCCTAGTCAATAGGATTCATCTCAAACACTATCTCCATTAAGATTTTGTATATATTTTTAAATAAGTAGAGTAGATGCATTTATTTACCTAAAGCACACTTTGCACACCCTTTTTTTAAGAATAGTTTGAATTTCTCCAAACGCCTATGCGTAGTGTTTTCTTAGCTTAAGTCTTTTCCTCTAAGCACCTTTGGCACAATTCTCTATTTTTCAAGGTGAGTATCAATTCATTTAAATATATAAGGTGCATTCACAGGTGAAGGAATTAGAAACTTGTAGAGATTTCATGCCCAATATATCACTCAAAGGCTAATGGGTTCCTGCTTAGCAAGTAAGAGGCCCGCAAAGGTCACTAGAAGTTTTGACTTCCTAAGTCACCCCTGGTCAGTGTAAGGCCTCCCAAGGTCCCATACAGGATCAATGCAATTGAAAAGTCTCTAGTGTCTCATGAAGAAGTGCATACGCTCCTCGTCTATGCCTAAGCCTAAATTATAAGAACAAGGGTGGATAAACACAAGGGCACATAACTCCTAGATTATGGAAGACCAAGTAAAAGAGGCCAAATATCTCCCCATGCCTTTCTAGTATAGTTCTGAACCTACACGTAGAATTCCATGTCTATGCCTCACCATTGTGCAATATGCAACTCTCTTTCATAACTACCAGGTGGTGGCACTGTACCCAATCAACATAGAGACCTTCACAACCTTCCTAGGGAAAGTGCCAACCTTCCACATGTCTCACCTACACTCTTCCTCTCCAACAAAGCCAAAGGGGCTCTCTCAAAAGCCCATCAAAATTCCACATATCTGGTAGTTGCCAAAATTATTGGACATTGGAAGTAGTTGGGAATGGCTCAAGGTTATTAGAATTACATGCAGAAGTACTGAGTTGACGTCAAGATTAGAGTGCATTCCACCTTATGACACTATCAAAAAATCTTCTATTTCTCCATGTACGTGCATCCAAATGTGATTCTACTACCAATTAAACCTAATCAATTGACATAGGTATGGTTGTAGTACCATAATAGAGTTTAATGGTTCATCCATCACCCAAGTGGCACATTTATTGTAAAATTGGTTTAATCTTCTATAAAATCCTTATTCTTCCATTGCATAAGGGTCATCACATTTTTAGTAGCCTCACATTACAGAGATTTTCCCTCCATGAGCACTTGTATTGGCTAAATCCTTGTATGCTAATGATAATTAAGTTCACCTCTTTTCATTATTCTGATGATCTATGTGCTCTTTGTGTTTGTTGATTCTTGTATATGGGTAATGTTCACCCATCTCTTTAATCATTCATTCCCTGCACCTCCTCATTGAAATTAGAGCTCACTTGGTTACATTTTGTGCACACTCGGGTCTGTGTTGACATTGTTTATGGATCATTTATCATCCCTCTCATCATATCTCTATGTTACCATGCCTATATGCAAATTACTCATGCACGTAGAGTAACTTGGTATAAATTGCATGATATTATCTTGTTCTTAAATGCTTGCATTATGTTTATGGTAATAGGGTCGCTCACTCTATTCTGGGTGCATCACTTCTTTTATGTTTATCCATCTCTTACCTTCTCCCTCCCTTTTCCTTGAAAGTCTTAGGTTTATACTAGTGGTGGGTTGCCTATCTACTCTTTAGGACTACACTATGGTTTAAACCAGGTAAACTTAGAATAGAAGGAATTTGACCTACTCTGGAGACTTATCCCAAGGAGTGCAAGTGTCCCACACCTTGGGGTTGTTTCCATCATTGTGGTGAGATAGTCAATGCTTACATGTATAGCTACACAAAAAATCTTCTTTGTGCCTAGCGCCTTAGTTTCTTGTACCCCATGCTGAGTCCCCATTCTTGGTGCCCCATAAAAAAGCTTCTCCGCATTGTCAAGCATCCATAGGTGCATGTTTTGAATGACAAAATAAATTCACATACTCTTCATACATAGTCAAATATAATTAAATGACCCATAATGAAACCCTTTTTTAGTACAAGTGTTTAAGCATAAGACTTCAATAAGTGATGAGGGTAAAATTTGATCAATGTGCAAGCTCCTTGACTAGCGTGCAAAAGATATGATTAATGCAAATCATGTTTTAACCTTATGAAATGGATTAGGGTAGATGTGTATATACATGATCATTTGAATTAAAATTTGGACACATTCACATGTAGATCGAACATAGAAAAAATGTGAACCAAAAATCAAGTCATGGAAACCAAACACATGGTGCAAAGGACCCAAAACATACAAGTGACCAAAATTGGCCACCCATGATTATAGTTAGATCAAAATTAGTGACTATTGATTATTGTCAACTCAAAAAATACCTTGAAACAAAGATCAAGTTGGACTAAAGGATGACGAGATGGATCTTAAGACAAAAAAGAGAAAGACTTGAAGGTGTTCATAGGAAAATGCAAGAGACACAAGGCTATTAAGGGTCCAATGTAGAGAGAAAGTGTTTGAAAAGATCCAACTATAAAAAAATGAGCCAAGTGCAGAAAATTATGACAAAAACACAATAATAACATGGACTATATGATAATTATGTCTAAAAATACCAACATATTAATATATATGTTATTTTAAAACTATTATTTATAATTATAATGGTGAGATTATCGAGACAGATGTAGGATTTATATGAAACATGTACATGGACATGGTAATGGATTCACAGTAGGTGAGGGGAAACTCTGATGCTCACTCTGGGTGCATTATGTGGGGCATCTTTTGGCATAATTTATGGTTATATATTTTTTGATTTCCTTTATCATATTGAGTTTTCACGTGATCTTATATATGTTTGTCTATCATGCATGTTATTTATTACCTTCAACATTCTATTGTGTTTGGTTATGTCATTACATTTCTTGCTACATGCTTGATGTGTTTGCTTTTTATTATCTTTGTATGATATGCACATAACAAATGTTTATGTTTGATATGATGTCCTTGTTTACCTTGTGTGTCTTCCTTGATTTTGTATACTACATGGATATCATTAATTGAGATGTGTTTGATATGTTTTTCTTGTTTAATCTGTGCAACATCTCTAGTTTCTTTGTTTATTTTGGGTGTAATATGCTTTCCTTGATTTATCTATATACTATGTATTTGGGATGTTTACACTATGCATGGTGTGTTTTCATTTTATCCTTTGCTTACTATATGTTTACTTTGTTTTGATGCCATGATTTATATGATTCTAAAATACCATTATTTTCCATGATTCATATCTTGCAAATCATTCTCATTACTTGCATGCATTTCAATGATTCCTATCATGCATATATTTGGGGAAAGGCTCCATTTTTTTACTTGAAACTGATATATCTGTTGCTAAACTATTTGTATTAGAGCATGCTACCCTAGTGATTAATTGACTACACTCGGCCCATGAGGGGAATATCATTTATGTCATTATATATTTCTCACATGTTGCCTACTTTGGGGTATAACGCCTTCACATTTACATTTTTTATATTCAACTTGTGTGGGGAATATTTCCTTTAGTGATTCTTTGATACATTTTGTCTACTTGGGGCATATTACTCATGTCCTTGCATTGTTTAAGTTTGTCCTACTTGTGGTGTACTAAATTTGTGCTTATATAGATTACATTATAGGCCCATGTGGGTTAATTTATTTATAACATACATTATTCCAAGATGATATCTAACTATGCAATATTTTTTGTTGAGATATGTGTTTTATAGGTTCATCCCACATCTCAAAATTGGGGCATATGTTCCACCTACTTTTTATTTTAGACTCCACGACCTAGGATAATTTTGTATTGCATTACTCCTTTGGATGAGGGTGATTATACGTTTATTTTTCCAAGATGTACCTAGCTCTTGACACTTGTTCTTACTATGGGATATATTCAAGGCATTTTCAAACCGTACTCTCTTTCATATTATATCAAATTTATTCAACTTTGATTTTTGGTCATTGAAATCTGTACCTATAAATGCATGTAGGATTTGGCACACATTTTGAGACTTGGACTTTTATAGTGAAGTTATTATTTGAAACTGATTTGGAGGTGTAGGGAAATCATATAGAGGGACCCTTGCATTTTAAAACAAGACTAGTTACATCATTTCCAATTTTTATTTTCTATATTTCATTATTTAATTATGGTGAGAATTTATCCACATATTTTTCTTTTAAAATTTCATAAGGGCATCTGCACATATCAAGAGATATTTGAGACTCATAAAGGGGTCATGACCAAACTACTAGCCAAACCAGGTGTATTAGTTTCATTTCTTCCTTCCCTATATTTTAGAAGATTATCAATTGAATGTGCACTTATCATTTTGCACATCTTTTGTAGGTCCGCACGAGCATCATAGTTGTTGTGAAAGCATTAGAGTTATTGTGGGAGCTTTGGGAGCACAAAATATTTCACATCCCCCATTGTTGTTTGTTTTAATTTGATATGTATGCACATACATACATAAAAGTGTGGAAATATGTAGACACCTAATTTTGGCACATGGGTAGATATTAGTCATAAAATTTTAAAATTTTGGGTTAATTCTATGTTTATGGATCTTTCATCATAAATGTACATTGTACAATTCTAGGGTGGGCTTTGTGACCCTTATTTTGGGTTTCCTATGTCATGTATTGATAATTTGATGGCATTTACTACCCACTACATTTTAGCCATTCATGCCCATTCTATGTCAACTTGCACACTAATAGGGTCTTAATTTATATTTGAGAAGTCAATAAACACACAGGTGCATAAGTGAATATATGACACAAACCTTTCCATATAAATATCAACGATGAAAGTTCCAAAGCAATCAATATTTAGATGTGGAAACTTGCACTAATGTCTAAGTTGCACATCCACATGATATAATACGTTAGATTCTAATTTTCACAATAAATTAGACTTTAGGTCACCACTTGAAACCACTTCCATTTGTGCAATTTGTGGACACCCGAATTTAGTTAAGCAAATGCAAGTATTATGGTTTTTCATGAATTTTGTATCTAGAGGCTCTTAATACCGAATTAAGGCTCTATTGACACATCTTATTTTAGTTTCATATTTTCTCCTTTAATTCTTCACATTGATGTTCTCACTATAATATTCTTCTATCTCAATTTTTTTGTTAGTCACAATGATCCATAATCTTTCCTTCATTTTAATCTTACTATCTTCCCAATTTTAGATAAAACATCCCTATTTAGACTACCACACTCTACGTGATTATTTGAATTGAGAAGTGTTGTCCCATCATATCTTTCAGTACCTTTTTTGAGACATGTTTCATTTGTGTCTCTTTTTGTAACTGTTTTATTTATTTTTAAATCTACTTAACGCACCAATGGATTTTTAAACTCAAATTCAAGATTCTTCTATTTATAGGGTCATAAGAGGAATTTTACATTTAACACTTATCTATCTTACAAAAAACACAATAATAAAAACACATTACAAAAGGCTCATTGCATGCATTTATATCTAAAGCTTACATAATATATCTAGATTACATACTTGGACCAAAATGAGGGTTTTGTTTAAGAGCATTTAGATTCACATTGCATATGATCCAATCACACACACACAATATAGGAATAAATAAAGAGGTCCCTCTTTGGGGCTATGTAGGCAATACTTAATTATAAAAGGGTTTTTAAGGAAAGCTCGACTATTCCCCTAACCCTAATCCCTCATTTCTATTTGATTTCTATTTCATTTCTTGTGCAGGCCATTGCTAGGGATTTTATAAGAAATAAAATAAAAAAATACTATGATACGCAATCTCATATCCATGAGATGATGAAACACTTCTATAGGAAACCCCACACAGTTCACCATTTTGTGGATTTATTGAAATTTTAACAAAGACAACAATGCTCCCTAAAGACAAAGGCACAAAACATAATAGTTCAAATCATGTGACCTTGTCCTAGCCAACCAAAATAGTCACATTAGTATATTTGATAGAGTATCAGTTAACCTTTTATTGAGTCATAATCGTTCGTGACCCTATATTTCTTGATAACAGATAGGTGTTTATTTCTCTTATGTATTTTTGGTCAAAGCCTTATTTACTTCAATGTTAAAAAATACATATACATCTGAATGTTAGTCTTATTTGTCATCTATTTTAATTAGTTTTGTTTATCTTCCTTAAGGTTAAAATTCCCTTAACCCCAAGTTTAGCATAGAACACAACTATTTGCATTATGTAACTATTTGTATTTATGAGGATATTCAAGGTCTATATAAGCAAGATTATCCTCACCCATTTTGATAATGGGAAATATTATATGAATTCCTTTTTGAGATTAATACAAAAAAAGGTTCTATTATTCTGTTGAATTTGATTTGTAGAATATTGTATGATGGTTTATTATAGAAGCGTGGTCCTAAAGTGTATATATTTTAAATTTTGTTTGTATTATTAGTATCTCCTCTTATTCGATAATATTATGGAGTTGTGATGTCCCCTTGATAATTCTTATCATTATCAAAAATTTATTATAATTAATTTGTGAAAATTTTGGAACTTGCTTTCCTACACATAAAGTAGATTCATTATAATATCTCTATGGTATGACAAGAGAAAATAAAAAGCATAATAATCCACATACTTTTTTATTAATTATTTTTGTGATCCAATCATATCTCCAATATTAAATAAATAATGATTGCATAAAGTAAAGCTTGATCCCAATCATATAAATTAAAATGGGCCCAACCTCGATTAATACCTTAATTATTAGCATAAGCAAGTGTTGAGCTAGGAAGGTCGTTACATATATAATTATATTTAGATATGCACATGGATTATTTACACTTATAGCATATGTATACATTGAATATATCTAACAACCTTTCCTTTTGGATTTACTTCAAAAATATATGAATATGTATTGTTAAGACATGCACATTTTTTATTTACTATATATATAATGAATATATATAACTTATTTTTAAAATGTAAACACACACACACACACATTTAGAAAGAGGTTTCATTACTAACAAAAAGTTGTAGGTTACACCCATTTAAAGATCAAAGATGCCCAAAATGAAGGAGAAACACATTATCAATGTTCTCATCTATGTTTGAGTCTTCTCTTGGCACAATAAACATATAAAATGACATGCCTAAACCAAAGATATTATCATTAGATACAATGAAGAGGTATCAAGATGGCATACTCAATGTATTGTATGTGAAACATAATAAATACTAAACACATGCATCCTAGTAAAGATGGTGACAAACCTTAAACATAAAATCATATTACTTCAATTAATAAAAATGATAGAAAAATAATTTTTTTAAATAAAAGAATTATTTTATAAAAATTATAATCCATAGTCAAATATTTACCCAAAGAAAAATTGAAAATAATATATACAATTAAAAAATTATTTCAAATAGTAGAATAATTTAAAAAAATATATATATATTAATAAATTATTTTTTTGAAAATTATATGCCAAACCAAGAAAAGAGCACATGAAAAACTATGATTAGAAAGGAGCAGGAAAATTTAATAAAAAATAAAAATAAAAAATTAAATGTTTGGATGAAGGTTATATTAGCTCTTTTTGAAAGATAAATATAGTAACTATAGGATTTATTATCAATTGTGAAATCAATCTTTTAATTGTCTATAATTACCTTTGTGTACATCCTTCAAGCCAAGATTATTCATTGTTAACATTTTGGATTGGATTAAAAAAGAAAAAAACCACAAACTAAAGAGTGGACTTAATAGTTGAACGGGGTCCAATAGTTGAAAGAATATTTGAGGGCATGGGACCCAACTCTAGAACATATTTTTTAATTTAAAAGTAGATGTATTTTTCATTAATTACAAATAATTTTTTACTCAATATTTGAATATTGGTATTTTGAACATGTTCATAAAAAATCTTTAATCTGTATACAGGATAACTCTTATTATTACAAAATATTTTAATTACAGATATCTTAATTTTGATTTGTATGGATAAATATAAATATTGAGTTAAACAATATACATTTAATATTACTTGTTAAATACAATATGTCCTTTCACTTACTATCATCAGTTACAATTCTATCAAGTATGTAATATTTTTTACAAACTTCAGTGTAATTGATCTTTGAATCATTTAGAATGAGTAATTATGACTTAAAAAAATTACCAACCATTTAAGGTTAACTTGTGTAATAGATGACATGAATAGTATTGTAACAACACTCACGTGCATGAATGCAATTCATAATAAAGAGTTTGTAAACAAATCCAAAGATTAATCGTGCTTGAAAATTAGTGCAAATCTAGATATTACATCCATGATAAAAAGAAATAACATATTGGTTTGATACCTCAAACAAGGTACATGAATAACATGGAATGATAACTACTAAATGGATTTTAAATGTCCCACATTTGGCACCTACTAATACTTTTATGATTTACATTTGCATAACATTGTTTGTATTGAATTCATAAACAATTAAAGAAAATAAAAAATGCATACAAATAAATGAAAACATATTTTAACAACATTCACTCAAATATATAGAAATATGATAATCTACTAAAATATTGATAACGATATAATGTTAAATCCCTATATGGACAAAATCATCACTCTAAACTATCATTTTTTTAAAAGAATTTTTAAAACCCACAACCTCTAAAGTCTAGTGCCCAATTTTTTTTTTAAAAAAAAAAACATTAATAATCATCATCATAAATGATGGATGTGACGTCTGAATCTAAAAATAAATCAATTAATGAATGTTCCATGCAATATGTAAATGCTCCTAAACTAAAGACATAATCTAAAAAAAAAAAAAGATAATTATATTCACAATTCCATAGGTGTAAGCATTACACCTATGGAAATCAAATGCAAAGATGTCATAGGGTCCCCATAAGATTCAACCATTATAATATATTATATTTCAACAAGAAAATATATAATTATCACACTCTTTAAAAAAAATATTTAATGACAAACCATTCTAGATAATTGTGTTTTAGAAAAAAATTGAAGGTAGGTAGATGGTATTCTTAATGAGACATAAGGTCTTCAATAATATTGAAAATTAATTATAAGAATCAAAGATAAAATCAATATAATGTGGAATGACCCATTCACACTAGATTATATCTCCATCGATCCTACCATTTTATCTGGAGTGTTTTAATTAGTAGTAGCATTCATATTTATGCTTGACATATCTACAGGGTACACCAAAATGATCAAAATCTAGCACTCATGGTAGGACTAACATCCGTTAACAACATATTAAGGAAAACAACACCAATTAAGGAAAATGATACATGTTAAGGCAAATGACAACGGTTAGCCAAATGACAGTTGATAAATACAATGTTAATATCCATTGACTTGTTACTTATGCTCTTTTCCCCTATTCAAAATGTAAATAATAGTAACACTGTAAGAGCTTTAAAAAATATAGTAGTCTTGTCTCAATGTTATTCACTAAAGAGGTTGAAAAGGGATTGGTAAGAATTTTAAGACAAGGTGTGACTTATAAGGCATCACATGTTACAAAATATTTTCTATTGGAGATAGAGGTTATATGGTGAGAAGATCAAAATTAATTATTCCTCCCTTTAGAAGTAGATACTTTAATATGTTTTTATGTCATGTGGGTTCTCTTGCCTTGTGATTATAAAAAATACATAAATAAAAATGTAATTAGGTTAATGACCACTCAAGAAGGTCATTATCAAATTTAACTCTGATATATTTTTTGTGAGACAAATAAGATGCATTGAGACCACATGATTTAAAAGATAAGGCACTTTTTATAAGGATTTTGATAAATTTTGCATGGTAAATGTTGACCATTTTTTACCACAAGTCAAAATGGGTCAACCCGATATAGTCAAAAAAATTTATATAGGGGTCTAATATAATGTTATAGGGTGTGTCATAATTAATTAAATGTGATTTGATGTCATTTTAGCCTTGGTCATAGTCTAATTAGTCCTTACGCCATTTTGAGTCACTTAGAGTTCATAAATGAGTATTAAATATAAGTGGCATGGTTTTCAAGGTGTCTATGTGTTCTTAACTTCCTTCCAACATCCAAGGTGTCAGTCCTTTTTAAACATGTCAGATTCTAACTGAAAACTTGCAGGTTATAGCTAAAAATCAAGAAAACAATTGCAAAACAAGGAGTTTTAAGAGGTATATTGCCTATGAGAGAGAGTGGCATGTGGGAAAAGGTTATGGGATGGATCTTCAATTTTATCAAACTCATTTACATGCTTGACATGCTTTGGAATTGCCAAAAATGGGCCATAACCATTCTACTCTTCCATTGCTCCACCATGCATATGAAACTAGTAAGTAGGTTTTTGGTTGGTGTTGGCCAAAATTAGGCTACATACGAAACTCTTGCCTAGTGGATATTATTTGAGATTATGACTATATGAAAATAAATAAGGAGATTGGTTTTCATTTATAGTGGACCTATGTTTAGGTTTTGGAGTAAGGGTAGAAGTTGTGATTATGAAAGGAGTGTCAAAAGGGACACCAGATAAATGAGTTCAAGTGATTGTCTGTTAATGTAAAAAACATATCAAGATGAAGTATGGGCATAATAATATACTTGTTTCATATACTATATCACCAAGGGACTTTCTAGTAACTTGTATGAATTACATAACAAGTTTCAAGCATGATGGAAGTTAACAGATCATGAGGATGGTATTGACTGATGATAGCACTGATCATAAAGTATATGAAACCCTTCAAGTGAAGTTAATATACTTTCAAACCATGTATGCCCCTATATAAGATGGATTGTTTGACTATGTTCTATGGTTGAATTCACAATTAAATCAAGTTATAGACTTTCATAAGGCTTAGGTATGAATTGAAGGTGGGGCTATCAACTGCCATAATATCAGAAGCCTGGATCAAAGATCAATGACATATGGGTGATTGATTGAAGTCAATAATGCAAATTACCCCATATCAAGATTGATGATCCATATTATTATGTACAAGTTTTGATCAACAATCCATGTTGATGACTGGGGTCAATAATCCAAGAAAGATAAATGGCACGTGTTTTATCATGTAAATGGATATTTAATGATGAGCACAAAGTCAATAGGTCAAAGGATATTGAGATTAAAAGTGATGGTGTCATGTGGAATAAGAGTGTTAAATGAATGGAAACTGATATTAGGGTACATAGAAGGCACACGAGGCTACCAAGTATCACAATCTTGGAAACCCAAATCAAAGATCAATGACTAATGTTGAAAGTCAAGTCCAAGAGACTCCCAAAGAGATTGATGGAGTGAATTTGATTAAGTTTGAAGAGGACAAGAGATGAAGACATGTGTCTAAAGTGACAATGGTCATATTTTAAAATTAAATACATAATGTGGCAAGGAGATGCCACATAGGCAGACATGTTAGATCAAAAGATTTTGTAGACCCAAACATGTGAATGTATAAACATGAGATCAAAATATGATTTGTGTTACCAAATAAAATATTTCAAATTTATATGCCTCCATTAAATATTAGTTAAGAACACATCATAAACCATGAAATTCCAATAAATCACATGCAACATGTTCAACACAATCATGTAGGGTTCATGATGAACATCAATCCTAGAATGACAAGGATATTTTTATACTTGTCTATACAAATGACCTCATCAAGCATACAATGGATGAAACAAGGCGAATATGATGATATTATGGAAAAACAATAAGAGGATTTGTTTTATACCTAATATATACCTATGTAAAGATTTCACAAGGACCTAAATCATGTAAATGCACCTACAGGTGCCTTTTCCAAACACACATACATAGTCAACAGTCCAATCAAGTTGAAGGCAAGGCATGTTTGAGGAGTTTGGCAAGGATTTTGAAGTAAAAAAGTTAGAAAACATTCATCATGGTGTTAGGCATCTCAAATTATCTCCATATAATTTAAAAAAGGTACAGGAGGGACTCCACTAGTGCAATCTATAGTCCACAGTTAACACCCTACAGACAATCAACTTACTCCACAAGTTTGTTTTATGTTTTGGTGCATTTGAAGGGTATAATGATATGAACAAGGGATATATTTTTTTAAATAATGTATACATCACTCGGAGAAGATCATAAAATATTAAATTTTCTTGGGGAAACATGGGAAGTACCCTCTATTTTATCTCAGATAGAGGGTATTCCCCTATGGTGCAAACCTGTATACTTTTAAGGAAAAGGAGAACTAAGTGAGATAAGGGTTGGTTTAACCTTTAAAAAAGGTGTATAGAGTTGTGATAAGACATGAAAAAACATGTATAACATACATAGGGGTCAGAAACACAATAGGGTAGTCCAAATAGACAAAGGTGGAAGCAGACCTACATTGTCTCAACTAGGCGTAAAGCCCAACTAGAGGGTCAAGTTCATTTATAACCCTAGGTGAGAACTACAATAAATTAGAACATGTTTGAAGGAAGTTATAAGGTGTGTTTAAACCCATTACTTGTAGATAAAACATAATAAATCCATTTTTGGGCTTAAAACCACATTAGGCCTTTGCAAAATGAAGAACAAAGCTTAATATGCTAGTTTGAAATGCTCACATATTCTTGGAGGTTGTGCATGGGAGTTAAAGAATTTGGAATATGTTATAAAGGATATATAATAAGGTTTTAGTGAATTTTTTTCCAATTAGATGTCAAACCTATATGAATAATCCTTAGAGGGCAAACTCACTCTAAATCCTCCAAAACCCTGATTCTTGACCCGATGGAGAAAATGAAGAAAGAATGGCATCCAAATGGGATAGTTTTAATGGAAAATTACTTTTATATTTTATAATAATCTCTAGGTCACCTTATTATCATATTGAGTTATATAGGTACAAAATTAGTTTCTTTGACTATTTTTGAAGTTTTACAGGTTCTAAGAAGAGTCAAGAGATCAAATAAAATTTGGGAGAAGGATTGGGACTTTAGATAACCCATAATGTACATTTATTTCATCATAAGATCTATTAAGTGTTTCTGTAGGTGCCTTCACTTCAGCTAGTCAAAACTACCAAAGTGAACAAGCTAGTGAGAGGGTGGAATTTCTAAGTGTGAGGCATTTTAAGGTCTAATTGAGGAATATAAGGCTATATCAGGTCTTGAAATGTGTCATAAACTCCATTTTATGGATTTTAATGGAAAATTTAAGCCAAATTTGAGGCCAAGTGTGAGGGGTGAGTGAAAAAGGAGTTTTTTAGACTGTAAGCAATGATAACTCATGTGCATAAGAATCCAAATGATAAGGGATGCGACCAATGCATGTTATATCATGTATAAAAACCTTCCCTCTTAGTTTAATCATGATATCTATCCTCATTTAGTGTTGTGGTGTTACAAAAGTGCCAAATGACGAAGATAGTTTTCTGAGCAAGCAAGAGGATCCTATGCCACATTTCATGAATTTCATGCTTTGGAAGGTCATTTATCATATCAGACCTTACATGGTCTATCTAAAACTAATTATATTTCTTGTATAACTAATTTTATTATCATGACACATGTCATAGTGACCCTTGTAATTCTTTCTCTTCTCCTCTCTCTTTGATTCTATAAGTAGTGGCCATTTTGGCTCATGTACACTAATAGCACACCTAGTATGGTGAATCCCTACTAGTTTGATGCCATATTTTTCCTTTGAATAATACAAGTAATATATTTTTGAGTTTAATAACATATTTTTTGAGTGTGTAAAGTGATGAATGGTTAAGTTTATTGATCTTATCCTTACTTTTCCTTGTTCTTTCATGTCTTATACAAGAAGATCTCATTATAATAGGTCATTTAGAGTGTATTAAAGTGTGTTAGGATCCTTTCAAGTGTAAAATTGTTCTTAGAGTGTGTATTATTCCCTTTGGATCATTTAATTTGTGTTGTTTCATACATCTCACCTCTATATGGAAACACTCATGTTGGAATCCTTAAGGATTGTGAAGCTAGTTTGTATGCCTTATTTCTTAGTGAAAGAAATATGATGATCATGTGAAAAAAATATTGGTGTATCACCCCATTATAATAGTTTCATTTAATGAAATATCTCTAACTCTTTTCCCACAATCAAACACTAGTTTAGGTGATAAGCGTTTCAAGATACATTTAGGGAGCTAGCCCTTAAATCTAGAGGCTTACTTCCATCATAGATATACCCACATACCTGGAAGTATTACCATGTTTCAAAAATATGGAAGAGTATTGAACATAATATTATAGGGTGAAATATTTGGTGACAATAGTTTTGGCATGCCCAATGGAACTCATTGTCTTTAAGATAACTTGTCAAGATGAATGTTAGTCTTGACAACATCAACTACAAATTGGTGTACTACTTAGCTTTTGGTGATTTCATTAAGGTAAAATATGGTTCAATGCCATTACTTTTTCATAAAATTTATCTCATGCTTCATAGTTATTACTAGGTAATCATCTAGTAGAGTGATAAATCCCATCAATCCACCTATTCAGCCTGAACTTCTTCTTGAAGTTCAATATCCTCATCCCAATCTGCCCTTTGAGGACCAAGAGGATTTTTCTAGCCAAGGAAGTGAAGAAGTGGAAGAAATTGAATATCTTGAAGAAAACATGGAGAGGCCTCATTCCATCCCTACCTTAAATACTAATAATCTAATTCATCTTCAAGTATATGATGCCATTCTTCCTAATGCCACAAAAGGTGTGCCTACATTCAATGGTGAGATTTATATTACACCTAGTGAACATATCAAGGATATCTCTAAATTTTGTATCTTCCAAAATGTCACTCAAGATAAAATTTCCATTAGGCTCCTTGCCATGTCCCTTAGAGGGAAAGATATTGGTTGTTATAGGACTCTAGAAGGTGGATGAATCACATCATGGGATGAATTTGAAGTGTTATTGACTTGAAGATTTGAAAATGAAAATGGCCATACCTCTCCCATACATCATCTTAATCTGATCAAAAGAGGCTCAAAATAAATAATGCATGACTTTAATGAGAAGTTTCAAAAGACTTGGTATAGATTACCTCCTCCCATGAGGCCACATACTAGTTTTGTGTTCCCTACCTACTTGAAAGCCATTGGTACTAAAATTGCTATCATGCTTCAATCCATGGGTGGTTCCACTCTTCTCGAAGCATATGAAATTTCCATCAAAGATGAAAATGGTCTCATTAAAGCTAAAAGGTTGGCTCCTAAGGTCTCTATGCCTCTATTGTCTCACACTTTTACTAATTCTCCAAGTGTAGCCCAAATTCCCAATGCTAAATCCAAGCCTAGAGCTATTCCTAGGCATGTAGAAGATAATATTGATTGGAAGGAAAGATTCCTAGCCTTAGAGGCTCAAAATAGGCAATCTAAGGTGAAACAAGGTGCTTATCAAAGTCAATATCCTTACTAGTATCAATATGGAAAAAAAATATGGGAGAGGAATAGGTCAAGGGCAACCTAACTTCAATAGGACTACTAATGTGTATAATCTTAATTCTACCACCAATGCAAGGGAGATGGTACCAGTGCATAACATTTTGGTGCACAAAGAAGATTGGAAACAAGGACAATTTATGGATGAAAATTATAATATAGATCAATCCATTGTTAATGATGATTCAATCCTCTTCTATCAGCTAAAGATGAAATCATTATTCCAACCAATGAAGGTGGTTAGCCTCAAGGAGAGATATTCACCAAGTTCTTAGTTGAGGACACTTTTATACTCAATCAAGGGACTTCTATTGCAGACAACACAAGATCCAAGAGAAAGGATTTAGCATAAAAGTTCATCCAATCCCCCTACAAAGCAACAAGGCATGGCTGCAAGCATGGCAAATCCAAAAGTTCCTACACCTCCTTCAAATCAAAACATTGGAAAGTCTGCTCAAGGTGTCTCAACTCCTCAAGTTTCAAGCACCTCCTTACCTCCAAGGGACCAATAAAAAGTAGGTATGTCTAATCTAAATATTTTAGGCTCATTAAATATTACCAAGACATCCATTTCTCTTTGGGATGCCCTTCATATGCCTAGCCAAAAAGAGATTCTACAAAAACAACTGTTTACTATCCCTACTAGTCTTTCACCTTCAAGTCAAATTCATGGACATGTTGCTCTCACAAATACCCCCAACACCATTGTTGAACCATCTAATAAATTTGATAAACCTTAACCATCATACCTCACTCTCATTGTAGGTGAAAATTTGGGTAAAGGCCTTTGTGAATATATAGCTTCAGATCTCCATGAGCCAAAAGAAGAGGCTCTAGTCAATCATGATTACTCCCAACCAACTGGTTCCTTGCCTCTACAAAGTGAGACACAAGATGTTATCAAATTTATTCAAAGTGGTAACCTAATGGTATGAATAGATCACAAAGGAGATATTTTAGATTGAAATCTATTCCCATTTGTCTTGTAGATGGTGTGCTTTTTAGAAAAGACACTAATGGTGTGCTATTGAGATGCATTGATAATGATCATTTTGAAGTGTTGATTGAGAAGTTCCATGATGGGACAATAGGAAGTAATTTATATCTAAGAACCATAGCTAACAAGATCATGAAGGTAGGATATTATTGGCCTAGCCTCTTCAAGGACTATTATGCTTGGGTGAGAAGATGTGTACAATGTACTTTTTTTGTAGGAAAGTAGAAGCTTGCAGATCTTCCTTTGAAGCCTATCCAAGTAGATCAACCTTTCATGCAATGGGGTATTGATTTAATTGGCATGATAAACCCTCCATTAAGTGCCGGTCACAAATGGATACTCACAAAAATTGACTACTTTACAAGGTGGGTTGAAGCAGTGGCATGAAAGAAACTAATGAGAATGCCTTCTTGGAGTTATATAAGAGTATCATAATAAGGTTTGGTACCCCTTAAACCATTATTTTCGATAATGCACTTGGTTTTATGGGTGTTAAGATAGTTTATTAGGAAAATAGTAATGGCATATACTTGAGCACCTCATCCAATTATTAACCTCATGGTAATGGGTTGGTTGAGTCTATTAACAAGAATTTGATCAGAATCATCAAGAAGACTTTGGAATATAATCAAAGGGCTGACACACCAAATTGGAGATAACCCTATGGGATAATAGTATAACTCCCAAGAGGTTAATAGGGAATTCTCATTTTGTTCTTATCTATGTAAGGGAGGCCAGGTTGTCTATATTACAAAAACTACCTGCCTTAGAGTTGGCACATCAATTAGAGTTGTTTGAGAACACTCTAATGAAGGTAAGGTTGGAAGAATTAATTGAGTTACAAGAGACTAGAGATAAAGCTCATCAAGCTATATAACATCACTAAATACTAATGAAGAGGTATTTTGACAAAAATTCAACTCCAAGAAAATTTTCAGAAGGTGACATAGTGTTGAAATGGGATGAAGATAAATCAAAACCAGGGAGATATACAAAATTTGACACTTTATGGAGTGGACCATATGTCATCATCAAGAGAAAACAAAGAAAAGATTTACAATTAGTAAGGATGAATGGAGAGGATCTACCTATCCCTGTGAATGGGATATATTTGAAACCTTGATATTGAATAATTGAAGGTTAGTCTTGTAAATATTAGGTTAGGTGTGATTTTTCTTTCAGTTGTGTATAGTTCCCCAAGTGTTCTAGTTGAACACATGTGTGTCTATTTTGAGTGTGTCTTATTTTGTGTGTCCTTCCTTTATGTTTTGTGTGTTTTCAAAGTTATTTTATGTGCCAAAGCTGATGTCTGGGTGACTCAATGGCCCAATGGATAGGACTAGGCTATTGGCCATGACATAACAAGTATACCACCCATGGAAAATAGCCAATAATGTTGACCATTTTTTACCACAAGTCAAAATGGGTCAAACCCCTATAGTCAAAAATTTATATAGGGGTCTAATATAATGTTATAGGGTGTGTCATAGTTAATTGGATGCGATTTGATGTCATTTTAACCTTGGACATGGTCCAATTAGTCCTTGTGTCATTTTGAGTCACTTAGAGATCATAAATGAGATTTAAATGCAAGTTGTGAAATTTTCAAGGTGTTCATGTGTTCCTAAATTCCTTATAATGTTAAAGGTGTCAGTCCCTATCAGAAATGTTAGATTCTAACTAAAAACTTGTAGGTTATAACTCAAAACCAAGAAAACAACTATAAAATAAGGAGTTTTAAGAGGTTTACGGCCTATGAGAGAGAGTGGCATGTGGAATAAGGTTTTGGGATGGATATTTAACTTTATAAAACTAATTTACATACTTAAAATGCTTTGAAATTGCCAAAAATGGGCCAAAATTGTTCTGCTCTTCCATCGCTCCACCATGCACATGAAACTAGTCAACAGGTTTTTGGTTGGTGTTAGCCAAAATTGGCCTACATAAGAAACTCTTTCCTAGTGGATCTTCATTGATATTATGAATATATTAAAATTAATAAGGGGATTGGTTTTCATATATAGTGGACCTATGTTTAGGTTTTGGAGTACGGGCAAAAGTTATGATTGTGAAAGGAGTGTAAAAAAGGACACCAAATGAATGAGTTCAAGTGATTATCTATTAATGTAAAGAACATATCAAGATAAATTATGGAGGTAAGAATAATTTTTTTTAGTATAATAAGGCATACATATTAATAGGTTATTTCTAAGGAAAAACTAGGGTTGAAAATTTTGTGTATGTATACTCTGTCACTAAGGGACTGTCTAGTAACTCGTATGAATTACATAACATTTTTCAAGCATGATGGAAGTTATCGAATCAAGAGGATGGTATTGATTGATGATATCACCGATCATAAAGTATATAAAACCCTTCAAGTGAATTAAATATACTTTCAAACCCTATATAGCCTTGTATAAGATGGACAATGTAACTGTTTTCTACGATTGAATTCAAAGTTGCATTGAGTTATAGACTTTCATAAGGCGTAGGTACAAATTGAATGCATGGATAATAAGTGTCACAATATTGCAAGCCTAAATCAAATATAAATGACACATGGGTGATTTGACAAATTCAATAAGTCAAAGGACCTAGATGAAGATCGACAATGCATATTTTTACATGCAAATTTTGAGTGACGATCTGCATTGAAGACTGGTTTCAATAAGTCAAGAAAGATTAATGACATAGTAGTGAGTACAAAGTCAATAGGTCAAAGGATATTGATATTGAAAATGATAGTGAAACATGGTGTAATAGAATTAACTAAATTAAGACCGATTTAAGGTACATAGAAGGCACGTAGGGCTACCAAGTGTCACAATCTTGAAAGTTCGGATCAAAGATTAACAACCAACATTGAAAGTCAAGGCTAGGAGACTCCACAAAAGATCGATGGAGAGAATTTGATCAAGTTTATAGGTGACACAAGGTGAAAAAATGTGTCTAAATTAACAATGGTCATATTTTAAATTTAAATAAATAGCATGAAAAGGAGATTCCACATAGGCAAACAGGTCGGATCAAAATTTTTTGTGGACCCAAGCACATGAGTGTATAAACATGAGATCAAAATATGATTTGGGTTATCAAAGAAAATACTTAAAACTTGTATGCAAACATTTAATATCAGTCAATACCACCTCATAAACCTTGAAATCCTAGGAAAGCACATGCAATAGGTTCAACATAGTTAGGAAGGGTTCATGATGAACATCAATCATAGAATGTCAGGGATCTCTTTATACTGGTCTATACAAGTGACCTCATCAAGATTATAATGGATGAAACAAGGTGAATATGATGATATTATGGAAAAAAAATAAGAGGATTGGTTTTCCACCTAATAAATACCTATATCAAGCTTCAACAAGGACCTAAATCATGAAAATGTATCTACATGTGCCTTTTCTAAAAACACATACACAGTCAACAATCTAGTCAAGTTGAAAGGCAAGGCATGTGTGAAGAGTTTGGTAAGGTCTGTGAAATAAATAATTTAAAAAAAATTAATCATGATTTTAGGCATCTCAAATGATCTCCATATCATGCCAAAAATGTACATAAGGGACTCTAATAGTGCAATATATAGTCCACACTCAAGACCTTGCAGACAATCAACTTACTCCATAAGTCTATTTTAGGTTTTAATGCATTTGAAGGATATAATGATATGATCAAGGGATAAATGTTTTTAAATTAGGTCTGCATAACTTTGATAATATCCTCCAATATTCAATTTTCCTAGGGAAATATGAGAAGTACCCTCTATTTTCTCTTAGATAGAGGGTACTCCCCCATGGTGCAAACCTGTAGACTTTGAAGGAAAAGGAGAACTAAATGAGCTAAGGGTTGGTTGAACCTTGAAAAAAGGTGTCGAGAGATGTGATAAGACATGAAAAAACATGTATAACATTCATAGGGGTCAGAAACACAATAGGGTGATCCAAACAGACAAAGGTGCAAGTAGACCTACATGGTCTCAACTAGGCCTAAAGCCCAACTAGAGGGTCAAGTTAATTTTTAACCCTAAGTGAGCACTCCAATGAATTGGAACATGTTTTTAGGGAGATATAAGGTGTGTTTAAACCTTACCTTGTAGATAAAATAGAAGAATGCCATTTTTGGGCTTAAAACCATATTAAACTTGTGCAAAATGAAGAACAAAGCTCGATAGGCTAGTTTTAAATGCTCACATATTCTTTCAGGTTGTGCATGGGAGTTAAAGAGTTTGGGATATGTTAAGTGGGTATATAAGAAGGTTTTAGTGATTTTTTTTTTAGATGGATGTCAAACCTATATGAATAATCCATAAAGGGCAAACTCACTTTAAATCCTCCAAAACCTTGATTCTTGACCTGATGGAGAAAATGAAGAAGGAATGGCATCCAATGGGATAGTTTTTCTAGGATATGACTTTGAGATTATAGAGGACTCCCCAAGGCACCTTCCTATCATATTGAGTTGTACCCTACCTATACGACCAGGGTACAAATTGTTTTTTTATTGTTTGTGATGTTTTACATGTTATAGGAAGAGTCAAGAGATACAATCAACTTTGGGAGAATGATTGGGAATTGAGATATCCTTCATGTCCATTTATTATGTATAAAAATCTCTTAAGTTTTTTTTACAAGTTCCTTCACTTCAGCCAGTCAAAATTGCCAAAGTGAACAAGCTAGTGAGAGGGTGAAATTTCTAAGTGTGAGGCCTTTTAAGGTCTAATTAAGGAATCTAAGGCTATAAGAGGTCTTGAAATGTGTAATTCAGTCCCTTTTATGTATTTTCATGGAAAATTGAATCCATATTTGAGGCCAAGTGTGAGGGGTGAGTGAAAAAGGAGTTTTTTAGACTGAAAATAGTGATAAATCATGTGCAAAAGAATTCAGATGATTAAGGACGATATTAATGCATGGTGGAGCATGTATAAAACCCCTCTCTCTTAATGATATCATGAGATATATCCCAATTTATTGGTGGGGTATAAAAAAAGGGACAAATGATGAAGATATTTTTTTGAGTAAGCAAGAGGATCCTATGCCACATTTCATGAATTTGATGCTTTGGATGTCCATTTATCCTATCAAACCTTGCATGGTCTATCTCACACTCATTATCCTAAATTTATAACTCATTTTCTCAGCATGACACATGTCCTAGTAACCCTTGGACTTATTTTTGTTCTCTTCTCTCTCCAATTCTATAAGTAGTGGCCATTTTAGCTCTTGTACACTAATATCACACTTGGTATGGAGAAACCCTGCTAGTTTGATGTCATATTTTGCCTTTGAATAATACAAGAAATCTATTTTTAAGTTAAATAATATCTTGTTTAAGTGTGTAAAGTAATGAATGGTTAATTTTAGTGATCATATCCTTACTTTTCCTTGTCCTTTCATGTCTTATACAAGAAGTTGTCATTCTAATAGGTCATATAGAGTGTAGTCAAGTGTGTTAGGATCTTTTCAAGTGTGAAATTTTTATTAGAGTGTCTATTCTTCCCTCTAGATCATTTACCTTGTGTTGATTCATACATCCCACCTCTATATTTAAACACTCATGTTGGAATCCTTTAGGACTGTTGAACTAGTTTGTATGCCCTTTTTAGTGAAAGAAATATGATGGTCACGTGGAAAACATCTTGGTGTATTACCCCATTAGAATAGTTTAATTTTATGAAATATATCTAACTCTTTTCCCACAAGAAAACACTAGTTTAGGTGATAAGTGTTTCAAGATACATTCAGGGAGCTAGCCCTTAAATCTAGAGACTTACTTCCAGCGTAGGTACAACCACATACCTAGAAGTAATCCCATGTTTTTCAAATCTGGAAGAGGCTTGAGCACCCTCTTCTAGGATGAAAAATTTGGTGACAAAAATAAACATATCATAATTAGCAATTAATTTTTGAGGCCATTGTTTCAAGATTCATCTCTTACAAAATACATCAAGCATTCATAGCAGCCACATGTTCTCTCTTAGTCGAGTGTAATTTACTTTGTGCCAAGAACTAATATCGCAATTAATTTTCTATTGCATGTTGTTCCAAGAATAAAGTGACATGTTAATTACATTACACATTATTTTAACACATTACTAGTGTAATTTCCTTTGTATCAAGAATTTATATCACATTTACTTTTATATTACATGTTGTTCAAAAATATAAGGTGACATGTTAATCACATGACACCTTATTTTAACATAATATCGGTTCCATATCATAATTTATACTCTTCAAAATTAATAGTTGTATTGAGTTATTTTTAAATTTTTATGCCCTAGGGGGACACCCACTCAAACTAAAAGGTATGACATCATTAATCAACTAAAAAATATCCATCCTAATATCTCTACCCTTGACTTAATAAAGAGGTCATTTTTTTACAAGGACATCCTATATGAGGCATCATGCGAGACAACTCTCCCAAATGATACAACACCTACATATTTTGCTCCATTTTTAATACATTAAATAATAATGTTGAATTGATTTTCTTTGGAAAAGAAGATTGGCCCACCAAAAAAATAGAGAAAAATTATCATTATTCGTTTAAGCTCAAATTTAAAGTAAACGAGTCAAATATGTGTTGATAAATAATGTATCAAGAAAGAATATTTATAGCATAGCTTTCTTAAATGAATTGGGTGTCAATATGACTACTATTCAAATATCAAATCAAAGTGTAAAAGGATTTTATGACACACCACATCAGGTACTTGGGTCAATATCATTGTATGTGATAATAGGACCCAAGACATTTTATACCCTATTTAAATTCATGCTTAATAATATACCTTACAATTTGTTCCTAGGTTGACCCTAGATACATGCTATAAAAGAAGTACATCTACATTATGCATGATAGACATGAGTATACATGCCCACAAATAATTATCCCTTCAAATATTATAAAATGACACAATCAAATAATGAGGGTAATTTAAAATCAAAATTTATGCATTATTCTATAGTGCTTCCATCACAACCTATCTCATCAGACAAAATTCATATGTATGGGGTTGAAGAGCCATGTAAAATAAATGATAAGGAACCACTCATGGACAGTAATGAAGAAATAAAGAAACAACCACAAGTTAATAGAGAGAAAAAAAGACAATTCCAGATATTCCCTTGTTGGTCAATTCAAAAAATCCAAATTACATAATTGAAGATTATTATGATAGTGATGACGATGATAAGGATATGCAAGATAATATAGATGATCATTTGCGCAAGATAAATTTTAATCCTCTTGATATAGATAAGTTATTGTCTCATTATATGTATACACCTATAGGTCCAGATAGTATCAGGGTAATACATATGTACAAAATCAATCAAAAGCTCGTACTCAATAACAATCCATAGAGGATTTATAAAATTAAAATCAAACTATATGTCTAATAGTTACATCACTTGAGGACAAGATCACATATGTCCATAATAATGAGCATGCTAGTCTCAATTGCACCTTTGAATCTCCTCTAAATAACAATGTTCCTCAAAATATTGCATCAAGTATGGGTTCAAAAATAGAATACAACTACTATTAGTGATTTAAATGTTTTGCATAAAGTTAATAATAATCCAAACAAAGTAATAAGAGATATGATTTAAAATAAGTCAATCAATTTTCTTCCGATGACTCTTATAAATAATTATAAATAATATTATTTTTGTAATAGAATGCTTTGACATCATACATATAGTTTTTGGGCATTATAGTAGTATATTCAGAAGCAAGGCATGATTACAGTAAGTCAATCACTAACCACTCATGATTAAAATAAGAGCGATACAATTTTCTAAAGAAGGAAGTTTATATTGATTGATTCTAGTCCTACAAGAAAATATCCCAATTATTTCAAACAAATTCTATTGTATGTAGCTTCTTCATGTTGCATTATTGTTTATTTCGTCTATTATTATAACTTAGCATGCATGCCTTCATATGATTTTACATTGATCATTGTTCTATCCCTTTGATTTGTTTTCACTTGGCCCTTGTATTTTGCTTGTTCATCCTTATTTGGACATCCATGATATCTATCATACAATGATGCATCATTCGCAACAACTTCATACTAGTGCACTAATATGATCATACATGACATCTATCATACATTATGATTATATGATCATATACATACTACATGAGTATACATTAATTATTTCCCACTAGGGGCATGCATATTCTTATCTCCACATATGTCATTAAGCTACATTGTAATGATTCACATATATAATGGGGATACATTATTTGCTTTCACTTCCTCCACATTTCCATGATATTGGATTTGGTGCACATTAACGTGTTTTTATAGATTATTCTGATTCCTCCCATTCTTTTATTTCAAAACCTTATTACTCTACCTTGCTTGAATATATTGATGTATGTCAAATTTTCAAATATTTCATAAATATAAAAAATATAAAATTAGGACCTAAATATGGCACGTTTTATAGTGACAATATTCATTTATTTTATTTATCACATGTTTGGTACCTTGCATATTTTTTTTTTATGCACATACATTTCATGAGTTATATGAGTGAGATGAAAAACATATAGGTTATATACAGTACATGGATGCACAGATGTAGGACATTCATATACCATGGGCCATGCCAATGCTAGTGGAATCTCATTCCACATGTTATATTAGAATAAATGATCTCATGTTATGAATTTTAAATTTATATTATTGAACTACATTGATTGTTAACACATGTATTATTTTTTTCTCATCTTCTTTATGGTTCTAAATTTCATGGTCATGCTTCTTTAATATATTATGTTATGGACATAGATGGATAGTGCAGACTAGTTGCACTTATTCTATGCTCATTAACGTTGTTTTATTTTTTACATGTTGCATAGTTCATTATTCTTATTTACTTCTTGACTAGTACATGATTATTTTTGGTTCGGGTGTATCATTCTATACCTATTTCTTTAGACATTGGCCATATTTAATTATATTACTTAATTGTGTGTATTATTGTATACCTCTTTATTTGGATCTTGCCTTGATTAAAATTGAGTGTGGCCCTTGGCCTTGTGTGATATGTGATTGTTTATTTTGTGCGACTCTTAGTATTTTATGACATTGATTTATATTGTGTGTTTTATTATGTGCATCATGGCCATGATATTGTGTGTTTATGAGTAAATAAAACAACAATTTTTTGATAAACTTGCTGAGTTTGTTGATTTCATTGAGTTTTTGGTGCCCTAATATATATCACACATTTTATTTTTATTTGCAGTGTCATGATTCATATCATGTACATTTCATGCACATTTCATCAATTATTACTTATATCAATGATGGTTACGACTACATGCCTAACACACACACACACACACACACACACACACACACACACACACACACACACACACACACACACACACATTAAAATGACACTTGTATGTCTTGCACTATATTTAATATATGCTTTGACAATCTATTCATTACTATGATGAATTTTTTTCCATATGTTAGCAAATATTTCTACATGAATTTGTATTTTTACATAACATTATATTGTTATCTCTTTTATTTTGAGATGAATGATTTGTAAGATTTATTCCCCATTTCAAAAGGGGTTCATATTATTGGGCTTATCATAGAGATGCAAGCCTCCATAGACAAAAAAATCATATTGTGGTACAAATTATAGGATTCAAAGATTTTATAGTGGCTCTAGAATATTAGTGTTTTACAAATTTGGAGATAGATTTATAGGTTTCACACATTTAGATTGATTCATATTATTAGATATGGGATGATATTTACAGATTTAAACACATTTGGGGGAATATACCATGCATATGCAATAGTTTCTAGAATCAGGACATAATAAGATATATATGCATAGTGTTATATATCATGTTGGAATCGATTGGATCAAATTATGGGGGCATGAACATTGTTCATGCACATATGCACTATTACAATTTTTTAAATTAACATTGATGGTTCCTAAAAGTGAGGACTTTAAAAGTATAAGTTTATCTACAATGGTTGATTTGATTAAATGAGTAATGCAGTTGAGGTTCATAATCTCAATGTCCTAAGAATCACTCCACATGCCCAAATTGTGTCTCTCCCCATTATCATATTTAGTTCTAAGATAAATTACATGAGTAGTGTAGTTGAGTTTTTTTTACCTTCAATGACCCAGGCGCTGCTACCTATTCAATCAGGGTTGGGGCATTTATATTCCCAAACCATGGCCTTACCTTAGTAAATAATTTAAGGCATGATATTCCCAAATTTTAAATATTCTCTAAGTGATTAAAAAAGGAAACAAATCTCTCTAATGCTTCAACAAGGAAACATAATCTATACTGGCACATTACAAGGTAACATGGTTCACCCACTTACAAATGTATTCTTTCCTTACTCTTTATGTTTTAGAAATTTCAATTTCATTTTAGATTTAAAATATCATACATGTACATTTATTGTTACATATTCATTTTAGGTAGCATGGATAAATTTTCACATTCTCATCATTCTCTCAAAGACACATTGTTATGTATACACTCAGGTACATCTCTTTATCCTTTTACTCTAATATTATATTTTATTTCAATACTAGAACAAAAAGGGGAATTTTTAGATACTAAGATATAGTATTAAACACTTTAAAAGTTTAAATTTGCCTTATCCTTACCATACATTACTTGTGTGTACACATATTACTCATATATGCCCTTCTCGCATGCAACAACTCCACTAGAGTCAACTAGAATTACACGATTTTTTTTAATTAAATACATAAAAAATAAATAAATTACACCAAAAGAATCTAATAGAGACCATATGAAATACTCAAATCATGATGATAACAAACAAACATATTACATCACATATCACTAATCTCTAATATCATGAAATCACATCATAATACAAATATAGAAAGTAATTACATTAACTCAACCATTATTGATACAAGTCTACAACCATCACTCTCAATGTAAAATAATAAGTAATTACAACCCTTCATGACAATATTCAATAATAAGTTCAATTAATTAGAATGTACATATAAAATACATGGCTCCCCTAAAGCATAGTTCTCAAACTCAAGTATCTATGGCAATCTCAAGTGTCATCTCAATAATTAGTACTATTATGGGGTGGGAGAGCATCATCTGAGCACTTTTCTACACCAACCATGGATAAATAATTCCCTACACTAATCCCATCAGGAAATGGCCCTCCCTTAAAAGATGAATAGATAGTGATGACATAGGAATCTAGAGAGACAAGCAAGCACTCATGTGTTATATGATTTCTAGATTAAACATGCAGTGTATCATAAAAAACTTGATCTATTACAAGATATCACATAAACATGTAAATCATACTCATAAAATGATAATGTATCACTAAAAATACTTTGGTCCAATGTTTTACAAATAATAAATAATAATGATTTATAAATCAATCAAATTCATACACACCACTTGATCAGATTTCGTCTTCATCTGGCTTTGTGATGCTTGTAAGCCATTGAAGTCCATCTCACTCCTTACTCCATATCAAAAAATACAGATTGGTCAAATACAACTCAATCAAAAGATTCATATGATTTATATCATACTAGAAAACACATTATATAATATGGTAAACATAAGAGTAACCAAAGCATAGATTTAGTCCGTCAAACATATGAATAAATCTTACATTATTTTCTATCCCATACTAGAAATAGTGACTAAATTTTATACCACATAGGAAAAATACACATTTAACTAAATATTTTCACTACCACAATTAATTTATAAACATAATACACCCTATGATAACTCATATTACCATAGTTTAGTATACTAAGACATAAATACTAGTCTTGCACAATTAATCATATAAAGTAGTCTTAGATACATGGAAACATAAGCTTATATTAAAGTAACTAGATATAATGAAGTAAGTCATAGTTCCCATAGAACACAATAATATACTATCTTATCATTTATTAAACTCTCAAAGTTGTATGCACATATACATGAAGTCCTACTAACTATCACAAAACATACTATTCATAGTAATAACCAACATGCATACATTTGATTAGTCAAATATAGATGTGAGTCTAAAAATAACAATTATAATATGTACCATCTAAGTATAACATATATCTATACTATAGTACTCTATGATATCTCATACTATTATAATTCATAACTACATAAAAATACATAATTAAACTTATGATTTCAAGAATCAAATGACCCACATATATAATAACAATCAAGAAAGTATATGATTATACACCCTAATAGTAAAGGACATTGATATGTAAGAACTCAGAAGGTTCATGCATCAGCAAGGATGGATTTCTATAAATTGTCTTGATCATGCTAGGAAAAATGATAAAATGACTTTAATAAAGGAGTAGGCTTGAGGAAGATGGTGGCTATGGTTGTTCTGAATGTGGTTGGGATCATTAATGATCCCTTCAGTGCCCTTCTCTCTCTCTCTCTCTCTCTCTCTCTCTCTCTCTCTCTCTCTCTCTCTCTTTTTTTCCATATATATACTAGATTTAATCTCTTGATTTAGATCCCTTGGTGGGTGATAGTAGAGCCCTATCAAAATCAATTTGTATCACTCTCTTGAAGTAATATAAGATGGTTTTCAAATTCTAGTTGGATGCTAAGTGTGTTTTTATTGAAGTTTAATGTGTTGAGTGTATGTTTCTATTCATCATTTATGTATTCTTCATGTACCTTACTTCAATTATATTGGTTTCTTGTAGGTTGTGTGAAGTGTTAGATAATTACATCCCTCTTGAAGTGTCATGAGACCATAGTGTCTTAGATAGACCTATCTCTTTCTGTCCTCCAAGTGGTAAGTCTATCTTTTTAGCCTCCATGCAAAATACTCATGCTAAGTAGCTTGTCATAGAATCTGATTAGTTCATGTCTTGATTGAATTCACTAGTAGTCATAGAAGTTTCCAAGATAAAAGTGGATCATTAAACATTTGATGTATCACCACACTTAGTGTAAATTTTCATTTTATGTATCCCTCTCTCTTTTCATCCCAATAGTTAGTAGCATAGGTTCAATAAAATAAAGGGAGATATATCATTATATTCGAGGAGCTAGCCTTGTTAAAAACATTAGAGGTTTGGCCCAAATATAGGTAACCCACAACCTAGGGTCATTCCCATATTGGCCTAGATTTGAGAGTAGGACTTGAACACTTCTACTTTTAGCTAGGCTACAATTTGAGTCCTTAAAATTTTATGGCATGCCTAGTGGGATGGTTGAAGAAAATGGATAAATAATTTATGCTATTGTTGGCTAATAAGTGTAGTAGACACTCAACAAGAGTACCTTGTGACTCCAAACATCTCTGGTTAGAAAAATCCAGTACCTTATCTAGATGCCAAGAAGAACGAGATCATCTACAAGGGGTATTGACTTTCATTTTAGTGAGATTCTATCCCCCTCAAGAAAACAGACAGTGAGAGCATCCTTGCCCTGTATTAAAAGGCATACTAGGAGCTAGTCTCCCCATAGAGCATAGTCTATACCGCTATTTAGAATATTCTATTCTAGGTGATGCCTATTTCCCATCCCATTCAAAATGCCACCTCAAAATTGAGATTTTGTACCCTTCAATGGGGGTAGACATATTAACCTTCAATAATATGAAGATTCTACCCTAATTTACATGGGAAAACTCCACCACTCCTATAGAGCACATTGTCGACATTACAAACCTTTGTTCAGTGCATCACATTACGTAAAAGAATGTATCCATGAGATTATTAGCCACATATTTGAAAGGTAAAGCCCTAAAATGGTATAGGGGTCTTGATCCTACCTTAATCAATACTTGAGATGAGTTTGGTATATCTATGTGTAAACATTTTGAAGATACAAGTGACTATATTTCACTTGTGGAACAACTTACCTCAATCAAGAAGGCACCCCAAGAATCTATGGTTGATTTAAACTATCGATTCTAAAATACTTAGGATATGATCCTTATCATCATCAAGCCAACACCTAATTATGCCTTCCTATACTTTTGGAGAGAATTAAATTCAAACATTACCATCATGATCCAATCAATGGGTGGGACAACTCTACCTGGAACATATGAGATAGCTATAAGGGAAAAAAATTGTTTGATACAAGTAGGGAAACTCATGTCAAGACCTCTCATGCCAAATTTTCTTGATCTAAAACTAACCCCACCTACCATCACTTCATTGCCCATTCCAAACAACCAAGCCCAATTCATGATGGCCAAATGGATAAATTTTCAAGGATTAAAACCTTTTTGAAGGCATAAAACATGAAGCTGCTGGACCTTGAGAGGCAATAACAAACTTCATATAAACCATACTCATACCAAGGCCCCTTCCAAACCCAATACCATGCTCAATCCTACAACATACCCCCTTATCCATCAAATCAGTAGGTCCAAGGCTAAATTACTCAAGGTAGATTTTATAATAGATACAAACCTACAACTACAAGTGGTTCAAGAGCCTTAGTCCTCACACAAAACTACCTTGCTCAAGAGGGTCAATGGAAACTAGGAGACATCCCAATGAAATGGTGATGGTTACAAATGGAGAAATGTGTCAAGATCCTAGTTGGTAGCATGATCCTTATTTCCAAGGCCATGACATAATGCCTCTTCCACCATAAGGTACTCCAATAAACTAAAGAAGTATGCCTACCATATCATTATCAGAAGCTTAAATTCAACAAGTAAGCATAGCTATACCACTAGCTAACACCACATGCATGAACATTCAAGAGGAGGAGCATATTTTGGAGCATGCAATAGTGAATATGAGGTAGACTAAACAAAAGGCAGATGGACTAGTTGCAACCAATACAAGATATAATAGGAAAATGTTGGATGACAATTTGGGGCAGCCCAAGGTATCTGCAACACTTCCATAAGCCAGTCAACAACCTACCACTAAAAATATAACTACTAGATATTTTGCAACTCAATAAACATCTCAATAACATGGGTAACAATAGAAGTCTCCTTTTGTTCATCATGTCACATAAGTGCTAAGTGATACTACTACTTCCAAAGTGAAATCTAAAGGTATTAATCCTCCTTTTAATATTATGGATCATATGAAAAAGGCTAATGTCACTATGTCTATGTATGATACTCTATCTATTCTAGGGTAGAAATAAATTCTCTATCAAGGGCTCTCCAATCCTTCCTATATGAGTGAAATAGTTGATAAGGTAAACACTATTTTTGAAAATACTAGTCAGCCTAGTCCTAGTCAAGATCCAAATCAAGTTCATAATGTTACTCACCCCCTCAAAATTTTCAATCACCCTCCATTTTATTTGTCAATCATCATAGGAAATTGCTTAATGCATAATTGTATGATAGACTCAAGTGCTTTAACCTCAGTCATGCCTAAATCCATATAAGATAAGCTTGAGATCAAGTATGTGCCTAACAAAAAGGGTATTCTCTAATTGGATGGGTCCCCCACCAAAATAATAGGCATGGTGAAAGATCTTAAGATTACATTGATGACTTGTCCAAATTGTGTTATCACCCAAGATGTAATGGTTGTAGATCTCCCCTTATATTTTTACCTATGCTTATCTAGGGACTTTACTGTAAATATTAGGGGCTATTTATCCTCTGACTAGTCATATATGGTTTTTAGAACCATATACGAGACTAAGGTCACTATTAGGTCTGAACCTATCTCTAGGTTCCATCTAGAGACTTATATGCCTAACCTTGCAAATATCAATAGTACCATATTTGAAGAAGATGAAAATGCTAGTGAAAAAGAGCCTCATGATCATCTTGAAGGCATTTCAAACCTATACCTAGATGAATGAGTAGTTGATAACCTTGTATTTGATCCCTTTAACAATCTTGAAGAAGTAGATTTAGGGGTGTATTGTATGCATGAGGAGGGTGCTACTATACCTCGCGTAACCAACACTGCCCCAAAAGAATAATTTGTTCTATGGACTTTATTATTTGATGGATCAAGGTCAAAAAATGGTAGTGGAGTTAAAGCCTTATTGGTTTAACCCTCCAACCAGAAATACTATTCATTTACAAGATTCTAATTCATTTTCACTTTAAACATAGTTGAATATGAAGCCCTTTTACATGGTTTGAAAGAAGCAAGAAAAAAAGGTGTCAAACATATTCAAGTCAAGGGTGATAGTGAGATTGTTGTGCAAAAAGTAAAGGGTATATTTTATATCAATAACCATCATTTGAAATCCTAAAAGCACTATGTATGGGATATCATGGAATACTTCTTGGCATTTAATATACAATCCATACCAAGAGAGGTAAATTAATAAGTAGATAGGCTCACAACCATTGGAGCCCAATATGAGGTTGTAAAAGGAGTCAAAGGCAAATAGAGCCAAGGCAAATTCAAATTCATATAAAGACCAGATGTACCTAATAATGAAGTGAGTTGGCAAGTGTTTGACATTGATGAACAAATTATATGTTTTTTTATGGAGGCAAAATTCTACCATAAAAATCAAAATAGGTTCCAACACCATTATGATGACCAAATAGTACAACTAAGATATAAAAAACTACCTAAGGGGCTTGTGACTTTAGAAAGCATCTTAAATGAAGATGATCAAGTAAGAAAAGGAAAAACATGTATCTTTGCTAAAGAGGAACATTATGAAAGAGTAGATATCTTCAACAACAAATTATTGAAGTTGGGAAAGGTTAACACAATAGAAGAAAGAGATGCATTTTTTGCCTTATGCTAGGAATTATCTAATGTATTTGCATGCAAATATAAGGATTTGAAGGTTTTAACCCCAAACTCATACACCATACCATAGAATTAGAGAGCAATGCAAGACCAGTCAGGTAGAGGCAAAGGCTTGTCAATCTAAAAGTAGAGGAGTTGATGAGGAGGGAGCTACTTAAGTTGTTTGAATCAAATATCATATTCCCCATCAAACATTCCTCATGAGTGGAAAACCTTATGTCAATGAGGAAGAAAAATGGGGAAATATGCTTATGTGTTGACTTCAGGGACCTCAACAAGGTATCTCTAAAAGACCACTACCCACTCCCTCCATGGATCAGATTCTCCAAAAGGTGGTAGATTCTCAAAGGTTCTCTTTGCTTGATGTTTATTTTGGTTACAATAAGGTTTTGTTTAAGGAAGAAGATAGACATAAGACTACCTTCACCACCAAGTGGGGCACTTATGCATATATGAAGATGCCCTTTGGACTATCTAATGCTGGAGAAACTTTATAGAGGGAAATGAATGTTGCCTTTGAAGGCTTAATCAATGACATGGTGCTTATCTACCTAGATGACATCAATGTTTTCTCAAAGGATCCATTTGGCCACATTTCCCATTTAAGATTAGTATTTGAAAGGTGTAGAGAGTTTGATGTGTCTTTACATCCTAAAAAATGCATATTTGGTGTGCATGAGGGAAGATTATTGGGTCATGCAGTGTCTAAGGATGGTATTTTCATAGACCCTAAAAGAGTTGAGTCCATTTTATCCCTACCCTTGCCTAAGCACAAGAAAAGTCTACAGAGTTTCTTAGGGAAGATTAATTTTATAATGAGGTTTATCTAAGGGTTTGCAGAGTTGGTCGAGCCTCTTACTCACATGATAAAAAAGTGAAAAGAGTTTACATGGACTAAAGAATGTAAGAGGAGATTTGAATCCATCAAAGAGGCAATCTCTCATGCTCATACACTAATTAATATTGATTATAATAAATAATTCTAATTATATGCTTTCTCCACATTGGATAAAATCTTTGTCATGCTAACACAATAGAATGAACAAGGTCTGAAATAGCCTATTACTTTTTTCAGTCAAGCCTTAGAAGAGTATGAGGGAAGGTATAGATTTGTATAAAATCATGTACTTAAAGTAATGAGAGGGTTGAATAATTTTAGGCACATGATCTCCAATAACAAGGTCATACTCATGGTATTACATCCAAGTATCAAAGAGTTCATACTCAATAGAGATCTCAATGAGAAAAGAGTTGGATGGGTAAAAAAATGCATAGGATATGAACTTGAGGTTAGAGTTACAAACCTTATGAGGGGTAGAAGGCTATGTGAACACCTTATAGTAAGAGTAAAATATGATAAAGACCAAGTGTTGGTAGTCCATGATATCCAATAGGTAGTTGTAAATGACACACTCTCTATTTGGACACAAGATATAATTAGGTTCCTTTAAATAGTCCAATGTCCTATGGGATTGGATAGATCCAAGAGAAGGATTTTTAGGTTACAAAATATACCCTATGTCTTAATAATTGGGGTAATTTTTATGAAAGACATAAGAGGCATGTTTTTGAGGTGTGTGGAATCATGCCAAATAGATAAGTTGCTTGAGAAATTCCATGATGGTTTGGCTGGTGGGCACTTTGCTATTAAAACCACAACATCCAAAATTATTAGAGCTAGATATTTTTGGCCCATGATGTTCATATATGCTCACTCTTGGGTAAGAAAATGCCTAAAATGTGCAATGTTTATTGGCAAGTAAAGACTAGCTACCCTTCCTTTACAACCTATACAAGTGGAGCAACCCTTCATATAATGGGGTTTAGATTTCAAAGGGATGATACAACCTCATTCAAGTAAAGGAAATAAATGGATAATTATAGATACATACTACTTTACAAGGTGGGTTGAATCAGTTGACCTCAAGGAGGCCAATGAAGTTTCTATTTTGGACATCTATGACAACTTTGTGACTAGGTTTGGTGTGCCTTTCATAATCATTTCTGAAGATACATTGGCTTTTAGTAGCAATAAGGTATGTGAATGGGATATTTCACATGGGATTTATCTTAAGTCATACTCTAACTATTATCCATAGGGTAATGGAATAGTTGAGTCCACCAATAAGAAACTATTGAATATTATCAAAATAACTATGGAAGATAACTAGAGAGAGTGGTATACTAAAACAAAGACTACCTTATGGGTAGACAATGTGACACCTAAGATCACCACTGGGCACTCTTCATATATTCTAGTCTATGGGAAAAAGGCCAAACTTCCTATATCTTTTGAGATTCCTGTATTAGAGCTCACACATAAAATTGGGCTTCTAGAGGATGATGTTATGCAGGTAAGGTTGAATGAGCTAACACAATTGGAGGAGACAAGAGATAATGCTATGCACACTATATGGTCTAATCAACACTAGATAAAGAGGTCATTTAACAAAAGGGCTTCCTCAAAATAATTTTAATAAAGTGATATTGTCCTCAAATTGGATGAGGACCATGCCAAACCAAGAAAGAACTATAAGTTTGACAGTCTTTAGAGTGGACCTTATGTTATCATGGGTTGAAAGGAAATCAATGCCTTTGATATTACTAGATTGAATGGAGAGAGCCTTCCCATCCCTATCAATGAGAGGAATCTCAAATCCAATTATTAATATTGTATCCTAATCCTTGTACATAGGTAGATAAGTTTTTTTCTCTCCAAGTGCCTTTTCACATTGTTCTTTTGGTTATTTTTTGTTTTTTAGGTAGTTGTCTATCTTTTGTTACTCTCTTGTTATTCATGTGTGCCTCATTGATTCAATGCGTTTCAAGGAGATAGGTAGGGTCTTTTTATAAATAATGCTTTATTTATTTAACCCTCATGAATGAGCTTGTTCGAGTTCCAATTTCCATGACCACCAGGTTGGTCAAGCTAGTAGAATCGCTAGAAATGTTGGCCAATTTGGCCCACATACCAAGCTTTCTTGAGTGTAGTGAGTTTTTTGATGGTCAAATATGGAATAGATTAGCTAGGTAGAGTTCTTGTTGAATGAAATGATCAAATGAAGGAATGGGTTTATAAAAGGGCCTAAGTTTACATCTTTTCAACTTTTAACTAAGTATAACATTTAGACTTCCTTTAGAGAAAGTGTTCCACACAAGGCCCACAACAATTGAATAAGGCTTAATTATTTCAAGAGTTTTTGTCCCACTTTATTTGGCTAAGTGTTGTATTTATTTTGGGATATTTATTTTGGGGACTTTTTGATTAAGTGTCAGGTATTTTTTTAGACATTTTGTCTGAAACAAAAGTCTCAAAAACTTGATTTCTTTGAGACATTTTATTTGATACAAAAATCTTGAAGGATATTTTCTTAAAGAGTTGTCCCCAAATTTTTTTCCAATGGGTCATTTATTTTGGGAAGGAACCCCAAAAAAAAGTCCTAAAGACCTTTTCTTTTGGGAAATCATCCTGATACAAATAGCTAGAAAGTAAAAGGCCAAATTAGATCTCCAAAGGGTTAATTTCATGCCAAAGTGGACTAGCCATAAGTCCCAAAGGAATTTTTTATCTTGAGAGAATTGTTTTGAGATGAAATATGATGGCCATGCAAACATCAAATTTTATCTCACATAATAGTTATTGAGTTTCAAAATACTTGGTAGAAACCTGAGGAGGAACACAAAATCAACAAGTGGCATGATCTCACAAGCTCACAGATTCAGATTGGATGGATCAAGAACATAGATGATGTAAGTGGGACCAAGTAGATCTAGGAGATAAATGTGAGTATGAAAAGTGGCTTAAGCACATATAAATGACAAAGAATCAAAGGTGCTCACTCAATCATACCAAGTAGGATCGACAGTGTGAAATGAGTCAAGGGGTCAATAGGCCTGGGTTAACAATTGACAACTAATAAGCAAGGATTAAGCTTGGGGAACTTTGTAAGGAAGTTTATGAGCTCAATTTTTTTAACCCAAGCTACAAAAACATTAATACCAAGATTGAATTCAACCAAAGCTTGTAGAAATACAAGGATAGAGTTCAAGCACGAACTCAAGTTGAGCTAGAGCAAGGCCAAACATCATCATTAAATATCTATAAGGATAAAGTGGGTCTTCTAAACCTAATATAGGTAAATGATCAGTGGTTTAAATGAGGATGAGAGACCATTATTTCAACAAAGCTCTGTCAACTTGAAAATGTAGGAAAACCAATTAAGTAGATTGGTTTTCATCTATAGTGGATCAAATTTTCAAGGGTAGATATATGCATTGATAGAAGGGCTTCTTATCCTTGAGTGTAGCCATGTCCATAATAGACAACCACTAAAAGTAGATATGAGCATGGCCTTGAATACAAAGACCTTACTCTTACAATAAAGGATATTAATATGGAAGAACTCAAAAGGTTCATGCATCAAGATAGATGGCTTCCTACAAATTATCTTGATCGTGCCAAGTAAAAGGATATAATGAATTTAATGTAGGATTAGGATCGAGGAATATGGTGGCTATTTTTGTTCTAAATGTGGTTGGGATCATTAATTATCCCTTCAATGCACTTTTTTCTCTTTCTTTCTCCTCTTTTTTTCTCCATATATATACTAGCTTTAAGCTCTTGGCTGGTGATAGTGGAACCCTATCAAAATCACTTTGTAGCACTCTCTTGAAGCAATATAAGATAGTTGTTAGATTTTAGTTAGATGTTAAGTATGCTTTACTAAAGTTTAATGTGTAGAGTGTATGTTTCTATTCATCATCTATGCATTCTTCATGTTCCTTGCTTCAATTCTATTATTTTTTTAGGTAATGTGAAGTGTTAGATAGTGACGTCCCTCTTAAAGTGTCACAAGACCATAGTGACTTATATAGACATATCTCTTTCCATCCTCCAAGTGGTAAGTCTCTCTATTTAGCCTCCATACAAAATACTCATGCTAATTAGCCTTGTCATAGAATCTGATTAGTCCATGTTGTTGGGTGAATATTTTGTCAGCCAGCTAACTAGTGACCAAAATAGTTCCTATCACCACAGCATAGGAAGATTGGTCACCCAGGTGTGCAACTTTACTACATCAACCAGAGACAAATCTCTCCTCTCATTAAGGGGAGGTTCCCTATTAAATATGTGGAGGCTATATACTATATAAATAAGTAGAAAGTAAGACACAGGGGCAGAATACATCATCCATCTCTCTTCTTTCAGAGATGATGCTCACAAACAAAGGATAAATCTTGGGTGATTGTGAAGGTACTTCTCTTCTTTTAGAAGTAACATTCAGCCAAGAGCCAGATCCCTTTCTAGATAGTAGAAATCCTAGTGAAGTGACAGAAGGCACTTCTCTTCTTTCAGAAGTGCTTGTTCTTGCAAGCAACAAGAATCTTTCTGATAACAAGTGACAAAAGGGTACAGTAACCAGTAGTATGAAATAGAACATAAAGTTTCCACCTCAACTACCCAAAGAGTATATCACAAAGGATAATGGGGGCACAAAGTGGCCCTAGAATCCTCAACACAAAAAGAAAAGGAAAACACAGACTGAAATCAATTGTGAAAGCACAAAGTCTTCCCACAGTTGGTTTCAGGACACTTCCCTATTACCTTCACTAATTCTGCTTACCAAATTAAATGAATAAGGACACCTTCAGAAGACAAATGTAAGAATGATCTTCTAAAATGACACAAGTCAAAACAGCACAAAGTCTATGAAAAACCTGCTTTCTCATTCAGATAAAAATGAAAATGAAATTACAACATGAGCTTAAAGTCTCAGTCTTTCTCTTTCAAAATGGATAGAGTTTCGCTCTTGTAAAATGAAAAGTCTCCCTTGTAAAAAATGAGAGATTACAATATATAGCACTCCAAATAAGACTTGGGTGCTTGTTTTCCATAAAACGACCCATGTTGTGCAGTCAATGCCTTAAATGCATTTCCAAGTTTGTCAAAGGACTACATTGAAAATAGGGTATCTGTCTTAACTATGGCATGTCATTTCATCCCATATGTTTTCTCCTGAGTCTGGATCATCTGGTTTGTCCCCTTTGACATTTGCACAACTATCCATTTGTCTTTACTTCATGGAAGGAAAAGACAGGTCATGTCCTTAAATTGCAAGCCAAAATACCTGCTTAGTGGACTATTCCACCTACTGAAATTACTTCTGTGTAGACATTTTGGGCTTTTCCCTCTTTTTGCTTTTGTATTTTCTAGCTTTGTTTCTTCCTACTATGATTTGAGCTATCGGGCTATCTTTTCAGCCAGTCGCTTGGTTCGTCCTTCAAGTTCTGCGCTTTATTTGAATTTCAACAGATATTTCCTTACCTTAAATTTGATGTTTGCGGGGATGTCATTGGTTGACTATTTCAACGGTTTAGGTAGCCTTCTCAGCTCCTTGGTTTAATCACTTTCTTGCTTCAATCGCTTTATTGGTTCAATCGCTTTCCTGCTCCTTGGTTGAACCATCGCTTTCATTTGAACTTGCCTTTGGAATCATCCATCTTGCTTCTCTCTTTGCTTGAGGCCACCTTTAAACTTTTGAACCATGTTGAACCATTGAAATTTGAACTCTTTTGGTTCAAAGTTCAATCAGTTCTTTTGTTTATTCTGTGTCTCGCTCAAACACTACTTCCTTTATCTTTCTAAGCTTTGGTTGAACCTTTGAACCTACCGATTGAACCAACTTTGGTTCAGTGGTCCAATCAATTCATTTTTCATTATTTGGATAAGTGTTGAACCTGTTTCTTTCCTACAGAGTCCATAGAAACCAACCTTGAGAGTCTGTAGATTTGAGCCTGCCTGTAGAGTTCGTAGATTCAAGTCTACAGAGTTCATAGATTCAAGCCTACAGAGTTCGTAGATTTCTGGAAAGCTTGAGAAATAAATAACCTGAATGCTCAAAATAATTTTTGAAAGGGGAAAAGAGGATTTTGGTTTGTAGGACCAAAATAGTTCAAATGTTGTCCTAAAAATGAGTGATATTTTTGGGGGACAACATCTAGCTCCAGTTGGGGAACTTCCTTCAGATGAGAACTTGGAACAGCTGAGGGGAGTAGAAACCAGAATCTCCAGTGCCTTGAAGTGTGCCATTGGGCTACGGAGTCATGCTACCCAAAAAGAAAGGTTCCAAAAATGAAAATGAAATGCACAAAAAAGAACTAAAGACTATACAAATATACATATGTATAGATGATCTTATCTGATGCCTCAAGATTTGAAGCAATTCAGATGCCACCCACTATGAGACAGTGAAAATGGTGTGCCATCCTAATAAACCAGTAGGAAACCATTTTGTCCCCAGAATCTGTGATGGGCGAATGTAACTCTCCATCAGGAAACCAATTTTCTGCATCTTCCTGTTGGCCTTTTCTTCTTCTTGCTCCATGGCAGGATGTGGTATTCAAATTGAAAACCATAACTCCTTGCTCTCCCTGTGAAGAGTTCCTTTTTCTGATTTTAGAGTATAGAAGTATGATCCACCACCATAGCTTGTTGTTCTGCTAGTTCAGTCCAACACATGCTTTGATTGTCAACATCAAACTCCTGACAAACCATCAGTTCAACATCTCCTTTGGTGTGAAGGAGTTTGACCTCTTCACCTTGAGCAGTCTTCAATCCAAACAACAAAGATATGCATCTAGCATGAGTGGAAGAATTGCTACCATCAGATTCTAGGATCCAAGCATCATTAGAAGCTAATATTTTATTAGATTTCTCTTCATCAGAGATGGAAGATCTTTCTTGATTTGTACTGCACCTTACCAATTCTTTTGATGCCTGATTTGGATCAAATCTTTGATTGCCAGCCATGGGATTTTGATCAGCTGAGACATGAGCATCCTCTATGGGGGAGTAATTACCCATACCTGAAGGTTCAAATTTAATTTGAGCAGTAGGGGATGACATTTGGGTGACCACAATCTTTGCCTCAGACAGTTCCACACCTAGGTCTTCATTAATGTTTAACTGCTCAGGATTGGCTTGTAGGGGTTCAAACTCAGTCATTTGAATTTCAAATTTCTTGACATGATCCATCATGTCAAATGACTGAGATGGACTTGGAAGAGAGGATGGGAGTTCCTACTTTTGGTTTTTGGGAGGGGGAGGACTAATCTGTGAAGTTGAAGTAGAAGGTACAGAGATGTTTGATGTACTAACCTTCTTGGCAATCACTAGGTCCTTTGACTGGAAAGGCAGAATGGTTCCCTGCTTAGTGATTGGAATTACAGGCTAAGTTCATTCCTTTGTTCTTTCTTTATCAGCTTACTGGGCTAATTTATTCTCAGACTGAGTGAATACTGTGTATGATTCCTCATCTGCTTCACCTTCACTTCTGAGTTCATCCTGGTAATTCAAGAAACCAATGTGGGAGTTGCTAGCTGATTGTTTTTGATCCTCCATGAAGAGACCAACATCATTTTCTTGTTCAAACTCAGGTTGGAAATAAGAAACATGTTCTGTTTCTAGATATCCAACTACTGAGTTGGTTGGAGGTGCTTCAAGGGCAAGGTTCTTTTGTGGGGGAGGAAGATGAATTGGTTGCCCTTGACTTCTGGCAGCATTGCCTTGATATGGATAATTAGGGAATGTCCTCTTTGGTATATCTTTATATAGAGGAGTAGAAGACATACCTTGGCCATGTGCCTTTTCAAGGCTAGCAGTTCATTTTCCAGCTTTTGCACCATTTGATCAGTGGTGGCTGTAGATGAATTCTTAAAAGATGAAGAAGATTTAACTCTATTAGGGTCTCTCCTTATCTTTCCTACTAGGATAAGGTCATCCTCTAGCTTAGTAGCCAAGTCTTGAGCAACCTCAAGGTGTATGTGTCTAGCCCGTCTCAATAGAAAACTCACTTCAAACAACTGTGAGTTGATGAAGAAACACATGAGATTCTAAGGTGTCAACTGGGCGATCATGGGAATCCTGTGCCTCAGCTTGTTGAACCTAGCAATGAAGTCCCTCATAGGTTCATGGGGTTCCTTCTTCATCTAAGTGAACTGGGCTAGCAAAGCATGTGCATCATCTATAGGCTTGAACCTAGCTTCAAACTTGGCTTTGAGTGTATTCTAGTCAGTCACTGATCTAGCTTGCAGATGGTAGAACTAGTCTGCAGCAGTGCCTTGTAGTGTCTCCATGAATAGCCTGACCATTATGTCTTCAAATTCCACCTCTATTACACTATAGGATATGTTGAAAGCTACAATGTGTTCATCAGGATGAACCTTCCCATCACCAAAGAATTTGGGAAAATTCTTTCTTGAGCTGTGTGGAAGTTCATGCAGAGGTGGAGTCAAGTTGAGTGGGCCAAAAAAGTTACCCCAGGGGCCTCAAACTGCCATGATTTATTTAAGAAAAATAGAGATAACAAATCTAGATGGAGTGGATAGATTGTAGAATAAAAATGGAAAAGGACTAGCTCTACTTCAGCTTGAGGCTTCAAACTGCACACTCTTTTTTAGTAGCTCTTATTTTGCAGACCAGATAAAATAATGGAGGTGGAGGAAAATGGTAAGGCTATAAATGGATAATGGGTAAGACACGAAATGGAGTCACCAGAGTCTGTATAATGAATAAGGGAAGGAACTACTTCAATCTGAAACTTGAGGCTTCAGACTGCACATTCATCCCCAGCAGAGTCACCAAAAACTGTTGGGTGAATATTTTGTCAGCTAGCTAACTGGTGACCAAAATAGTTCCTATCACCACAACATAGGAAGATTGGTCACCCAGGTGTGCAACTTTACTACATCAACCAGAGACAAATCTCTCCTCTCATCAAGGGGAGGTTCCCTATTAAATATGCGGAGGCCATATGCTATATAAATAAGCAAAAAGTAAGACACAGGGGCATAATACATCATCCATCTCTCTTCTTTCAGAGATGATGCTCACAGACAAAGGAAAAATCCTGGGTGATTGGTGAAGGTACTTATCTTCTTTCAAAAGTAACATTCAGCCAAGAGCCAGATCCCTTCCTAGATAGTAGAAATCTTGGTGAAGTGATAGAAGGCACTTCTCTTTTTTCAGAAGTGCTTGTTCTTGTAGACAACAATAATCTTTCTGATAACAGGTGACAAAAGGGCACAGTAACCAATAGTATGAAATAGAACACAAAATTTCCACCTCAATTGCCCAAAGAGTATATCACAAAGGATAATGGGGGCACAAAGTCACCCCAGAATCCTCAACACAAAAAGAAAAGGAAAACACAGACTGAAATCAATTGTAAAAGCACAAAGTCTTCCCACAGTTGGTTTCAGGACACTTCCCTATTACCTTCACTAATTTTTCTTACCAAATTAAATGAATAGGGACACCTTCAGAAAATAGACGTAAGAATAATCTTCTAAAATGACACAAGTCAGAACATCACAAAGTTTGTGAAAACCCTGCTTTCTCATTCAGATACAAATGAAAATGAAATTACAACATGAGCTCAAAGTCGTAGTCTTTCTCTTTCAAAAGTGGTAGAGTTTCGCTTTTGTAAAATGAAAAGTCTCCCTTGTAACAAATGAGAGATTACAATATATAGCACTCCAAAAAAGACTTGGGCACTTTTTTTCCATAGAACAACCCATGCTATGCATTTAATGCCTTGAATGCATTTCCAGGTTTGTCAAAGGATTGCATTAAAAATAGGGCAGCTGTCTTAACTATGGCATGTCATTTCATCCCATATGTCTTCTCTTGAGTTTGGATCATCTGGTCTATCCCCTCTGATGTCTACGTAGTTGTCCATTTGTCTTTACTTCATGGAAGGAAAAGACAAGCCATGTCCTTAAATTGTAAGCCAAAATACCTGCTTAGTGGACTATTCCACCTATTGAAATTACTTCTGCACAGACATTTCAAGCTTTTCCCTCTTTCTGCTTTTGTCTTTTCCAGCTTTGTCTCTTCCTGCTGTGATTTGAGCTATCAAGCTATCTTTTTAGCCAGTCGCTTGGTTCTTCCTTTAAGTTCTGTGCTTTATTTGAATTTTAATGGATATTCCCTTACCTTAATATTGATGTCTACGGGGATGTCATTGGTCAATTTTTTCAATGGTTCGGGCAACCTTCTCAGCTCCTTGGTTCAATTGCTTTCTTTCTTTAATCACTTTATTGGTTGAATCACTTTCCTACTCCTTGGTTGAATCATCGCTTTCATTTGAACTTGCCTTTGGAATCATCCATGTTGCTTCTCTCTTTGCTTGAGGCCGCCTTTGAACTTTTGAACCATGTTGAACCATTGAACTTTGAACTCTTTTAGTTCAAAGTTCAATTGGTTCATTGGTTTATTCTGTGTCTCGCTCAAACACTGCTTCCTTTATCTTTCTAAGCTTTGGTTGAACCTTTGAACCTACCGATTGAACCTACCGATTGAACCAACTTTGGTTCAACGGTTCAATGGTCGAATCAATTCATTCTTCGTTATTTGGCTAAGTGTTGAACCCATTTCTTTCCTGCAGAGTCCGTAGAAACCAACCTTGAGAGTCCATAGATTTGAGCATGCCTGCAGAGTTCATAGATTCAAGTCTACAGAGTTCATAGATTCAAGCCTGTAGATTCCGTAGATTTTTGGAAAGCTTGAAAAATGAAGAACCTGAATGCTCAGAACAATTTTTGATAGGGGAAGAGATGATTTTGGTCTGCAGGACCAAAATAGTTCAAATGTTGTCCCAAAAATGAGTGATATTTTTGGGGGACAACACATGTCTTGACTGAATTCACTAATAGTCATATAAGTGTCCAAGATGAAAGTGGATCATTCAAAATTTGGTGTATCACCACACTTAGTGTAGATTTTCATTTTATGTATCCCTCTCTCTTTTCATCCTAATAGTTAGCAGCATAGGTTTAGTAATAAAGGGAGCTATATCATTATATCCAAAGAGCTAGCCTCATAAAAAACCTAGAGGTTTGGACCAAACATAGGTAACCCACAACCTAAGGCCATTCCCATGTTGGACCGGATTTGAGAGTAGGACTTGAACACTTCTACTTTCAACTAGGGTGCAATCTAAGTCTTTAACAATTATATCAAAGCATGGGGTAGTGATTATTCTAGAAATAATTAAGAAAATTGACCTCATGCCTTTATCCCTATTTAAAAATGAAATACAATCCTTCTTTAGATAAATTAAATTTATTATAAAATTTGTGCCAAATTTTGTTGAGACATCTATCTCTATCACTAGGATGTTAAAGAAGGATTAAGTGATTGAATGGGTTGACAATTCCAAGCAGTAATTTGAGAACATTAAATATATTTTAAAGAAAATTGATGTCCTTATTATCCATATTAAAACAAAGAGTTTTATATATTTTCATTTGCTTCACCCCATACAATGACTATTGTTATGTTACAAAAAAAATTGTAAAGATCAATAGAAACCATTTTCCTTTATTTTTATAGTGAGGCATTACAACATGTAGAATTGAATTATATTCTAATGGAAAATCATGTTTATGCATTATTTTAGGTAGTGAAATACTTACGATATTATATCTTGAGTGCTAAAATCAAATCATATGTGCCTCATACTTGTTAAGCATGGGATATATCTTTTACTTAATCAAATTCATTTTATTTAACCACCTAATCATACAATCAAGATATGCAATAAAACTGAAAGCAATAACATGCACCACATAAGAGAGAGAGAAACACCAGATTTTACATGTAAACCCAAGATGGGAAAAACCATGGAGAACAATCTCAAGTATATAAATGAGCACTAACTCTAGTTACAAATTTCATAAGTACCAACTTATAGGAGCACCAACCCCTTTGTTGAGCACCAACACAATAATGATTCATGAGCACTCACCTGTAGGAGCACCAACCCCTCTTGTGTATAAAACACCAACTATCTCTCAATGTTGCTTTCTCAACAAATGATAAGACACTACCATATCTCTTCTTTTTTATTTGATTTCCTATGATCTTCTTAGATAGATAAAATCATTCACTTCTATATATCTAAATGGCTTCCCAAACCTCCTTTTATATCTTTCTAAATGAACTTTGGCATTCACCCTTTGAGACCTTTCAATTCACATAGAAAATGGCACCAAACTTACATGACCCTTCAAATCCTTTCTTTGTCTTTACCTGGTGACTCTTTGAATTCCTCAAGGTGACCCTTCATGGGAAAATGCATCCTTTCCCTCTTTTGTCTTTAGTAATGACTCTTTAGATTCCTTAAGGTGACCCTTTATGAAGAAATGTGTCCTTTTCTTCTTTTGTCTTTAGTGATGCCTCTTTGACTTCCTCATTGGCTCTTTTTTTGTCTTTATGTAACCAAAAATATATTTGTTAATATTTAATTAATATTAACACATTTTAGTCAAGATATAAAAATTAAAAACACCTTTAGACATTAAATGCTAATTTGACATCAATGACAGTATTTCTAACAATCCCCCCTTTGTCTTTGATGATAACCTAAAACTATCACCAATTCTAAAAACTTGTACTATACATGCCAATCTAAAACTAAGACCTGTAAACTAAACCAACTAAAAATATATAGTAACTCCCCCTTACTATAGCATCCTATTTCCTAAACCTATTCTTGTACCTGTTCCCTATACTTGTTTCTATACCTATTCCCTGTACTTGTTCTTGTACCTATTTTCTATAACTTACACTTATCTCCCCCTCAAATAATATACAAATTTATTTTTCAATTCACCTATTTTTCATGTAATATAACCAAGACCCAACAACATCCACCATGCTTCAAATTTTCTTAAATTTTTTTCCTTAAAGCCTAGAAGAGACACCCCACACAAAAGGTCCTAGAACAAAATTTCAGGAGATTCCCACATCTCCTCTGTTACTTCCTTGATCTTATTGTGTCTTTCTCTTAGAATCCATTTAAGCATGTCTAACTTATTTGACTTACTAACCTCAACATTCATGATGTTGTTCATCTTCTCAACTCTTGAAACTATCTTATCTTGACAAGGCTCATGCTCAAATGTAACAAAATATTATTCATTGTCCTTCCAATCTAATTCTTTACCCACTGTAACAAGTAATTTATTCTCACTCTTAAACTCAACTTGATCAAAATTTACTATCTTAGGTCTCCAAACTTGAATTTGGCTCTTCTCATATCTTCTAGGGACTTTGTATCCTTTGACATACCTTGAATATCTTGGTACTCTATTTAGACATAATTTAGAAATATGGTCAACCTTATGAAAACAAAAGCAAACAACATTTCTTATACCTTTTGCTTGAATGTGAATAAGATCTCACTTTGACTGATTGGTTCTCCTTATATAGTCTCTTGCCTTATGACCAACATGATGATAAATAAAATAATGGCCATGAAAAGAATTTGAAAACCTAAAAACATTGGGTTGCCTGATTAACTTCTTCAATTTGCCTTTAAAAATTTCATCCTTCTTACCTTAGATTGATAGTTCATGATCTTTCTCAACCTTCAACTGATTACACTCTTCTTCTCTTGATTCCAAACTTGAATTTGCAACCTCTAGCTAATTATTTAGATCCTGAATAAACATCTTATCTTTTTTTGCTTCTATAGCCAACTTATAATCCAAAATACACACCTATTCCATAAGAGCCTTGACCACAAATTTCAATTCTTGATTCTCCTTCTTCAGCTACTTCGCCATCTTGTGCTTTCCCTGATGTACCTTCAAACTATTAAACTCTTTCTGAAGGAACCTACTCTGATACCAATTATTAAGCACATGATATATCTTTTAATTAATCAAATTATTTTTAGTTTAACCACTTAATCATACATTAAAGATATGCAATAAAACTAAAATCAATAACATGCACCACATAAGAGAGAGAAAAACACTAGATTTTACATGGAAACTCAAAGTGGGAAAAACCATGGAGAACAATCTCAAGTATATAAATGAGCACCAACTCAAGTTATAAATTTCACAAGAACCAACTTGTAGGAGAACCAACCCCTTTGTTGAGTACCAACACAACAATGATTTGTGAGCATCCACCCATAAGAGCACCAACCCCTCTTGTGTATAAAACACCATCTCTCAATGTTGCTTTCTCAACAAATGATAGCACACTACTATATCTCTTCTCTTTTATCTAGTTTTCTCTACTCTTCTTAGATAGATAAAATCATTTACTTCCATATATCTAAATGGATTCCCAAGCCTCCTTTTATAGCTTTTCAAATGACCTTTGGCATTCACCCTTTGAGACCTTTCAATTCACATAGAAAATGGTGCCAAACTTACATGACCCTTCGAATCCTTTCTTTGTCTTTACCTGGTGACTCTTTGAATTCCTCAAGGTGACCCTTCATGGGAAAATGCATCCTTTACCTCTTTTTTATTTAGTGATAACTCTTTGGATTCCTCAAGGTGACCCTTCATGGAGAAATGCTTCCTTTTCTTCTTTTGTCTTTAGTGATGACTCTTTGACTTTCTCATGGCCCCTTTTTTGTATTTATGCAACCAAAATTATAATCTTTAATATTAAATTAATATTAACACACTTTAGCCAAGATATAAATATTAAAAACACCTTTAGACATTAAATGCTAATTTGACATCAATGACAATATTTCCAACAATACTGTGGTCAAATATTTATTTACCCAATAAGAGTCATCTCATAAAAGGTGTAAATGGGCAAAGAAGCTCAAATAGTTTGACATGGATATCCACACTATGCAATTGGTAAGAGGGTAATGCCTAACTAACCCCATGGCATAATCTAACCTTTACATTTAAGAGATTATTTAGAAATATGATTGTGTAGTGCTTATTGTTGATGACTTAGATATTTCCCCTTGGAACAAAGATATCATATATTACTTGAGGAACATTTATTTCCCTCTGATATGAGTAAAACCCAAATAAGGTCTCTTAATTTTTTTACACAAAAATAGGTCCTTACATGAAAATGGATCACTTGGAGGAACCCCAAGGAGACCTTGATGAGATGCATGCGTGAGGAAGAATGTAGAAGACTAATCATTGAGTTCTTTAGAGGATTATGTAGATTCATTTTGCTATGAAAAGTGTTGTTCATAAGATTATCAGGTACATATATTGGTGGCTTATTTAGTTATAAGACAAGGGTATACATTATTGTTATTCATAGTGGATATATGACATCTCTTCCACAAAGATTGTTTTCTTTTTATTAACTATCTTAGTTCCTTAGCAATAATTTTTTTACTCTTACAAATATGTGTCTATTCAACATAAAATAGTTTGGTTTTATTATATCCACTAGCTCTTAAAAGTTAGTGTGTTATCCTTTGGATTGAATCCTCAATCTGGATATATGGTATTAAATAAATTTAGATCATGCCAATCCCATTGAAAAAGGTCAGGATATAATAAGTTCATCTTGGAGATGAGAGATCCATTTGACTATCTTCTTGATATATTCTTTAAAAATAATTGACATAATTTTTGGCAATAAAAAACTATGAAAAAATTAAAATATATAATATAATTTTTATCATTACAAATAATTATATTATATTTTTAATTATTTATATTTGAATTATATATACATATATATATTTCATATTATTTAATGAATATAGAAAGTATAGTTTTAAAATTATTTCTTTCAATATCTATAAATATATACTTGTAAACAACTAATTTTTGTACATTACTCTTTTGCATTGCATAATTATCATGCATTACCAAACTTGATCCACTTGCCTATTTTTGGATATTCTCAGACACCTTTACATCCACATTAGAGTCTCTTCAGTCTTTATCCATATATATCCTTAAATTCACCGGATATCTACTTGTTTTTAGGTTCAAGATCCTAATAATACGTTCATTGTTTAACTTGATCTCCATTCTAATCATTTTCCCCCATGGTCAAAATTAGTGATCTATCAATTTTATCTTAGATGAAATTGGTGGCCTATCAATTTTATTCCTCTTACTTTTGTGGGTCCATTTTGCCTTACCCTGATTCCTCGTGCCTTGAATTTTTCATGTCACTGTTCTTGATTTTTAGTGTATATTTAAAGTGTCCTACAAAGGATTATATATATAAATCAATCTAAGTCATTTTAAATAATAATGTTTCCTATAAAACTATACCTTTTACAAGATGCAAAATAACCAATTTGCATCAAGAGTTTAACACACTTAAGGAGACTACACATTGAGTTTATAAAGCAAATATATAATTTCCAAGTCTTGTTCATCATCACCTTCTACCAATAATAGGTTATAACAGAAGCATCTAGTTGCATTTGATTATCTAGAAGAGGATGTGAATCCCTTAATCTCATTGAGTTTGGAATTTCACTTGCATGCACTAGATTTACATTGGCTTAAATTACAAGTGTGTGAGATATATACCGATAACTCATAAAAAGGTTTCCCATGACATATAACTTGCACAAACTCTTTTATGCATAAATTTGTTTATTATATCAAAAAATGAAAGAGAATCAATTCAATTCATTCTCCCTATTAATTTTGAAAATCAATACATAACCTTGTTCATTATTAGCTTTTGCACCTACCCCAAAAAGTACATAACGTGAAAAGTAGCATTATACATAATCAAAACACTAGTGCACAATCGATAGTAATAAAGATACACAATTACTGACATGCCAATTATGTTTGATATACAATTAGTAGCTTTTTGATTTTGATCTAGAATAATAACACAATGAAATTTTCATAGTTACAAAGCAATTACTTTAGAAGCCTATCCACAGCTCCAAAATTCTAGAATACAACCTAGGGGTGTTTGTTTCTATCTCTCTTTTTTATTCTTTAGTCCTTTGCTTGTTCAATCATTTTGAGTCTATATCAATACTATTTTTGGACATGATTCGATTTTGATTATTGTAATTAATTATGTTACCTTAGATCTAATTTTTTTCCTACTTGTAATCCATTTTGCATTAATGTAAATCAACATAATGTCACATTTAGGGTGTTACACTTTAGTGAATCCCTTGACACTTCAAATACATCAAACCTTAGGGTTTTTTTTAATTCATCCCTTTAGGTTTTGATTTTTTATTTGGAGATAAATTATGATTATTTCATTTGATCTAACCCTAGTATATGTTCACCTTTTACTTTTGTTCTTAAAATTTATATTCGCTTCCTAGATTTTGGTAAAGATAGGGTTTCATTTAACCTAGGATTTTGATACCCTCCCCCCATAGGGTATGATTTTACTTCTTAGATATACATTCTCTTAAATAGTATCCCTTCCTCATTTATCTATCATTATCCCTAACTTCCTTCATGTTTCTCATGCTTGTATCTCATGTCGGTAAGAAAGGGTAGATGTTCAAACCATTTTCATAGAAGTGATATATTAAGTGGTGCTAATTTTTATTTGATTCAACTTCCTTTGTGTGGTAGTAATGCTTATTTTAAATAAAAAATATCAATCATTACTAAAATTCTTACTTATTCCACTATTGATAATGAAACTTGTTTAAAGGTGAATGTTAGATATACACATGTTACTAATGAATTGCCTTTGCTTAATTATGTCACTTTTGATGATGAATTGGATACAAATGCTCATGATAAAAATAATTAAAAATATATTATCTGAATATGGTCTTAGGGAAGAGAGGGTAATAAATATATTCATTTGAGTTATACCAAAATTAATTGATGAAAGACAAAACAAGGATTTGATGAGACCTTTTTTGAATAAGTAAAGGTTGTTATTTAGCTTATAGAGATATATAAAGCACTAAGCCCAGATGGATTTCCAACAACATTTTTTTTAGAGTTTTTGAGAGATTTGGTTAAGGAACTAAGAAGAGTGGTAAAGGAATCTCTAGTCAAAGTGAGTGTTACAAGGTTTGAATTGTACTTTAATTTCATTAAATCTTAAGAAACCAAGTCCATATACATATAAGATCAATACCTCTTTGTAATATTATCTATAAAATTATTTCTAATCAATAGATGAAAGGTTCAAATTATTACTCCCTTTGATAATTTTACTAGAATAAAGTGGGTCTATAAGTGAAAAATAGATTTTGGATTGGGTTATAATAACTCATGAGATCATAAACACTCTTTAGTCTAAAAATAAATATGGGATGTTGCTAAAGTTGGCTAATGAAAAAGCATATGATAAGAGTAAATAGGACCACCTTAAAATGGTGTTGAGTGCTTTTGGGTTTGATGATTAGATTTCATGTGTTTTGAATTGTGTGACATGGGTGTTTTTCTTAGTATTAGTCAAAGGGATTATAATGGGGTTTTTTTTGTAGTTCAAGGGGAATTAAGAAAAGGGATCCCCTTTCCCCTTAATTTTATATTATTATGGTCGAGTCTCTAGGAAGAATCTTATGGAATATGAGAGAAACTAGGAAGGTTATGGGGTTAAAAGAATTTGAGGTTGATTATCTAGATACTCATTTATAATTTATGGATGACACACTTGTATTTGGGTAGCTGAGATGAGTGAGGATTTAGATATTAAAAAAGTGATAAATAAATATGAATCAACTTTTGGACAAAACTTAGTTTGGAATAATTATTAATCTTTTTTATAAATGTGCCTCGGTAAAGATAAACTTGAATCTGTGCAACACTGGGAATTCTTATTGGGAATATACAAGTAAATACCCTAGGATTCCTCTATATTCTTATTCTTATGAAAGCACTATTGCAAGCTATCATAATCATTATATTTCAAGATCCACATGTTCCTATTTGGGTAGTATAGAGAATGAATAAAATAATCGAAAGGTTTTTTTTCAGTGAAATTAGGAGAATAGAATATTAATATGAAAAAGTTGGAAAATGTGTGAAAACCCAAATTAGCTAAGGGAATAGATATTAAAGACCTACAAGTTCACAATGTGGTTTTACAAGCAAAATTGGCTTGGAGGATATAATAAGAAGAGAATGACCCTTGGAGTAAAAATGACAAGGGGAAAATATTTACACAATAATAGGTTTGATATAATTTTTGCTTCTAAAATTCCTCCTTCTAGATCTCATATATGGAATTTTATAGTGTCTCAAAGAAGAATAACTTGTGATAATTTGACTTGGGATGTTTTTAATGGGAAATTGGAAAAACTTTGGTCATATTCATGGAAATGATAAAAAGTGATTCAATATAGGAGGGATCTTATGGAGATCAAATAACTTCTAAAAAATATTTATGGTGTTAAGATGTGTAATTATCGGGTGGATTCAAAACCTCAAGTTGGGGGTTTTCGTTAATAGAAAATATTGGAAAATGTAGATTATTTGGTTGATAAAAAAAACTTGCACAAATTTGAGGTAATGAGGACATATTTATATGGATTGGGCATAAATATAGAAGATACAACATTATATAAGGTTATAAGTATGTTATTAGAGGGGCTATAGAATAATTTCGACCAAATAATTTGTTTTGGAATGCTATTAGTACTCCCAAGCGTAACTATTTTTCTCTATTGGCTTATCTTTAAATAATTCTTACACATGATCACATACAAAGGATGGGGTTTATTAAACCTTATGTGTGCATAATGTGTAGATATTACGATGCATTTTTGGAGCATCTCCTCATTTGTAACTATGCTATGAGCCTTATTTCAAGATTGAACCAAGTGTGGTTTACCCAAGTTATGTGAAAGATACTTTTCATTATTGGCCTAAAGGATTGAAAATCCTTTCTATTATTTGGATTGTGGCCACACCTAATGTAATATAGAACATTTGGAGGGAATGAAAAAATATAATATTTAATGATATGATAGTATGTTGGGAAATTGTTGAGAAAAAATAATTAACAAGAACTTGTTGAAGCTAAGAGAGAAAGGTATTTTATAAAATTGGCCCAAGATTTTATCGTCCTTAGTTAAATAGTTACTGGATAATAAAAGGTATAGTGGATGCTATGTGTATTCCACCAAAATTTAGCGTTGTGAGAATAAACTTTAATTAAGTTGCATAAAATAAACTAGGATTAGTAGGACAAGGTTGTTTAATCTTCTACTCTCAAGGAAAATTATTACGGGGATGTTCTATTATATTTCTAAAAGATAACATATACATGTACTCAATATTTTAATTAACACATGCAAATTTTTAGATAATAAACAAAACATAGATTTGAAATGCTAACTAACCAATGAAGCATATACATCAGATTTACCTTAAAGAAGGAACAATTAGACTATCATCTTGACCTACCAAGGTAAAAGTTCTCCTCCTTTGTTGTTGAGATTTTATAAAAATATGATTGGGATGTAGTTATAAGACATTATGGATGGTGCATGGACAAACTAGAAGCATGACCCTATTATTCCTTATTTTGGCATCCCTTCTCTTTTCTAAAAAATTGAGTGTACTAAGTCATTCTGCCATATTGATGATTAACTTTGTAACACCTAAAATTGCTTATGGAGGTCCTAGTTCATCACTTAATTTCAAATATTCATTATTGTGATGAATTATTATTATGAATATAGGATTTAATGATTTTTTTACTCTAACATTAAAAAGTGGTTTCAAAAGTGTAAGTAGATATAATGAAAACCATTCAGTTTATATGTACAAATATGTATATGGTTTAATGATAATAGTTCAACTTGTCATGTGAGCATGATACTTCTGGTTGTATTTGTCTATTTCATTAGGGAATGACAAAATTTTCATAATTTTTTATTTGAAAAAGATTGGTATGGTCTTCTTTGATTCATAAATTTGTTTGATCAAGTGATATTCGTGATCACGAGGCTTTGATACAATTTGAAATGATATATGTTTTGATATCATTCATAGTTAATATTGATATTTCTTCATATAGATGGAATTTTCAATTCTTTAAAGATATTATTATTTATATGCTTGATTTTATTTAAATCTAACATATGAATTAATTATTTGATTAAGGTTTGATTTCATATCTTAGTGAGTGCTAAGATCTAAATATCTAAATTTATGTGTTGGACCTATGGGCAAGGTTTCTAAATTGGTGGTAATGTTGATGAATTTCCTAAGGTGGTGAATCATATGAGTTATAATGTGCAACTTTAAGGATTATATTTCAAACTTGGGTTAAAATTTAGGCTTTGATTTACCACATAGTTGGCAATGACACCATGAGTGTTAATTGGTATGAGGTTTACTTTGATACGATTAGATATTATTGGGATTTGTTTGCATTTGTGGATTTCAGTGCATTTATTTTTGATGTACATGCATCAATCAATGGTTGTTATCAGATATTTTTTGGCAACTTTAGTTTTTGTTAAATTTCACAAAATTATATAAGTGTTGGCCAAATCACCAAGTAAGTCTTGACAGACTTGGCATCAAATGAAATATTGACACATAAGTTTGAGTAGTTAATGCTTACTTTGAAGAATATAAAAGGTTAGTTTTATATTGTAGTTGTTCATTATTTTGCAATCTCTTGGCAGAAGCAGAACTATGTGAGAAGAAGAAGCACTTGGAAGGAAATACAAGAACATTTGTAGGCAATGTAAGATATTATTGATTAGTTCCCATTAAAATTCTATGTTTGAAGGTTTAATCTTGCAATGATTGCATGAAAATGAATATTCATTTTAGGAATATGTTTTAGTTATTTTTGATGGAATATTACATGGTTTAAAATGTATGCAAAATCTTTGAGTTCACAGTTAGGTTATATTTAAAGCCTTCAAGTTTGTTTTTGGCTTCACATAATTATTTTTTGTAAAGCACTCAGGTTTAATTTATTTTCAAGATTCCATTTTTTCTAAAAGGTTTTTGTGTAATTTCCAAAGGTTCATAATGGCAGATTAGTCGGGTTTCTGATAGAATATGAAGTCATTTTTTAAGTTTTTGACTGGAAATATTGAGATAGAAATTTTATTTTCAGTATTTATTGGCCTTTTATTTAACAAATGGTAATAAAAGGCATATATATAAATTTACATATTTGATTATTATCATAATATTTGATGGGTATTGGGTTTTGAAATAAAACCTTTGATATTCCTGCCCATAGATTGAAGGTTGGTTTAACAGGTACTATAATCATGATGTCATATTGAGTATTTGGGTGACTTTTTTATATTTTCCTGCATGTAATTTTTGATAAGGAAAACATGAGTTTATTGATAAATGAAATGTGAGTTACAATATTAAATCTTTATTTATTACAAAATTTCAATTTCTTATTTTTTGCATTGTTGTTTTTGAAATTGTCAAACCTAGAAATGATTTTTGTTTGAGGACTATTTTCGAGTAATTTGAAGCTGTTCAAATTTATAAATAAATTATGAATGGAATCAAAGCATGTATGTAAATTTTTTTATTTTGAGTAAGACTAGAAGTATCATCTTATCTAGATGTTGGCCATATGTACTAGTTATAATGCTCTTTGACAACGTATATGCAAAGATTTTATTTTTTTATAATACTTGCAGTCAAATTTTGATTTTTGTCATCATGAAAATAGAATTATATGGGCCAATATAGATTTATTGTGATTCAGTTATAAATATATAAAGATTTGGCATAATTATTGTCTGTAGTGATGATGTTTGACTTTTTCAAAGATATTTATTAATGGGTTATTTTATTGTTTGGTTGGCAAAGACATTTAGTTTTAAGTAGAATATATATATTATTGTATTGAACATTGACACATGCCAATTTTTTGATAAATGTAATGTATATTTGACATTTGAATATAGTCAAGATTTTATGATGGCATAAGAAGGTCATTCTTATATTGATGAAAGTTTGGAATAGATAGCATGTTTTGACCAGCATTGAAATGTTTGAGATAAGATATATGATATAAATTTCAATCTCATTTATTGAAATTTGTGCATAATATATAATAAATTCTTCTTCAGAATTAGATAAGGAAGACTATAAGTAAATCCTTATGGATGGTCCCTGGTTCCAAGGGAAAGCAAGCTTATTTATTACTCCATGATTTTTATACTTTGATATGAATACTCTTTTTGTTACAAAGATGCATGTTTGGGTTAGGATTCTAACTCTTCCGCTATATTTTTAGCCAGTGGTGAAGGTGATCAGAGATGCTTTAGGCACTTTCATCAAAAGTGATTAGGAAAGATTTACCATGAGTTTATGCACATTTGCTTGCATATGCATGGAGTTAGATCTTAGCCAAGGATTAATAGATAAAATTATATTAAAAAAATGGGAAACACCTTCATGATGAATATCTTGATTATGAAAATATAATGTTTAGGTGTTGTAACTATAGACAGTCAGGGCATCTTCAGGCCTCTTGTCCTTAGGGTCAATCTCAAGTGCCAAGGAAAAAAGGGGTGAATCTAAAATTGAGTAACTGGAGAACACCAAATCTAGAGATGGTGGTTAAAGATATTTTTTAGGATAATTAAGGTCAAGATAAATCATAGATGAAGGATAAAGAGAGCGGTGAGCCAGAAAAAATTATCAAAGAAGTGGTGTCATCAAAGTACAACTCTAAAAATTGTAGCAAGGGGTCTTAAGAGAGGTCACAAATATGAGAATTTAGATTTAGAGAAAGAGTTATATATAAAGGCATTCTCAGACTTCTAGAATTTAGATAAACAATTGGTTATGATGGACACTGACCATGGTCTATGGAAGGATGTTAAAAATAAAAAATCAAGAAAGACAGGATGACTAATATCTTGGATTATTTCCCTTTCATTAAAATTTGTTATCTTTTGGGTATGTTTCAGTGGTTGGTCCAGTGTTCTATCTCTTTATTGATGGGTAGTTAGTAGCTTGGTTGGTTATTGGCCTTTTGGATATTTGGTTTTGGGTTCTTTTGTATATCTTGGTGTTTTATCCATGTTTTTTTGTAATCCTCTTTTTTAATAGATGGGCAAGGGTCCTGATAAACCTACTACTTATAAAAAAAATAATGATTACAATGATGTGTGCAATATGTTATTGATCCATTTAGATTGTATTAGTTGTCATTTTCAAAAAAATTTTGTACTTAAAATGTTTCTTAATAAAATCTCTTTTAGTTCTGATAAGATGAATTTTTTAAAGACTTACAAATCTATTTTATTTAGCTTAGTTATTTAAATAGTTTATGTTTTCTTTCTAGTTTGGTTTTCTATTTATTTAGGTCTAGATTAGATTAGTTATTTAATTGCTTTAAATTTACTTTAAGTTTATTTATTATTTGTCTCATCTTTGTATTACTCATCATTTAGTTTATTAATCTTTCATTTATTCCCCTTTTTGTGGTTGGTTTAGATCCAATTATTTTTTATTTAACTTTAAGTTGTTTATTTAGGATTGTTGTCTTAATTTCATTTTTTGAATTAATTATTTTACATCTAAATTAATTAAATTAAATTTTCTTATATTTATTTAGAGTTATAAGTATTAATTTTTTTTCTTAGATTTAGTCTTATGTTTTAGATCAAGTTAGTATTAGTTTATTGATTTTGTTTAGTTAGGCATTTGTTCTATCTTCTCTTATTTGCTTAGCTTTATGCATAGTATACTTTTATTTTTTATTAAGTAGGTTATTGATTAATTATCCTAATTTTTATTTCTATTTTTTCTTTGGTTTTGATTGTTAGTTGTTTTTCTTATCTTTTGGTTCTTTTTGTTTCTTTTATTTGGATCTATCTTGAGCACAACGTGAATATCAAAATATTATAGATAATTCAATAAATAGATATATTATAAGGAATAGAGATCTTTATTTTAAGATATTATCTTATCTATATATTTTCTTTGTCGTATAGGTTAAATTAAATAAGCATAATGTGTTTCCTTTATTTGATTCAAAGTAATATTGGATTTCTAATATAATAAAGTATTGTTAGATATTTGACCTAATTATTATTTCCCAAAATATTTAAAAACCTCTTGCACATCTATAAGATCATTTGTGACCTATGAGATCCTAACTATTATACTGGTATGATCCAATCTTAACCTTCATGATAGTTAAAAGGGTTGATTCATTGACGTGATAATTTTGATCATCAACTAATTTAATGACTCTATTGGGGGATTTTTTAAAAATCTTATCTTCTTTTTCTATTTTTCTCTTGTCCATGAGCATTAGAGGTCATCCTCCTATTATTAAACTCCTTGTCAACATTGTTGATGATTAAGTTGATGTTGATTTTAATCTAAATTATTTTGTATGGTGTAATAGACCGTACGATTTACCTCATATTATCAAATTCACTAATGAATAAGAAGAAGCAAAAATCAATGAAATAGTAGTAAGTATTTCACATGAGACACAACATCAAATTCAAGAAGATAATCAATGAATCATATAGGAAAAAGAGCAGATTCTGCTTATCAATCCTCAACCTAGGGTTCATTTTCTTTTTGATTTTTTTCATCTTAAAGATAATATTTATCCTACTAACCCTAATACAAATTTAGAGTTACATCAGTCTAGTTTAATAGTTAAATCTATTCAAAATGCAAATAGAAGAATAAGGTCCACAAATTTAGTAGAGAGCTTGAGACTTGATACAAGGTCTTCAAGCCAATAGAAATCACGCTGATGTAACAAATAATGAACCATATTTTGATGATGAGATATCTTAAGATGTAAATCCTTAGATTCATGGAAATCATATGAATATTGGTTCCTATCTATGAAAACTTCCTTAAAGATTCCTAAGTTCTCAAAAAATCTTGGAATATCATGGAAAGATCATTTGGATGAATTTAGATTAATTTACACAATTTTAGGTATTGTAAATGAAATGTCTGTTAGATTTTTTGCTCAAACGTTAGAGGGATAAACTTATTAGGATTTTAGCAGTCTTCCTTCTAGTGTAATTAATATTTAGAATGATATTCAATAATTACTAGAACTTTGTTTTGGTAAACCAAAAAAATATTTAGAATTGGTGAATGAATTAGTAAATATCTCTATAGATTTAGGAGAAACTATTTATCATTTCATTGGTAGATTTATTAAATTACAATAAAAGATTATACGTGAAATTAGGTGTACAAAAAGGTTGTCTAGATTGTATTTTTATAATGATTTACCTTTAAAATAGAAAACGGATTTAGAGGATAAGGGCATTATGAATTATGATTAAATTATAATTTTTTGTATTGAGTATGAAAATAAATTGAGACACATTGGATTTAACGATAAATCTACAACATATTTAAATTTTGATAATGTAAATTTTTTAAAATCCCTTCATAGTCTTAGAAATGAGTTGGTCACCTTTAAAATATAATTGGATGATAAACCTTCTTCATCAGGTAAATATTCTTTAATACAGAAAGACAAAATGCAAGAAAATGTTCATTATTGTAATGTTTATGAATTGGATCATGATCCTAACACATGTATAGTTGTGTAGAAATTTAAAAGATATATTCAAAGAAAATATAGTATTTCCATTGACCTTGATTATAATATAAATATTTGTGGCACTGATGAGTCTTTAGATGAAATTAGATCTACAAATACTTATGTTATTAATACAAGGTAACAATATTATTCTTATCATAAGGATAACATAGATAACAATCAATCTTCTTCTAAAAATTAAGATAAAAGCAAAGGTATGCAAAATCATGCTACAATTAGTTCCTCACAAAATAAAACTTTATCTATTGGATTTAGTAATCCTCAATACCCTCCTTATAAGTCCAAAAATTGCATGCATATGCATCATCCAAATGTAGGAGCTTATAATATTATTGATGATTTTACTTCTATAAAGGAAAGATTTTCATTATTACAAGTTGTTGGTTTGTTAGGACAATTTGATAAAATAAATGATGCTATTAAAAATCCAAATTTTAAGGATATTTTAGGATTTCAACAAGAAGATAAAAATTAGGAACAATCTCATTATGTTGTCTATGCATAGATATATGATCCTCCTACTGATTACATACCTCCTTTTTATGTATCAGTTAAAATTGTAAATAAAATCATAATAATTATATTTTAGACATAGGTACATCAAATAATATAATGCCAATATTTATTGTTGATTAATTAGGAAACTCTTATGAAACAAATAATAGGAAACTCACAACTTTTGATTATTGCCAAATGAAAAGTTGTGGTAAATTTTGAGATCTTGTTATCAAAATTTATTAGGATGAAAGGATTAGATGTATGACTAACATTCAAATTTTATATATTTCTAAGATTTATGCCATGCTTTTAGGTAGAGATTTGTCAAAGGCAAATGGTGTATTTGTTAGGAAAGATACAAGATGGGTTCTAGTAGGAAATAAGATTGTTTTTATTCTAAAAAAAGATTGGTCTAGTAATCCTATCGATTCTTTACCTCCTAATGTTGCTTATGTAGAAATATAAATTGGTACGTATTAATTATTTACTCTTGATGAACTAAAAAAATAGTAACAAAATATCTTTTTTTAGGAATGATTTATGGTCTTTATATTTTGATGGTTCTTATTCGCATGATGATAGTGGTGCAGAAATTTGTCTTATGTATCCTATAGGAAAAATATTTCATTATGCTTAAAAATTATCTTTTGACATTAATAATAACACAAAAAATTTTAAAGCTTTATGTTTAGGCTTAGAAAAAGCATAGAGCTAAATGTTAAACAATTGAAAGTCTTTGGTGATTATAAATTAATGATCAAATAAGTAAGGAAAGTTTATAAAAAAAATCAAATTAACATTGATTGATATACTCAGGGTTTGGGTTGTACTTGAAAATTTTGAAGTTTTTAATATTAGTTCATATACTTAGAGAATTTAATATACGAGCTGATAAAATTGTTGTTTTTATCTCGAATCTTACTTTGAGTGAAATAGAACCTGCTGTTGATTTTACATTTTAAGAAAATTTTAGACCTAAAATTATTGATTTAAATGAAAATTGACCGATTTTTAATTGTGATGAACATATTTATGTTTTTATAAAAGGCAATTATTTTTAGGAACAATGACTATGTGTTTAACTTTGAAGATTATTTGCATCTAAATACTAATAAATTACTTGTTGGTTTCGTGAGTTTGGAATCAATGTTCACCCATAATGATCAACCTAAGATATCATAGACTGAAGAACCTTTTAGAAGAATTATTGGAGAGATTATTCTAATAAATCTTGGAACTAAATGAAATACAAAACAAAGTTAGAAGTAATGGATAATATAATAATTATCCAATTAATTTATTAAAAACACATACATCCAAATATATAGGCATATGCTCTCCTACAAAGGAGGAGACTAGCCTTAACAAATTAGTTAAAAATCCCTATAATATCTCTAACAAATTTTTATTTACCCTATACATGAGTTACTCGTAAAAACTCACTAATAACTATAAATTATATTTAGTGAAAACTAATAACATTTCCCAACATTCCCCCCCTTAGTGAAAACATGGGAAGAATGTACATCTTTAATAACTGGAAACAAAATCATATGCCAATGCATACTTTTAGGTTTGCATACTACTATCTAAATCTTGATGCAAATGGCTACTACTATGTGAAGAATGCATCCTACATTTAATCCATGTGAACGTAATGAATGTTTCCCTAGCTGATCATCTTCATAAAGAAGTATGATAGTTAGATGATCTATATAGTTAGCTTCCCTCCTATACAACTATTGCCATGTTCCATTATATCTACACTCTCCTTTTCTTCAGTCTATTATGGAAATGAAAACAATATTTTAATTTCCACACATCATACACACAAATTGAAAAAAAAAAATCATACCATAGAAAATAGAATTTACCACATCACATGGGCCCTACCATTGATGACCTAAGAAAGGCTATAGAAATCTCCTTCCTCCATGCCTTCAAAATTCTGCATATTTATTTAGTATAGATAGTCTTCACAATTAGGAGAAGAAATATCTTCATCTATAGAATATTCTTCCCAATCAGTTTCTTCAGTTAGATAAGCTTGTTGATCTATTTTATCATCAAGAAGATATTTTTCCCTTTTCTTATAGTTCAAAATTGCATGTCCTAATTATTTACAATAATAAAATTTGATTTTTCTTCTCGGAGGAACATGCTTTGAATTGTTCTTTTCCCTTTTTGAAGATGTGTTGGGTTTGTTATTTACATATAATACTTCCTCTTTTGGTTCTAAATGTTAATTTTGGTCAATAAGAGTAGAAATTAATCCTTCTAAATCAATGTTCAACTTTCTCAAAGTGAATACCATAATATAAAATCTCTTAGGCATGCTATTTAGAAGTATTGCTTTTAAATCATCATCTTTAACTTTTTCATTAATACCAATAAGTTGATTTAATATGGAGAAAACTTAATTATATGATCTTCCATATTTTCACTTTCTCCCATCTTCAAACCATATAATCTTTACTTTAATGTTTCCTTCACATTCTCTGCTTCAGATCCAAATAACTTGTTGAGTGACTCCCATATTTCTTTAGCAGTTTTTATGCAGTCCATGTGGTACAAGTATGCTTTTGATAAACCAAGACCCATAGTTATAAGGGCCTTTTGATCCTTATCATTCCATTAAGAAATTTATTTTTCATTTGTGGGTTTAGGTACATTAGGTTTGGCCACATCCCATAGATCCTTTTCTATTAGGTGTAATTGTATTTGTATCTACCACATATGAAAATATTGACCATCAACTTTCTTGATAAGACTATATCTCTCCATGGCAGATGAGTCACATAACAACTAGACATGGAAAGGAAGTAATGCTTAGTTAGGTTAAATCATCTACAAGACAAATATTTCTATGTTATACATATTTCTACATCACCTTTGGGTGAAATTATATATAGTGACAAATAAATTTGGGACGTAGAGATGTATCACAAAAAGTAATGATGAATTGAGATATGTTGAAAATAAGCTACAAATTTGAGTAATTTAATTTACCAATAATCTTTATATATCCATGTATAAAAAAAACCTGATCGGTGATAGACCAGAATGAAAAACACATTCAAAAAACAAAATGCATGGACAAATCATGTAAAATTTTAACTAGAATCTCAACGTGAGACTATGTTAGATGAAGGGCTTACATAGAATTTCTCTATCTTTCACAAGAGATCAAGGCATTGATATCTCTATCAACAAATGAAATACAAAATGGATTTGGAAATAATGGACAATATAATAATTCTTTGATTAATTTATTAAACACACATACATCCAAATATATAGGTGTATGCTCTCCTACAAAGGAAGATACTAGCCTTAACAGAGTAACTAAAAAATCCCTATAATATCTCTAACAAATGTTTATTACCCTATACTTGAGTTACTCAAAATAACTCACTAATAACTATAAACTATATTTAGTGAGCACCAATAACATTTCCCAACATTGAAGAGGATCCAAAGTTAGTTAATTTGGGAATGCAATGCTCATATGATGAGAAGGTAAAATTCATTAATATTTTTGCCTAGTCTTATAAAGACTTAAAAGGTTGTCATATTGATATTATAAGACATGATATCCCTATTAAACCTGGTATTAAACTTGTTAGGTATAAAATAAGAAGGATAAACCCTTTTCTCGAAGACACCATCAACAAAGAGCTTGATAAGATGCTTGATTGTGGTGTCATTTTTTATATAAAATATTATAAGTGGGTAGTTAATTTAATACTTGTATGTAAAAAGAATGGTGATATTAGATTATCTGTATATTTTAGATATTTAAACAAGGTTAGTGTTAAGGATAATTTTCCTCTTCCAAGTATTGATCAAATTCTACAAGTTACAGGTTTTGAAATGATGTCTTTACTTGATGGATTTTTTAGTTATAATCAATTATTTCTTAATTTAGATGATAGACATAAGATGAACTTCACTAATTGAAGAGGAAAATTTTATTTTAATAGGATGTCTTTCGGTCTCATGAATATAGGTGCTACTTTTCAAAGAGCTAGGCATGTAGTTTTTTTAGGATTTAATTGGTATTATCATTCAAGTTTACTTAGATGACCCCACAGTTCATTCAAAGAAAAGTAAGAAACATTTAGATTATCTTCATGAAGTTTTTAGAAGATGTTAAAAATATGGTATTTATCTCAACCCTAAGAATATATCTTTAGTGTTACTGAAGGCAAATTATTAAGACATCATTTCTAAAGATGGTATTTCAATTGATCCTAAGTGTATTAAAGTAATTAAAGAGCTACCATCACCTAAATATCAGTTTGGTCTTAGATATTTCTTTGGAAAAATAAATTTTGTGTGTAAATTTATATTAGATTTTACTGATAAGTCAAATCTATTATAATTTTTTTAAAAAAAATCAATCATATGTGTGGGATGTAGGAACTCATTATGATTTTAATAATGTTAAAAATGTCATTACAAGTGCACCAATATTTGTAAAGCCTGATTTATCTAAACCTTTCATTATTTACATGAATGCAATAGACAAAGCTCATGAAGATGCAAGGAAACACCATAAATTTGATTATCTATGGTTAGGACCATACAAAATTATTGTTGAACTTGGGAAAAATGCTTTTCATTTGTAATATATAGATGAGCATGGGTTGTGTTATTCAATCAATGGATATCATTTGAAATTGTTCTATCAATAACTCTTCCTTGCTTCTTTTTATTTTGTTTTATTTTTGGCTTGTTTTTCTTTCCTGTTGTTCTCTTATGAATGGATCAATATTGCTCACATTAGTGAAGTACTCATTATATATAAGGTAAAGTACAAGGAACTACCATATCATTATAATAATATAATTATGTTAATATATTTTACATGATAAAGTCTACATTCTTTATTTATAAGTTAGCATGAACTGACTATTAATGAGTTGAATGCTATTTGAGGCTTTTGTATTAGATTGTATATCTAACCCTAATTTCCTTATTTAATTTGTCATATTCGTCATTCTATGCTAACCAAACATTTCATCCCTGATAAATATATTATTAAAGAGGTTTGCATATAGCTGCTCGAGAAATTATTAAACCTATATTGTACTCTTAAGTGATTTATCCTTAAATAGGTTATTTATTATTGCTACCCATTTCATTACTAAAATTGGATAACAAGGTTACCAATGATATACCTATTTTTGGCACCCCTTTTTTTTGAAAATTTGAGCGTATTAAGTCATTTTGCCATATTGATGACTAATGTTGTAACACCTAAAACTACTTATGGGGGTCTTAGTTCATCACTTCATTTTAAATATTCATTACTATGTTGAATGATTTATATGACTACAACATATAATGAAGTTTTTACTTTAACATTTGAAGTGGTTTTGAAAGTAGTGATATAATGAAAACATTTAGTTTATATGTACAAATGCACATATGGTTTAATGATAATAGTTCAACTTGTCATGTGATCATAGTATTTTTGGTTGTATTTGTCTATTTCATTAGGAAATGAAGCATAGTTTCTATAAGTTTTGATTTGAGAAAGATTGGTATAGTCTGCTTTGATTCAAAAAGTTGTTTGATCAAGTAATATTTGTGATCATTAGGCTCAGATACAATTTTAAATGATATATGTTTTGATATCATTCATACTTCATATTGATATTTCTTCATATGAGTATAATTGTGAATCCTTTCAAGATATTATTATTTATATGTTTGATTTACTGTAAATCTAACATATAAATTAATTATTTGATTAAGGCTTGATCTCATATTTGAAATTAAGTGCTAAGATCTAAATATCTAAACCTATGTGTTTGACCTATGGGCAAGGTTTCTAAGTTGGTGGTAACATTGATGAATTTCCTAAGGTGGTGAATCATATGAATTATAATGTCCAACTTTAAGGATTATATTTTGAACTTGAGTTTGAAGTTAGGCTTTGATTTACCATGTTAGCTAGTAGTGACACCATGAGTGTTAATTGGCATGAGGTTTATTTTGATATAGTATATAGTTAGATATCATTGGGTTTTATTTGCATTTGTGGATTTTATTGAATTTGTTTTTGATGTACATGCATCGATCAATGGTTATTAGTAGGTTTTAGTGGAAAGTTTATTTTTTATTAAATTTGGTAGAATTGTGTAAGTGTTGGCTGAACCGCCAACTAAGTATTATCAGACTTGGCATTGAATGGAATATTGACACATAAGTTTGAGTAGTTAATGCTCGCTTTGAAGCATATAAAAGATTAGTTTTATATTTTAGTTGGCCATTATTTTTCAATCTCTTGGTGGAAGCACCACTCTATGAGTAATAAGAAGCACTTAGAAGGAAATACATGAAAATTTAATACATTTTTAAGCAAGGTAAGATATTATTGACTAGTTCTCATTCAAAGTTCAGATTTAAAGGTTTAAACTTAAAGTGATTGCATGAAAATGAAGATACAGTTTGGGAAGTTATCTGAGTTATATTTTATGAAATTTTACATGGTTTGAAATGCATGCAAAAGCTTTGAGTTTGTAGTTGGGTTATATTTAAAGCCTTCGAGTTTGTTTTCATCTTCATAAAATTGTTTTTTTAAAAGAACACAGGTTTAATTTATCTACATGACTCCATTTCTTTGAAAGGTTTTTATGTAATTTCCAAAGTTTCATAATGGAAAATTAGCTGGGTTTTTGTTAGAATATGAAGACATTTTCTGAGTTTTTGGTTGGAAATCTTGAAATATATATTTTTTCATTATTTATTAGCCTTCGATTTAATAGATGGTAATAAAAGGCATATGTATAAAGTTGCATGTTTGATTATTATCATAATATTTGATGGGTATTGGGTTTTGAAATAAAACCTTTGATAATCCTATCCATAGATTGAAGGTTGGTTCAATAGATGTTATAATCATGATGTCATATTTAGTATCGGGATGACTTTTTCATATTTTTTTATGCAAGTTTTTATAAGGAAAACATGAGTTTATTAACAAATGGAATGTGAGTTGCAGTATTGAATCTTTGTTTTTTACAAGATTTTAGTTTCATGTTTTCTGCATTGTTGTATTTGAAATTGTCAAAATTGGAAATGATTATCGTTTGAAGATTGTTTTTAAGTAATTCAAAGTTTCTCAAAATTTTAAATAAAATGTGAATGTATTTGAATCATGCCTATAAATGTTTGAATTTTGAGTAAGACTAGAAGTATCATTTTATCTAGATGTTGACCATATATACTAGTTATAATGTTATTCAACAAAGTATATGCAAAGATTATATTTTGTTATAATAATTGCAGTCATAATTCAATTTTTTTCATCATGAATTGATTTAGAATAATTGTTGTCTATGAAGATGATATTTAAATTTTTCAAACACATTTGTTAATGGGATATTAGTTTGTTTAGTTGGCAAAGACATTTGGTTTCAGGAATAATATATATTTTTGTATTGAACATTGGCATGTGTCAGTTTTATGATAGATGGAATAGATATTTGACATTTGAATACAATCAAGATTTTATGATAGCATAAGAAGGGCATTCTAATTTTAATGACTATTTGGGATAAATAGCTTATTTTAACCAACATTAAAGTATTTGAAATAAGATTTATGGTATTAATTCAATCTAATTTATTGAAACTTGTGTATAATATACAATAAATTCTTCTTCAAAATTAGATAAGACTTAATTTATTAAGTTTGATATATTGTAGTATGTTGATAGTTTTTAGTTCAGAGAATAAGCAGGGTTTGATTTGGTTCAAATTTTAGTATAATGTCAAGTTGGAATCCACCCAATTCTCATAATTCATCTAATAATAATTGGGGACATAATCAAGAATGGCATAAAGAGGATACACCGCTACAAAGATATGTTTCTAGAGGTAAGAATTTTCAAGGTAGAAGGAATGGTAGGGCCTTTCTTAGACTTTATAATCCTAGAACATGCATGCCAACACATTTTAATGCTTCTAACCCTACCTTATAAAATGTTTTAAATGCTTTGCCTTTTAATCCTACCAATAATTGAGGTAATATAGGTTAAAAAGGTCCTCCTTGGAGAGATCATTCTCATAGATGAGGAACTCCAAGTAGTTCCTTTAAATATATGCATACTGCCTTATAGTATGATAAAACTGTTACTCCTCATCACTCTCATTAATATCGAGTACCTATTGGTGTAGGCCTTTTTCCCGTTAGGTTTTGCCTAAATGGTTGTATTATATTGCTTAGGGAACTAGGGTTTATTTGGGTTACTTGGGAAGATTAGTCCCACATTCACTAGAATGTGTGGTATCTTACCCTCTCCAACTAAGATATGCACCTCTCTCCCTTCATATTTATAATGCAGTATATTGTGTGGATTATTGGATCATTCGTGTCTTGGTGCAATTATTTCTCTTTGCTTTCATTCTTGTAGTTGCATGTGTTTTATCTGTATTATCTTGAATAATAAATGTCTTATATTGCATCTTGAGTCAATGCATTCATTTGGATCAACATTCCTAGATCTCATTCTGTTATGGTATCAAAGTGGATCTAGATCTAAGGATTGCCAATTTTTTTTTGCAAGTTTTCATTTCTAATCTTGGGTTCATTTGATTTTGGTTTAGATCTCTCAAGTTTAACATTTGCATTCTATTGTATTAATTACACAAGGAGATTTCTTGTAGATATAAGGGTTTGAATCCATTATTAATTGTGCTATTGAGATATTCAAGCCTCTAAATGTATTAGCGTTTGCATCAACTTGTGAGGATTTGAATTCTTATCTAGAGGCATTTTTTTAGATTTGTAGAATCTAGGTGGCATTAGATCTTGGCATTGGAAGAAAAAATCTTGAGTTTGACACTAAAATTATATGCATTGGCATCATTGTTCTTATTATTTATACATTGACATATTGCTAAGGTCATTTCAGATCTATATAAGCATGTTGGAAGGAAGTATACTCTCAAGAGAGGTATTGAAGTCTTGTTTTGTTACTGCTTGTTGGCAGATCTAAGGCAGAGGCATTGGACCAGAAGTCCAGCATCATTTTCTACCATTATTGCATTATATTCTATGTAAGTATGTAGTTGATGGATCATGGATGGACTCCCCAACAAGACATATGTGTTTATTTTTGTGTGGCATAAGATCTGTGCATAGATTGTGGAAAAATGTGTTTTGAATAACTATTGGTGAGCTTGTATCCATCCTGACATGTGTGTGAGAACCCTTTGCTTGAGTCTCACATCTCAGCTTCCATAGCTTTACTAACTCTCCATTAGATCCTTACCACCTGTAGAGACTCCACTTGTGCTCCCAGGCCTATGAATACACCAACACAACTACCTTTACAGATTTGATCTACCTCTGACTATTTGTTGCTAGTCCTCAAAGGAGAAAAATAGATGAAGCAGTGTAGCCTTGGTAGATCTAAAGTTTTGATGTGGTGAGTAGCTATGATCAGAATATCATTCTATTTTTTACATCACCTTTTGGGCATATTAATAACTAGTTCTGCTCCTTGTTAGCCATCTATTCTCTCTATTGGCACCCAAACTTCTCTTTGGTTCTCCCATGGTGGTGTCATAAAAATTCTACTAGTCTTTTCACATGGCGGTGCCAAACTTTTCTTCTTTCATTTACAAAAGATAAAAACCTAAAAGTTTTGCCCTAAAAATATTAAAAATTAAAGCTTGTTTTAATTTTATTTAAAATAATTTTATGTATTTTTTAATTAAACACCTTCAAATAGACTTTTTGATAAAAATTTCATTTAGGGGTGACTAGGCCAAGTATTTTTGATTTTTTTGACATGAGGATGTTTGGGGTTTTTTAATGGTTCCAATAAGTAGTTGGAAGGCATATTTTACCTTGCCCAAGGGTACTTTATTTTAAGTTTCAAGTGCAAGTTTTTAGTCAATAGGCTTATTTATGGGAAATCATATGGTTAATATCTTGCAAATAGAAACTCAAAATTGAGTACTATATTTTTCAAAAATTTTAATTTTTTTATTTCCCATGAATTGGGATAATTTTAATTGTAAAACACATTATTTTATAAAGTGCCAAAATATGGGGGGGCTACCTACTGATTGTCTTAGGGAAGTTGTTGTGGGCCCTACATTCTCTATCATGTGCACATTTAATTTTCATAACTATTATCTATGCCCATTTAATGACTAATTTCATAGATTGATCTTGTATTCCTAGACACATTATCAATAGAGCATGACATCCATTTGAGCATACATTGTCGCTTATACACTGATTGATCTCTTTTGATTGGACTCAATTTTGATGTTGTCTAAAGTATATTTATAGAGTGTGAATTTTTACTCTCAGTTGTGATTTTCTTGTTGTCTTCACTCAGTCATGTTGACCCCATTTGAGAAACTCTAGATGAAAAGAGTTATTTTGTCTCTAGTGATCCTTCTTAAGAAGGAAAATTATGCTTCATGGCGTGCTTACATAGAACACTTGCTCACACACAAGAATCATATTCTATTCTTGTATGGACAAATTCTTGTACCCACTGATCCTATTAAATTTGATAAGTGGGATAATACTTGTGACAAGTTTTTTTCCACTCTATTACTACATGTTTTTATGGATCTTTATTTCCATGTGGAATATTCAAAGTGTCCCAATACTATTTTGAGCATTCTATAATGTTTTTTTAGAGATCCTACTGAGACTTACATCACTCATCCTCCTCCACTACCTATCATCTATTCAGAGATAGTTGTACTCTCACCTCTTACTTATATTTATTATGATGACATATCCATGGTGGATAATGTTCTTCTATATATCGAGCCACCACTATAAGATGAGATTTTTCCAGACCTTAATTATCCTATTATAGATTCTACTTCCATTTTTATGTCAATTATTGCTCTTTCATAACCTTCACAACCTTGCACTTTGGAGGACTCCACTATTTACAGTATGAACACAGCTATTATGAGCATCGATGACTCATCTCTTCCTATGGAATTTATTTCTTCAATTGGTGAGTCATGTTTCACTCTTCACATATAAATTCTTTTAGTGAATGTTTCATGTCATTCTTTTGATTAGTTCACTTTTGTGGTATTAATTTTAGATTATGCACACATTCTTTCTAGACCCATGCCACATATATGATTTAGACCACATTATATTCATACTACTACCTTAATCTTCCATTGTGGAATGGGTAGAATTTCATTACATACATCAATTTAGTCCTTTGCCAAAGGGAAGAAACATTTTTTGATGTGGATGGATCTTTTACAGTCTTCAAGTAAATGATCTCATCATCGACCTTTGTCATCTTGCAAGCTATACTTAGAGTACTAATTTCATCATCATCATTTTGGGGGTCTTTTAGCCTCCTCTTCTTTATTTCTCTCTTTGGGGGGGAGTTTTTCCCATTGAGTTTTCTCTTCTCTATGTATGAGGAAATGTATTGTATATGAGTACCTTATCAGGTCCTTTTGTCAGGACCTATTCTTTGTATCATCACCCACCTAAGATATGCTTATGGGGGGTGTTAGTGTAGGCATTTTTCCCACTGAGTTTTGCCTACATGGTTGTATTATCTTTCTTAGGGATTTAGAGGTCATTTGGGTTACTTGGGAAGATTAGTCCCACATTCACTGGAATGTGTGGTATTTTTCTATTTTCAACCTATATATGCACCTCTATCCCTTCATATTTATAATGTAGTACTATGCAGTATATTATGTGGATTATTAGAGCATTCGTGTATTGGTGAAATTATTTCTCTTTGATTTCATTCTTGCAGTTGTGTGTGTTTGCTTTGTATTGTCTTGAATAATACATGTCTTACAATTCATCTTGAATCAATGCATTTATTTGGATCAACATTCCTGGATCTCATTCTGATAGAACTTATATCCCAAATCAAATTATAGTTGAGTGATAAATTATATTCCCATGCCCTTGTGCCACTCAATAATAAGCTTCCATCACTTAAACATGATAATTGAGTTGTAGGTTGTTCTAAGTTAATCCTTGATAATATTCCTTCCCACATACTTGAGCAAGAAAAGATAGTTTCTTCAAAGGTTAAAAAGAAAGAGATCATGTCTTTAGCATTTCATATGATCACCAAGATGGTTAAAAAAGTAAAATTAGAAGTTGATGATGAATACAATAAGGGTGGTATCAAATTGGTAAAGTTTCTAACTAAAATAATGACTTACACTGAATATGTGACATATAGGGGTCATGTGTTGATTGAAATGTTGTCTAATATGGAAGATGAATGGATGGATTGTTAAGTTATGTTGTTTATTTTAATTCTTTTAGATTCTTTGATCATAACATAGTATTTTGATGATGGATATTTTTATTTGATACCTAAGCTCATTTAAACTTACACAATAGTTGATATTTTGATTTTGGACATATATTATTATATTTGATGGTTTAATGCATATGAATTTAATATTTGATGTATTTAATTTTATTTAAATTTCTTAGTTAATGATAGTATTTAGTATAATCATTTATTTAAGTGATAATAATAAGGCCCCCCACCCATTTAGAGTTTATCTTCGATCTATTAACACTTAATTTTGATCTTATAGACTTATTTAAGTTTTAAATATAAGTTAAATTATAACATAAATTAATTAAATTTCTTAAAAGTAAATTATACTTAACAAATAACTAACAAAAGTTAGTTATAACTTATTCTTCAACTATCTCTTGAGGGTATTGTTATAAAAAAGATCAAGGTGACATATCAAATAGAAAAATATTACAAAGATATTCTTAAATATTTGAATTGCTTCAAAGTTCCTTCATCATTCTCTTTTTTGTGCAATATCTATGAGATAATATAATTTTTGCAGATAGACTACTGACACATTCTATGACAGTTAAGTAATACGCTTAATCAGTGGAGGTACATCTAGATTTACTGTTTAGTTTATAAATCAACTATTTGAATGCTAATAAGTTTAATATCTTATGGTGATTGTAGATATACAATCATATGAGCAGAATCCAAAGTACTCAGTGTAAATAGTTTTGATTACATCATTGTGTGAAACATATTATCAACCCATTCAAATTGTATTAGTTGTCATTTCTAAAGACTTTTGTTGTTAAAAAATTTCTCAATAAAATATCTCTTACTTTTGATAAGATGTCTCTTTTAAATACTCACAAATCTATTTTATTTATCTTAGTTATTTAAATAGTTTATGTTTTCTTTCCATTGTAGATGATATAGAGTTCAGTTTGGAAAAAGGTTCCAAGTTGTGACAAAATCTCTTCTATAGCATAGATCTCATTGAGAGCTTTTCATCACTTTTCACAGTTTACAAAATGGACATTGTATGCCCAAGTTATAGGTTGCTAAAGTTATTTTATGATAGGGAAAATAACGAGGGGCTACAATGCGAATGTGATAAGTGGACCAATCACCCATTGACACATGGCAGTTAGTTTTATACATTCATGTAAAAAATTTGGTTGGTGTTTCTTTTGATTTCAGCCTCCAGTCTTTGACAATGGTCGTATGGAGAACCGTGGGCCTGCTATTGGCTCGCTAGGGGACCTTAGTGAGGGTCGACACACTTGATTAAGGAGGGGTGCCTTGGCCTTCATCTCACAATGCTATGTATTTATATTTGCTTTTAAATCATAATTTTGTACCCATTGAATGCATGTGGGACAAATCAATTATATGTTTTTTAAAGCTTTTTAATTTCTTTGGTAATATTTTACTTACCAAGCCCCATACGTCACATGGGAGAAACCAACATGCCATGCCACCTTTAATTACTATGCCGAGCCATAGACCTCGAGATAGAATGCCATGCATTGGAAACCATGAGAAATGCATGCCACGACTGAGTACCTCATGGAACATGAGAAGAGGGCATGGAGATTAGCATATATGCTAAGATTGGTGCACTAATCAACAAACCATGCTAAGCTTGGTGCCTTGAGCCCACCAAAAGGGGCGTCAATAATATAGAAGTTGACTGCCTAACTATTAAAAGCCACAAAGGTGATTTCATTTTCCAAATGTGGGATTAAAATGGATAGCCCAAGTGCCTAAATAGAAGGCCGATGACTTGAGCCTATGACCTCCCATGTAAAAGGGATAGGCCTTGACTGCTTGAGCTATGGGTTCACAAACAATATAAAAGGCATGAACTTGTATTTGAATTTAACCTTTGTAGGACTGTGTAATTATTTTTAAGAGGTCGAGAGCTAGTTTAAGCTTGGAGATAGCTTAAGCAAGTGGATTATAATCCAATTTTTGACCTATATACATAGAAGGTAAGTCTTTCAATTAAGTTTTGTAATTGAAAAACAATGTTATTATTATTATTTGGATAGATCAATAGTTTGAGTGAAGGGACCAAAGCAATTTTAGATAGGGATTGAAGACTGAGGAAGGATTTTGGGAGATCAAGCTTGAGTTTATTAGTGTAGGTGGAATTCTTGGATAGAGATCAAACCTGAGGAAATTTGTGCAGCATTTCAAAGAATTTGTAAGCCATTTTTTGCGTAAATTTAATAGAAATGGTCATCACTATTGGGCGGACCCAGAGATGTAGGCAAGATATGTTGAACTCCGTTATCAATGTTGGATGGTAATATTGTCTTTATTTGCATGTTTTAAATTCAATTTTTTTGATTTTTAATTAATCAAAAACACATGCAATTTTTAAAAATTGACAATTTATGACATTTGATTTAAAACAAAAACTAGTTTAATTGGTGAATGGAAGTTAAAAGTCTTGTGACGGTTCCAATCCAATTTGAAAACTGAAAACATTTTTGCCAAACAATTTACAAGTTCCTTTGAGTATTTTCAAGAATTTTTTAAGTTTGAAAAATTTAGAATCCATAGTTTTAAAACTTCACTTTGAGTTTATCAGTGTAGTTTATGGATCAAAATTGGTATCAGAGCAGTTAGAAAGCTAGGTTAGCTTCTGATTGTGTGATTTGACAATTGTTTTTAGTTTATTGGTTATCAATATCACTTGATTAGATTATAGTGTGCAGTTGTAGAATCAGTGTGTTTGCAAGAAACCATGGGAAAGTTGTCACATAAAGCCAAGATTGATGATCTTGAAGCCATCAACACCCAGATCTAGGAAGAGAATGCTTTTTTGAAAGCTCAATTATACTCCTTGAATGAGGAGATTGCCAATTTGAAATCAGAGCTTGAATTTAAGGATGAGCTCTTGATCAAATTGCAGTGTGGTGAACCAAAGAAGGCCATACCTTCTACTTTAGATGCAGAGACTATGATTGAATGCACTGTAAGTTATTCATCACAAAATTCATCTACTTCTTTCTATTTAGATTCGGATTCAAGTAATGATATTTTTGGTATTTTTAAACAACACACTAAAGGTATAGGATCCAAATTGTTGATGAAAATGGGCTTTAATGGAAGAGGTCTTGGTTGAGATGGCCAAAGAATTACTAACCCAATACAAGTAGAGCATAGATCTCTTTATGCAGGTTTGGGTTACACTAGTGAGCAGGTGGATATTGGAGAAACTTCCTCCATGGCTAAAGGAAGACAAGCTTCTGATAGCAAAGGTCCGAAGCCACTAGTAGAGCATGTGTAATGTAAGAGGACATGAAGATGAGGTATTGAGATTCCACCTCCTAGATCCTACACTAGAGTTAACACTAAATCTTCTGATCCACTTCTTATGTTTAAGAAATTTGGATTTAACATTTAGAAGATGATGCAATCATTTCCTTGCACTTTTTGTGGGATGCATAAACACAGTGTTGCATTTTGTTGGAAGAGACATGCTTTGATTAAGTAGATTGTAGGTGTTAATAGCCATTGTCAACAAGGCAAATCAAGAAGAGGTAAAAGGGAGACCTCACCTAAGAAGGTTGTTTTCGCTCATTGCCATAAGAGTGGACATCGGATTGATCATTGTTTTAAACTTCAATCATCTTCTCATTCTAAACATGGTAAAACTAAGATGATTTATCAACCTGTTAATAAGGTCAATGAAGTTAAATCAATCCATAATAATGTTAAGGAATCCACTAAGGAAATCAAGTTAATTAGATAGAAAATTTGATTAAGTGGATTTATAATACAATCATTTTTCAAAGCATTGTTAAGAATTATGTTAAAGGAAAGAACAAGCTTTGATGATGCATTAGTAGAGCTTGTAAGAACACTTTGAGATAGGTTTATCATTTGAAGTATTTCAATTCTCACCTTATGTTTAACAACTCTATGTTTTGGAACTCCTATTTATGTTGAGTGAGTTGTCTGTAGGACTTGAACTCATTTGATCAATTGGAGATAATAACAAAATGCATGTTGTGGGTTGAGTTAATTTCCTTGTAACACTTTCTCATATTTAACTACTATTTTTAGAATGTATCTATTTTTGGCACATGGGTGTATAGATGCATTATAAGACCCTATGGGCATGTTTGAATGTTAGGCAATATACACTTTATGTTGTTTGCATTTTCTTAGCATATAAGTCCCATATCAGGGCATTGTATTACAACATGTCCACACCATTTATTGTATGTTGTCAGCATTAACAAACTTGTTTTGTAGTTACATTGGGAATTGTTTCAATTTATTGACAGTTCATTGCTTTATAGGATGTGACATGGGCAGACAATTTTGGTATTTTGTGATCATTTATTGGCAGTTGCAGATTCCTTTACTCATGCCATGTTGTAGGAATTTTTAGTTGAGTTGTGAATCATTTATTTTTTAATGTTTATCTCTTTGTTGTGATTGGGTTCTATGTGATATGAGTAGTATACCAGTTACTATTTTTTAGGAGATAGTGGACTTTTGGAGACCAAAAGCCTCTTTTATAGGGAGGTGTGATCTGGAGTTCAATTTGGAAAAAATTTCCAAGTTGTGACAAAACCTATTGCACAATGTAGAGCTCATTGAGATCTTTCCATCACTTTTCGTGGTTTACAAAATGGGCACCGTATGCCCAAGTTATAGGCTGCTGAAGTTATTTTGTGATAGAGAAAAAAAAGAGGTGTCACAATGCGAATGTGACAAGTGGACCAATCACCCATTGACACATGGTGGTTAGTTTTGTACATTCATGCAAAAAATTTAGTTTTTGGGGGTCCTCAATGAGGGTCGACACACTTGATTAAGGAGGGGTGCCTTGGCCTCCATCTCACAATGCTATGTATTTGCATTTGTTTTTAAATCATAATTTTGTACCCACCGAATGCATGTGGGATAAATCAATTGTATGTTTTTTAAAGATTTGTAATTTCCTTGGTAATATTTTACTTACGAAGTCCCATATGTCACATGGGAGAAACCAACATGCCACACCACCTCCAATTACTATGCCGAGCCATAGACCTCGAGATAGAATGCCACGCATTGGAAACCATGAGAAATGCATGCCACGACTGAGTACCTTATGGAACATGAGAAGAGGGCATGGAGATTAGTGTATATGCTAAGATTGGTGCACTAATCAACAAACAATGCTAATCTTGGCACCTTGAGCCCACCAAAAGGGGCGTCGATAATGTAGAAGCTGGATGCCTAACTATTAAAAGCCACAAAGTTGATTTCATTTGCTGAATGTGGGATTAAAATGGATAGCCCAAGCGCCTAAATAGAAGGCTGATGACTTGAACTCATGACCTCTCATGTAAAATGGAAAGGCCTTGACTGCTTGAGCTATGGGTTCACAAATAATATAAAAGGCATGAACTTGTATTTGAATTAAACCTTCGTAGGACTATGTAATTATTTTTAAGAGGCTGAGAGCTAGTTTAAGCTTGGAGATATCTTAAGCAAGTGGATTATAATCTAATTTCTAACCTATATACACAGAAGGTAAGCCTTTTAGTTAAGTTTTGTAATTAAAAGAGAATGTTATTATTATTATTTGGATAGACCAATAATTTGAGTGAAGGGACCAAAGCAATTTCAGAAGGGGATTGAAGACTGAGGAAGGATTCTAGGTGATTGAGCTTGAGTTTATCAGCATAGGTGGAATTCTTGGATAGAGATCAGACCTGAGGGAAGTTGTGTAGTTCAAATAATTGTAAGCCATTTGTTACACAAATTTAATAGAAACGGTCCTAAATGTTGGGTGGACCTGGAGATGTAGGCAAGATATGCCAAACTCCGTTATTAATATTGGATGGTAATATTGTCTTTATTTGCATGTTTTAAAATCATTTATTTTTATTTTTAATTAATCAAAAACACATGCAATTTTTAAAAATTGACAATTTACGACATTTGATTTAAAACAAAAACCATTTTAATTGGTGAATGGAAGTTAAAAGTCTTGTGATGGTTCCAATCCAATTCAAAAACCGAGAACATTTTTGCCAAATAATTTGCAAGTTCTTTTGAGTATTTTCAAGAATTTGTTAAGTTTGAGAAATTTAGAATCCATAGTTTTAAAACTTCACTTTGAGTTTATCAATGTAGTTTACGGATCAGTAGATTTCTATTTATTTGGGTCTAAATTAAATTAGTTATTTAATTACTTAAAATTTAATTTAATTTTATTTGTTATTTATCTCATCTTTGCATTACTCATCGATTAGTTTATTAATCTTTCATTTATTCTCATTTTTGTAGTTGGTTCAAATTTGATTGTTATTTATTTAGCTTTACGTTGTTTATTTAGGATTGTTGTCTTACTTTTTTTTTGAATTAATTTTTTTACGTCTAAATTAAGTAATTTTAATTCATTTCTATTTATTTAGAGTTATAAGTATTAATTTTTTTCTTAGATTTAGTCTTATGTTTTAGATCAAGTTAGTATTAGTTTATTAATTTTGTTTAGTTAGGCATTTGTTCTGTCTTCTCTTATTTGCTTAGCTTTCTGCATAGTATAGTTTTATTTCTTATTAAGTAGGTGTTTGCTTGACTATGCTAGTTGGTATTTCTATTTCTTTCTTTGATTTTTATCTTCAGTTGTTTTTCTTGTCTTTTGGTTCTTTCTATTTCTTTTATTTGGATCTATCTTGAGCACAACTTGAATATCAAGTTAGTATTAGTTTATTAATTCTATTTAGTATTAATTTGTTTACGTATTAATTTGTTTTTATTATATTTAGTATTAAGTTTTATATCAAGTTAGTATTAGTTTATTAATTCTATTTAGTTAGGCATTTGTTCTTTCTTCTCTTATTTAACTAGCTTTATACATAGTTTAGTTTTCTTTTTTATTAAGTAGGTGTTTGATTAATTATTCTAGTTGTTATTTTTATTTTGTTCTTTGGTTTTAATTATTAGTTATTTTTATTGTCTTTTGATTATTTATATTTGTTTTCTTTGGATATATTTTGAGCACAACATGAATATCAAAAGATTGTAGACAAGTTGATAAATAGGTATATTTTAAGGAACATATATCTTTTCTTCAAGAGATTATCTTATCCATAGGTTTTCTCTGTCAGATAGGTTAGATTAATTAAACATAATTTGTTTCCTTCATTTGATTCAAAGTAATATTGAATTTATAAAATTATAATGGAGTATCATTTGATATTTAACATACTTATTATTTCCTAGAATATTTAAACAACCCATTGCACATCTATAAGATCATTTGTGACTTATTATATCCTAACTATTAGACTAGTATGATTCCATCTTAACCTTCACGATATACTAAAGTGTTGATTTGTTGATGTGACAATTTTTATCATCAACAAAACCCTTGTAAATAAATGATTGACTAGATGGAATGTTTTTTTGATGATGGGATTGACCTCAAGATTTGGTAGAGCTTCATTGCACTTGGGAGATATGATGAAATGTGAGTGGGAACCTTCCATTTATAAATTTCCTAAACTAATGAGAACTGTTGATCTTGTTTGAAGATCAAGGGTGGAGGATTGGTCCTCATCCTCATAAATGAGGGGAGTTGGAGGATTAAATGTCAGAGGTTTGAGTATGTAAGGAGAATCATTGATGAGGCATGGGTTATGGCATGCCTTGGAAGATGGGGGATTACACAGGGATTTGAGGGAGATTGACTTGGGTATTATGTAAGACTTGGGATTTAGGGATGTGATGTGATGACAAATGGGTAGATGAGGTAATCACATCATGGATTTAAGATAAGAAATAAGATCTATTTAATTTAAGAAAACTTTAAATGTGCATGGATTATAGTATCATATAATCAACATGATTAATTAGTGTGATTAGTCAGGATTGTATTCTTGTTGGGATGGGGTAAGGTTATGATAGGTATATGATTATTTGGCTAGGAGGAGATTAATAGTGGTTAATCTAGGGATGTTAGTGTAGATATAGGATTGATTTAGGATTCAGGGATGTTGTTAGTACAAAACTAGTAGATAGTTATAATCGACATAAAGTGTCAAAATTTAGGTGTCTACAACTACTAATGATGAAGTTGGGGATTTTTTTGGTTGGAAAGGGTGAGTTAGAAAAGGATAAATAATTTAAAGAACTGATTATATAAGGGGATTCAAAGGGTATTATAAATGCAATGCTAAAGGGAATGACTTCTACCTAGAAATTAGAAAACATTTATTTTAGAACTAGAAAGTTAATAAGACACTTGACCTTTATTTATTTTTAGTGTTGTTTTCATAATCCAATCAAGGAAAAGATATTTTATCAAATGCAAGTTTAGATCTAGATACCTCAATGTCAATGTGTAATAGTGACCTAAGTGACTGGGTGGATTTATAAGGAATTTTAAATTATGAGGACAAAGGGGGGATTAAGTTCAAGAGGAATGTTCGTTGAAAGACAATTTTTTAAAGGTTTAAACTTCTAGTTGTATTTAATTTAAGATTTAGCACTTCATTACTATATTTTTATGTTGCTTCCACATGAATTAGTCTAAAAAATTAAGAGATTGTAATTATTATTTTTTTCTCAGTGTTTCTACAAAGGTGTTGTTGAAGAATGATTTTAGTTTTGTCTTTTTTGGCTTCAAAAACTCTTGGTCATAATATGGAGGACATATAAATATGTAGTGGATCTAATTCTACAATTTTTTGATATTAAATGATTTTTTCTAAATAAAAAGCTAGTGATTACAAATTTTTTTAGTTGTGGCTCATACAAAAAAGTTGGGCAATGGATGCAAAAGTTTTTAGTATATGCACTAATAGATCTAGGTAGGGATTGTAGAAAACTAGCTTTTTGAATAATTTTTCCAAGCTACAAAATATAATAGAAATTAGTTGAGTAAAATTTAGGTTTGTGTATGTGGAAGAGTCTGTGTTATGGTTATGGATGTTTCTAGATAGTGGTTAAGGAATATTTTGGGTTGTGGCTGTAAAAAAATAGATTTTGTTACGTAATATCTAAATTTTAGCTCGAAAAGACTAATTTCAAGCAGTTTTTATATTTTTAATTTTATGCTTATGTGTCTTATTGGAAAAGAAAACTTGAATTTCTCTTATTGGGATTTATGTGGATTGTTTTATACCACTATCCTATGCAATTTGAGGCCTTTTTAACCTTTTTATCAAAGTCTATTTGTAAGCTTTTAAATAAAAAGGTTAATGTTTTTGGTATTTATAGTGTGAAAAATGTAAATAATTGTAGGGATTTTTTTAAAATATTAATGAAATGGTGAGGGCTCCATAAACCCTCCATTTATGTATTAAAAAACAATAATTCTAGTATTTTTTAATGCGTATGTTTCCAATGATGTTACCGATCCAAAGTTTGATGCTATGAATGAAATTGATTCTAATAATTAGTTTGAAAAAAATCCCTAAGAAATTTGATATTATGAACTTACTTGTCATTGAATAACAAAATAAGATAATTAAGGATAAGGAATATACACATGGGTATTATATCAATGTTATTTTGATTTTTTTAAATTTGCTTATTGGAGGTTCTTCTTCTACATTGTGTGGTGAGGGTAGTGGTCATAATGTTTTGATTAATCCTCAAAAACCTCCACCTTGTGTTACTCTTCTCTTATTTAATCCTATTATTACACAACTTAATTATTCTTTGGTGCCTCCTAATTCTATTCAACCACTTAGACATGATCTTAATACTTTATCTCTTCATCTTAGTCAAAAAAGAAAGGAATAAATTCCTACCAAAGCTTATCATGCTTCAAATAATGCACATGTTAGTACATCTCAAGATGCATTGATTTAATAAAAACTTAAAGATATGCAAGTTTAAGTCAAAAAACTAATTCAAAGTTCCCCCAAAATAAGCCATGTGGTTACTTCACATGATATATTATACAACCTAATAGTTCATGAAGTTCTCACTCACCCTTTTCCTATCAGTTTTATAGTGGCTAATTTTGAATAATAAAATGATAAGGGTAAATCTCCTCATCACATCAGATCTTATTTTATTTATGTTTTGGTTTTGTTAACAATTATTTATTGATGGCCAAGCTATTTTGTACAATTCTCAAGAACTATTTGTTGGATTGGTTTGATGCCCTACCTTTGGGCTTTATGCATCAATTTAATGATTTGTTTGATTTATTATTTTTTAAATTATCTATAAGAAATAACCAAATGGTTACATTTTATTAACTTTCTCATCTTAAATAAGGACCTACTGAGAATGTTATTGATTATGTGATTATATTAAATACAACACTTCCAATGATGTCTCACTCATTACCTAATAGTGAGTTACAAAGTATCTTCTCCTATAGTTTTCTCCAACCTCTCAAAGATAATGTCATTCTTAATACATATGCATATTTTGAAGAGATTTTACACATGGTTCAAAACTATGAGATAAAAATCTTAGAGGCCAAAATGCTAAAATATGGGCCTAATGCCCTCCATCTACCAATAATTTGAAATATGGGATTAATGCTTAAAATTTTCAAACTAAGGATGAGGCCAAATATATTAATGTGATTTAGCCATAAAAAATATATCCCTTATACTTGATAGAGATCATAGGAAATTATCAAGGTTACTTGAGCCTCCTCACATTATGATTGAAATGTTTCTTGACTACAACATGATCTATTTACCTTTGCCATGTGAGTTACATACTTCTCAATATTTACCTAAATGTTATCATGCAAATGCATATAGTGAATACCATAGTGTTGCTAGGCATACTACCAATCAATGCTATCAAATGAAACATAAGATTTGACATTTGATTGATATTAATGTTATAAAAGTGGAAGGGTATATTACTAATTTAAATCAATTTATCACTACACCAAATTAATGATTTGAAACATTTAACAATCCAATACCAAATCACAATTATTTGAAATAGGAAAATGTTCACATGCCTACATATATACATCAATAAAAAATTTCCAATGAGCATATGCCATGCCCAAAATTTCATGTAGCAAACTTAACTAAACCCAAATAAAACACGAGTTATTTTGTTAAACTTAAAATGATCATCAAATACACAACAACCAAAGCTACACATAGTGTGACACACACTAATAATTTTATTAGATTATCTTATTATAATTTAGTTCCTTAAGAAACTCTCACAAGGGTGGAAACAAAATAAGTTCATCAATGGATGCTTCAATAAAGAAAGGTTGAGACCTAAAATTACCTCAAAATAAGAGATCAACTATATTAACTAGAGTTATTAGAACTTTAAACAATCATTGAATACTATAAGGAAAGGTGTGAACAAGGAATCTAAGAGGGGAGATTAGTATTGTGTCAATAATATAAAATCAAATCCAAATAAACACACTAAACACTAACACCTCTATCCTAGACACTAGGGAGAGCATAGGTAACAAGAATGAATATGAAACACAACTAAAACATAAAAGAAAACCTTCTTATACCTTATTTTGAGCTCCAAATGACATGTTAAAATGGATTGCTTGGCTTGTGCATCAATAAATCTTCATCAATGGAGCTTTGTTGGCTTCACTTTTCCTTGGCACCTTGGTTTAGCTACTTGGCTCATGAGTTTTCCATGGTAACATTGCATACAAGGCTTATTTGCATCTATTTTGTACATTATAACATTACACCAAGATATATTAAACATCAATGGGTATGGACTTGTATTTATAGCCTCAAGAATTAACTCTCACCCAAGGTGAGTTAAGGTTGAGTTTAAACATGGAATGGGTTCAAACTAACCATAGGTAAGTTGAGACTAACTCCAGTTGAGTTAAAAGTTGTCATGCAATTATGATTTTTAATTACTAGTCATAGTTCTCAAATTAGATATTTTAGGACAATTTGAGATATTTTGACAACTCATAAAGGTATAATTAAAGGCTTGATATTTTTTTTTTTGGCATTTCCATTTTGAGACATTCATTAATTATAAATGGATAATTAAATTAAGCATGTAATCTTGTTTAATTAATTGATTGATTTTTATTGGCCTTTTTGTTCTTTTAAGATGTGATTAAGTGCCCCACTCAATGGGTCTATAAGCCAAATTGATATTTGTTATGTTGCAAGGTGATTGGGGGTGAATCCATGAGAGGTTATTATTGCATACAGGCTAGTATCCCAAATATGGATGCCTCAACATGATTTTGAGCATTGATGAATGATTCATGACTAAATTTGGGATGTTTAGTGATTATTAGGCTTAATTTTCAATGGTTGGTAAGAACCAATCTAAAGTTTAGCTAGGAGTTAGTTGTGGCTAGAATTGGGTGTCTACAAAAGGTTTCACTAGAATGCCTTAAACCAATACAAGTAAAGAAGGTGAGTCAACCCTAACTTAGCTTAAGGACCTAGACCCAATACCCCAACCATAACTTGGGTAGCCTATATATTTTCACCTTAGAATCAGGGTCTAATATATTTTCCTTGCACTTGTGATGGCCTCCTCTAGGAGACATCATCACCAAGAGGAGGGTTGACACTCTAATCTAGAAAGGGATCTAATATGTCATTAAAATGAGCTTATATTATCTCTATTATTCAATTAAAAATGAAATGACACACCCAAAGGTTACTTATCACAAACACCTTAACATCCCAAGGTGTTTTTTCTTACTTGAAACACTATCACATAATAACACAAATCAAAGTCGAATGTAAAAATAAAGAACTTGCATTCCTTAATCCGATGAGACCAAAGTATCAATAATATTTGGCTTACACTACTTAGAGAAGATATGTATTTTGAACAAGTCTCTAATGATGACCTAGGTCAAGACGTAAAAAAACAAGCTCACTTATAAAATATTCAACAAGGGTCACTACCTAAAAATAACTATAGATTTGATCATACCACACCACTAGAACTATAAGGATACACATATGCGAGGAAAAATGCTCTATAATTCATGACAATGTGAGAATATAAGGGTTATTTATTTAACCACATGTTATAAGAACACCCAAAATTAGTTATTTATGATGCTCACTTTAGGAGAGTATCTTAAGGGTAGTTCATTGTGTTCGTACCCATTCCTTGTGATATCTTCACATGTAGAATCAGGGTTAGATTTAGTTCACCCATTCCTTAATGAGTGTCAGTTAAGTTTTGAAGGTATTCAACCCTCATATTTTAGTTACACATTGAGTGAAACATAGTTCCCCTTGTGGTTAACTCCCTGACCACTAGCTAGTTTAAACAACAATAAACATCACCAAGGGTTACAAGGAAATTTTTGATCCTAATTATAAGAGTGAAGAACAAGTTTTATTTCAATATAACATTCCAAAATAACTTATAACATGGCACCATATTAGGTCTACCCATAGGAAACTAAATCAAAACATAAACAATTAAATTTGTGGCCAAAAAAATTGCACCAAGATAATGAGGATATACAAAAAGAGGTAAAATAGTGTAGGGTAATCACAACCCAAAATTATATCTGTCAAAGGCACTAAATAAACATCATGACAAGAGACCCTTCTAAATGATGCAAAACAAATCAATATTCAAGATAACTAAACATGTACAAAATTACCCCTATAATTAATTTGAGAGAAGTGGATAAATTTTCCTAAGCTTGAGAACCTATTCGCTAAACTATAAATATTGTTTTTAAGTAAACCTGAAATTTTATCATGAGTAAAATAACCATTTTGTCTACCAATCCAAAGTGAATTTATCTGCATGAAAAATTATCTTACAAAAATGTTATGTAAACCAGCTTCAGAATTACCTTGTTAAAAATAATAAAACTTGTGATAAATATTATTTTATTATTATAATAATAATTTTAATCTATTATAATTTATATACCACTTTTGATTGTGATAAATTTCATTTTATATATTTAAATTATGTGATTCCAAATTGACTTTGGGAAAATAATGAGATAAAGAGACTTCACCCCTACAATTGGCTAACATTGTCGATTCATAAAATTAACTAATTAATGATCCCATATTTCATGTCATAAAATAATCATGCCTAAGTCTTAAATTTTAGAAATTTTAGATTTATATTTTACACTAGATTCAAAATGACTTGGAGGTAAGAAAAGTACTTACAAATTTTTCTCTTGCAAACATCAATCAGAATTGATTGAAAATAATGGTTTTTGATAGGATTATTTTTTTTCTAAATATTGTGTGCATATTACACAATCTATTAAAATTAGTTTCAAGTCTTAGTTTTGATAAATTTGTAGTTTAGATATTTAATTTACTTCAATTCCATATAAGTTTTAGCCACATTAGGAAGATATTAGATTTTGAATATATTTGTCATAATTTGATTTTAATACATCTAAATATTTGTGAGGAACCAAACCTAATAATAAATGGTTAATTAATTCAAATATCAGTTTAATGGTACCATACCTAATAATAAATGGTTAATTAATCTAAATCTCAATATAATGATAAGTTTTGTTGAGTATAAACACAAGATGACTTAATAGTGGAGATCTGAGCACTAATTTAGCTATTAAATTAAACAAAATAACACAAAATTCCCACTTTGGTTTAAGTGGTGGTGGGTCCAAATCCCACCCTTGGATTGGGTGGATCTCCACCACTAGATTTAGGTTTCAAAATTTTGCCCTGATTTTCTTAATAGGCATGATAAAGAGTTTAACAATTAATATTTTAACTCATTTATCTTTTTTTCAATTGCAGGTTTAGAAATGGAGCTCAAAATAATGGCATACATGATTTTTAAACTCATAGCTTATTTGGGATATATACACTTTATGTATACAATTTTTTTATATAAATCTTTCTTATTTATCCATGATTCTATATATTATATCAAGATACATTTACATATATATTATTTTTTATTAATTCAACACACACACATATATTTATTTATGTAGAACCCTAAACTCATTTTTTTTACATTTATTTTCATTATCATAACATGTATATCTATTTTTTAATATATATATTAAGAATTATCGAACGAGATTCAATTTGGAGGAAGAGGGTTGGTCAGACCATAACCCCTACTTGAGCCATGACTACAGCAAAGGATGACCTCTTTCCATTGGAATCCATATCAAAAGGGAAATGAGTCAGGCTTAACTGGCTTGACCCCTCTGTCCTTATAAAGGAAATGAATGGGAGTCAACATAACTGGTCATGCCCTCCCAAAATGTATATAGTTTTTATTTATTTACCTATTAATCTTTACAATGTAAGTTTAAATCCAAACTCATGGACATAAGCTATAAAAACATATTTTATTTTAAGCAAAATTCTAATTTACCATCAAGAACATGAATTCAAAGAACAAGCATAATGAGGCATAATTTAAGATTTAATATTTTTCAAGGCACATCAATAAAGGAGGGGGTTTAATTTAGAAGAATAATTATTAGGATTTCTAGTGGAGAATTAAGAGAGAGAGAGAGAGATTAAGAACAACACAATCTAGACCCTAATATAATTTTACCAACTTTTATTGAGAGAGAGATATTTCATAATACTACATTATTTTATTTCACACATAAGATACACAAAGAGGCAATGAAGAATACATACCTCTTCTCCACCATTTTCCATGCCCACCTCAAGTTTCCAAGCTTCCAAAACTCCATGAAGCTTCTCCTTCCAATAATCTCTCTATCTTCTTGCTTCCCCAAACTCATCCACCCAAAAATGAGTCCCCCCATAAATGAACCACCAAAAGAGTGAGAAATAAGATAAAGTGTAAATTTCATATACTAATGATTTTCCACCCAACCCAATGAATGGGAGGGTAATTTTCTTATAAGAGTCACCTCATGTCTTACAATCCCACACTTCCACTTAATGACCTTACAGGCCCATGTGGGCTTACTTGTCTAAGTAATACACTTATAAAAGGTAAAAAGGTCATTTACACTCAACAATAAATTATTTTGTATTACTTAAATTCACACTCCACAAGCACAACCACCCACCCTAATATATGGCCTAACCAAAATCTCATTTAACCTTCCTAAAGAGGCTAGGCACAAGGTTCCAATTAAAAAACATTTAAAATCTCCTCATAGAATTTTTTGGATTTAAAATTTTAGGTTTATTGATTTGAGATTTAATAATTTAAATTATTGTAATTAATTTTCAACAAATAAAGTTTTCAAATAAGTGAGGGAACTAGATTCAAATTCATATGCATTTCAAAGGTCACCATATACAGTAAATGATCAAGATAACCAAGCCACAAGTTATCAAACAAGGTGTATTACATTCTCCCCCTCTTATAAAATCATTGTACCTGATGCACCAAAAAATTCATGTGGCAAAACATGACCATATTCCATGAGATACAGTAAGTCACAACTCAAGCGAACATGACTTATATTAAAACCACAATTTATTGTGTTCAATGAATGAAATTTAAATTAAATTATTTATTGATTTGTTTATTTAAAATTCCTTTAATAGGTCAATTTTATAAATTTGATCATAAATTTAGCAAATGGTTGATAATAATATTTCCAAATAGAACCCATAATGCCAATTGTTAATCACTATCTATCATAAACCAACTGATATCACATGAATTTTGATGTCAAAATATTTGGTAAGATTGTATGTACAAATTACCAATATTATGTAAAATCATACTATACAAATTATGTGCCATTTCATGACGAAAATACAATGTGATGAAATAAGTGCCAATCCAAGATTAAATGACACAAATTAATACCGAGCAATACTGAGCAATATTGAGTCATATTATGTCATTATATCCATTACCATTTGAAAATAACAATGCCAATGCTAAGTGAAGTGAGAAATAATTATTATATGAAAATAAATTCCTTATCCCTCCCAATAATATCCTCCTTAGACCTCTCAAAACATGAAAGCAAGTGCTTTAGCTAAATCATGTATGATACCACCACGTCTAGTGGGTGGGAGGATGCCTCAAGACTTGACAATACAAGATTTTACATCACACCCTCTAGCTATATTCCAAGCTACATTTTCTCCCCCATGCACACATGTTTACAATGTTCACATTACAACACATGAAATAAAAATTCAAATGAAGAAGTAAAAAAAACCACCACAGATTAATCCAATCATTAAATGAATTAAATGCCAAGAAGCCATAAAGAAGTACTTAAGTAAAAATAAGGTAAAATAAATTAAACTAGAATAAAATAAAAATAATATAAAATTTTAATGAACTCATCACAAAAATATAATAATTTTAAATCAAAGTGGTCACATTGATAAAGTCAAAATTCCAACCAAAATAATTCAAAATCAATATAATAACTTCGCAACAAATATTAAAATTTTAGAAAACCTAAAGTGTTGGTTTCAATTTTTTTATTAAATCAATATATAAAAAAATAAATTTTGACATATCAATAATGTAAAATCCAAATTACATCACTACATGGCTAAGAAATCCACCTAAGGGGAGAAGGACATAAGTCTCAATTACCTCCCATAGGTAAGAAAAAAAAAATATCTTGATTACCTCTTAGAAGTAAGAAAAATATATATGAAACATCATCCTCCATATGCCTCCCAACCAGATCCACAAGGATAAAACATAAGTGTTTATTACATGATCATATTACAAGGGTGGGATTTACACCACTATATACTTCCAAATGGATGGAATAGGCACATGATATGCTATAAGTTTGTTTACAAGAATAGTGTATGAGAGGGATATATACATAATTGATGATTGTCATAAAATATTCATATAACATTTACCAAGTACAATTATTTAGAAATAAAGTGTTGTTTAAAAGGGTTAACACATATGCAAGGCAGTGCAGATGGGGTTTATGTAATAATTTTCAATTATACATACACATTAACAACTACAAAATTTTAGGATACATAAGTTTAGATTAAGATACATTATTTTCATAGGTTCATGACATTGGTTACAATCACATCATACTAAGATAACATAATTTCACTCATAATACACAAGGATCAAATTAGTCTCATCAGTTTGATTGATGTATCTATGCCATCCCTAATGAAATTGCTGACATCCATCTATCATTATTGTTATAGCCACAAAAAGACTAAAAACTATCAATCCTTGTGCATGGAATCTTAGTGTCTCATATACCACATGAAAATTATGTTTGTTTCTGATGATTGACCCATAGTGAATCTCAATTGTATCAACCGAAGGCAAATAAGGATAATAACTTTCCCAAACATTAACTCAATGTGAAAAGGACTCATAAAATTAATTTGACCAAACTCATAGTACAAAATTTATTTGTGGTCTACTACCAAATGTGACTGAGCCAAATACATTAATTTCATAGACTTCCCATACTAACATCCCTCACTGAGAATTCCCCTATCAATACTTATATCTCTGAAACTATACTAGAAAAAGGTGGTCTATTGTACATCTAACCATCTGAGAAATATCTAACCAAAAGTGAGGTATATAAAATAGGTTGAAAGTTCTTATTTGTCTCAAATTCTTATTTTAATATTTTTATAAATTTATTGTGCATTGGATTTATTTTTTGTATTGCACATATAAATTTAATTTTTTTAGAAATTAGTGTAATTCAAGATTTAAGTGTATTCAGTCAAGATGTTCCACAATCAAGAAAGTGTGGTTTAACCTTTGAAACAAGGAAAACCAAAACACATTCCTCTTAAGGATCCTTATCAACAAGGTCACTTCCAAACCATTGTTGATTGAAAATAAAGATAATATCCATGTAAATATTCCAAGGAACAAAGTCATAACCTCAAGGGGTTGTTGACCACAATGTTTAGATGTCAACTTACAATTAGATTTGTATACCTTGTTATCATTAAAACATGCACAAGAGATAATAATATGACTCTAATATAGTCAAAATTAACTAAGTTGATGCTCGTACCCACTTGGTGACAAGATGCCTTAAAGGCTTGTAGAATTTGTGACAATATTGTACATAATTGTTATTAATCCTAGGTGTCATGCTTTTGTTTCATTCAATAAGTTCTCAATTTCCATAGGAATAAGAAAGCTCATTTTGGGAATGTGATGTGACCAACCAATTTGGATTATTTATTGTAATATTTGTCTTATTATTCTTGAGTTTTAAAATAGAAATTTCATTGTCATTCTAAATATAGTTCAGCATATCATTGGTATCAAATCCTGAAATTTTAATTAGTTATTTATTTTTCATTTTGTATCCTAATTTTCATTTGTACAGACATGTATATATATGTTTGAGAATAACTCTTCACCTATTAGGATTTCATATTATGTGGCATTTCCTTTTTGGACCTACATTAGACTATCTATAGGTTGCATAACATCAAATCAATTGGAAGACATGTCTTTGAAAATGTACAACTATATTTTGGTTGTATTAGACTATGCTCAGACTTGTCAAATACATTCATCTAGTAATAAGATATTCTCAACCCTATCAAACTACACAAAAAGATGCATTAACATCATCTAATGAGTCATGTGGATCTATTTGGAAGGCATGGAACAAACTTATATTTTCTTGAATTTGCATGGGAATATCTGAGAATAGAAATTTATTGTCTTATACCTATATTTCAATTATCTTGGGTTGCATATCATTTAAATCAATAGTCTTGACTCCATATAATATAATTCTGACTATGTTCTATGGTATCCTCATCTCATTGGAGGAGATAAGCACATTATTTTAGTCTTACATGCTCAAAAGATTTGTGGAAGTTTCTATTTGGTGAGGTCAAACATATATATATATATATATATATATATATATATATATATATATATATATATATATATATATATATATTTTAATATTAAATAAGGACATACATTTCTATCCAATATTGGAATTTTCTCAAATAAGATAAATGGAATGAGAGATATTTTAATATTTTTCATTTAAAAAATAGAATATTCATTTTATTTTAAGTGCTCATTTTCAAATTTTAAAAATTATTTAAATTTGAAAATTTGAAAGCATTTAAATTTGGAGCAATTTTTTCATTGAAATTGCCTTGAGCAAGCTACTGTAAGAAAATTTGGAAAATAAAAACCAAATTTTTAAAATTCAATAAGAAATAAGGAGAGCCACTCTTTTACCCATTCATTACTATCAAAAGGTGTAAATCTGTTAAAAAAAAAAAAAAAACAACCAAGTATATTAATGTATGAGGTTTTCTTGTTAAGTCAAAATTAATAATAAAGAGAATCCTTTTCATGTGCCATTTTGGTATATAGAAAAATGAACAATTTTGGAGTGATAAAGAACCAATTTGGAGTTAACAAAAACTTAAAACTCCAAACTCAAACCATGCATTCAATCAAATCAATCATTAGCACAACATTGACCTGTAAAGCTAACTAGTTAAAATGGTCTCAGAAAGTGGATACCACACTTATCTTCAATGATCTATGGTTTGATATTTTTAATGGATATACATATCTAGTTGAGCCAATAGGGAATGCAAAGGATATTTAGACATGGAGGCAAAAAATCTAAAAATGTTGGCCTTGATGAGGGCCTCGATTAATAGATATGTGTTGTGTCATATTTCTGGGTGTAGTACTCCATGGGAAGCATTTCAAAAATTGAATGAGCTATATGATTCCCACTCATATTTGGAATTGATTCAGTTTTAGTTGAAGTTATTCAACCTCGAGTTTAAATATGGTGACGTGATTAGATTGGATTTAGAAATATGTGTCATCAAGCATAATGTAAATGTAACAGGTGTCAAATAGACATCTATATTATCGTGCTCATAAAATCCCTTCTTCCAAAATATTCAACCTACTTGGAGTCTCTACAAATAATCAATCAATTGAAAATTCTTTCATTTAATTAATTAGGTGAAAATATGGTAAAAATAGAAAAGGCCTTTGGAATAAAAATTGAATCCACAGGGAAAGTGTGTGCTATGTCAAAGGAAATTCTTCCAAAACATTAAAAACTACCATATCTTCAAAAAATTAAGGTTATAGTAAGTATAAAAGTAGGTACAAGGGAAAACGTATAAAAAATGAAAATCACGGTGGTCAAAATAAAAAATAAGATGATAAATAAAACCACTATTGCAAATGGTGTGACATAAAAGGAAGCCATGATACTCATGAATGTAAAATTCTATGGGATAAACTTGAATCATACCATAATAATAAATAGGGAAATTTAAATAAGTAATCAAAAGAGTCAAACTCATCTCAATTAATCAGTGAATGTGTGTTTTCCAGTACAAATGATGAAGCAAATAGTGTCTCAATCAGTTCTTCACGGTTTGATGCTTAGGTTATTGATACTGATGCCACTCAACATATGAATTTTTGAAAATACTTATTTAAGGAGTATAGTTAATAAATTTATGGCTCAGTTAACCTCATAGATAGATCGAATCTACAACTACATAGAAGAGGTAAAATATGACTCAAGCGTCCAAGAATTATATATTTCAAACTTGAAAATGTCCTCTACTTTCCTTAGTTTAAAATTTAAACTTGTTATCACTGGTGATCATTATGCAACAAGGCCATTCCATCATGATAGATAATTGTGATGTCACTATCAAAAGAAAAAAATGACAATGCAGTCATCTTGACTGGATTTAAGGAAGTGAAACTACTCAAACTCAGGGGGGATCCATAAAATTCAAGGAATTATGCTCATCTCATGGAAGACAAAATGTCTCAAAACATGTGGCATGTTATATTTGGGCATACTCACTATAACAACATTTGAATGTTGAAAAAGAATGATGTTTTTGGAATTCTTATATTATCCCTAAAATCAAATGAAAAGTGTGAAGCATGCATCTTGACTAAACATGCAAGATAACCATTCCCAAAGTCATGGTGGAAAGTTGATAGAAAATTGCAACCGATTCACTTAGACTTGTTTTCTCTTCCAATCCTCTCCACTTATGGTCATAATTAATTCATGTTGATCATTGATCGCTAAAACAAGATGACTTGGATATACTTTCTAAAGAAAAAATCAGAAGCCTTTAATACTTTCCAAAAGTTTTGAACCATAATTTGAAATGAATATCAAACCCACATCAAGACACTCAAGACAAATAATGGTGGTAAATACAATTCAAATAAGTTTGAATCCTATATTGAGAAGAATGGGATCAAACACCATCTCATAGTTCCTCACACTCTTTAACAAAGAAGAATAAGATCCCTGCATCGTGCTACAAAATGATCTTGTTGTTAAGCTCCAAGAGGTGGAGGACCTATTTGAAAAGCTACAGGAGGGTGTAGATGTAACTAATGCTATCTTCTTAAGCTTTTCCAACCAGGCTTCCATTATAGATGCATGCCTCAAGTAGATAAAGGAAGAAAATGATAATTTAATAGTATAGGGGTCCTCTATGATTATGAAGTTCTTGGTGTAATAGTGTGATTAAAATGCAAGTAAATACAAAATTGGGTGTACTTGGAATGACTTGGGACTGGTGTAAAGGTTTGAATAAGCTTGAAGTACTATTGGATGGTTATTTATAGAGAATAGGGAAGAGTTCTTGAGTATAAATAGAATTATAGAAAGGATTAACATGATTTTGATGAATATGGTTCATGTTATGTTGTACTTCAAAGGTGTAAATCTACACTTTTATACTGAAGTAGCTAAAACAACAATATAACTCTAAAACACATCATCATCAACAAACCTTAAATCCAAGACTTTGTATGAGATGTGTTGTGGTCATATTCCTTCAGTGTGACATCTTTATATTTTTGGATCCACTTATTATGCATTTATTCTAAAAGATAAAAGGAATAAGTTGGACCACATGAGTCACAAATACATCCATTTGGGATATTCTGAATCCTCCAAGGCATACAGGCTATACGATGAGAAAGAGAAGAATTTTATTATCATAAGAGAAGTTGTCTTTTATGAAACTATAAAAGACAAAGAGCACATTGATCATCATCTAAGTTGACTTGATAAGTATGTAAATTTTGATGTCTACATAGAATGATTTATATGTTCCAAATAATGTGTGGGGGACACATAGTTGGGAATCTAATGATTCTCTATTATTTCGTATACATGATATTGAAACTCATCTTGAAAAAGAGAGTGAAAATTCATCATAAAATGAATGAAGTCTACTAGAACATAGGTTAGAAAGTGATGGAACTTTAGAGGATGAACTTGTAGCACCTAAAATACAAAAAAAATGCCTAAATGGGCCACTCAAACACTAAAAGATGTGAAACCTGATGAAGTTGAAAAAATGGGCACTAAAAGTGCACATGCAGTTACATCATAATCAGACAAGTCCATTGAATAAATTCAAGATAAGATTGAAAAGCTTAGCTTGAATGATTCTCTATAATAATAACTCAATGTTACATTTGATTCAGAACTAACACTTTTCAAATAAGTTGAGAACCTTGAATCTTGGAGAAAAGCAATGAAAGATAAGTATAGTGCATTGGTAAAAATGGGGCTTGGAAATTGATTGATCCTCCATATAGATACAAACCTATTGGCTACAAGTGGGTATATCACAACAAATACAAGGTTGATGGCTCACTTGACAAACATAAATCAAAAATTTTCATAAATGGGTATGCTCAAAAATAAGGAATTAACTACTATGAAACCTTTTCACTTACAACAAAATGAAGTACTATTCAAACCATGTTGGATTTGTTAGGCTCATAATGGATGGAAATTTCATCAAATAGACATCACATTGAATTCATGAATGGTGACCTCAAGGAAATAGTGTGCATAACATAACCTAAAGGTTTTGTAGTAAACGAACAAGAACACAAGGTGTTCAAATTAAAAAATCATTGTATGGTTTGAAACAAGCCCCTCAATCATGGTACGACAAACTAGTTGAGCACCTCATGAACATGAACTTCAAATGTTTTGAGTTTGAAGATTCAACTCTTTTCTTCAAAATAATTGACAAAATAGTTATATTTGTGTTGATGTATGTTGATTATTTAATCATCACAATGAATAATGAATAGTACACTATAAAGTTCAATTTAGATTAGATGAAAAGTTTTAAAATGATTGATTTGGGTTACCTTCATTACTAATTGGGTATTGAAGTAATTAAAAAACCAAATTATTTATTCATCACTCAGTAAAATTACATTGATGACATTATGATCAAGTTCTCTCTTTTAAGACTTTGTTGAGTTTCAATCTCTCTCAGTGCATGCCATAAAGGGTACACTAGGAAAGGGGTGGCCAACCCATTATTGCTTTGAAATATTATTGTCTTTGTATCATTCCTAAAATTATTCCAACTTCCTTGCATTGTATATCCATTTTCCTCCTATGATGCCTCTCTAAAATCTTGAAATCCTGAAATATGGCTAAGCCTGAAATCCTATAACTCTAAAGTATGGTTAAGTCTAAAATCCAATAGGACCCTCCAAAATCTAGAATTTGCACTATATCTCATGTAGGTCTAAAACCACTCTCAAACATCTTGAAAGTATAAATATAAAATATAACTTAAAGTATAAATAGACATGGACATATAGTTTCTTATACTTAAATGCTTATTTTATATTTATAATGCATGTTCTTATCCCCTACCTAAGGTAAAACCTTCTATTACCATTTGTAGGACTAAGTTAGCTTAGGTTGACGCTATTCTGAGAGTTGAACATGTTACATGAATAAGTCAACCTAGGTTGAGTCTATTTTGATAGTTGAGCATGTTACAATACTAAGTCATCCTAGGTCGACTTAGTATGGACCTAACTACTTTTCTTTCTATTAGGGTTGATTGGGCTGACATTATTGACTAAAATTTCAGAAGGGTTTAGGGTTAGATCCAACTATATATACACATATTTTTTTTCTTTTTTTAAAAGAAGATAAGAAAAATAATAATATATTATGCATCTTCTTATCCACCATTTTACTTCAGGAGTATTGCTTAAGTTTTTAATAATTTCTTTAGCTATATAAGTTTTGTATTATGGAGAAGTCTTTTAGATGCATAGAGAAGTTGTGTAGCCTAGAGATGACTTATCCTTGTTGTCCTTACATACCAAAATAAAATCTTACAAATAACCTTGGTGAAGGGAGAGATTGAGGCTCAATGGGTTCATCTTCAAATGTAAGTATTCCTAATTTTGTTCTTCCTTTGCTAAATTAGATAGATTAGTATTTGTACTTCTCTCCCATATATTATAATTTCTTATACATTGACTTGAGAATAGATATTATATGTATGTTTAATTTTTTATGTTTATTACCCCCACTTTGTGCCACAAGCTTTGGTGAGCACTAGATTAGATTTTATTTTACTTGTCATTTAATTTGTGAATATGAAAACATATGACCTAGCTAAAGTTATTGCATGGTGTTGCTTGACTAGAGGCTTTGAAACCCTCTCTAGTGATGTTATTATGGTAAGAGATCTCTTGGTTAGGTCTAAAAGATCCATCTTGGTCATGACCTCAAATATCTAATGTAGTAATAATCAAAAGTGTAAGTATGATTTATCTTCTTTGAGTAGGATTGATTAATAGGTCAACTACACTTTCATTTGTATACATTTTGGTGACCCCAATGTGAATCAAACCCTTGTAGGTTTTATTTCACACATTCATTTTATCATAATATTATATATTTATATTTTTGTAATACTATATCAAACCTGTCGGTATAGTTATAATAGTATGTGCACAACTTTAACACACAGTCACCCCAAAATGACTTTGTTCTATTTGTGCAAGTCTTCTCCAAATATAGGTGACTAGATCAATCAGCTTGACATAGTCTTCTTATGAAGTTATAGGATTGAATGCATAGTTAAACCAATTGAATCTATTCATAGTTATTCTTTTTCAACATAAAAAATTGTAGACATAGCCAATCTAGTTGACTCTATTCACAAATTATTTTTTAGCACATAGGTTTGACAAACTCCATCAACCTAGTCAACTCTGTTTACATAATATTTGGATCCACACCTAAGCATCACAACATAATTTTTTTACAATCTAACCATATTTAGACCCACAAAGGTTCATTCTTACTCGCTATCATTTTAGTGTTTCATTTCAAGTTGTATTTCTCACTAGTTTATAGTCTATAAAACTATAGCCCTAAATCAAACTAGGTCAACTAACTTGACACAATTCTATAGCCTATTTTCTATTTAGAAGACATAGTTGACCTATTCAACTATGTTATTTTAGATCTTGCTTCTGTATAATGGTAGCGACCCAATCAAATTTATCCTACATTGTTTGCATATAATGTTCCCTGAACTGACTCTATACTCTTCACAGTCAAGGAATTAACCTATTTTTGCTAGTAATTAGTTCACTTTTCATTTAACGGAATACATGCTTAGAGTAAGAAACATAGATTAATTAGGTGGTTTTTAAATTTAATGATTTAGTCATACTTTTTTTTAATCTTTTGCACATATATCCAAATCACTTTACACTAAAAATCACTAAACATTTTTCTTCCCAAGGTATATCTACTTAGATTTCATCACCAAGAGGGAAGTCAACTTGGTTTTTTTACAAAGTATAAACATGTGGATGATGGTATGTATTGGCAAAGCAACCAACACCCTTATCATTGTACAATTATGAAGTGGTGGGATTGGAGCAAATACCAAGCTAGTACTATCACCAATATAGATCCTTTTCATCCTAAACTACCTGATATTATCCATAGATTGCTTTTTTAGTTCCTTATTATAGCCAACTCCCTATCACATTAATTTAAAAATTTATTATCACTTAACAACATTTAAGAAAGACCACTTAGCTTAATATTTACATTTTATTTTTTTTGTTTTCTCTTTGATCATTATATTTTATATTTCAAGACTTTTACTAGCCAGTGTTAGTACAAGCCAATTGGTTTATCACTAATTACCAACATTTAGAGTAATAATTATGTATATGCATTACTTAATTTAGATTGAATCACATTACTCATTATATTAATTAACTAAATGGCTCAATCTATGATGATGTGGGGGATACTTAATCCTAAAAACACATTGAAACCTATGTACACCCTAAACCATATATGCATTAAACCTTAATCCCTAAACCATAAACCCTAAACACTATACCCTAAATTGTAAACCATAAACTTTCCCTATTTACCAATCAAGTTAGCCCCAATTAATATCCTTTTTAGTAAGAATTAGGTTCACATGGCATAGATCGATCAAAATTTATATACACCCTTAAAACTAAACCCTAAACCCTAATCCCTAATCCATAAGTTACCTAAAACATAAATTGTAAGCCCTATGCCCTAATCCCTAATTAGGGTCAAAATGAGCAACGTGAACCAATTCTAAATCATATATGATGTGATTTGGAGTTAAATTAACCCTAATGTCATGTCATATATAATCAACCATTTGAAGAGTTGATTGATTTAATTGAGGAGGCATTTGAGGTCAATTTTAATTCCTTCAAGAGTAAGATATGATTTGGGGTAAAATTAAGTCAATTATTTCATGAATTGATCCAATTAGTCAATTTATGCAATCAGGGGCATGATTTGGGCAAAATTGAGCCCCTAAAAAAATGTGTGGCTTAATCAATTATATAATTAATGTAACATGTATGATTCAATAGAGATCAACTTCCAAAAATATATTATGCAGTGGTTTATGTGAGAGATCATAGAGATGAAAGGTAAGGTTAACTCCCTACAATAGAAAAAACTCAAGGATGAGTCAAATCTTTTCATCCAGGGAGGATAATTTTTTTTTAGAGTTTATCATTTTGGGTGGAGATATTAGAATAGGATAACGAGATAATTTGTAATAACATAAGTTTTTTAGTGAATTATAGAAAAAATTCTATGCATGAGGGCATATAGAACATTGAAAATTTACAAGCTCACCTTAGTGAGATTTTTGAAGTGGCAAAGGGAAGGGCAAGAAGGGGAAGATCTGTAGATCTCAATATGGCATGGACCAAGATAAATTGTTACTCCATATAGATATGAACCTTAAAAATATGAAATCTTATTGGGAGGATGTTTTTGGTAGTTTAGATTTAGACTAGTTTCTTTGGTTTTTCTTTGTTGGTTTCAGGGTTATTCTTTAGTTGTATCAAGCCCTGTTTGGTCCTATTTCCTGTTTGGTCATTGTTAGACCATGGTTTATTTTTTGTTTATACTTATCCTAGGGTCTGGGACCCTAGTTCACAAAAATATGCCCCTTTAACCTGAATAAATAAAAACATGTATGTCTCAACTGGCCCTACTTTTATCATAATTGTAAACATGAAAACAATTATCATAAATAGGTAAACAAACAACTCAAATTTTCTCCAATTACCTTAGTGATTCAACCCTATATCCTATACCTTAAACCCTAAACCCTATACCATTTCCCTTAAACCTTAAAACATAAGATCTAAACCCTAAACCATTTAAATTATTAACCTTTTAACCATGAACCAATCAATTTATCCCCAATTAACATCTTTTATAATAAGAATTAGGTTCACAAGGATCAACTTGGTCAAATTTGCATCACTCATTACTGTAATTGACTTAATTGGATCAATATGTGATGATGTAGGGACAAATTAAGCCCAAAATCACATTATTTACTCATATATCTTGGCGTAATGAGCTCAAATTTTCCCTAATTACCTTCATGATTATACCTTATGTACTCTAAAACATATACCCTAAGCCCTAATCCCTAAAATTCCTAATTATTGAATCTAAACCATAAATATAAACTCTTTAAACCCTAAACCAATCATTTTAGCCTAAATTAACATCATTTAGACTAATAATTAAGTTCACAGGGCTTAGTTTGGCCTAAATCACATGAATTATTACCCCATTTGACTAATTCCCTCAATTTGCATGATGACATGGGGTATAATGATAACCCAAAAACACATTCAATAGTCACAAATAGGTCCAAGTTATTTTTATTATCCTCAATTATCTTTTCTATTGGACCCTTATAAACTCTTTAAACCTTAAACCAATCATTTAGCCTAAATTAACATCATTTAGACTAAGAATTAAGTTCATAGGGCTTAGTTTGGCCTAAATCACATGAATTATTGCTCCATTTGACTAATTCCCTCAATTTGAATGATGACATGGGGTATAATGACAACCCAAAAACACATTCTAAAGTCACAAATAGGTCCAAGTGATTTAAATTATCATCAATTATCTTTTCTATTAGACCATGTGTACGCTAAACCCTAAACCTTATAGGTCTTAAACTTTAAGCCCTAAACCATAAACCCTATACCCTATATTTTAAACCATAAACTAATTGTTTTAAAACTAATAACAAAATTTTGAATAATAATTATGTATATACATTACTTAATTTGGCTTGAATCAAATTACTCATGGTCTCAATTAACTAATTGGTTCAATTTGTGATGATGTGGGGGCTAATTGAGCCCAAAAACACATTGGACCCTATTACACCCTAAACCACACACACACACACACACACACACACACACACACACACACACACACACAACCCTAAGACCTAAATCCTAAACCCTAAATTGTAAACCATAAAATTTATCTATTTATAAATTAGCCCTAATTAACATCCTTTACAGTAAGAATTATGTTCACATGGAATAAAGTGATTAGACCTTATATACACCCTTAAACCTAAAGCATATTCCCTAATCCCTAATCCATTAGCTCCCTAAAACATAAATTGTAATCCCTATGCCCTAATTCCCTAATCCCTAAACCCTATGCACTAATGTCGTAATCCTTAATTAGGGTCAAAATAAACCATATAAACCAATTATAAATCATATATGATGTGTTTTTAAGTGAAATTAACCCTAATGTCATGTCATATATAATCAACCATTTGAATATTTGATTGATTTAATCAACAAGGCATTTGAGGTCAATTTGAACCCCTTAAGGATAAATATATGATTTAGGGTAAAATTAAGTTCAATTCTATCATGAATTGATCCAATTAGTCAATTTGTATAATTATTGGCATGATTTGGGAAAAATTAAGCCCCTAAACCAAATTTATGGATTAATCAATTTTAGAATGTATGCAATATGTATGGCTCAATAGAGATCAACCTCTAAAAATATATTATGTGGTGCTTTATGTGAGAGATCACAGATATAAAAGGTAAGGTTAACTTTCTTTAGTAGGAAAACTCAAGGATGAGTCAAATCTTTTCAGCTAAGGAGGAGGATCAAAAAATTTAGAGTTTATCATTTAGGGTGGAGCTATTAGAATAGGAGAATGATAAAATTTGTAATAACATAAAGTTTTTAGTGAATTTTAGTAAAACTACTATGTATGAGGGCATACAAAACATTGAAAACCTATAAGCTCATCTTAGTGAGATTTTTGAGCTCAGTGTCAGTGGCAAAGGGAAGGGCAAGAAGGGGCAGAGTAATGGATCTCAATATGGCATGGACCAATATAAATTGTTACTCTAGATTGATACAAACCTTAAAAAGATGAAATCTTATTGGGAGGATGTTTCTAGTAGTTTAGATTTAGACTAGTTTCTTTGGTTATTCTTTGTTGGTTTTGGGGTTGTTCTTTAGCTATCTCTAGGCCTATTCTTTAGCTATTTTGGGCCTATTTGGTCATGTTTCTTATTTGGTCATTGGTAGATCATGGTTCCTTTTTTTTGTACTTATCCTAAGGTCTAGGACCCTAGTTCAAAAAAATCCTCCCTTTAACCTAAATAAAAAAACATGTATGGCTCAACTGACCCTACTTTTATCAGAATTACAAACATGATGGTAATTGTCATAAATAGGTGAACAAATAGCTCAACTTTTCTTTAATTACCTTAGTGATTCAACCCTATATCCTGCACCTTAAACCCTAAACCTTGTACCATTTACCTTAAACCCTAAACCCCAAACCATTTAAATTATTGACCCTTTAACCCTAAACCAAACAATTTAGCCCCAATTAACATCCTTTATAGTAAGAATTAGGTTCACATCAATCAACTTGGTCAAAATCATATCACTCATTACTGTAATTGACTTAATTGGCTCAATTTATGATGTTGTGGGGGATAATTAAGCCTAAAATCACATTCTTTACTCATAGATCTAGGCTTAAAGAGCTCAAATTTTCACCAATTACCTTCATGATTGTACCTTATATACCTTAAAACCTATACCCTAATCCCTAAACTTTAAACCATAAATATAAACTCTATAAACCCTAAACCAATCATTTTAGACCAAATTAACATCATTTAGATTAAGAATTAAGTTCATAGGGCTGAGTTTGGCCTAAATCACATGACTAATTACCCCATTTAAATAATTCACTCAATCTACACAATGACATGGGGTATAATGGCAACCTAAAAATACATTCTATAGTCACAAATATGTCCAAGTGATTCAAATTGTCCTTAATTATCTTTGTGATTGACCCTATGTACCCTAAACCTTAAACCCTAAACCTTATATGTCTTAAACCCAAAATTGTAAACCCTATGTACCCTATATTTTAAATTTGATCAACTAATTTAACACCAATTAACATCATTTAGATTAATAATTAGGTAAATACATTACTTAATTTAGCCTAAATTACATTAATCATTGTGTCAATTGACTAATTAGCTCAATATATGATGATGTGGGGGATAATTGATCCCAAAAACATAGTGGACCCTATGTACTCCCTAAACTATATATCCATTAAACCCTAATCCCTAAACCATAAACCCTAAACACTGTACCTTAAATTGTAAACCATAAACTTTCCCTATTTACCAATCAATTTAACCCCAATTAAGATCCTTTGTATTAATAATCAATTTCACATGGCATAGAGTGATTAGACCTTATATACACACTTAAACCTAAATTTTTTGCTATAATCCCTATTCCCTAAGTTCCATACAACATAAATTATAATCCCTATGCCTTAATTCCCTAATGACCTAATCCTTAGTCCCTATGCACTAATGCCCTAATCCCTAAACCTTATACATTAATGCCCTAATCCCTAATACATAATCTATATTAAGTATAACATGTTTGTGTTATTCTCAATATAGATAAAACTCTCTTCTCAAAGTCTATGTTTAAGTCAAATCGAGTATTAAGAATAACACGATCATGTTATTGCATAACACAATCACATTATTATTAATATAGATAAAACTTGATTTTCAATTTCTATTTTAACCTAAATCAAAAAAATTGTCCCCAAAAACATTATCTATGTACTTCTGATACCTATGTACTTTTGACCCCACCTTTAAAAAGTTGTCGATTATCCTTGATGGGTGACAAATCACGAAGATGAAGATATTGAAGAAAAAACACTAGAGTAATTAGAAGATTTGAGAGAGAAACAGAAGATATGAATTCAAAAAATTCATGGTAGACAAAGTACAAACCTTAATCTTGATGAATCACATGTCATAGATAATGAGCCAATTGATAATAATGAATTAAATAATGACGAAATTGACCATAATGAATTGAATAATGCTGAAATTGACCATAATGAAATGAATAATAATGAAATTGACAATAATGTTGGAAGTTTATATTAAAAGTTTCAAGTTTTTGATTTTGTTGATGATGAGTCTATGTATGATGCTTCACCCCATGAATGAATAAAATTTAATGGAAATAAATATCGATGAAATTAACAATCAATAAAACTTCATGGAAACATATAATGAATAAATAAACAATGAATAAAATGTCATCCTAGCTCTAAACAATGAAAGTAATAACAATTTTGAAACACCCTCTCAACAAATTCCACCATTAATAACACCTCCAAGAATTGTGCATGGAAAATACAAGTACTTAATTGAAGTTGAAGAAAATATTTTAGAACCAATGCGTAAAAAAATGTTTGATTACCATTTAATAAGAATGGCTCAACAAATTTTGGATAGTTTCTTTCATAATTGGGAGTATGATAATCAAAGATGTGAATTATTTGTTTCATTGATAAAATTGATTAAGATGACACCTATAATGTACACATTAGGACTAAGAACATCTAACATGTATAATAGAAATAATGAATTTTTTGAAAATATACATGTTGCATATCATACTATAGGCTTAAAATCATGCACCCAAGATTATAATGCTGCCCAATGTTTACTTACAACTTGTGTAGTAAGTGGCCAAATAGGGAAAAATGAACGCTTTTAAAAACAAGCCGAACACTCAATATAAATAGAAAAACATTAATGAAAGTAATTGAAAGACATGAAATAACTAATTAACCTAATACCAAAAATCTCTAGGCATTCCTTGGTAGACTTACATAAAAGGACAAGTCTAGCTAATGCTCTCAAAGAGTTAATTTCTCAATTTTGGAACTTAGTGAGTAAATCTTGAAGGATGAAAAATTGACAAAGACTTAGGCTAATGAGTTTATTCTCAATCTTGTGACCTCCCATCACATCAAGTTCCACAAATAGTTTACCCATAATGGTCCATACATCTTAAGGTGATTTGGTAGGTGCTAAGTGAAATAAGAGACCACGTGTTACCGAATGGCATAATAACCCATAAGCTTCATTATTATGATTATACCACTTATTTATATCTGCATCTATGTTAGGTTTAGTTTCATCACCCATAATTATCCTATATAAACCTGTAATCCTTATAATGATTGTCATCTTGATTTTCCATTTGTGATATTTAAAGGGAGTTAGTGGGTTGACTGAATTTGAATCCATTAGTGAAAACATGAGATGTAGTAGTAATGAAAGTTGAAGTTGTTATAGAAATGAAAGTGAAAGTAGAATGCAAAGAGAGACCAAAAAGGCATAGCACACCCCACCTAAACTATGAAATGGTGAACCCCTAGTAAATTTTACAAATACATGCTCAAAAGATGTCAGACTTAGTCGATAGTGTGTTTAAGGAAGTGTTGGCTAACAAATTTGTCCTTATATAAAGATATTTAATTTTGACTCCATACCCCTCTCTCAAGAACAAAAAAGTTAACAACAAATGGGTGAACTATCAAGACTAGTTCCCCTCTGAATTAAGGTATAGCTCCCTTTAAGATTTTCAATGAATTTAAATATTCATATACACTTTTAACCAGAAAGTGCTTAAAGGCAGACTAACATCCATACATCATTATGTTATGAATGCAAGATTTTATAACAACGATAGGTAACAAAATACATAGATTCTATTTTCAATAAATAATAAATAAATAAAAGTATATATATTGTTGAGCTAGTAAAGAATAAAACACATATAATGAATTGTCTAAATGGAAAAATTAATCACTATATGAAAGAAGGTTTCTCACAGAAAAGCCAACTTCAAATACTCAAACACACAGATCCAAGTATGCATTAATTAATTATTATTTTCATTCACAGATGAAATAGTTTCAGACAAACATCACATATATTACTAACAAAAGTGGTTCAATTATTCTAATTTTCTAATTTCTTACTCCTCTTTTTCTCTCCTATCTCTTTTTACAATCAAAAATATATATAGTTTCCATAACTAATCCACCTGTCAAACTAAACTAGAGTTAAAGTAACTCTAACCCATACGGGATTTAGTTCTTACAAATTTAATAAAGACCAAGTTTCAAAAGTAACTGAATAACTGAATCAAAGAAACTATGTAAGTAAAGTTATTGTTGAAGTGACAGGTTAGGATCCCCAGATTTGCTCTATTCAGTTGGGTAGACACATTGAGTCTTCCACTCCTAAAATACTATAACGAACTCCTAAATTTTCAAAAGATTGCAAATGCTGGCGTGTTTTTTCCTTGATTTCCAAATGTTTTCTTCTCTTTGAATTTTTCCCATCTTTTTTGTGTGCTCTAAGAGTATGTCGATACAACGACAAAGAAGTGACTCCACCTTTGAAATTTGAGAGAAGTTTTCAATTGATAAGCTATCACTTTTTTTAATGAAGTTAATCTTTTCCCTAAAGGACTGAATCACAACATTGATGTCTTTCTCTGGTTTTTCATAATCTTTAATGTAATTGATATCAATGTTGTGTAGATCATGCTTTAATGACTAAATGAATTTAGTTATTTCTTTGATCATTTTTGTGATTTCTAATCGTCCTTGTCTAGATACTAAAATTCTCCATTCAATATTTTTCTTACTTGCATATAATATATCTTCATCTAGTCCTGTTAAGTTTTTTTGTAATAAAAACTTTGATATCCCATATTTTTTTCACTTCTTCAATTTGATTCATCATGCCCATCCATTTTCCTTCCTCTTTTATCCACAAAGCATTTTGAGTTTTCAAATCTTCAATAGTGATTGTGGTCAGATCATATACATTTTTCAATTTATGAAAATATTATGTACTTTTGAAGGCGATGTCGTCCAACCAATTATCAAATACTCTGGTAATCATTTTGCCCCTGTATATCTGATCCAACATCCTTTGATTGATAGGAGATTTAGAATCAAAAGACATGGGCATTTGAGAAATTGGTTGAGGATCTGGATTATGAATGGCGTCAATATATTTTACCATTGAATGCACAGTCTATTTTAACTCTTTTTTATCCTTTTCATCCTTCCAAGTTATACTAACTATCTTTTTAGTAGATGCTTCTAGATGATGCACATCAACAACACGTGATGCAATCCCAAGGTCTACCTTTTCAACTGTAAATTCCTAAATAATAGGATCTTGAACTTCTTCATTGGTTTTTGGCTAGGTGATTTCTACATTCCAGTTCCCTGTGTTTGGGTCAACATCTACCCTGGATGTCATTTTTAACTTTTTGGATTTATGGGCTTTCCCTAAACATTTGCTCACCATATCTTCCAAGGGTATAGAAAATGGAACTACTTTCCTTTTATGACTGATTAAACTTTCCTACCATTTAGGTGTAGAAGTTGAGGCTTCTCCACTAAGATTCAGTTGATTAGAAGGTACAGTTGAAACAATCATCAATTCAAAAGAATCAAAAGGAATCACTATTTGTTGGTCTATACTAACATCTTCCACCATTGGTGAATCAAACTCTTTATCACCTTTGACTTCTCCTGAATCCTATTTAGAATTCAAATCCACAATCACTTTTTTAGAGATTTGATTTTTCTTCTTGCTCTGAGTCCTTGACCTGGTGACACGAGGAGGCAGGGTAGTTACAAGGGCCTTCTTAGATTCTTTGATGATAGGGTTCCTTCCAGTTTTTTAACTTGGAAGTACCTACATCACAAATAAAAATAGGTTGGTTAGATGAGCTTATTAGGAATGGAAATTCAATTATTGCTATACATTATTGGGAGACTATATTTTAAGCTCCTCCCATTTTTTGCTCTCTCAGCCACTTTTTAGTTCTCCTTGTTACTGGAAGAGTCTTGACTTCAATTCTATCTTTGTCACTTTTTTCCCAGTCAATTTTTGGAATAGGTGATTGTTTTATTTGCTCAAAATGTGGATCAGCCACCTGCTCATCATTGTCAACAATTCCATAAATGTCCATATTGAATTTAAGGGTAACTATTTGTCTTAAGGAAAACTTGGACCACAGTCTTCTTCTAACTTCAAATTCATCTGAACAATCCTCCCAATAATATTCCAATTCAGGAATATGTGAAAACCTTGTTCCAAAATCTAGATTATCCCTGATGAAACCTTTGCTGTCAAATTGAGATCTAGCTATGAAGGACTAAAAATTAAATTTCATAAAGTCCAATTCTAAATTCAAAGCATCAGATGTTGTTTTGCATGAATAACATCCAAGTTCAATAGGAAAAGATATCCCATATTTATTCTTCATTGGGAATTTTTTTATCTACATGTGCTAATTGCCTGCAGACTTCTATTAACACAAATCGGTCAAGAACATACCTTGGTAACCTCAAGGGTTCACCAAAAAAAACCCCAACTCTAATGTAAGTGAACCTAGAAAATTGAATGAAGAAACTACCATAAATGTTAATCAGCTACATAGCTTCTTCAAATAACCTTTTATTGATATTGTCTGATAGTTCAAAAGTCATTTTCCCAGTAAAGACATCATTGATTCTCTTGTAACCCTCATAATAATTACACATTTGTAGCTGTGGGTAATAGTCATAAATTTTACTATCTTCAGCCAAAGGTGCATGTGGTAACCCTACCCATTTTCTCGTAGATGCCAGACAGTAGAGAAGGTATGAAGACATATAAAATTCTCTATTTCCCAAACAATTACTTAAACCCTAATGTAAACAGTTAGCTACAATTTCTGCCCAATCCAAATACTATTCTCCTTGAAGGATCACCTATATGAAAAAGTACATCCAGTCTTCTCAATAATAAGCATGAGCATTGCCTTTCATTCTATGTAATAATACCATGATATCTTGTACTTATGGAATCATATGATTTGTTGTTAATGGCCTAGGCAATCTTGAACCTCCTTTTTGGAATTTTAAGAGCCAATTCCTAGCAATCACGCTTTTATAAATTGCTTTCATCATTGAAAAATAAACATAAGAAGAAGTAATACTAAGGTCAGAGTACGGTCCTTAGGAGGGATTCACATCACAAACATTAGGGTATGTCTGTTGATATGTAGTAAAACATTGCCATCTGCAATCTTGATACACCTATTCTGAGGTTCATATATATTCATGCATTCAAGGACCAATTTAGGACATTGTATAGCCATGGGAAAGGCTGCAGCTTCAACCAAACCACTTTCTACTATTTTTTGCATCATAGGATTTGACAGATATTTCTAGCCCTTTCCTTAAAATCTTCCAAATCATATTGGACCAGAGAAGTGTTCCCAATTTCAAGCAGAGAACATATGAGACCAGGACCATGTTCGTAATCAAGACAAGTAGATTTCATGGCTACAGGTCAGAGAATATAATGAAAAGAGAAAGTTTTGAATTTTTAAACAATATTGTAAACTCAAAAAGATCCTTCTTTCCAACCAAGTAGAGGAAATAGCTTACAGTAAGAGTGAAACTCACCTTAAATTTATCTGAAATCACTATGGATTCAAGCATCCAAATATCTTATATCACCTATGTTGTTCTTATTTGTATCACCCAGTATGCTTGGTTGCTGAATTTGAATTATTCTTTCTTGATACAGATATTAACCAGATCAAAAAATTAAATTGAAAGAATACATGCTAAACATGTTTGATAAAATGCATATTCTGACATATGCATTAATGACAAGCATATTTTATGCATGATTTCAATGAGTAATGATTATCTATAACCTCATGAAAATTCAAAATTTTTTGCTTTATAGTGAGTTTCGGATATATTTTCCTCTAAATCTCTCACCAATTTTAACTTAGAGAAATCCTTAGGGTGAGATAAGAATATAGCCGTTGAACCATTGAACCATTGAAATCTTGAACCATTGAAAATTATGGTTCAAATTTGGCGTTCAATGATATGACATAGGCCACATAGACCGACCAATAATCACATGATCTTTCCAAAAACTTTGGACTTTGATAGAACCATTGAACTTTTCAGATATTGAATCGTTGAACTTATGAACTATGATAAAGGGTTCAAGTTCAATGGAAAGGTTCAAAGACATAAATAACATACAAAAGAACAGTGCATTTTGAGAAACATTGAACCATTTAACATTGCTATGTAGGTTCAAATGATAGGTTCAAGCAATAAGTTCAAGCGATTGGTTCAAGCAATTTATTAATTTAGACAAGGGAACTGAGTGAACAAGACTCTTTACAAAGAATCAGATATTGAAATCTTTGAACCATTGAAATCTTGAACCTTTAAACTCTTGAACTCTAAAAAAGGTTCAAGTTCAACTGAAAGATTCAAAGATATACCTAAAAAACACAAAAGGACAAACAATTCACTTTGAGAAACTTTGAACCATTGAATCATTGAACTCTTGAACTCCAAAAAAGGTTCAAGTTCAAAGGTTCAATTATTTTAAAGATTTCACACACAGGAAATGATAAGTGGGTGAACTTATTATATGGAAAAATTCATGAAATTGAAAAAGGTGACTCACAAACTAACATTGGCTTTGACTGGGGACTGTATTTTATGGCAAAATGTAGAGAACTCAGAAACTTTGGTTATGTAGACCAAGAAATAGAAATGAAAGAAAAGGAGAAAGACAAACCAAAAATGGGAAAGGAAAACACAAAATGCAATAAGAAAAGAAAAGGTTATGTACAAAACATGGGATACCTATTTCATAGTCAGTACAACTTGAGATCCTGTCCATTATAAGATAGGGGTAAAACAGCTCCATCTAGATATTCCAATTTAAAAGAATTAGGACCAAGTACCTAATGAATTTTGAAAGGCCCTTTCCAAAGTGAATCAAATTTACCACGTGATCCTTTAGGTTCTCTTCTTCTATCCCATAACAATACCTCATCTCCTTCCATGAACTTTTTGGGTCTAGTTTTCTGATCCAAAATCTTTTTAACTTTATTTTGATGAGTAGTAATACGATCAACCAGTTCATTCCTCTCTTCTTCAATCTTATTTAAATACATAACTCTTTTCTCTAAAGAGTCTTGAACGTACTGATCTTCAATAACATTTTGTAATCTAACTGTAGATAATTCCAAAGGTAATGATAGATGTGCTCCTATTCCATAAACTAGCTCAAATGGTGCCATTCCTATTGCTCTTTTTGGGGTTACCCTGTCATCCCAAAGTGCTTCATATAATTTCTTATGCCAATCTTTGGGGTTATCACTCACCAATTTCTTCATGATGGCTATCAAATTTTTATTACTGGACTTTGCTTGTCCATTCCCTTGAGGATAATAATCTAATGAGTGAGAAAGAGAAATACTATGATGATAGCAGAATGAAGTAAGTTCCCTTGAAGAAAAGCTGGTAGCGTTATCAACCACAATCTTTTGAGGAATACCAAAATGTACTAGTATATATTCTTTGAGAAAATCACATACCACTTCTGAAGTAGTTCTCTTCACAGGGATTTCTTCAACCCATTTCATAAAATAATTAGTTACTGTTAAAATGTGTGTATGACCAACACTTGATGAAGGTGAAAGAGGACCAATGAAGTCTAATCCCCACTGTTTGAAAGGTTCTTCAATAATGATAGGTCTCAGAGGTAATGTTGCAAGTTGTGGTCTTCCTAAGAACAATTTGCATTTTTCACAGTTAGCTACCCATTTATATGCATCTTTGAACATGCATGGCCAATAATAACAATTTCTAAGAATTTTGAAGGTTGTGACTGATGAAGAAAAATTTCTACCATAGGCTTCATTATGAAAAACTTCTAATAGTTTGCATTATTGTTCTTTATCTACACATCTCAAAAAAGTTCCATCTAGTCCTTTTTTGTATAAGACATCACCCCAGATCACATATTTTGCTAATTTTAACTTCAGATTTCTTTTCTCCTTTGGGGATAAATGACTGGGACAATTTCCATAAGTAAGATAATGTGCCACGTTTAGGAACCAGGGATCTTGTAAGCTCAACAATAGGATAGTAGGGAGTTCTTCTTCTTCATCTATACTTTTGACTATCAATTTGCACAAACCTTGACCTCTAACTAATTTGATTGGCTTTGTTGGGTGAATAATTTGTTAGTCAGTTGTCTGATTGAGAAAAATAGGTCTTATCATCCATATCAAAGGAGATTGATTAGCCTAGTGTGCATGTTTACTACATTAGAGGTGGACGAATCTATCCTCTCATCAAGGGGAGGTTCTCTATAAATATGCAAGAGTTATATACTATATAAATAAGCAGAAAATAACACTTAAGGGCATAATACACCATCCATCTCTCTTTTTTCAGAGATGATGTTAACAAATAGAGGAGAAAATCTTGGTGAAAACATTGAAGGCACTTCTCTTCTTTTAGAAGTGTTCTTGCAGGGAACAACATGAATTCTTTCAAGTAGTGACAAGAAACTAGTAACATAGGTGCAATAACCAGCAAGATGAAGTATAACAAAAATTCTACACCTCAACTGCCCAAAGAGTGAAACATAAAGGATAATGGGGGCACAAAGTCATCCCAAAATCCTCAACATAGAAAGAAACTAAAAACACACACTGAAAACAATTGTGAAAGTACAAAGTCTTCCCCACAATTGGTTTCAGGACACCTTCCTGATTACTTTCACTAGTTCTACTTGCCAAATTAAATAAATAAGAACACATTTAGAAGACAGACATAAGAAAAATCTCCTAAAATGATACAAGCTATGACAGCACAAAGTCTACAAACAACTTGCTTTCTCATTCAGATAAAATGATATGAACAATAATCTGAGTTTAAAGTCTCAGTATTCTCCTTTCAATTTGGGTAGAGTTTCACTTCTATAAAAATGAAAAGTCTTCTCCACATAATGAGAGAAATTACAATGTATATCCACCAAGCAGGGCTTGGTTCTCTTTCCCATGGGACGGCCCACACTGTAGTCAATGCCTTCAATGCATTTCCAAGTTTGTCAAAGGACTGCATTGAAAATAGGGCAGCTATCTTAACTATGGCATGTCATTTCATCTCATATGTCTTCTCTTGAGTCTGGGTCATCTGGTCTATCCCCTCTAATGTCTGTGTAGCTTTCCATTTTGTCTTTACTCTAAAGGAGACCAATAGGCTGTGCCTTCAATGTTTGCAAGCTTGAAAATCTACTCTGTAGACTGTTCTAGCTACCAGAATAACTTCTACATAGATTTTTTCCTCTTTTTCTCTTCCTATTATGATTTAAACTCTTGAGCTATATTTTTGGTCTTGCTGGCTCCTTACACTCTTCCATCAGTGGTTCTTCCCTTTGGCATTTTATCCTTTTGCATTCGGGTCCATGTTCCAGCTTTCAAAGATCAATGGTTATTTTATTTCTATGAATTTGATGTCTTCGAGCTCATCATCATTAGGAAACCAATGGCTAGTTTTTCACCCTAAAATTTATGGCCATAGGGATGTCACTAGACATCTGGAACCCAACAGCTAGTTCATGATGCTCAACTTTGACATCTGTGGGCCCGTCACTTTCTTAGATAATTCCTTTGGCTTTATTGTTTGATCCTTCCTAGAGGGGACTTGCCCTTCGGGGTCCTAAGAAATGGTCCACTTTGGCTCAGGGAGATCCCCTCGCAAGGGTATCTACCCTTCGGGTGGTCTTCAAATGGCCTTCACACTTTAATTTCTTTGGGTGGGCTTTTGCTCTACTTCGAGCTTATTCCTTCGGACATTTTGTTTGAAGGAAATGTTCCTTTCCCTTGCCTTAGTCATTTCTTCTATCGGGCTTCATTGATCGGGTTAATTCCTTTGGAAAAAAGTCCAAAGGAATTCCTTCAGACTTTTTGTCTGAAGGAAACGTCCTTAACAACTTTGCCACAAGATTTCCTTCTAAAGGAATTCCTTTGCTCGCTCGGCCTTTGAAACAATCCACCTACTCCCTATTTGCCCTTTGTAAGGGCTATCTGACCTCCAAGGTTGCCTTTTAAAAAAGTTTCAAGGGTCCATTTTGGCTCCTACGTGCCCTTTGTAAGGGCACTTGTCCTTCAGGCTCTTGGAAGACCCCTTTGAACTTCCTAATTGAAAAAATGGCTAAGTGTTGAACCTATTTCTTTCCTATAGATTTCGTAGAAGCCAACCTGTAGAGTCCATAGAAATGAGTTCGTAGATTTGAGCTTGCCTACAGAGTCTATAGATTTGTGCTTGCCTGCAGAGTCCATAGAAGCCAAGTCCATAGTTATCTCTAACTTTGAAAGAGTCCATAGAAATATAGCTTGCAGAGTTCATAGAAACTATCTGTGAAGTTTGTAGTTCCACCTGCAAAGTCTGTAGCTCAAGTCTGTAGAACTGGGGGAGTCTGTATATTTCTTACTGTGAAGTCTGTAGAAACTAAGTCCATAGAAATTAACCTACAGAGTCCGTAGTTTTCTCTAAATTTCCTCTAACCTTGAAAGAGTTCATAGATACCTATCTGTAGAGTTCATAGATTTCTAAAAAAGCTTTAAAAAATGAAGAACTTGAATGCTTAGAACAATTTTTGAAAGGGGAAGAGAGGATTTTGGTATGTTGAACCAAAATAGTTCATAGGTTGTCCCAAAAATGAGTGACATTTTTGGGGACAACAGCTAGCTCCAATTGGGGAACTTCTTGTTAGGACCATAGAGTACAATTGATTACTTTTGTATAAGTAACTAAACATGGAATTTAACTAGAAGTAATAATTAACTAGAAATTAGAAACAACAAATAATAAGAAATATGAGAAACAACCAATCTGTATTAAACTCTTCCAAAAAGAAATACAATGAAAAAATCTCTTTCTCCTCACAGCTCAAAGATGTATAGTAATTCTCCCTCAAGAGTTCTCTCTCTCTCTCTCTCTCTCTCAATCAATTACAATCAACTCAATTACTTGAATTATCTTCCCCTTACAAGCTATGAGGATCTAACCCTATTATATAGTATACTACAACACTAGGGTTCAATGAGCCATGCATTCACCACCCTTAGATCCACCTCTGAAATCAAAGGCTCAAATCCATTCTCTAAAAATAGTAATCTAAAATTAGAAAAGCTAGAAACACATAGAAGTTAGTGTTGGTTTGAATATGACTAATGTTGACTGACCCCTAACCGATGTCAGCTGGTTCTGACCGATGCCGATCGACCCCTAACCGATGTCAGTTGCTGTGTAGCTAAAGATAACTGATGTCGATCAACCCCTAACTGACGTCGATGGTTCTAACTGATGTCGATTACTATGTAACCGATGTCAGTTACTGTGTAAGCCCAACAACCTCTGCATTAGCTCATTACTGAAGCTTTTAGCTCCACAACTCAATAATCTCTCACTTGGAGATAAATAGCTGCACCTATACCTATACAACAACATCCTTTAAATATCTCTGGCTTGATACTCCCTCTTTAAGTTTAATCTTGAAGACCAACAAAATTTGAATGAAGATTCAACTTCTCCTTTGTTATCAGCTTTGTTAACATATCAGCAGGGTTCTTGTCCATATGGATCTTTTCCAGCTTCAACTGTCCATCCTCCAATACCTGTCTAATGAAGTGGTACCTAAGCTGTATATGTTTGGTTCTTGAATGAAAGGCTGAATTCTTTGCCAAATGAATTGCACTTTCACTATCACTATACAATCTGTAACTCTCTTGTTCCTTTCCCAACTCTTCCATGAACTGAGTCATCCAAATCATTTCTTTACTAGCCTTTATGATTGCAATGTATTCTACCTCTGTAGTAGACAAGGCAACAACTTTCTGTAACTTTGAAATCTAGCTAACTACCATTCCACCAACAGTGAACACATATCCTGTGGTACTTCTCCTATCATCCAAGTCACCTGCCATATCTGAATCTACATACCCATGTAGAGAAGTGTTTGACCCTCCATAACATAAATGCCTACTGCTGGTCCCTCTCAGATATATGAGAATCCACTAAACTGCTTTTTAGTGTTCTTTTCCTAGATTGACCATAAACTTGCTGACAAATCCCACTGCTTAGGCAATATCAGGTCTAGTACATACCATTGCATACATCAATCTCCCAACTGCTAAAGCATATAAAACTCTACTCATGTACTCAACCTTATCATGTGATTTAGGACACTGTTCTTTGCTCAGCTTGAAGTGTCCAGCCATAGGTGTGCTTACTGGTTTTGCATCCTGCATATTGAACCTCTCCAACACCTTATTCACATAATCCTCTTGAGACAAAATCAAACTGTGATTTTTTCTGTCTCTCTTAATACTCATGCCAAGGATTTTTTTTGCTGCTCTTAAATCCTTCATGGCAAATGTGTGAGCTAATTTTACCTTAAGCTCAGTAATTTCTTGCATGTGTGAACCTACAACAAGCATATCATCTACATACAATAACAGGATAATATAACTACCATTATCTAATCACAATGGTCAAATTGACATTTACTAAAGCCATGCTCTATCATAAACCTATCAAACCTCAAATACCATTGTCTTGGAGCTTGCTTAAGACCATATAAGCTTTTCTTCAACATGCACACAAGTTTCACTTTACCTTTGACCTCAAAACCTTCCAATTGATCCATATATATCTCTTCATCCAAATCTCCATGAAGAAATGTTGTCTTAACATCAAGCTGTTCAAGATGCAAATCCTCAATAGCAACTAAAGACAATACAGTCCGAATAGAAGTCATCTTTACTACAGGAGAAAAAATTTCACTAAAATCAATACCTGGTTTCTAAACAAATCCCTTTACTACCAACCTGGCCTTATGTCTCATTTGTCCATTCTCTCCTTCCTTTAACCTGTATACCCATTTATTTTTTAGTGCTTTCTTTTTGGCTAGCAACTCAACCAAATCTCACGTATGGTTCTCTTCCAAAGAATCAATTTCCTCATTCATGCCATGCTCCCACTATTTCCTGGATTCTACCTACATTACCTCATCAAAAATTTCTATTTCTCCACCATCAGTGAGCAACGAGTAGTATAAAGAAGGGGAATAATGAATTGGAGGTTTACTTACCCTTTCAGACCTCCTTATGAGCGTTTGAGACTCATTTATAGCTTGCTGTCTACCCAAATTTTCTGACAGTGGCCAATCTCGGTCATCTCTGACCAATTTCGGTCTACACTTGATTGACATCGATTCTACCTGATCGATGTCAGTTTCCACCTGATCGATGTCAGTTTGCACCTAACCAACGTCGGTCTCTATGTTTTTCTGTGAGTGATGATTTTTACTTGTGAACTCATTTTGGATCATAACCTCTTCCAAATCAAGATTGCTCTACTCAAAATTATTTAGCCTCTTGAGCTGATCACTGTACATCACATTCTCATTAAAAACCAAGGCTTTTCATTTCTTAAATGTGTCAAAAACATCAGATTTTTTTTTTATGCAATAAACCCATACCTTTCTTTTAGCATCATCAATGAAAGAAACATAATAATATGATCCTCCAATAGAAGCTACCTGACCTGGTCCTCACACGTCTGTGTGAACAAGCTCCAACTTGTGCTTCTTCTTTGTTGACCCAGTTTTGAGAAACCTTACTGTCTTCTATTTCCCAAAAATACAATGCTCACAAAAATCTAGATCTATGATTTTCAAATCTGAAAGCTTACCTTTTGACTTAAGAACATTCATTCCCTTCTCACTCATGTGACCAAGCCTATAGTGCCACAACTTTACATCTACATCTAAAGTAGATAAAATAGAAGGAGAATAATCAGTAATACAAGTAGATAGATAAAGTGTACCTACTCTCTTACTTTTTGCTAATACAAGTGCACCCTTAGAAACTTTCCAAGATTCAACTGTGAGAGTTACTGTGAAATCCTCATCACCCAACTTTCTTGTAGAAATCAGATTCTTCTTCAGGATGGGTACATGCATGACATCCTTCAACACCCATGTGTTGCCATTCTACAATTTCAGCTCCACTTTTCCTTTGCCAATAATTTTATAAGGCTCATCATCCCCTAAATAAACTTTTCCAAAGTCTTTATGGACATAATCATTAAAAAATTCTCTATTTAGGGTTGCATGAAAAGAGGCACTAGAATCTAAAACCCATGATTCTACTTTACTATCCAAAAAAAATATAAAAGCATCTTGTGCAACAATACCTACAACTTTTGCTTCTTTATTACCTTTATGTTGATTTTCTTTGTTAACCTTCAACCAACAATCTTTCTTTGCATGCCTTTTCTTTCCACAATTCTAGTAAGTTATTCTTCTATTTCTAGATTTGGATCTACTTCCCATCTTGACCTTGATTTCCTTTGCTTGCCCTTCTCTCTTTGCCAACCCTTGCTTTCAACACTTAAAGCATTACCTGATGTTCCCTTGTGCTTTTCCTATGAATTTCTTCATTCAAGATTACACTAAAAACATCATCAACTTTCAAGATATTTGAAGCAGATGCAGTATTACTAACTGCTATTACCAAACTATGCCAACTTTTAGGTAAATAGCATAAGATTAAGAGAGCCTTAATTTTATCATCAAAAATTATTGTGATTGAATTTAACTGATTACTATTGCATGGAAATCATTAAGATGACTAGATACAGATCCACCTTCCTGCATTTGCAAATTAAATAATTGCTTCATAAGATATACCTTATTCGAAGTTGAGGGTTTTTCATATAAATTTGTCAAAGTATCCATTAACTCTAATGTTGTCTTTGCCTGTGATAAGTTGGAAAACATACAAGCTGTCAGGCTCAACCTTCTAGATCCAAGAGCCTTTCTATCAAAAACATTCCATTCTTGATCTTCCATATCTGTGGGCTTCCTTGAAACCCCACCCAATGGTAAATATAGATCTTTTTGATATAGATAATCTTTTATCTGCATCCTCCATAATTGATAATTCTTGCCATTGAATTTCTCCATTCTTAGTTTACTTTCTTCTGCCATTGCTTTACTCTCACTCAATCAGAAACCCCTGTGAGTGAATTCTGTAATCAACAAATACTAGCACGCTCTGATACCAATTATTAGTGTCTATAGCTCTGATACCACTTGTTAAGAACTTAGAGTACAATTGATTACTTTTGTATAAGCAACTAAACACATAGTTTAACCAGAAGTAATAAGTAACTAGAAATCAGAAACAACAAATAATAAAAAATACGAGAATCAACCAATCTATATTAAACTCTTTCAAAAGGAAATACAATAAAGAAATTTCTTTTTCCTCACACCTCGAAGATGTTCAATAATTCTCCCTCAAGAGTTCTCTCTCTCTCTCTCTCTCTCTCTCTCTCTCTCTCTCTCTCTCAATCAATTACAATCAACTCAATTACTTGAATTGTCTTTCCCTTACAAGCTATGAGGATCTAACCCTATTATATAGTATACTACAACACTAGGGTTCAATGAGCCATGCATTCGCCACCCTTCGATCCACCTCTGAAATTAAAGGCTCAAATCCATTCTCTAAAAATAGTAATCTAAAATTAGAAAAGTTGGAAACGCACAGAAGTCAGTGTCGGTTTGAAGATGACCGATGTCGACCGACCCCTAACTAATGTCAGTTGGTTCTGACCAATGCCGATCGACCCCTAACCAATATTAATTGCTATGTAGCTAAAGATAACCGATGCCGATCGACCCCTAACCGATGTCAGTTGGTTCTAACCGATGCTGGTTACTGTGTAACCGATGTCGGTTACTGTGTAAGCCCAACAACCTCCGCATTAGCTCATTAGTGAAGCTTTTAGCTCCACAACTCAACACTTCCTTCAGTTAAAAACTTAGAATAATTGAGGGAAGTAGAAACTGAAATCTCTAGTGCCTTGAAGTGTGCCATTGGGCTATGGAGTCATGCTACCTAAAAAGAAATGCTCCAAAAGTGAAAATGAACAACACAAAGTAGAAACAAAGTTTATACAAACATACATATGTATAGGTGAACTTATCTGATACTTCAAAAATTGAAGTGCTTTAGATGCTACCCATTGTGAGGCAGAGAAAAGATTGTGCCATCTTGATACTTCAACAAGAAGCTATTTTCACCATTAAGCTGATGGATAATAAATGGGCCTCTCTAAAGGGAATCAAACTTTCTATGCATCCCCTTTGGTTCTCTTCTCTTGTCCCATGGCAGGACTTGATCTCCAACCTAAAAATTATAATTTTTTGCCTTCTGGTTGAAGAGTTTCTTCACCAGACTTAATGGGTATAAATTTGGTCTACCACCATAATTCTCTGCTCATCCAGCTTAGTCAGGCACATGATCCTCTTATCAAGAGAGCTTTTATACGTTTGATCTTCAATTGCCTTAGCCAATTTCAATGCTAGCAATTCCAAGGTGATTGGTATCTCAGCATTGATACCATAAAGAAGTTAGAAAAGAGACATACCAATTGCTCTCTTTGGTATAATTCTGTCTGCCCATAGAGCATCAACCAATGCTTTATGCCATGTCTTTTGGTTGTCATCGACCAACTTATTGATGATAGTCACCAGGTTCTTATTGCTTGATTTAGCTTGTCCATTCCCTTATGGAAAGTAATCAGAAGAGTGGGAGAGTGTAATCCCATAGTATAAATAGAATTGAGTAATCTCTTGGGAAGTGAAATAAGCTGCATTGTCAGTGACAATCTTGGTTGGGACCCCAAACCTAGAAATGATGTTCTCTTTGAAAAAATTGCACACTACTTCTGAAGTAGCATGTTTGGTTGGAATAGCTTCCACCCACTTGGTGAAGTAGTCTATTGTTGTAAGAAAATAATCATGCCCAACACTTGAAGATGGATTTACAGCTCTAATAAAATAAATTTTCTATTGCTGGAAAGGCTCTTCTATCACCACTAGCTTGAGAGGCAAAGCAACTAACTTGGGTCTTCCAACAAACTACTGGCATAGTTCACATTTTCTTACCCACTTGTATGCATCTTGAAAGAGAGTTGGCCAGTAATACCTGGATTGAAGAATTTTATGGGTAGTTACAAGAGAAAAAAAATGTCCTCCACAGGCTAAATTATGAAAGGATTTCAAAAGTTGGTTTTACTGCTCTTTGTTCATGCAGTGAAAGAACACTCCATCAAGGCTCCTCTTGTATAGGCCATTGTCCCAAAGGATGAAATTGATAGCTTTCAACTTGATAGTCCTCCTTTCTTTATAAGATAGGTGAGCAGGACACTCACCATAAGTAAAAAAATGAGCAATACCTAAATACCACTCATTCGTGGTGGAGACAAAGATGACTATTGGCGTGTCTTCTTCTTCTGATTCTTCATGCTCTATTCCTTCTGGCTTGTTATCAACAATTAATTAGCATAAGATTTTTTCTCGTACCAACTTTATTGGCTTGATGAACAAATCAAACTCCTAGATCTTTACAATTCAATTGCCTCTTTTCATCCCAAACTCCTGCTGAGTTAGTATGGATTTCACCGTGGTATTAAGAACCAAGGTAGTAGTGTGTGAATTCAAGATGTAGAAGCATAAATGCTTTACTACCTTCACCACTGCATAAGCATGCTTTTCCATGTTTTATTACTTCAGCTCATGAGCTTTGAGTGGATAACTCATGAAAGAAATAGGAGATTCCACACTTTCTTGGTTCTGTTGAACCAAAATTACTGAAAGCATGTGTTCAAAAGCATAACTGTATATGGTGAAATATTTGTTATAGTCTGGATAAATTAGAATTGGGGCATGGGCAATGGCAGTCTTGATATCTTCAAATACTAACTTTCTTTTTTTAGTCCAACTGAAGGTGGCCTTTCCCTTCATCATGCTTATAATATGCCTAGTCTTCTCAGCAATCTCAGGGATGAACCTCTATAATAAATTCACCTTTTCAAAGAAAGAGTGAACAACAGTCTTACTTGTGGGCAAGGTAAGCTCTTGGATAGACTTGACTCTATTTAAGTCAATCTTTATGCCTCTTTTAGACACAATATGTTTGAGAAGTTTCCCCTCTGTTACTCTAAATACTGACTTCTTGGGGTTTAAAGAAATGCCATTCTGGTGGTAGCACTCTAACACTTGTTGCAAGTGGCATACATGATTTGGGCGATGCTTAAAAAAGATGGTCAAGTCATCAAGATAAACTATAATGAACTTATCCATCTCATCTTTGAAAGCAAGGTCCATTGCTCTTTGGAAGGTAGTGTTAGCATTTATCAATCCAAAAGACATCCTTCTATATGCAAACGTGCCATAAGGTGTAATGAATGCAGTCTTATGTTGGTCTGTTTCACCAACTTCAACCTGATTATATCTTGAGAAGTCATCTAGCATTGATAACATCTTCAAACCAGTCACTGTCTAAAGCACTTGATCCATGATTGGAAAAGGATAGTTATCCTTCAAGGATGACTAATTTAAATTTTTAAAATCTACATAGAGACAAATTTCACCATTCTTCTTCCTTATAGGCACTATATTTGCAATCCATGTGGAATGATGGACTAGAAATATTATCCTAACATTTAGTATTTTTTGTATCTTAGACAAAATGGTACTTAATATCTTTAGATTATACTACCTAGACTTTTGCCTATAAGGTGCCGAATCAGCCCTGAGAGGAATGTCATGTCAAATTTCATCAAGCTTGAGTGACTTTAGGTCATCATAAGAGTAAGCTAAGATGTCCATGTACTGGCTGAGCAAAGTAGTGAACTTAAACCTCTCCTCAAGAGTACAACATTTCTTGATGTTTACCATCTTGGGATCTTCCTTGGTATCCATATTTACTTGATCAAACTCCTGAGAGGAGCTTGAATCCGTTTGCTGCTATTTGATGAATTTGTCATGTTTGTCAAATAGTTTCTCGAGGGAAACTAGGGCTTTGGAAATTTTATTTTCTTTTAGCTGTAGGAACTCTTCATCCATGCTTGAACTTGATTCAGGGGCTGGTTCAAGCTTTTGAGGTTCACTTCCTTCAAAATGTAGCTATTCAAAGCTGTCCTTTTGCTCTATGAAGGCAATGATTTTGTTGTCATTTTTAAACACTTGCCAATGACTAGCATTATCAAGCACACTTGGCTAAAAGGCCAGCTCAATAGTGTACCTATCTCCTTTGAAGTCTAGGTGGGGGACCAAGAGAGTAGCTAAAATATCTAGTGCATTATCTCGGTCATTGAATTCTCTAGGAATAGTAGAGATGTTGAAAGCATCAAAGCTTTCAATTTAGTCCCAAACTATATTGCGATAGTGGCACAATATTTCGTTCTTGGTTTGATATAGGTTTCTCACTTAGAAAACCACCAGTTTAGCATATCCTTTGACATGAAGGAGCTTGATACCTTTGTCTTGAGCAGCCCTTAACCCAAGCAATAGAGACTCATACTCAGCTGTGTTATTAATGTTGTTAAATTGTAACTTGTAGGATGAAGGAAAAATATCTCCTTGAGGAGATATCAGCACAACCCCAGCTCTTGAACTAGTAGAGGAGTAGCTGCCATCAAATTATATAATTCTTACCTCATTTGATATTGATTTTTCTTTGGATTCTTCTTCATTTGGAGGGGGAGATCTTTCCATATTTGCATTACACTCCACCAATTCTTTTGCTATTCTAGCTGAAACAATCTTCAAGTTGACACTTTCAATAGCTTCATCAGATGCTTCATGGACTTCATCTATAGATAGAAAGTAGTTACCTATGCCTGAAGACTCATACAAAATTTGAGCTTCAGGTGTTGAGGTCTGGATAACCACATATTTTGCTTCTTTTTCAGGAAGCAATCTCTTCATAACACCTTTGACTGGGATCTTTGCCTCAAATAAGTCCATGCTTAGTTCACCACCAACATCTTTGTAGAAATTTTAGCCAAAAGGGATGCCATAGGATGCTGGGATGTTGGCCACCAAGACAATCATCTTGATTCTTTTGTCTAGAAAGGCTGTAAATGCAAATTGGGCATCCTTGATTTGTCCCAGCAAAGGTACTTACTTGTTTTCCATGGAGAAACATCTCCCAAATGTTTTGGTCAGTGTAAGGCTAAGGGATTCAGCCACTTTGGTAGGCATGACATTGTCTGAAGCTCCAAAATCAATGATGTAGTTATTCAACTGATGTCCATTTATTAGCAATAAGACATAAAAAGGTTCAGTCCTACCAGGAGTAGCAGGAGGAGTAATGACAAGGTTATTCCTGGTGGGTGCATTCTTGGGAGAATCATGAGTCACTTTGGGAATTGCTTGTCCTACAAGGATGTTTTAGTTCTTTACACATTGAACCAGTTTATCTAATTGCTCAGAATGAGACTACAAAAATTCAAATTTAGACATTTGAATTTTGATTTTTTTATGTGGTCAATTATGTCAAACATCTGGAATGAGCTAAGAGCAAAGGATGAGAGTTCATCCTTTTGATTTTTGGGAGGGGGAGAACTAGACTATGAATTTGAAGTAGAAAGTGTAGGGATGTTTGATGGGATTACCTTTCTTGCAATCACTAAGTCCTTTGGCTAGAAAGGAAGAGTGGATCCCTGCTTAGCAATTGAAACTATTGGTTGAGGTTGCTCTTCTAACTTTTCTTTCTTAGCTGGCTGGGCTGACTGGTTCTTGGACTGGATGAACACAACATATGATCTCTCGGTTGTATTTAATTCACTTTTGGGTTCATCCTGATAATTTAGAAAACTAATGTTAGAGTCACCAACTAATTCTTCTTCTTCCTCAGTGGAGAGATTGGCATCATCTTTAGGATTTGACTCAGGCTGGAATGAGAAATCTGATTCAGCTTCAAGATATCTAACCATTGAGTTGGTTGGAGGTGCTTCAATGGCAAGGTTATTTCTTTGAGGGGGAGGGAGATGATTTGTTTACTCTTGATTTCTAGCAGCATTGCCTTGATATGGTTGATTCTAAAATGTCCTCTTTGGTACATCTCTATATGAAGGAGCAGATGACATCTCTTATGCCATTTGTTTTCTGAGGGCCAACAATTCATTTGCTAGCTTCTACACCATTGGATCAGTGGTGGCTGTAGGTGAGTATTCAAAAAATAAAGAGGGTTTACCTCTATTTGGGTCTGTCCTTATCTTTTTAGCCAAGATAAGGTCATCTTCCACCTCAGTAGCCAAGTCTTGAGCAGCCTCAAGGTCTATGTGGCCAGCACACCTTAGCAAAAAACTCACTTCAGGTAGTTATGAGTTGATGAAGAAGCATTTGAGGTTTTCAAGTATTGGCTAAATAATTGCAAGAATTCAGTTCCTTAGCTTGTCAAACTTTGCTATGAAATCCCTCATAGGTTCATGAGGTTCCTTCTTCATCTGTGTGAGCTAGGCTAGCAAAGTATATGCATCTTATGTAGGCTTGAACCTGGCTTCAAATTTAGCTTTGAGTGTGTCCTAATCAGTCACTGACCTAGCTTGCAGATGGTAAAACCAATCTATAGCAACACCTTGTAGTGTTTCCATGAAGAGCTTGACTGTAACATCTTCAAATTCCACTCATATTATGCCATAAGATATGCTGAAGGCTGCAATGTGTTCATTAGGGTGAACTCTTCCATCACCAAAGAATTTGGGAAAATTCTTTCTTGAGATATGTGGAAGTTCATGTAGAGGTGGAGTAAGATTAGTGGGCCAAATGAGTTACCCCAGGGGCCTTGAACTGCCATGATTAGATTATGAAAAAGAGGGATAACAAATCTAGGTGGCGTATTAATGGGTAATGCTCTACTAATAGTATAAAAAGTAGCTCTACCTTGTGTTGGTGACCTGGTACGGGTAGGAGGAACACTCCTGGATATTTGAACTTGAAGTTGGGGAGGGAACAAATCAATTTTTTTTTGCTGTACCAACTCAAAGATAGGGTCAACAACACCTTGGGCTCTCTAGCTTCTAATATAGTGTGGAGTTGTCAGATTGTAGGGTAAAAATGGGAAGGGACTAGTCTTTCTTTAGCTTGAAGCTTGAGGCTTCAAACTATGTGTCGATCCCCAATAGAGTTGCCAAAAATACTATTGGTTGAATATTTTGTCAGTCAACTATCTGATTGACCAAAATAGGTCTTATCATTCATAGCAAAGGAGATTAGTCAACCCAGTGTGTAGGTTTACTACATCAGAGGTGGATGAATCTCTCCTCTCATCAAGGGGAGGTACCCTATAAATATGCAGGAGCTATATACTATATAAATAAGTAGAAAATAACACTCAGGGGTAGAATACACCATCCATCTCTCTTCTTTCAGAGATGATGTTAACAAATAGAGGAGAAAATTTTGGTGAAAACACTGAAGGTGCTTCTCTTCTTTCAAAAGTGTTCTTGCAAAAAATAGTAAGAATTCTTTCAGGTAGTGACAAGAAACTAGTAACACAGGCACAATAACTAGCAGGATGAAGTATAACACAAAGTCTACATCGGCCCAAAGAGTGAAACACAAAGGATAATGGGGGCACAAAGTCATCTTAGAATCCTCAACATAGAAAGAACAAAGTTTTCCCCACCATTGGTTTCAAGACACCTTCCTGATTACTTTCACTAGTTCTGCTTGCCAAATTAAATAAACAAGAACACATTCAGAAGATAGACATAAGAACAATCTCTTAAAATGATACAAGCTATGACAGCACAAAGTCTACAAGCAACTTGATTTCTCATTCAGATAAACTGATATGAACAACAATCTAAGCTCAAAGTCTCAGTATTATCCTTTCAATTTAGGCAAAGTTTTGCTTCTGTAAACATGAAAAGTCTCCTCTGCATAATGAGAGAAATTACAATGTATAGCCACCAAGCAGGGCTTGGCACTCTTTCCCATGGGATGGCCCATGCTACAACCAATGCCTTCAATGCATTTTCAAGTTTGTCAAAATACTGCATTGAAAATAGGGCAACTGTCTTAACTATGGCATGTCATTTCATCTCATATGTCTTCTCCTGAGTCTGGATCATTTGGTTTATCCCCTTTGACATCTGTGCAACTGTCCATTTTGTCTTTACTCCAAAGGAGACCAACATGCCATGCCTTCAATGTTTGCAAGCTCAAAAATCTACTCTATAGATTGTTCTAACTACCAGAATAACTTCTACGTAGATATTTTCCTCTTTGTCTCTTCTTGATGTGATTTAAACTCTCATGCTATCTTTTCAATCTTATTGGCTCCTTACACTCTTCCATTAGTGGTTCTTCCCTTTAGAATTTTGGCCTTTTACATTCGGGTCCATGTTCCAGCTTTCAAAGATCAATGGTTATTTTATTTTCATGAATTTGACATCTTTGGGCCCATCATCGATAGGAAACAAATGGATAGTTTATCGCCTTGAAATTGATGGTCATGAGGACGTCACTGGATGTCTGGATCCCAACTGCTAGTTCATGATGCTCAACTTTGATGTCTACAGGCCTGTCACTTTCCTAGGCAATTCCTTTAGCTTTATTGTTTGATCCTTCCTAGAGGGGAATTTCCCTTTGGGGTCCTGAGAAATGGTCCACTTTGGGTCAGGGAGAGACCCCCGCAAGGGTATCTGCCCTTCGAGCAGTCTTCAGATGGCCTTCGGGCTTTAATTTATTTGGGTGGGCTTTTGCTCTACTTCAGGTTTATTTCTTCGGATAAAAGTCTGAAGGAAATGTTCCTTTCCCTTGCCTTAGTCATTTCTTCCACCAGGCTTCATCAATCAGGTTAATTCCTTCAGAAAAAAGTCTGAAAGAATTCCTTCAGACTTTTTATTTGAAGGAAATGTCCTTAACAACTTTGCCATGGGATTTCCTTCTAAAGGAATTCCTTTGTTCGCTTAGCCTTTGAAACAATCCACTTGCTCCCCGCCTACCCTCCGCAAGGGCTATCTGACCTCCAAGGTTGCCTTTTAGAAAAGTTTTAAGGGTCCATTTTGGCTCCTACATGCCCTCTGTAAGGACACTTGTCCTTCAGGCTCTTGGAAGACCCCTTTGAACTTCCTGATTGAAAAAATGGCTAAGTGTTGAGCCTGTTTCTTTACTATAGAGTCTGTAGAAGCCAACCTATAGAGTCCGTAGAAATGAGTTCATAGATCTGAGCTTACCTATAGAGTCTATAGATTTGAGCTTGCCTGCAGAGTCTGTAGAAGCCAAGTCCATAGTTATCTCTAACTTTGAAAGATTTCATAGAAATCTAGCTTGTGGGGTCCATAGAAACCATCTATGAAGTTCGTAGTTCCACTTGCAAATTTTGTAGCTCAAATCCATAGAACTAGGGGAGTCCATAGATTTCTTACTGTGAAGTTCGTAGAAACTGAGTCCATAGAAATAAACCTGTAGAGTGTAGTTTTCTCTAAATTTCCTCTAACCTTGAAAGAGTCCATAGAAACCTATCTGTAGAGTCCGTATATTTATAAAAAATCTTTGAAAAATGAAGAACTTGAATGCTCAAAACAATTTTTGAAAAGGGAAGAGAGGATTTTGGTCTGTTGAACCAAAATAGTTCATAGGTTGTCCCACAAATGAGTGACATTTTTGGGGACAATAGGCTTAATCTCCAGGTCATATTCTTAAATTTTAGCAACCCATGTTGCTCCATTGTTCATCCTAACCTCTTGCTAAGTCAGAATACTTTTCACAGCCGAACTATAAACCAATACAATTGAATGAGAATGAAGTATATAGTATCTAAATTGTTTAATAGCCTTCACTATAGAAAAAGCTTGTTTCTCAGCCAAAGAATATTTAGGTTCATGTTTCTTAAGAGGAACACTCATAAAGGCTATTGGGGCTTCTACATTTACTTCATTTCTCTGTAATAAGATACCAGACATGGTATGTTCTGAAGCATAGCAGTAAATAAAAAAATCTTTTTGGAAATCAGAATTTACCAAAGTAGGAGTTTGTGTAATTACTTCCTTAATATCTTCAAATGCTTTTTTAGTAGCTTCATTCCATTTGAATGCTTGTTTTTCACTTATCATTCCTACAATATGCTTTGTAATCTCAGCAAAATCAGGAATGAACCTTTTGAGAAAATTAATCTAACCAAAGAAAGACTTAACCCCAGTCCTATTAGAAGGAAGACTTAACTTTTGTATTGCTTTGACTCTTTCTAGGTCAATTTTGATTCCATCTTTTGAGACTAGGTGTCCCAATAGTTTCCCTTATATAACATAGGAAACTGATTTCTTAGGATTAAGAGATATCCCATGATTGTGGCATCTTTGTAAAATAGTCTCTAGATCTTTCAAATGATCCTCTCTTTTTCTAGAGAAAATAGTCAAATCATCAAGATAAATGACAATAATCCTATCTTTCAAATCTTTAAAGGATGAATCCATCACTCGTTGGAAAGTTGCATTAGCATTAATTAAACCAAAAGACATACGGTTATAAGCAAAAGTTCCTTGAGGTGTTGTGAAAGTAGTTTTATGTTGGTCAACTGCAACTACACTTATCTGGTTATAACCTGAGAACCCATCTAACATGGACATCATTTCTGATCCAGAAATAGTTTGCAAGATGTGATCCATTATAGGTAAGGGATAATTATCTTTTAAAATGGCTTGGTTTAGGTTCCTAAAATCAACACAGATTCTTATTTCCCCATTCTTTTTGCATACTAGAACAATATATTGTTTTGGAGTAGTACTATATGGTACTATATGATTCCTAGTTATGTATACTTGCTTTAGGCCTAATTATGAAAGAGGGTATTAGGTTAGTAGGTTTTCTTGGGGAATTGAATCATGCTGGAAACAAGCTCACCACCCAAGTGGAGTGATGAATTGGATAAATAATCTTGGCCTTCAACATCTTATCAATCTCCTTAAAGATAACCTCAAAAACTTTTGGGTTATAACTTCTTAGCTTCTGTCTGAATGGAATTGCATTTTCTTTCAAAGGAATATGGTGTTGAAACCGCTCACTTCTAAAGTCTTTAAGGTCATCATATCACCAAGAAAAGACATCTTTATAACTAATCAAGAGATTAATCAATTTATTTTTCTCTTCTAGTGAACAATACCTACCAATGGAGATCCATTTAGGGTCAATTTCACTTCCAATATTGATTTTTTCATAATCCTCCATTTTATCGAGATTCTGGATAGGTTTGCTTTTAGTGTATTCATCTTGTCTAATGAACAAATGTTCCAAAGAGACCAATCCTTTAGGGATTTTGTTTCCTTTTAACTGAATTACATCATCTTTTGGATTGATCCCTGGATCGGAAGTGAATTCTTTACATTCTGATTCAGAACCTTCAAAATAGGTCCCCAAGAACATATCAACATTCTCCAAATTTCTTTATATGTTCTTGAAAACCTACCAATTTTTAGCATTATCTAGGACATTAGGATGATAAACCAATTCTATTCTATAAGAATCCTTTTTGAAATCAGGGTCTAGGAGAAGAAGAGAAGCTGATACTACTAGAGAATCTTCCCGAGAGCTCTGGTCTCTGGGAATTGCTTCAATAGAAAAGGCATCAAAACATTCTATCTCATCCCAAACTCTATTTTTATAATGTCTTAGTCTGTCATTTTTGACTGAGAAAATACTTCTCACTTGTTTGACAATCAATTCAACATCTCCTTTTGCCTTGAGTATTTTTATACCCTTTCCTTTAGCTTCATTTATCCCAAGTAATAAAGCTTCATATTCAACGGTATTATTAGTATTTTTAAATTTAAGCTTGAAAGAATAAGGAAAAGTTTCACCTTCAATTGAGATTAATACAACTCCTACTCCTGAACCAATGGTAACACAACTTCCATCAAATTTCATGGTCCATAGATCATCTGAATGAACATATTTTGGTATAGATTCTTCCTTTGAATCCTCAAAGGAGAGAAAATAGTTGCCAAATTCATATTCTTCAAATAGAATTTGAGACTTAGGATCATCAAAAGGATATACCATGAACTTGCATTTAGGTTCGGGTTCAAGCTTAACTTTCTACTTTCCCACTAGAATCATAGCTTCTAACCAATCTAATTTAATCTACCCTCCTAAATCCTTACAAAAAGTTCTTCTCAACAACATCCCATAACTAGCAGGGATATCAATCACCAAAATAGTCAACTTCACCTTTTTATCAGGATAGGCGGCAAGAGCAACTCGTGCATCTTTAATTTATCTGAGCAAAGAGATTTGTTTTCCATCCATGGAGTAACATCTACAAAATATTTTCGTAAGGGTCAAGCCTAAGGCTTTGGCTACAGAAGAAGGCATTATATTATTAGAAGCACCTGAGTCTATGATACAATTGCTGAGTTTATGACCATTTATGAATAAGAAAACATAAAATGGGTTGGGTTTCATATCAGCTGTAGAAGGAGTATCATCAGATGAATTGAGGGTCATCTAGAAGTATCAGTGGGTGATTCAGATGGAGAATTAAATAATTGGGCAATGGGAGACTTAGTATTAATGTTTAACTGAATTTTAGGTTCAACTTGTGTAGGACCATTTTTGACATATTTGACTAATTTATCAAGCTTTTTGGGTTTCAGCCTGAGGTATTCAGTAGGGGATATCTAAATTTTTATAGACTTACAAAAATCTAAAATATCAAAAGAAGTTTCACAATCATTTCTTTGTAACAATTTATTTTCTTGTGTCTTAGCATCATAAGTTTTAGTAAAAGGTTCCTTACCTTTAACTAGAACTTCTTGAATATTAAAAAATCTCAGATTATTTTGACTTCTAGTAAGTACAACACATGAAAGATCTTCAAGAGTAACCAATATTTCACCTCCTCTTTTTGAATCGAAATCATATTCTAGGAAGTGTATTTCAGAGTCACCAGGTCTCTCAGAGCTCCTTTCTTATTCAGTAATTTCCCCTAAGACATCTTGAGTAGTAGTCATTTGAATAAATCTAAGCATTTTTGGACAAGAATCTCCATCATGATCAGTAGTAAAATGAAAAATACACATGTTATTTCTTCCAGGAGGGGCTTCAATAGCCAATCTTGGTTGTGCTGATATAAGTGATAATGTCTTACTAGTATTTGCTTGTTGATTTCTCCTACTGATATCTTGATATGTCTATTGGAATGAAGTACTAGCCTTTGGTAATTGTCTTTTAAGAGCAATCATATCATTGACTAGTCTTTGAACTATAGGATCTATAGAGGATGAAGGATTAGCATTGGGTACCTAAACTTCTTTTTTCCATTTTCTGGCCATAATAAGATCATCCTCTAACTCAATTGCCAATGATTGTGCATCAGTTAAATTGATAATTATACTTCTTCTGAGATGAAAACTTATATTAGGAGGCATATAATTAATAAAGAAAAACTTTTGATTCTCAGTAGTTGGTCTTTTAGCAGTAGGAATCTTGTGTACAATTCTATTAAATTTGGCTATAAATTCTCTCATGGGTTCATGTATCTCCTTTTTAAGCTAAGTTAACTGGGCAAGAATGGAATGTTCATCTTCTGCAATTTTAAACCTATTTTTGAATGCAATTTTCATATCATTCCAACTTGTGATTGAGGAATCCGTTAGATGATAAAACCATTGTGCTGCAACATCAGTTAAAGTTTGCACAAAGAGCTTTATGGATACATCTTGATGTTTTACGCCTAGCACACCACATGCTACTGCAAAGACATTCAAATGTTCCTCTAGTGATTGTTTTCCATCTCCATTAAATTTGGGAAAATTTTCCCTTGCATTTTTAGGCAAAGGATTGAGGTTATCCCCTAAATTTAGAGGTCCTATGGCTGCACCCCAAGGTTGGGCCATTGGAAGAAAACTTATGGTAGAAGGAGAAAGGGTTAATGCTTGACAGGTAGAGGATGTAGATGGTTTGGGAGGACTAGGAGGTCTACTTCTAGTTTTTCTAATGTGAGTAGGAATATAAGGAAAGTTTAAATTTTGTAAAGCTTAAAAAGTAGAATCTTCAATTCCTTCTCTTCTTAAAGACCTTGTGTACCTTCTAAAATCTAGCTTATGATATAATAATTATTAACTTTGATGTTGCTCTTAGTCTTTTCACACTTCATTAGGTTTAATTCCTTACTATGTCTTCTGCTTGTCTTCTTCTTTGCTTGAGTAACAGAAATCTTATATTATTAGCCAATTCTTCTTCTTTTTCTAATACTCTTCTTGCTAATCTATAATCATTAATATTCCAATGAGAATGCCAAGTAAGAGTATTTAACTGGCTAATTATATCTTCTTGTTCGTCTTGAAAACCAAGATTAGGTTGTAAAATAGGAATTATATTTTCATGAGGAAGCACCGTTGTTACCTCATATTAAGGTGACCAAATCAATTTCGTTCCCCAACAGAGTCGCCAAAAAACTATTGGCTAACATATTTGTCCTTATATAAAGATATTTAATTTTGACTCCATACCCCTCTCTTAAGAACAAATAATTTAACAAAAAATGGGTGAACTATCAAGACTAGTTCCCCTCTGAATTAAGGTACAACTCCCTTTAAGATTTTTAATGAATTTAAATATTCAGATACACTTTTATCCAGAAAGTGCTTAAAGGTAGACTAACATCCATACATCATTATTTTATGAATGCGAGATTTTATAACAGTGATAGGTAACAAAATACATAGATTCTATTTTCAATAAATATTAAATAAATAAAAGTATAATATTGTTGAGCTAGTAAAGAATAAAACACATATAATGAATTGTCTAAATGGAAAAAGTAATCACTATATGAAAGGAGGTTTCTCATAGAAAACTCAACTTCAAATACTCAAACACACAGATCCAAGTATGCAGTAATTAATTATCCTTTTCATTCACAGATGAAAATGTTTCAGACAAACATCACATATATTACTAACAACAGTGGTTCAGTTTTTCTAATTTTCTAATTTCTTTTTTCTCTTTTTCTCTCCTGTCTCTTTTTACAATCAATAATATATATAGTTTCCATAATTAATCCACCTGTCAAACTAAACCAGAGTTAAAGTAATTCTGATCCATACGGGATTTAATTTTTACAAATTTAATAAAGACCAAGTTTAAAAAGTAACTGAATCAAAGAAACTATGTAAGTAAAGTTATTGTTGAAGTGATGGGTTAGGATCCCCAGATTTGCTCTATTCAGTTGGGTAGACACGTTGAGTCTTCCACTCCTGAAATACTATAATGAACTCCTAATTTTTTAAAAGATTGGGAATGCTAACTTGTTTTATCCTTGCTTTTTAGATGTTTTCTTCTCTTTAAAATTTTCCCATCTTTTCTGTGTGCTCTGGGAGTATGTCGATACAATGACAAAGAATTGACTCCACCTTTGAAATTTGAGCAAAGTTTTTGATTGATAAGCTGTCACTTTATTTAATGAAGTTAATCTTTTCCCTAAAGGATTGAATTGTAGCATTAATGTCTTTCTCTGGTTTTCCATCATATTTTATGTAATTGATATCAATGTTGTGTATATCAAGTTGTAATGACTGAATGAATTCAGTTATTTCTTTGATCATTTTTGTGATTTCTAATCATCCTTGTCTAGATATTAAATTTATCCATTCAATATTTTCCTTACTTGCATATAATATATCTTCATCTAGTCCTGTTAAGTTATTTTCTGACTAAAAATTTGATATCCCATATTTTTCACTTCTTCAATCTGATTCATCATGCCCATCCATTTTCCTTCCTCTTTTATCCACAAACCATTCTAAGTTTTCAAATCTTCAATAGTGATTGTGGTTAGATCATATACATTTTTCAATTTATGAAAATATTATGTACCTTTGAAGATGATGTCGTCCAACCAACTATCAAATCCTCTGGTAATCATTTTGCCCCTGTATATCTGATCCAACATCCTTTGATTGATAGGAGATTTCAGATTAAAAAACATGGGCATTTGAGAAATTAGTTGAGGATTTGGATTATGAATGGTGTCAATATATTCTATTATTGAATGCATAGTCTGTTTTAACTCTTTTTTATCATTTTCATCTTTCCAAGTTTTGCTAACTATCTTTTTAGTAGATGATTCTAGATGATGCACATCAGTAGCATGTGATGCAATCTCAAGGTCTACCTTTTCAACTGTAAAATCCTAAATAGTAGGATCTTGAACTTCTTCATTAGTTTTTGGCCAGGCAATTTCTGCATTCCATTTCCCTGTGTTTGGGTCAACATCTACCCTAGATGTCATTTTAAACTTTTTGGATTTAGGGGCTTTCCCTAAACATTTGCTCACCATATCTTCTAAGGGTATAGAAAATGGAACTACTTTCCTTTTATGACTGATTAAAATTTCTAGCCATTTAGGTGAAAAAGTCAAGGCTCTTTTATTAGGATTTGGTTGATCAGAAGGTAAAGTTGAAAAAATCATCAATTCAAAAGAATCAGAAGGAATCACTATCTATTCATCTATACTAACCTCTTCTAAAATTGGTGAATTAGACTCTTTATCACCTTTGAATTCTCCTGAATCCTCTTTAGAATTCAAATCCACAATCACTTTTTCAGAGATTTTATTTTTATTCTTGCTCTAATCCTTGACTTGGTGACATGAGGAGGTAGGGTAGTTACAAGGGCCTCAGATTCTTTGATGATAGGGTCCCTTCCAATTTTTGACTTGGAAGTACCTGCATCATAGATAGCAATAGGCTGGTTAGATGAGCTTATTAGGAATGGAAATATAATTATTACTGTATATTACTAGGAGACTATATTTTGAGCTCCTCTCATTTTTCTCTCTCTCAGACACTTTTCAGTTCTCCTTGTTACTAGAAGAGTCTTGACTTCAATTATATCTTCTTCACTTTTTTCCTAGTCAATTTCTAAAATAGGTGATTGTTTTATTTGCTCAAACTATGGATTAGTCACCTATTCATCATTGTCAACAATTCTAGAAATGTCCATATTTAATTTAAGGGTAACTATCTGTCCTAAGGAAAACTTGGATGATAGTCTTCTTTTGACTTCAAATTCATCTGAACAATCCTCCCAATAATCTTCCAATTGGGGAATATATGAAAACCCTATTCCAAAATCCAAATTATCCCTGATGAAACCTTTGTTGTTAAATTAAGATCTGGCTGTGAAGGACTAAAAATTGAATTTCATAAAGACCAATTCTAAATTCAAAGCATCAAATGTTGTTCTACATGAATAACATCCAAGTTCGATAGGAAAAGACATGCCGAATTTATTCTGCATTGGGAATTTTTTATCTACATGTGTTAATTGCCTGTAGACTTTTATTAGCACAAGTCGGTCAAGAACATACCTTGGTAACCTCAAGGGTTCACCATCAAAACCCCCAATTCTAATGTAAGTGCACCTAGAAAATTGAATGAAGAATCTACCATAAATGTTAATCAACTTCATAGCTTCTTTAGATAACCTTTTATTGATATTGTCTGATAGTTCAAAAGTCAATTTCTCAGTAAAGACATCATTGATTCTCTTGTAACCCTCATAACAATTACGCATTTGCAACTGTGGGTAATAGTCATAAATTTTACTGTCTTCAGCCAAAGGTGCATGTGGTAACCCTACCCATTGTCTCACAGATTCTAGGTAGTAGAGAACTTATTGAGACATATAAAATTCTCTATTTCCCAAACAATTACTTAAACCTTGATGTAAACATTCAATTATAATTTTTGCCCAATCCAAATACTATTCTCCTTGAAGGATCACTTGTATGAAGAAGTACATCCAGTCTTTCCATTAATAAACATGAGCATTGCCTTTTAGTCTATGTAATAATACCATGATATCTTGTACTTCTGAAATCATATGATTTCTTATTAACGGCCTAGGCAATCTTAAACCTCCTTTTTGGAATTTTAAGAGCTAATTCCTACCAATCACACTTTTGTAAGTTTCTTTATTCAATGAAAAATAACCATAAGAAGAAGTAATACTAAGGTCAGAGTATGGTTCCTTAGGAGGGATTCTCATCATAGAAATTAGGATCTATCTATTGATATGTAGTAAAACATTACCATCTGCAGTCCTGATACACTTGTTCTAAGGTTCATATCTGTTCATGCATTCAAGGACCAATTCAGGACATTGTATAGCCATGGGAAAGGCCACAGCTTCAACCAGGCCACTTTCTACTATTTTCTGCATCATAGGATTTGACAAATAATTTCTAGCCCTTTCCTTAAAATCTTCCAAATAATATTGGACCAGAGAAGTCTCCCCAATTTAAGGTGGAGAACATATGAGACCAGGACCATGTTCGTAATCAAGACAAGCAAATTTCATGGCTACAGGTTAGAGAATATAATGAAAAGAGAAAGTTTTGAATTTTTAAACAATATTGTAAACTCAAAAAGATCCTTCTTTCCAACCAAGTAGAGGAAATAACCTACAGTAAGAGTGAAACTCACCTTAAATTTATTTAAAATCACTACGGATTCAAGCAGCTAAATATCTTATATCACCTGTGCTGTTTTTCTTTATATCGCCCAGTATGCTTGTTTGTTGAATTTGAATTATTCTTTCTTGATACAGATATTAACCAGATAAAAAAATTAAATCAAGAGAACATGTGATAAACATGTTTGATAAGACGCGTATTTTGACATATGCATTAATGGCAAGAGTATTTTATGCACAATTTTTATGAGTAATGGTTATCTGTAACCTCATGAAAATTCAAATTGTTTTGCTTTATAGTGAGTTTCGAATATATTTTCCTCTAAATCTCCTGCTAATTTTAACTTAGAGAAATCCTTAGGGCAAGATAAGAATATAGCTGTTAAACCATTAAACCATTGAACTCTTGAACCATTGAAAATTATGGTTCAACTTCGAGGTTCAATGATATGACATAAGCCACATAGACTGACCAATAATCACATGATCTTTCCAAAAACTTTGGACTTTGATAGAACTGTTGAACTTTTGAACTCTGAAAATGGGTTTAAGTTCAACAGAAAGGTTCAAAGACATAAATAACATACAAAGGAACAGTGCATTTTGAGAAACATTGAACCATTGAACTTTGCTATGTAGGTTCAAATGATAGGTTCAAGTGATAGGTTCAAGCGATTGGTTCAAGCGATAGGTTCAAGCGTTTGGTTCAAGCGATTTATTAATTTAGACAAAGGAACTAAGTGAACAAGACTCTTTACAAAGAATAGATATTGAACTCTTTAAACCATTGAACTCTTGACCCTTTGAACTCTTGAACTCTGAAAAAGGTTTAAGTTCAACCGAAAGATTCAAAGATATACCTGAAAAACACAAAAGGACAAATAGTTTGCTTTGAGAAACTTTGAACCATTGAACCATTGAACTCTTGAACTCTAAAAAAGGTTCAAGTTCAAAGGTTCAATTCTTTTAAATATTTCACACATAGGAAATGATAAGTGGGTGAACTTATTATATGGCAAAATTCATGAAATTGAAAAAGGTGACTCACAAACTAATAGGAAGTAAGTATAATATGAGAAAGTAAAAAAATAAACAACACTTTCTTTTTAAATATTGCAAAAAATATATTATTTTCTAAAAAACAATAAAAAATATCCACTAACTATGCTAAACTTGACCAATATTCTTATGCATTAAAATAAAAGTAGCCTATTTGCCCTTGTTTTAAATCAAGCTATTAAAAAATATTAACATGCTAAATTTTTTAGGTAAAACTTGAATAGACTTAGTGTGTTTGGGAAGAAACTTTCAATCCTTTGAAATAGTAAGAGTCTTTTTTTATGCTTATTTACTAACTCATATGTGAATCACATGCGTCGTGCATGGCTAATGGCCTAGTCAGGGGGTTTCAAGGGTGGTGGGTTGTAGCTCCTTACTACAACCAAAGGTTATTTTTGGTGAGACCGTTAGGTTTAGCCAACCTATTTTGGCATATAGGCTACATATGTTGGTATTTTTGACTGGTCAATAATGAGGTTAGTCTTAATAGGTGAAAATGTTCTTGTCAAGATCCATCTGGAAGAAATGAAAAACTAGGGTAGAACACCCATAACCAACTGAGGCCAAACACAAGTTGATACCAAATAGAAGAGACTAGACTCAAGGTTGTATAGAGGCACACAAATTTTTTGTACAAAAAATGCACCAAGACAATGAACATGCAGTAAAAAATAAACCAAAAAAACTATGGTAATGGCTACCAATGAACCAGTTTTGAAAAAAAGATGACTCCACCAAAGACAAAAAAAACTCCCACAAATGTATTGTGAAAACTAAATTTTATTTGTAAATAACAAATATGAATATTTTAAATAAAACTAACAATAATAAAAAACTAGACAATCAAATACAAGAGTAGATCTGATACCATATCAGAGTGAATGCCAACATCTTTAGATCTAATAAATGCATAGGTTTATGATAGGGATAATTCAAGCATCTACAGAACACAATAGATGTAAGAAAATGAAATGATAAATATGAGAATATTGCATAAATAAAATAAGAGAAAAATCAATCTTTCATAAAATAATAGCTCACCAAGAGAGATGTACATATAGGAGTGCATGAGTAACTCTTCCCAAGATAAGTGGTCAGAGAGCCAATAATAGAAGAGTAACTCCCATATCTGAAATGGTTGGTAAGGGGAGTTATTTCCTATTCATCCAGCCAAAATTTAACTCCCAGTAAACCTAATCAAGCTTATCTAAAAAATTAGGAAAACTTCAAATAAGGGGGAAAATGCCCTAATAAATAAATATGGGAAAAAAATACCTACTCTAACATAATTAAGTAAAATATGGCAAAGAATCTAAAAGGTGTGAGCTTATTATAAAAAATATACTTGTTTTTGAATTTTTGGTCTAATTTGGAGAGAAAATTATTTGAGTATGCAAGGCACACACATAGGGCTAGATGGTTGGATGAACATTTCAAGATAAGCAATGATACATTCTAACTTGGTTATTTTGTTTTAGTAGTTGACTTTGCCAAAAATTACACATTCAAACCCCAAATAGAAGTTCAATCACAATATTACAAATCATCATAAGTTGTCATATTTATGCATATAATATTCATGCATGCACCTAATAGTATAGAGTAACAATATAAAATATTAAGGAGTACCATTTCTATATCAATGATGACCGATCACATTGTTCAGAGTATGTGCAAAGTTATTTTCAGAAGTTTTATGAACAATTGAGTCAGAGGAACATTACTTTCAATCAAAATTACATTTGGTCAGACAATTACACATCATAATTCAAAAATGCATAGATGTTTTATTGGTTTAATAGGATGCACATTAACATTGGTGTAGAACACATTTAGAGTATCACCGAGGTTGGCCATGGAAAAGGGGAACATGACAGTGCTAGAGCATGTGTAAAAAGAGCTATTGAAAGGGAGGAGTTGAAATTTGAAGAGGGTGTTGATTTCACAAATAAAAAAACCATGGTTCAATGGTGTAATGTGAACATGTGTCATGGTTCTCAACCAATTTATATTATTCTTCGACATTTTTGATTAATTTAAGAAGAATACTTGGCAAATTATGAGTATTGTATGACTCTAATGTTGGATGGTAGAGCTTGATATTATTATAATGCCTAGTTCCCGATTGGGGGGTGTGGGGGGGAAATGCCCCCCACTAGGGTCACCATGGGGTAGAGTAAAGGTGATGCAGGAGAATAAAAAAACACATGTAGAATCTATGTTAACAATATTCTTAGGTAATTATTAAGACCTATAAACTAGGTTAGTTTAGAAAGTTTAATTTGAATGAGTAGGAGAGAATCTGAGTAAGTTTATTAAATTACCAATCTTGGTTTAGAATCTAACAAAGTGATAATCCTTAATACTTATGAGGAGGTACCATACAAGACCAATAAAAAATCTTAAAAAGACAAAACATAATTTTTGAAGAGGTTAGAGAATATGTTGTAAGTATATCTCAATGGAGGAGGACTGTGTAAATGTTTTCTTGTTAAACATAATAAATATTTTTGAGTCTTATTGCATGTTTTACATTGTATTATCCTTTTATAAAATTATTATAATCCTTTCATATTGACTTCAAGCTTAAATCTCAGTTATATTCGTGAAACACTCAGGAATTCTATATTTTTACTATTATAGTCATTTTTAGAATCTGATTTACACATGAAAACTATTATATGAACTCAATTTGAGTATTGTAATAGTTGAATAGGTTTTTTAATACCTATATACATTTTTTAGATCATATAAAATCCCAATGAGCTCTATGAACTATCAATAATTAGCTCTCGACCTATAGAAATTTTGAGTAAATTCAAAGTAAGGGTTTCTTGAGTAAAACACCTCTAAAACTCAAATGATTGAAAAATAAAGACTAAAAATTTGTAATAATTTGGGGAATGGATATTATAACTTATTCCAAGGATCATTAGGTTTATAAGAGATTTTAAATTATAGGTACACATGACTATTTTTTTGGACAATAATAGAAGACCATTTTTGAGAAAGTTGTGCATAAGATAAGACACTTTTTTGGTTGATTTGAGTTATATAAACTTCGGTAAGGGTTGGAAAATGTTATTATTTCTAAAATACTACTAAAAATATAATTTTTAAGAGCTAAAAACTCTATTCTGAGAAATTGACCTATTGGAACAACTAGGTTTAGAGACCTAGAAACTTAAAAAGATAGAATTTGAGAATGAAAGATCAATCTCTTAGAGACATATAGTTGGTTGATTTATTGTAAGTTTTGAAACCTACATAAATCTTTAATTTTTCCTAAGACCTATCCAAAGTGTCTTAAATAATAATTATTCAAAGGATGGAGAGCAAATCTGAGAGATTGGTGACTAGTTAAGAGCAAACCTAATGAGTAATTGACTAGTTTAAAAGAAGATTATTTGAGAGTGGATTGTAAATAGATTTGAGAAGAAGAGTAGATAAGTGATGTTGTAATTCTTCATGGTATTAGGGCATATGAATATAAATTTAATAGTTTTATTAAATTTAGAAAGTTAACTGCTCATTAGGTGGTATTAGGGATGATAAAGGGTTTTGGCCAAAGATATTGTCTCATGAGTGAATATTTTGTTTCAAGTCAATAAGATTGGATTTTATCAAAATAAAGAGATTATAATTAAGGTCAAGAAAAATTTCATATCTTCATTATACAAGTATGAACATGATTGGGTATGGGACTTAAATGAAATCAAATTGCATGTTAATGATCAATTGAAAAGTCCACTACGCAATCAAATAAAAACTTTAATTTAAAAAATATGAAAGATCATAGATTTATAGCATTGAAATGAATAATTTTTTAATCCTCACTTGTGCACAACATTAAATATGAGATCCAATAGATAAAAGTTTAAAATATCAAAACATCATTATACGATAATATTTTAAATTAAAATTGAATATAAATTAGATATATTAACATAATTTAAATGAAACCTTTCATAAAATCATATAGGCACATGTACAATGTAAATAATATACATAGATTTCCATGATAGGCATACATAAAATTACAACATCTACCAACATAGTATGTAATGTCAGGTGAATGTCATATACACATATACAATGTCAAACATGCGTACCTTACTATATAGGCATACAAAAAAGCACTTCTCATATAAGACATCCTAATCATAAAATAACCTCCCTCTCTTTGCCTTCCTCAAAGAAAACTCTTCATAGGATGCCCTCTTGGTAGATGGAGATCTCTATAATTCCTTAGATTGCTCTAAGGTCTGACTATGGGTCCTATGCTCATATCTCACTTACAATTGAACCTATTCAAATACAAGTATTATTTCAAAATTAACATAAAAAAATTCAATCACTTGTTAATAAATTAATTTTAAACTAGAATAAAAAAATCATTTAAACATGCACTTACTGCAAGATTTTGGTTAGGATCAATCTTTTTTTGATGCTCCAATAAGTCAATGTCAAGCTCAACTGTTTGAATAAGTGTTTGAAATAGGGAATAAACATGAGAATTTTTCCTACTTATCATCTGAATAGGACTATCAAATGTCATGGGATAACCCTACATACACAATACATTCACATAATTTATATTTTCCCTAAGTATATAGTAAAATTATTAAAACAAGTCTATTTTTACTTTAAAATTTCAAGTTAAGATATACCTTTGTTAGTCCCTATGCAGATGACATTGTAGTAGTAATTCCTATGTTTGTCTTGGCTCACAATGATGAAGAAGTGTCTACTTGAGTCATCAATTGAATGTAAACAAGGTCTTACTTTCTTTTCTATAAAGTATCAAAGATATATATGGAAAGTGTTTCTCCTTTATTAAACCAAGAGTGTATTTAATAGCAGTGTATTTGAATTTTGAGATAATTGATAGATATATTTAACTTAAACTTAGAAGGTAAATATACATAGATTAAATGTACATAGATCATAATAGTAACTCAAAATTTTAATTTTGTATAAGTAAAAGGTATCATCCTAATAGAGATAAATGCAGTAGTGGATGGGTCAGCAACTAGATCTACAAATGCAAACAATGGCTTCTTCAAATCAAATGTTACAAATGTAGACTATGATGATGAAGGCACCGTCACCTCTTGGGACATAAAAAATGACATATATATTATTAAATTTATATGTAAATCAATTGTTATCTAAATCAAATTTATAATTAAAACTTAAAATTAACATGACATTTATATAAAATATACCTGCATCTGTGTAGTGGCTGATATCTTCACACTAAATATACATACCAAAAACTCATCACTCATAATTTTATTATACAAGGCCTCTAAACCACCAACATCATCATCATCATAAGGTCCAATGCATATAACTTCACAAGATATACAAAGGTAGGGTTGAGTATGCACACTACGTGGTGTATCTCTAACATCACTATGTGAGAGCCTACTCGTATGTTGAATGAGTATATCAATGAATGAACTAAGTGCATGTAGAGTGTTAATCTCCATGACCTATTGAACTATAGAGGATATTTTAGGATCAAGTTGAATTTTAATATGAATCTTTATAGGCCAATTAGGCATATGACGTGCACCTGGTAAATCATGTGCAGAGCCTTTCCCTTGGCCTTAAAACTCACTAAAATTTAAATAGTTCAAAATTTCATAGAGGATAAAGTCACAATAGATTTTTCTCAAAAAATAAAATGGTACCACTTGGTTTTTACATGATGGATAATAAAAAATCATCAATCATTACTCCTAAAAATTGGTTGTGATTAAATTATTTTGGCAATGATAGATTGGAAAACATTTAGCAGTTACTAGAAATGGTGTATTAGTGTTTGGGTCAATGAATAAAGGAAAAATAGAGGATTTTTATATGTCTTTATTCTTAACCTCACATGTTGATAATTTGTGAGCATAATAAGCCCTATAACTACCTTGATATGAATCCCATCTATGAATTTGACTCATTATAGAGTTAATTTGACCCAATAATGTCTCTAGGAAATTGGCTAGATAGGTGCAGTGGGTGTTAGTGGAAGTGTGATCCCTCATTCTCCTAATTAATTCTTTAATTTCAAATTTATTCTTCATAATGTGGTCAAATAGACTCTATTGACTACTTGGGGAATTTTTTGGAACTGTAGGATAGGTGGAGGGTTAGGAGGAGGGTTAGGTGGAGGGTTAGGAGGAGGGTTAGGTGGAGAGTTAGAAGGAGGGATAGGTAGAATAAGATGATTAGGTGGAGGGTGAGGTTGAGGAGCAAGAGGGTTAAGAGGGTTAGGCTGAGGAACAAGAGGGTTAGGTAGAGGAACAAGAGGCTTAGGTAGAGGAACAAGAGGATTAGTTAGAGGAACATGAGGATTAGTAGGATAGGCTATTAAAAATAAATAATTTACCAATTAAATAATGAATAGATTTTTAGCACTTATCTCTTCTACAGGGTGGCATCATCAATTATCATCTTCTTGGGATGTATTGGGGTAAGGTTTGACCTCACTAGGGAAAAACATGATCATAAAATGGAGGAGAGTGAGGGAAAAGATAGAATGTGAAGGAAAAATGAAGAATTTTTACTTTCGATTTGATTTTTATTTTTGGGTGATACAGGGAATACAATCACATTATTAATGCAATAACATTATTTATTTTAAATAATGGTATCATGTTATTTAATAACATAATCACATTATGTATAGGTAATTACCGATCCATAATTTAAATAACGTGATCATGTTATTTAAATACCATGCTCATATTATTAATTAATTTGATTGCATTATAGGAAGTGTCCAAGGAATTGTCCACCAACACTATGCACATACCCAAAAGAGTGTTGTGACATCACTAGAAATAATTACTGATGAGTTGGGTACTATAATACTAAAACTATAAGAGTGATGTGTTAATGCATAAGTGGATTTGATATAATAAATTTGCATATAGCTATGGCACCTACTCGCAACATTATTGATGTTAGAACAAGCTTGGATGTGAAATAACGGTAATCTTCAGTAAGATATAATGAACCAAATCCTCCTAAATCAAGATATGTCTCATTTTGATGATAAATTACTTCTCTCAAAAGTAATTTTAAGAGAGCTAAAGATAATGAACAAGCTAAGCAAAATATAGAGTGCTCATTATGAACTCGATAAAAAAATTCTTGACTTGTGCAAAATTATTGATGAAATGACAAAGGTCATGAACTTGTATTTCAAATACAATGATTTTGAAATTTGATAGTATATTTGGTACTATAACTAAGTTCAAAAGTTTTAAATAAAATAAATCAAAGAGGAATAACAAAGTATTGTTGTGTGGACTATAGAGTGAAAGAACCCTAAAAGTGGGGATCTTTCTCAAGGAAAGTATTCACAATTAAAATATAATATATTTTCCCATTGCAATTTTTTAATATTATATGGTTAAGAATGTATTACATTTTTTTAATATTCAATTCAATTAAATGAGGAAAAAGTGAAGAAACAAAGAGCAAATATAAGAATAGAAGAAATGTTTGTTGGGAAGGAATCCCAAGGGTGACATTCAAAGAATGACCACCAAGTTTGGAAATTTTTAAACCTTGTGTTTTCTAGTCTTCTTTGATTATTTGGGTTTTAACATTTTGAATATGTGAAGACCAAGTTGATACATTACACTAAATTTAAGAAATCATCAGCTTGCAAAATCCCACTATCATATATGTGTTGACCAATTACCAAATGTTTATATTTGTTCATTTTATTCCTAAACTCTTCCAAATCTATATGACCACTCCTTGAATCACCAAATTCTAGGATTCTTGTCTCCAAAGTGGATATGGGTTCAAATCTCATGTATTTGTGTTTCACTTTTGGAGGCCTAATTATGCAAAAGGCAACTTCCTTAAGCTTATGAGATTTTGATAGGCATAGTGAGGATGAATATGTTTTTTAGGTGATTGAAACTAAGAGGCTTTGATTGTCATAAAGGTATTATATTCACCCCTTGAAACTATCCTAAGTGGATACATATTCTAACCTAAGATTTAAGTGCTTGAGACACACCAAAAACTTTAAATGCACTAAAATGCTTGAAACTAGATTACATTTTGAGATAATAGCAATAAAATTCTCTATACATTGAGGGGATTTGAATAGTAGTGTTTTGGGTGATCAATAAGATTCAAATCAAGTGAAAACAAGGGAAAATCTCTAATGAGAATGATATGGTTCTAGACTAGTGCCCTTAGGGAAAAGCCTTAATTGAAAAGGACATAGGTCAGACTCTAGAATCACATAGTTCTAAATCGATGCCTTATCCATTGGAATATACAGTGATAAGTAGTTACATGAGGCATTTAACATAATGCAATGAGGAAGGAGAGATAAAAAAAGGGAAACACACCAAAATCATAACTCACTTATATACATGTGGGGAAAAACTTGATGTAGAAGCATCCAAGGTGTATGAGCAAACATGCATTGCTAGAAAAAGGTACGAGTTGGCATAGTTTAAATTAAAATTCTTAGGCAAATTTATTAGTTCAAAAGGGTTTTTGGTTCATAAGAGATCTAGTTTTGGTTTAGCTAGAGTTACAATATTTATCTAAAATCATAGGGATGACATCGCTTGTATTAGGGGTCATGTGGTCACATTCTCATATCACAACTCCAAATGGGTTTGTATTGGTGGTCACATGTATATTCCCTCATAACACTAAGTTATAATTTTTGGAGCCATGTGCACATAATTTAATAAGTCTTTTATTTTATAGCGACTATATAATCTCTTTGTCAGTGGCTGTATTATTTTCCTAAGTTTCTAAGTCCATAGGAGACTTTATATTTTCTACATTCTTGTTCACAACTAAGCACTCTTTTTGAACTCGATAAAATATGCATTAGTTTACAAAGTCTAAAGGGTATATAATACAAGTGTCATAATCATAATTATTCATAGAGGCCTTATCTTTTTTGCAAGTCTAAGTCATGTAAGGGTCATGGGTGCATGAACTATTTCAAATTAGAGTTCATAACTTAAACGGGTCTATGACAATCCCTATAAAAATTGCATGAGTCTAGGAAGCTGAGATTTTAACATGTGTCACAATCATAAGGGTCAAAAGATATAGTACTAAATACAATGTAACATGAATGCATTACAATATTTCAATGGATTTAAATGATTCATAGGTTAGCATAAATAAAAAGAGGCCAAAATGAAAAGGAGCACAACATGAGGGACCACAAGGTGAATTTAATAAATCCACAAGTCCAAAGAGAATTTGAAGACCTTGAGAAAGACTTGAGAACTGGTTATATAGGGACCCATGATCTTGCCCAATGGTACTTGTCATGTGCATCCTACGATCATAATTTTATATTTGGTCACGATAATGAAAGAACAACATATAAATATTTGGATGGTCACAACTTTCACATTAAGGTGCCAATTTAGGCATTTAAGGTTTCATTGGAAAGCTATGGAAGAGAAAATTTTGTTAGTGGTCAAATAAAATTTAACTTGACCATGTAGTAAATATTACAAAAATATATTCTAGGAATCACCAACAATTATAAGAAAAGTTCAAGAATGTAAAAAGTGGGAAAAAGCAGTGAAAGTATCTCATGCAATCATTAAATGGGATTTGGTAGGTAGTATATATGGGACATAAATAAATCAACTGAGGGTCATATTGGAAAGGTTAACATCAAAATATCAGGAGGTCAGTAATAAAAGGGTTGAAGAAGGAAAGGATATCTTAGAAAAAATTAAATATTTAAGCTTGCAAGTAGAGAACAAAGATTAAAATAGAGAGGCCATAGATCATAAAAGAGCCATAATAGAAATAAAAAAGAGAGGAGTTTTAGAGTTTGTAACAGAGAGTGAATGTAATGCCCATAGAGGCTCAGAGTTAGAGATAGATGGGGATAGAGTAGGTGCAAAGAGTCACTATGAATGAAGATGTTATTAAGGATTTATTTAATTAAATAAATAGAGAATACATATTATTTTACATTATGTGACTTTGACTGCATGTCCAAGGTCACTCATTTACTAGGAATACTTACCATGAATTTCACCAAGTTGTCTCAGACTAGTCACATGACTTTGTTGTAGATGTGATAAAGTATTGTAAGTGAAGAATATCCATGTGATAAAATTGTGAGACTCTTTTCTTTTAGTTAACTACAAGTTGTGAAAAAGAATCTCATATTTTTTGTAGGTAATATAAAGTCTTATAAGAGGAGAGAGTTATGTGAAAGAGATAGAGACTCTTAATTGAGACTATTATAGGTTTAAAAAAATAATCTTTGCTTATATCAGTGTCAAGTTACGAAACATAAGATTACATTTGATAGGGGGTAAGATTGTCACAAGTGTGTGAGAAGTCATGGAAGTGTGAATAAAGAAGTGGAAGAGAGGATCTTATTTGAGTCCAATGTAGGTTGTGAAATAAAAGCTTGATTAAATTAATTACAATTTGTGAAAGATAATCTTATTTATGGATATGAAATGGCATACAAAAGAGGAAGTTCACAGGAGTAAAAGACCTAGTAGAGATGTTAAAGGAATTCTATGAAAGATTGTGATGGAACAAGTGGAGAAGATGTTACAACTATGAGTAAAGAAGATGAAGAAGAAATGATGATGGGGTGGTTGTACCTATAAGAAAGGTTGGATGCTTTGGAAAGATATGCAAGTGAAGTAGGAGATCCCAACAAATAAAAAAGACCAACAAAGGTGAAGGTGAAAGAAAGATTTAAGTCCACTTGAAATATTGTTTTGTTTTGTGCTAAAGAGAGCTAGAGAAGATCATGAAATGGATTGTTGAATTAGAATTTTTTTTGAAGAGGAAAACATATTAGATCTAGTGAGGGTAAAAATTTCATGAAATAAGTTATGTGGACATGCAACTTTGTATTAGAGATACCTCCAAAATAAGAGGCAAGAGAAAGGAAAGAAAAAGTTGAGTAGTTGAAAACACACGGTTTCTAATTTTATGGATCATTTTGTGCATCCAAAATTATAGAGAGAATGGTGGAAGAAGCTCTAAGCATTGAGAATTGAGAGAGAGGTGAAGAAGATTTCCTTTAGGCAATAGAAAATATATGTTTCTAAATAAACAACTTAAAGATGTAAGTGAGTAGGATAAGGTTGCTTTAAAAATTAATAAAAAAATAAGATCTACAAGTGAGAAGCCCAAGTATGATTTCAAGAGCATTAGAGAGATAAATTTGTGAGTAGCCCTTAATGGAAGAAATATTCATGGAAGAGGATGTGGAAGTAATAAATTATTCACCAAAATAAGGACACCCATTATTTGATGATGCGAAAGAAATTATATAATCCTTGAAGTGAGAAGAGGCTATCATCATTAAAGGATAAAGGTACTAAAATTGATATTTATCTTTTGAAAAGAAGAAGCTCAGGTTTTCAATGAAGAAAATAATGAAGGTAAAGGAAGTGCAAGTGAATGCACATAAGGAGTGTGTAGTTCAAGAGCACTATAAAGGAAGAAAATAGTTTGAAGAATGATGTAAAATAGTAATGGATATTTTTGATAATGAACCTTTGGAAGTCCATCATGTGAATGAAATCCAAGATGGAAATGTGAGAAATAGAGAAGAGTTGGGAAATGTGTCTTCCAGGCATGAAGAAGCATTAGAAAAACTATTTGTGGGATCTATTGATTCCCTTAATGTGGGTGACTTAAGTGCAGGTCCAACAATGATGAATATAACAAAGAAGAGGATAAATTATGGTTTGATACAGTGTGCTCATATGAATAATAAACAACATGAAGAAGTGGAAAAAGAGATATTTCACTTAAAGCAGTTTAATGTGAGAGAGAAGACTCACAAAGGAGATTGGATAAGTGAAAAATGTTATTCCTGTGACATAGAAGCAAAAGAAGAGAAAGAGGGAGAATGAAATCAGCATTGTGATGATGAAAATAGGATAAGAAACAAAGAAAAATAGAAAGAGGTGTTGTTAATATAAAAACTAAACATTATTTTGAGAAGTAAGCAAAATGATGAAGACTTTGATAAGCCTGAGATTGAGGGAAATCAAGATTATAATATGAATATGGATGGAGCACCTATGGGGGCTATAAATTCTCATATTTTAAAGCTAATTTATGGCTATAGTCTATGTTGATGTGTATAAATGAAGAGAAAGTAAGCATTCAAAGAGGATTTTTAAGGTGAAGAGGTGAAGCCAAAAGTGCAAAATTATGAACTTAAGAAAGTGAAGAGGAGCAAATGATTTGTTCTTCAACTAAAGCATGTGAATAAATAAATAAATACGTAATTTATTTGAGGAATCTAATGAATGAAATATCTACAAGTAGAATGGTGATGTCACAAATGAAATTAAAGGAAGAGATGGAATCTATTAGAAAAGGGTAGCTGAAAATAGAGATGAGTGACATAAGGAATAATCTAATAGTAGTTTGGATAGTGAATGGATAAAGACATGAAGTCTTTAGGATTAGGTGGTCAAAAGATAGCCATGGGTTCAAGACCACTAGAGAAAGTATGATGTAAGAAAGAACATCTTGGTGGACATGGTTGGACAAAGATGATATCAATCCCAAATGAAGATGGGGAAAAAATCATTTGGTGGAAGTGGACACACTGTGCCCAAATAGTGGGTAAGAAGAAAGAAATAATTTGTTGATGTGGTGGAACTATGGTTGATCCATTTAAATAGAAGGGAAGAAAGTGAATATCAGTAAAATAGGAAGGATTCAAAGCCAAAAAGTTGGAAGTGGAAGAGAGAGAAAATTAGATGAAATATTTGGTGTGCTAAAAGGGAATACCATAGTCATCAATCTAAGTGTCCAAAAGAGTAATTTTTCCATTTATTCCATTTATGTGAGAAAAACTCAATTTTTTAATTACCTCAAGTGTTTTATGTAGGACCATCCAAGGTGTATGGGTAATCCTACATCACCAAAAATAGGTACGAGTTAGTGTAGTTTTAAAAAATACTTTTGAGGAAAATTTATCAAATCAATAGGGTTCTCAGGTCACATTTTGAGATCCAATTTTGGTTCATGAATTTGTTGTAGTTTTTGAGGTCCTAAGGATCACATGGATCACACTCAAGGTAACATGGCTATATTTCAATCTCACAACTCTAAGTTTATTTGTATTGGTAGTCTCAGATATTTTCCTTTGCAACTTTAAGTTGTAATGTTAGAATCCAAGTGTACATTATTTTTTAAGTCTTTAAGTCCATAGGGACTACATAATATATATATATATATATATATATATATATATATATATATATATATATATATATATATATATATATATATATATATATATATATATATATATATATATATATATATATATATATATATATATATATATATTAGGGTCCACATTATTTACCTAATTTTATAAGTCCACAAATATTCTTTTTATTAATTAAGGCTTATTTTTGGACCCAATAAATTATACATTGATTTATAAATCCTAATAGGTCCACAAGACTCTTGGGATTCATGCATAGTACCACAAAAGTTCACAAAGACCATGGAGGTCAGGTGTTACAGTCATAATTACTCAAGAGGACTTAGTGTGTTCATAATTCAAATTCATGACAGGGATGATGGCCAGATGTATGACCAATTTCAAATTTTATTTTATAACTCCAATGGGTCCATAACAATCCATAAAGCAATCACATGACTATGAGAAATTAAATTACAACATGTGTCATAATCATTAAGGGTTACAAGATATAGTAACAACCATTGTGTAATGCAAATGTACTATAATCCTTAAATGGATTTAATTAATTAATGGGTCCACAAACATAAAGAGAGGCACCCCTAGGGTTATACCTCAATGGTAAGCCATTGCAACAGTGACCACTATGTTATAGGTTTGAGCCATGATTGAACCACAAACATCAGATGGGGTACTGATATAATCTTGAAGGATTAGTCTATTAGACTCACCTTATGATATCATGTCTAAGTGTGTTCTATGTCATTGGGTCCAACATGGTGATAATACAGTTCCATAAAAGTTGCGGGACACCCTTAGTCACTAAAAAAACATAAAGAGAGCCAATGATGAAAATGGGTGAATGCATGAGGGACCATAAAATGGATTTAATAAATCCATGGGTCTACAAAGTCTTTGAAGACCATGATAAAGTATTTATATCTTGTTATCTAAGAGCTAGGAGATCTTGGCACTTGGCATGATCACATGCAACCTATGATCACAATTTCAAATTTGGTCACAATAATTGAATAACATGAAGATTCTCTAATGGTCACAAATTTCATTTTAAATCACCAATTTATACATTTAAGTTCTCATTGGAAAATTTGGAATAGAACATTTACCTAGTGGTCACTTTGAAATAGTTAACCCAACTATTAATCCAATATTAAAAAAAATCTTTCGAGAATCATAAGCAATTACAAGAAAAGTTTCAGAAAGGAAAACACAAGAAAGTGATCTCATGCTACTTTTAAAGGAATTTTTTAAAGGAGGATATACAAGATACCAAGATATAAAATAATAGTCACATTGGATAAGTCAACATTGAATGATCAAGAGATTGGCATTGGAAGGATTGAGGAAAGACCCATAGATTTAAACTTATAAATCAAGAGTCGAGAGGCTACAGACTAGAGAAGGGACAAAATAGAGATCAAAGAGAGAGAGGTATCAAAGAGAAGCTAAATTTTTTGAATGATATAGGAGAATCCAAGGGTTTGAGTAATATTACATCAACCAAAAAAAATAAAAAAATAAACAACTGAGAACAACAATTCGATAACGAATTGACAATAATAGAACAACACGTAACAATAAATGAAAATTAATAGTTTTTGAAGAAAAATGCATGGGTTTGGATATTTTTATGGATTTAAATGAATCTGAAGAGACATGGTACATGTTATAAATGGTAATGGAAATAATCCCATGTAGTGGGGAGAAGATAGGAGGATAAAAACATGATGCAAAAGGGGGAAAAAAGGAGCTGCAAGAAAAGAAATAGAAAAACAACAAGCTCTAGAGGAATCCATCAGATGTTAGACTATGTTGGTGATGTTTTCTTCCATGTTTACATTCTAAAAAATATAAGGCATATAGTTGATAATGTGCTTATTAATTTAAAAAAAACAATGTTTTAAAATCATTGAATATAGTGTGTTCCTTGTGGTAAATGTCTATAAATAGAATTTTAAGTTGCTCTTTATGTGTGTGTGCATTAAAACTAAGCATAACAGAATTAAAGGTTATCCTTAAGTGTATAATATCTCTATTATTTCAATATCTAGTATCAGATCAAGATCTTTCCTTGTTGATTTGGGTGTGTGAGGTTCTAGTATGAGTCAATTGTAGGCTATGAAAAGTAAGTTGTGAAAAAAGAGCTTGCATTAGAGACAAAGTGAGTTTGTTGCAAGTGTGAAAGAATTCATGAAAGTGTTGAGGAAGTGAAATTTGTGAAAGATAAGCCAACTTTTTGAGGAGGATATGGCACATAAAGGAAGAAGGGCACCAGAGGTAGAAGACTTGGTTGATATGTTGAAGGGAGTCCAATAAATATCGAGCATGATGGAAGATGTAAAAAGTGAAGATGTTTCAACTATGGGTATAGAGGATGAAGAAGAAATGATGATATAGTTATTTTCCCTATGAGAAAGGTTAGATGCTTTGGAGAGAGACCAAGCAAGTGGAGGAAAATATCCCAATAGAAAAAAGAGATTGATAAACATCAAGGTGAAAAAAGAGAGGTAAAACCAAATGTGCTCATGAATTGTATAGTGGATCTATAAATGTATTTTTAAGAGAAGTGTATTTAAAACCCTATGAGGGTATAAATTTCAAGTAAGAGATTATGTGGATTTGTAGTTGTGTATTGTAGAGATATCCCATAGAGGAGACAAGGGAAATGAAAGAATAAGGCAAGGAGTTGGGAACATATAGTTTATAACTTTATGGGTCATGTTATGCACTCAATAATGAGAGTATAATGTTTATATAAGATTCATGTCTTGATTCTTGAGACAAAATAGAATAAGAATAAGATTTCCATAAAATTCAATATGAGAGGGAAGTTTTCATGTGAGTAATTCAGGTCTACTTTGAGAAGTATCAAGGAGATGGAAAAAAGTGAGGATAATAAGGTTGTCTTGAAAGACAACAAGAGAGTGAGGTTTCCATGAAAGAAACTCAAATCTTATTTTCAAAACAACAAATAGAAAGAGGTTTATGAGTCACACATAAAGGAAGGAATTATCATGCAAAAGGATATGGATGTGACAGTTGTTGAACTGGAAGAAGGAGACACATTGTTTGATCATGGGATTGAGTTTATGATATCCCATAGGTGGTAAAATTTGGAGTTTTCCTTGGTAGGCAATGAATTTTTATTTTCTATTTTGGAGGGAAGAAGGGTTGAGAATAACCAAGGAATGCTACATGTTTCCTTGAAGGAAACAATAGATATGAATGAATAAGTCAACCATGAAGAGTTGTAGATTTCCATGAAGAAAACAATATAGATTATTGATATGCAAGTTAATGCACATAAGGAGAGTATGGTTGAAGACCAACCATGTGAATAAGAATGAAATAGAAATAATAATGAGGAGAGGACAACCATGGAGGTTTTAGAGAATGGGCCTTTGGGAGTCCATCATGAGAGAAAAAGTTGTGAGGAGAATGTGAATATCAGAGAAGCATTGGGCAACATGTCCTTGAGGCATGATGAAGAGTTGAAGTATTTGTGGGAAATATTAATTCCATGAATGTGTTTATTTAATGTGCGGTTCTAACAAATATGGAGATAGATATGGTAGGCTTGTTTCTAAAAAGAAGAATGAAGAATAAAAGTGATGTTGCATATGTGGTAGCATCCCACATAGGTATTGGAGAAGAAACTATTATGGGTGAAGGTATGTATTATCCTTATATAGACAAAGAGAGTGTAAATTTATTTGCACATGGCATGGAAGAGGAGAAATAAGAAGAAAGAAATCAACCTAGAGTTGATATAAAGAGGATGAGAAATGAAGAAGATTAATTGGTTTTTGAATCAATTAATAAAAATCAAGAAGATGAAAATAAGCAAGAGGTAATTATTATATTAGCGAATGAAATTATGAAGATCGATGAAGCACCTATAGGGACTATTAAGTCATATGTTTTTAAACTAGTTTATGACTATAGTCTATGTGCAAGTGAAAAAATAGAGAAAAATGAGGAATTCATAGAGGCCTTCCAAGGAAAAGATTTGAAATAAGACATGAAAATTTATGCACTCAAGAAAGAGAGGAGGAAAAAATAATTTTTATATCAGTTGGAGCATGTGAATAATACATGAAGGAAGAATAAGACTCTTATAAATAAGTAATCCATAAGAAAGATGGTGGTAAGAGAGCAAATGGCAGCCATGAGAGAAGATGAGCTATAAATGATAAAGAGTGAAGAATGAAGGATCCAACAATAGGTTGGATAGTGAGTACATAAAGCTAAGAAGGCTTTAGGAGGATGTGGTCATTCAATGGTGTGTTTCATCCCACAAAAAATTAGGATGATAGAAGGGGCATTTGGGTGGAGGTGATTGGATGAGGGTGGGTTTTAGCTGACATGAAGACTAAGATAAAAGTGGATAATCATTTAGTAAAGGAGGATAGACTATGGTGGGTTTAAACCCATAAAAAGAGGAGTAAAGAAAGATAAAAATAAGAGGATATAATTAAGACCAACAAGGAGGAGATAGAAATGGAAGAGAAAGATTGACAAAAAATATATAAGTACTTAGTATCTTGGAAGAAAATGCCATGTCCATTATGCTTCATGGTCAAAAGAGTGGTTTACCACTTATTCAATCCATGTGATTAAGCTTTCACATTTTAAAAACCTTGAGTGTCTGAAGTAGGATCATACAAGGGTTCAAGCAATCTTGGATAAACCAAAAAATAAAAATAAAAATAAAAAGAAAAAATAAATAGTTGGGAATAATGTTTCAACAACGAATCAACCACAATAAAATAACACAGAACAAGTAAAAAAATGTAATGGTTTTTGAATAAACCCATGGGATTAGAGTGCTTTATGGACTTAAAGGAATGTGAAGAGACATGATATGTATCATAAGGGGTTAGGGACATAATCTCATGAAGTGGGGAGAAGAGATGAGGATAAAAATGTGATGCAAAAGGGGAAAAAAGATAATTGCAAGAAAAAATAGAAAAATAAGAAACTATAAATGACCCAATTCGATGTTAGGTTGCATTGGTGATCATTTTATCCATGTTTACACTCTAAGACTTTTAAGTCATATATTTTATAGTTTTTATATTAGTTTAAACATTGTAATGTCTTTAAATCAACAAATATAGTGTGGTATTTGTGGTGAGTGACTGCAAATAGAATTCCGAGTTGGTATTTTTTATGTGTACACCTAAACTAAGCATCAAAAAATTAGAGGTTATCATTAATTGGATACCCTCTTTGTTCTTGCACCACTTAAATAAAGAGTTAAAGGCTTAGAGTTAGAGACAGAGAGGGATAGAGTATTCATAGAGAGTCCCTGTGAATGTAGATGATGCTAAGGCATTATTCCATTGAATAAATATAGATTGTATGTTGTTTTAAGCTATGTGACTTTGGTTGCATGGCCAAAGGCATCCCTTCACTAGGAACCCATATAATGAATTGCACCACAACCTACTCTCATTGCTTGAACTATTTGAGATATTTGTCACTATAGGGAAATGGGAGATGAGTTACATGTCCATAAGCCAAATAATATGTATCATCTCTATAGAAAGGATAGACTTTGGAAAATCCCATCCATAGGAAATCAAAATTTCCACCTCTCATCCTAGAGGATAACTAATTCACCAATTTTAAAGTCTCTTTCTCTGGCCTTCTTGTCAAATATCTTCTCCACTTTGCTTTGGGGTTTTGGGATCCTGTCTACAACCATGATTCTCTCTTCCTCCAACTTACTTAAGTACAAGATTATTTTATCTAGAGTATTTCTTAAATTCTCATATTCTATTACTCTCACCAATTAAAAAACAAGGAACTCCAAAGAAATGGGAACTGCAACATCTATACCATAAATAACTTAAATTGGGAAATGCCAATGACTCTTTTTGAAGTGGTGTAGTTTTCTCATAGTTCATCATCTAACCTTTTATTCCAATTACTTTAATTTTCATCCATTAATTTTTGGATGATTATAACAACATTGTTATTACTTCATTTTACTTTATCATTTCCTTAGGGGTAGTAATATGAAGAGTGAGATAAGGATATCTCATAACTATATTAAGAAACCATAAGTTTAGAAGAAGATAGATTGGAAGCATTGTTTATAAAAAAAATTATACTCAAAATCTAAATAGAATGTTTCCTTTAATGAAATTGCATCTCTTTAAATTTAGTCTTATTTATAGGAATAGCCTCAACACACTTTGTGAAACAGGCCACTTTTTGAGGACATGAGAGTGACTTACACTAGAATGTATATTCATGTACCAATGAAATTCAAACCCCATTGTTAAAAGGGATATTATATTACTAAAGGTCTAAAGGGAAGTGGGAAAAGTTTCATTCTTCTAATAAAATTCTAGCATGCTTTAAACATTGAGTCCTATTCTTGAGAGTTTTTGAATTATAGGAAAGTATTGGTGAGATCTTATATTCTTAAATGTCATGACAAGCCAAAAAAAGTGACCGGCACATCCCTGATTATGGAAAGCTTCTAGTAATCTCTTATGTTATTCCTTATCAACACATCTCAAAAATAAAACATATAAACCTTTTTTAAAAAGAGTATTATCATCGATTACATACCTATCGGCTCTCAATTTAACCATTCTTTTCTCTTTAGCATTTATATGCCTTGGGCACTCTCCATGGGTCAAGAAGAAGGAAATATTTTAGTACCATTCATCAATAGAGACAATGAATAATACAAAGGAAATCTCCTTAAAATATTCATTGTTAAGGACTTTTGTGTAGGCGTCCTCTAATCAACTCCTTCTATAATCAGTTGACACAAACCTTTACCTTTGTCTAGCATAGTGGGATTGATTTATAAGTCATATTATTACACTTTGGAAATCTATCTACCCATTTTTTAACCAAGATATTATTGTGTCAATATATGCTTGACTAGCATGTCTAGTGCTATCACCTATGTATGGGAATTTAAGATGTAGAATCTAAAATATTTCATACCTTTGACCACAATAAAAGATTATTTTTCGATGGGAGAATACTTGAGCTTGTGAACATTTAAATAATATCCCATGAAATCAATCGATTATTCTATACACTCTTCATTTTTTTGCACCAAAATTGTTGACAATATATGTTAAGAATAATAGTTATACACAATGAAGTCCTTTTTAAAAGTCTAGTCACACTAGCATAGAATTTTTAATCTTATCAAAATATTTCTTACCCTCACCACTCCAATTGAAATACACATTACCTCTTATCATCTAGGTGATGTGTCTATAAGTTCATAAAATCAGGTAAAAATATTTTCAATAAATTCACCTTATCGAGGAGTGTGTTCCAGGATTCCTAGTAGGAAAAAATAGTTGTTGAATTGCTTTCACTATTTCAAAATCAATATTACTTATTTAGTTTAACATTATATGGCTTACCTTCAATAATTTATATTATTTACTTCTTTGGATTCAGTGATATTCTTTGAGCTTGACACCTTTCAAAATCCATCTTGAGGTGCTCATAATGATCTCACTTTTTTGAAAAAATTATGAGATCTTTGAGATACACCACTGTGATGTTTTTATTCATGTCACTCACATATAGGTCCACCCATATTAAATGTGGCACCAACATACATGAATACAAAAAACATCCACTTATATGAAATGGTACCCCATGAAGTTGTGAACACAATCTTGTGTTGACCTTCAGGCATCATTTCTTCACGATTGTATCCAAATAAAATATCAAGCATAGAATCATTTTAGACTAAACTACTCTTCCTAAAACTAGATCTATTTTATGTAATTAATAGTTATCTTTGAGATAGGTTTGATATAGATTATTGAAATCAATAGGGATCTTAATTTCTCAACTATTATTCCTCATACATACAATCTTTGCTACCCAAATTGAGCGATGGATTGGTAAAATGATCACAGATTTTAAAATCTTCTTTATTTCTTCATAAATCTTACCAATGATCATGGGATTTTAAATCCTTTATTTTTGTTTACAAAGGTTAACACAAATTATTAACGATATATTACACCTCATCTCTTTAGGTCTAAGAAACTTCAAGTCAGCATATCACCAAAAAAAAAATTTGAGTACAAGTTGAAAAGACTCAAAAATCCCTATCTTTTTTCTTTATAACAACTATTTCCAACATTGATAGATCTATACCCTTCTTTTCTACCGATGTTTACTTTTTCATATTTGAGATATCCATTTGGTTCCTCTTGAATTCTCTTCTTGATGTATATGTCATGCTCATAGATCAATTTTTCAAGTGAGACCAAACCTTTAAGAATATTATTTCCCTTCAGTTCGATAGCCCCATCATCCTCTTTTTCATCTATGATTTCATCTTTGGTTATAATTTTTAACTCAACTCTTGCATTACTTTTGATTTTTTATTTATTGGCATAATAAATATATTCTCTATATTCTATATATCTCTGTTGGAAGTGTATATTTCTAAATTTACTAGTATTTTCAAGGAAAATTATGATCGATTCATCATTATTGAACACATGCCAATGCTCTAAATTATTGGGTGCATTTTGTCCATAGTCAAGTTCTATGGTGTAATTTTCCTCATCATTCCTTAAGTGGGGAATTAACAAAGAGGCAAATACATCTAAGGCATCGACCTTAGAATTATTTTCTCTAGGTACCACAACTACATAAAAGGCCTTCAAAAATTCAAGGCAATCCCACACTTTGTTCCAATAGTTCCTCAAATGGTCATTTTTCACTTGATATTGATTTCATATTTGTTTGATAATTAGTTCAACATCACCTTGAACCCTTATATTCGTTATAACCATCTCCTCTACAAATTTAAAAACTTCATATTTTACTATATTATTTGTGCACTGGAACAATAACTTGTAGGAAAAAGGAAATAACTCATTAGTAGGGGAAATCAAAACAACTCCAGAACCTACACCAATAAAGAAATGGCTATCAACAAACTCTAGCATCCATGTATCATTGATATTTACTTCAATGAGTTTGGTAATGTGTATGTCTTCTCTAACATTATAATATATTTATTGTGTCATGTCTCTTCATATAAAATATCATCAAGAAGATCACTTGATTTTTGTACTTTATATGTGCTTTGAGCTTAGGTTCTAGTCTTTATTTAATACTTTTCATCAGAATCATAGCTTGAAACCAATCCATTTGTATTTTTCCTCCTACATCTCTACAAAAGCTTTTGCTCAATAAAACTCCATAGGTTACAGGAATGTCTACCATTGGGGTTAGTCATTTTGACTCTCTTTTGAAGAGAAGCAGCCAAAGGTACCTGGGCATTTTTAATCTCCCAATAAAAGGTACTATCTTGGTCTCCATTCAAAAACATCAACTATAATTCTTTATATATGTAAGCCCAAGTGTGTGAAAAACTTTAGTGGACATTAAATTATCAAAGTCTCCAGAGTCTATGATATAATTATCAAGCACAAGACCTTCCATATAAAGGGAAACATGGAAGGGTTCTAAATTTTTAATATTAGGGTAGAGGCAACCATTAGATTTTGAGAAATTGAGACATATTAGACTATGGGGATACCCTTGGAGTCATGCCCAAGGCTACTAGGATTATCTCCTCTAATGAATTTGACTAATCTATCAAGTTAATCTGGAATAGACTTTAGGTATTCATTTTGAGACATCTAAATTTTAGATTTATTCACATGATCAATTATGTGAAATGCAAGCAAATTGGAAAAGGCTAAAACTTAATAATTTGTATTAGTTTGAAACATATTTTGATCATGTTTTGGTGAGGAACTAGGCTTTTAAAGATTTACAACATGAGATGAAGATTTGGTGATATACCCTTCACGGTGAAGAGTTCCATTATGCTTATGGGATTCATTTCAATGTACATGGTAACGGTTTAAGAAAATCATAAAAAAATGCATGCTTTATAAGGGAGTGCTTTTGAGTACTACATCAATAACCTCAATGTGGAGGGGTTAGATATAATTAGTTTATAATTACACTATCAATTCGGCAAAGTATGCATTGTTTAAAAAAAAAAATCATGGTATGATATATTGAAATAACATAGCTTGTTGATTGACAATAATGTATATGATGGTTATTTCATGGGAGCATAAAATAGTCTGAATTACAAAAAGAGTGTGCATAATGCAACTAAGATTTCTCTTGCCATTTTACACATTAATCTAAAGTTAAAAAATTTTCACTTCCTGATGATAAGTACACCACTAAGGTGAAAAACATTTAGTTTTCAAAAGTTAGAGGTTAGTTCAAATTTCATTATCATGTCTAAGAATGGAAATTATCCTCAACCAACTCATTAAAATTAATATGTTTTCAATTTTTAGAACATTGTCATGGAGATTATTAGTAGTTGAAGTGATGCTCCTTATGACTATCATAAGGATATTATTTAGTGGGATAGAAGTAAATTTGTATTAGCCCTAAATATCACAAACTATAAAATTATGCCAGTGTTTGGCTGTAGAAAAGGAGCCACCTTGCTGGTTTTAAAGAGACATTTCTATTCTATATGTCCTCTATCCTCATAATATATATAAAATCAAAATATTTGAGAAATATAACGAGGATTATTTTAATAATGATTTTTTTATTTTTTCAACTACAAATAATGATAAACATGTAACATGTTTTGTTAATTAAAAGATTTATAATCTCAATAAAATGACCAATCAACCAATTTTAGTGGACTCATTTCCTATCTTCATCTACCTTTTAATCATTTTTAGCTTTCCCTAAGACATTTTATTATGGATGTAGGCTAAGGTAATATTGGCGCATTAGTAGGACAAGATAATAAAAATCATTTTGAGGAGCTCTTATCGTATTGTCCTATTGAGGAATACAAGATTTGACTAAGATATTTGGGTAGAAAATGGCTCTTTCAACTTCCAAGGGCATTATCACCTGCAAGGTAAAATTGGTAATCAACCAACTCAGTGTGAGGTTTGGGTAATATTAGTTTCTATTAACACCACTCAATTTTAGAGGAATTCATAACTAACATAAATATACTCATGATCAATAATTTTTTAGTGGGATGATAAGCCAATGTAAAGTAGAAGAGGAGGCCACATATTGAAACTAGGATTGCTCTTGCCATAGAATATCCACATCCTAAATACTATGAATACACCTATAATGGTATTTGAAAATTTCCTTGATAATAATTTCATTACTAAATTAAAAAACTTTGATCTTGAAAAGTTAAATATTACGTTAAATCCCCATGGCACATCTAAGTAGTGCAATCTGTTATAAAAAAATAACTCCTTGAGAATAGGATGTTTCCATTTTATTGTGGATGTAATGGAGATTTATAATTCTTGCAAGTAGTTGAAAATTACATCACTAAAGGATATGGACATTGTATGTAAGCATATAAAAAAATATGATAGGGTTATCTATAAAGCATTGTTGATACAAAAATGAAAAGAAAATTTTATTGAAACAAGGTAGATATGGCTATTATAATTAAAATTTGGTGCCTGTACTAGAAACCATACTTCAAACCTCCTATAAATAAGTTAATTTAGGTCATTGATGGAATTATACAAGTTGGACCTCATCCCATGACATCCCATCTTGGTGCATGTATAATGAGGTGCTATATGCCAACATGGAAAGGGTTTGAGAAAAGTAAATAAATTGGTGATCATTTCTTATATTATTACTACCCCTTTAGAATATTTTGTTGAACATATGGTACAAGAACATTATCTTCCTAGCCCCAAATTATGCATTATTTTTCTCCTCAAGTTAATCACACTAGTTTTTTCTAATTAATAGCAATCAATATAATTCTTTAGATGAAAAACTTAAATGCTCCAACACTTTAGAAATATTTTATAAGTTCATGCTTTCTTGTGATTGTAACAAGTTATCATACTCAGTGATGTACAAAACATGCCTAGATCTAGACATATTGATCCATTTAAATTATGAGCCACTCCTATATATAGGTGTTTTAATTCAGACAAAATTCACAAACTAAAATGCTTCTCAACATGGTCTCATCCATTATTTATTAAGTATATTTTCTAGTGACTAAGCATTGGAACCAATTCCTCAACATACCACTAAACACAAAAATAAGATAGTTTGTAACTAAAGGGTAGTAAACTTTGAATAGTTTTAGACAAATCTCGACACAAATATTGTAAAGGAGCTTAAATATTAAAGGGATATGACATGACAACTATGACTGAAACCATTTACTACATTGAAATTCAATTGTAGAAATAAAGTTCATTTTACTTACAAAAATTCCCTAGTATTTTGTTGGAGATAGTAAGTTTATCTTTATTTATGAGCAAGATAATGGGATCTAAGATTTTTTTGGGGAATATTAATTTTTAGGTGGGCAATGTACACTCTAGTGTACAAGGGTTATACAATAATATCTAGTTTGATCATGATAAACCATTCTGTGTTGAAGTGATAATCATGGGGTTATTTTTAATTTAATTATTTGTAAATGTAACCACCATGTAGTTATGGAAAAGAAGGTATAACTCACATATATGGTGATGTTAATCACCAGACAATTGCTAGGTCAATTTTGGTCCTAAGTCAACCCTGAGTCTAAGGGTAAAGCCTTTAACTTGGCCTATATGACATGCAGGTCTTGGAGGTAGAAATGGAAGTTGGAGCTCAAGAAGTTGCCTATTTAATGTTAAAAAGTTGGATTTTTGGACCCATCACTACAATTTGTCCAATGAATTATTCTTGAAGGTTCTACCTGAGTGATTCAAGGTGTGTTTAGAGGGAATAAAGAGGTAGGGGAAGGATATGATAGTTCACATAAATGAATTACAAGTTTTATTTTATGCATGTTTGAACTTAGGTTAAAAAATTCATTTTTATTGTATTGGGAAGGGCATTCTTGAGGTCAAAATGGGTGGTTAGCTTATCAAACAAGCCAATGGGAGGCAATAACATGGTTCTAAATGTTATCTACTCCATATAACATGTTGGCAGTACCAATTTTTGGTTTAGATGAGGTATTTACATATTGGTACTTTATTTGGAACTAATATTTTCTACTTGAACTTATTGTTAATCTTTGTATGGTTGAATGGAAATTAATTATTTTTTTCACCTCTTGCAACACTCTCTCTCCCCCTTTTATCACCTAATTTTGCATGAAATTATATTTTAAGTGTTCAAGGTGATTTAGAGGATAGAATAGGTTTGTGATATTATAACAAATCAATTTTTAAAGATCAGTGGTAAGAGGCCTAACACTCTTAAGGGATAGGCCTAGAAAGCAATAGAACTATTAATAGGCATTGAATTGGGTCTAGAGACCTCAATAGGGAGTTGAAGTACATCAAGAGTAAGGTGTTGAAGGTTGTATAAGAGTGATGTGTTAAAGGGTCAAAAACTAGTCTCAAGAATGTGTATTAGGACATTAGGCCAAATAGACCTTGAGGGTCAAAAGTGAAGTAAAGTGTAAAGTAGTGTGGAGGCCTTTGAAAGTAGATTGAGTGGGTTGAATAAAGGTTGGATAGGTGGATGTAAAAGCTAGAGGAAGTGTTATTGAAAGTATTAAAGAAGAGGAAGGGATATAGGCATAGCCAAGCCTAAGGAATGTATAGTGAGAGAGGTGAAGAGTGAATGACAAAAGGGGTAGGTTAGAGGATAGTAAAGGTGATGCATGAGCATCACTAAGTACATGTAGAATCTATGTTGACAATATTCTTAGGTAATTACTAAGACCTATAAACTAGGTTAGTTTAGTAAGTTTAATTTGAAAGAGTAAGAGGGAATTTGAGAAAGTTTATTAAATTACCAACTTGTTTTAGAATCTAACAAAGTGATAATCCTCACTCCTAATGAGGAGGAACTATACAAGACCAACCAAAGAGCTTAAAAGGACAAAAAATATCTTTTTTAAAGAGGTTAGAGCATATGTTGTAGGTATGTCTTAATGGAGGAGGACTATGTAAATGTTTTCTTATTATACATAATAAATATTTTTGAGTCTTATTGCATGTTTTCCATTGTATTATCCTTTTATATTGATTGTAAGCTTAAATCTCAGTTATATTTGTGAAACTCTCGAGAATTATATATTTTTACTGTTACAATCAATTTTAGAGGCTTATTTACCTATGGAAACTATTATATTAATTAAATTGGAGTATTTGAATAGTTGAATAGGTTTTCTAAGACCAATATACATGAGTTAGAACATATAAAATCCCAATTATCTCTATGAACTATCAATAATTAGCTCTCAACTTGCAAATTTTTTGAGTAAATCCGAAGTAAGGGTTTCATGAGTAAAACACCTCTAAAACTCAAATGATTAAACAATAGGGTGTAAAAATTTGTAATTAGATAGGGAGTGGATCTTATAAATTATTAAAAATATCATTAGGTTGATAAGAGGTTTTGAATTGCAGGTACATAGGACTATTTTTTTGTACAACAATAGAAGACCTTTTTTGAGAAAGTTGTGCATAAGATAAGATAAGTTTTTCATTGATTTGAGTTCTATAAACTTGGGTAAGGGTTGGAACATGTTATAGTTTCTAAAATAATAATATAAATATAATTTTTAAGAGTTACAAACTATATTTTGAGAAATTGACCTATTAGAGCAACAACTAGGTCTAGAGACCTAGAAACTTAAAAAGATAGAATTTGAGAATGAAAGCTCAATCTCTTAAAGACCTATAGTTGGTTGATTTATTATAAGTTTTTAAACCTACATAAATCATTAATTTTTACTAATACCTATCCAAAGTGTCTTAAATAATAATTATTCAAAGGAAGGAGAGCAGATCTGAGAGATTAGTGATTAGTTAAGAGCAAACCTAACGAGAAATTGAATTGTTTAAAAGAAGATTATTTGAGAGTGGATTTTGAATTGATTTTAGAATAAGATTAGATAAGAGAGGTTTTAATTCTTCATGATATTAGAGAATATGAATAAAACTTTCATATAATTATTAAACATGGAAGAGTAAACTATGCATTAGGAGGTATTAGGGATTATAAAGGGTTTTGACCAAAGATATTATCTCAAGAGTGAATATTTTGTTTCAAGTCAGTAAGGTTGCCTTTTATCAGACTAAAGAGATTATATTCAAGGTTAGATGGAAGTTCATCTTTGCATTATACAAGTATGAACATGATTGGGTATTGGCTTTAAGTGAAATCAAATTGCATGTTAATGATCAATTGAAAATTTGTAAATGGGTGATGTCAAATGCAAAATAGATAAGAGTGTCATCAATTATTTACGCTACACAAAATAAAATAAAAAATTTAATTTAAAAAATATGGAATATCATAGATTTATAACATTTAAAAGAATAATTTTTTAATCTTCATTTGTGTATAACATTAAATATGAGATCTGATAGATAATAATTTAGAAGATCAAAACAACACTATACGATAATATTTTAAATTAAAACTAAATATAAATTAGATAGATTAACATAATTTAGATGAAAACTCCAAAAAAATCATATATGCACATGTACACTGTCAACAATATACATAGATTGCCATGATAGGCATACATAAAATTATAACATATACCAACATAGTATATAATGTTAGGTGAATGCCATATACACATATACAATGCAAAAAATGTGTATGTTGACATATAGGCATACAAAAAATCACTTCTCATGTAGTATATCCTAATCATAAAATATCCTCCCTCTCTTTTCCTTCCTTGAAGAGGACTCTCCCTGGGATGCCTTGTTGGTAGATGGAGATCTCTCTAATGCCTTGGATTGTTCCCAAGTCTGACTATGGGTCCTACACTCATAACTCACTTGCAGCTGGACCTATTAAAATACAAGGATTATTGAAAAATTAACATATAATACATTAAACCACTTGTTAAGAAATTAATTTTAAACTAGAATAAAAAATCATTTAAACATGCACTTACTGCATGCTCACGGTTAGGATCAATTTATTTTTATGCTCCAATAAGTCAGTGTTAGGCTCAACTATTTACATAGGTGTATGAAATAGGAAAGAAACATGAGAAGTTACCCTACTAATCATCTGAATAGGACTATCAGATGTCATGGGACAACCCTGCATACACAAAATATTCATATAATTTATATTTTCCCCAAGTATGTAGTAAAATTATTAAAATAAGTCTATTTTTACAATTTAAAATTACAAGTTAAGATATACCTCTGTTATTTCTTGTGTAGATGACATTGTAGTAGGAATGCCTATGTTTGTCTTGGCTCACAATGATAAAGAAGCGTCTACTTGAGTCATCAATTGAATGTAAATAAGGTCTCACTTACTTTTCTATAAAGTATCAAAGATATATATGGCAATTTTTTCTCCTTTATTAAACCAAGAGTGTATTTAATAACATTGTACTTGAATTTTGAGATCATTGATAGATAAATTTAACTTAAATGTAGAAGGTACATATACATAGACTAAATTTACTTAGATCATAAGATTAACTCAAAATTTTACCTCTATATAAGTAAAAGGTGTCATAATAACATAGGTAAATGCAGTAATGGATGGGCCAGTAGCTAGATCTAAAAATGTAAAGAATGGCTTCTTCAAATCAAATGTTACAAATGTCGACTATGATGATGAAGGCACCCTCACCTCCTAGGACATAAAAAATGACATATGTATTATTCAATTTCTATGTAAATTAATTGTTAGCTAAATCAAATTTATAATTGTAACATAAATTTAACATGACATTTATATAAAATATATCTGCATTTGTGTAGTGGATGATATTTACACACCAAATATACGTGCCAAAACCTTATCACTCATAATTATATTATCCAAGCCATATAAACCATTAACATCATCATCATAAGAAGCTCCAATGTATATAGCTCCACAAGATCTATAAGGGTAGGGTCGAGTATGCACACTAGGTGGTGTATTTATAACATCAGTCTCTGAGAGCCTACTCATATGTTTAATGAGTGTATTAGTGAATGAACTAAGTACATGTAGAGTGTTAATCTCCATGAACTACTGAACTACAAAGGAGATTTTGGGTTTAAGTGGCTTTTGGATATGGATCTTTGTAGGCTAATTATGTGCATGACGTGCACCAGGTAGATCTTATACAGAGCCTTTCCCTTGGGCTTGAAACTCATAAAATTAAAATAGTTCAAAATGTCATAGAGGATAAAGTCATAAAATAGTTATTAGGATGGGCTATTAAAAATTAAAAAAAGTTAATAAAATTTATAAACAATGAATAGATTTTTAGCACTTACCTCTTCTACATGGTAGCATCATCAATTATTAGCTTCTTGGGATGAATTAGGGAAAGGTTTGGCCTCACTAGGTAAAAACATGATCATAAAGTGGAGGAGAGTGAGGGAAAAGATAGATCATGAATACAAAATGAGGAAATTTTGTGTTTGGTTTGATTTCTTTTTTGGGTGACACAGGAAACATAATCATGTTATTAACATAATCACATTATTTATTTCAAATAATGTGATCATATTATTTAATATCATAATCACATTATTTATAGGTAATTATCAAGACATAATTTAAATAACATGATCATGTTATTTAAATAACACTCTAGCATTTTTAAATAATGCAATCACATTATGAGAAGTGTCCACAAAATTTCCAACTCTGTGCATAGACCCCAAAGAGTGTGATGACATCACTAGATATAATTATAGATGAGTTTGGTGCTACAATATTAAAACTATAGGAGCTACATGTTAATGCATAAGTGGAATTGATATAAAAAATTTACATGTAGCTATGGAACCTACTCCCAACATTATTGATGTTAGCACAAGCTTGGATGTGAAATAATGATAATCTTTAGTAAGATCTAATGAACCAAATCCTCTTGAATCAAGACACGTCTCATTTTGATGAGAAATTAATTCTCTTAGAAGGCATTTCAAGAGAGCTAAAGATAATGAACAAGCTAAGCAACATATAAAGTGCTCTTTGTGAACTCAACAAAAAAATTCTCAACTTATGCAAAACTATTGATGAAATGACAAAGGTCATGAATTTGCATTTCAAATACAATGATCTTGAAATATGATAGTTTATTTGGCACTATAACTAAGTTCAATTTTTTTAAATTAAATAAATTGAGGAAGAACAAAATATTGTTGTGTAGACTACAGAGGGAGTGAACCCTAAAAGTGGGCATCTTTCTCAAGGAAAGTATTCACAATTAAAACATAATCTATTTTCCCATTGTAATTTTTTAATATACTATGGTTATGAATGTATTGCCTTTTTTTAATATTCAAGTCAATTAAATGATTAAAAAGTGAAGAAGTAAAGAGAAAATATAAGAATAGAAGAAATGTTTGTTGGGAAGGAATCCCAAGGGTGATATTCAAAGAATGACCTCCAAGTTTAGAAATTTGTAAGCCTTGTGTTTTATATTCTTATCTGATGATTGGGGTTTTAACATTTTTCATATATGAAGACCAAGTTTATACACTACACTCAAGTTAAGAAACCGATAGCTTGCAAAATTCCACTATCATATATGTGTTGACCAATGACCGAACATTTATATTTGTTCATTTTATTATAATACTCTTCCAAATCTACATGGCCACTCCTTGAATCACCAAATTCTATGATTATTATCTCCAAAGTGGATATGGGTTTAAATCTCATGTATTTTTGTTTTATTTTTTGGAGGCTTAATTATGTAGAAGGTAACTTCCTTAAGCTTATAAGGTTTTGATAGGCATAACTAGAATGAAGAATATTTTTAGGTGAATGCAAATAAGAGGCTATCATGGTCATAAATATATTATATTCACCCTTGAAACTATCCCAAGAGGCTACGTAGTCTAACTTAAGCTTTAAAGTGCTTGAAACACACTAAAAACTTTAAATACACTAAAATGCTTGAAACTAGATTAAATTTTTAAATAATAGCAATAAAATGCTCTATGTATTAAGGGGATTTGAATATTAGTGTTTTGGATGATTAATAAGATTTGAATAAGGTGAAAAGAATGTAAAATCTCTAATGGGAATGATATGGTTCTAGATTAGTGCCCTTAAGGAAAAGCCTTGATTGGAAAGGACATAGGTCAAACTCTAGAATCACATAGCTCTAAATTGGTGCCTTATCCATTAGAATATAGATTAATAAGTAATTTCATATGGAATATAACATAATTTAATGAATAAGGAATGATAAAAAAATGAAAAAAGGGAAACAAACCAAAATCCTAACTCACTTATATACATGTGATGAAAAACTTGATGTAGGAACATCCTAGGTGTACGAGCAATCTTGAATTGACAAAAAAGGTAGGATTTGGAATAATTTAAATTAAAATTCTTAGGGAAGATTTATTAGTTCAAAAGGGTTTTTGGTTCATAAAATATCCAATTTTGGTTTAGTTGGAGTTACAATAGTTTTCTAAAATCACAAGGATCACATCGATTGCATCAACTCCAAGTTGGTTTGTATTAGTGGTCACATGTATATTCCCTCATAACTCTAAGTTGTACTATTGGGATCCATACACACATAATTTTATAAGTCATTTAGTTCATAGGGACTATATAATATCTGTGTCAGAGACCACATTATATCACTAGGTTTCTAATTCCATAGGATAATTTATATTTTCTACATTCTTGTTCACAACTAAACACTCTTTCTAAACCCGACAAGATATGCATTAGTTTACAAAGTATAATGGGTATAGATGAAAGTGTCATAGTCATAGTTATTCATAGAGGCCTTATCTTGTTTGTAAGTCTAAGTCATGGTAGGTTCATGGGTACATGACCAATTTAAAATTGGAGTTCATAACGCAAATGGGTCTATGACAATCCATATAGAAATTACATGAATCTAGGACCTTGTGATTTCAGCATGTGTCCTAATCATGAGGGTCCCAAGATATTTTACTCTCCAAAGTAAAACACTAATGTATTACAATCTTTTGATGGATTTAAATGATTCATAGGTCACCAAAAATAAAGAAAGGCCACAATGAAAAGTTGTAGAGCATGAGGGACCATAAGGTGAATTTAATAAATACACGAGTTCAGAGATACATTGAAGACCATGAGAAAGGCTTAAGAACTGGTTATGCAGGGACCTATGATCTTGACACATGGCACTTATCATGTGTAGCATACAATCACAATTTTATATTTGGTCACAACAATGAAAGAACAACATATAGATCTTTGTATGGTCACAAATTTCACATAAAAACACCAATTTAGGCATTTAAGGTCTCATTAGAAAGATCTAGAAGAGATATTTCAGTTAGTGGTCACACAAAAGTTAACATGACCATGCCATAAATATTATAAAAAGATCTTCTAGGAATCATTGATAATTATAAGGAAAGTTCAAGAAAGTAAAAAGTGGGAAAAGCAGTGAAAAGATATCATGCAATCGTTAAAGGGGATTTTCTAGGTAGTATATATGGGACATAAAGAAATCAAATAATGGTCATATTGGAAAGGTTAACATTAAAAGATCAAGAGGTCAATATTGAAAGGGTTGAGGAAGGACGGGAAATCTTAGCAAAAATTAGAGATTTAATCCTACAAGTAGAGAACAAAGATTAAAATAGAAGGGCCACAGATCTAAAAGGGCTATAATAGAGATCAAAAAGAGAAGAATTGTAGAGTCTGTAATAGACAATGAATTTAAAGCCCATAAAGGCTCATATTTAAAGATATATGGGGATAGAGTAGGTGCAAAGAGTCACTATGAATAAATATGTTATTAAGGCTTTATTTCATTGAATAAATAGATATTACATATTATTTTACATTGTATGACTTTGACTACATGGCCAAGGGCACCCCTTCACTGGGAATCCTTAACATGAATTATACCAGGTTGTCTTAGACTAGTCACATGAGTTTTTTGTAGATGTGATAAAGTCTTATAAGTGAAGAAGATCCATGTGATAAAATTTTGAGACTCTTTTCTTTTAGTTGACTAAAAGTTGTGAAAAAGAATCTCGTATTTGTTGTAGGTAAGAGAAATTATTTTAAGAGGAGAGACTTATGGGAAAGGGACAAAGACTCTTGATTGAGTCTATTTTAGGTTTAAAAAAATAATCATTTGTTTATATTGGTACCAAGTTGTGAAACATAAGCTTGCATTTGACAGAGGGTAAGATTGTCACAAGTATGTGAGAAGTCATGCAAGTATGAATCAAGTAGTGGAAAAGAGGCTCTTATTTGAGTCCAATGTAGGTTGTGAAAGAGAAGATTTATTAAATCAATTACAAGTTGTGAAAGATAATCTTGTTTGTGGAGATGAAATGTCATACAAAAGAGGAAGTTCATAGGAGTAGAAGACCTAGTAGAGATGTTGAAGGAATTCCATTAAAGATTGGGATGGAACAAGTGGAGAAGATGTTTCAACTATGAGTAAATAAAGATGAAGAATAAATTATGATGGGGTGGTTGTCCCTATAAGAAAGGTTGAATTATTTGGAGAGAGATGTAATTGAAGTATAAGATTCGAACAAATAAAATAGACCAACAAAGTTGAAGGTGAAAGAAAGAATTAAGTCCACTTGAAATATTGTTTTGTTTTGTGGTAAAGAGAGCTAGTAAAGCTCATGAAATGGATTGTTGAGTTAGAAATTTTATTTGAAGATGAAAACATTGTAGATCCTGTGAGGTTAAAAATTACATGAAAGAAGTTATGTGAATATGCAATTATGTATTTGAGAGACCTCCAAAATAAGATACAAGAGAAAGGAAAGAAGTTGAGTAGTTTAAAACATATGGTTTCTAATTTTATGGATAATGTTGTGCATAAGAGATAATGGTGGAAGAATCTCAAAACATTGAGACCTGAGAGAGAAGTGAAGAAGATTGCCTTTAGGCAATCAAAAAATGATGTTTCCAAATGAGTAGTTCAAAGATGTGAGTGAATAGAATAAGGTTGCTTTGAAAAATATTAAGAAAATGAGATCTACAAGTGAATCCCAAGTATGTTTTCAAGAGCATCAGAGAGAGAAATTTTTGAGTATCCCTTAAAGGAAGAAATATTCATGGAAGAGGATGTGGAAGTAATAAATTATTCACCAAAATAAGGAAACCCATTATTTGATGATGGGAAAGAAATTACAGAATCCTTTAAGTGGGAGTAGGTTGTCATCATTAAAGGATAAAGGTTATGAAATTGATATTTATCTTTTGCCAAGAAGAAGCTCAGGTTTTTTATGAATAAAAAAATGAAGGTAAAGGATGTGCAAGTGAATGCACATAAGGAGTGTGTAGTTAAATATCACTATAGAGGAAGAAAATAGTTATAAGAATGATGTAAAAGTAGTATTGGATATTTTTGATAATAGACCTTTGGAAGTCCATCATGTGAATGAAATACAAGAGGAAAATGTGAGAAATAGAGAAGAGTTGGACAATGTATCATTGAGGCATGAATAAGTGATAAAAAACTATTTGTGGGATCTATTGATTCCCTTAATGTGGGTGATTTAAGTGCAGGTCGAACAATGATGAAGATATCAAAGAAGAGGATAAATTATGGTTTGATCTAGTGTGTTCATATGCATAAGAGACAACATGAAGAAGTGGAAAAAGAGATATTTCACTTAAATAAATTTGATGTGGGAGAGAAGAATCATAAAGGATATTGGATAAATGAAAAATGTCATTCTCATGACATAAAAGCAAAAAAAGAGAATGAGGGAGAATGAAATCAACATTGTGCTAATGAAAATGGGACAATAAATAAAGAAAAATAGAAAGAGGTGTTGTCACTGTAAAAACTAAGCATTGTTATAATAAATAGGAAAAATGATGAAGGATTTGATAACCCTGAGCTTGGGGGAAATCAAGCTTATAGTATGAATATGGATGGAGCACCTAGGGGGGTTATAAATTCTCTTGTTTTTAAGCTAATTTATGGCTATGGTCTATGTTGATGTGCAAAAATGAAAAGAAAAGAAGCATTCAAAATGGCCTTTCAAGGTGAAGATGTGATGCCAGAAGTGCAAAATTATGTACTTAAGAATGTGAAGAGGAACAACTAATTTTTACTTCAACTAGATCATGTGAAAAAATAGAGAAACAAGTAGTTTACTTGAGGACTCTAATGAATAAAAGAGCTACAAGAACAAAGGTGATGTCACAAAGGAAATCAAAGGAAGAGATGGCATCTATTATAAAAAGAGAGCTGAAAATAGAGATGAGTGATGAAAGGAAGAATCTAATAGTAGGTTGGATAGTGAATGGATAAAGACAAGAAGTCTTTAGGTGTAGGTGGTTAAAAAATAGCCATGGTTTCAAGCCCACTAGCGAAAATATGATGCAAGAAAGAAAATATTGGTGGACATGGTTGGACAAAGATGAGATTGATCCCATATGAAGATGGGGAGAAAATCATTTGGTGTAAGTGGACAAATTATGCCCAAATAGTGGGTAAGAAGACAAAAATAATTTGTGGATGTGGTAGAACTATGGTCGATCCATTTACACATAAGGGAAGAAAGAGAATATCATTAAAAGAGGATGGATTATAATCCAACAAGTTAGAAGTGGAAGAGAGATAAAAATAGATGAAATATTTGGTGTGATAGAACCGAATACCATAATCATCAATCTTAGTGGCCAAAAGAGCAATTTTTCTATTTATTCCACCCATGTGAGCAAGACTCAATTTTTTAACTACCTCAAGTGTTTTATGCAAAATCATCCAAGGGGTAAGGGTAATCCTACATCACCAAAAATAGTTACAAGTTGGTGTAGTTTCAAAAAATATTTTCAATGCAAAGTTATCAAATCAACAGGGTTCTCAGGTCACATCTTGAGATCCATTTTTTGGTTCATGGATTTGTAGTAGTTTTTGAGGTCCCAAGGATCACATGGATCACACTCAAGGTCACATGGTCATATTTCAATGTCTCAAATCTTATTTTCTTTGTATTGTTGGTCTCATATATTTTCCCTCACAACTTTAAGTTTTAATGTTGGATGCCAAGTGTATATCATTTATTAAGTCTCTAAGTCCATAGGGAATATATAATATATATGTATCAGGATCCACATTATTTCCCTAAGTTTATATGTCTACATATATTGTTTTTTGTAATTAAGGCTTCTTTCTGGACCTGACAAAATATACATTGGTTTATAAAGTCTAATAGGTCCACAAGACCCTTGGGATTAATACACAGGACCCTGAAAGTTCACAAAGACCATGGAGGTCAGGTGTCATAGTCAAAATTACTCATGAGGCCTTGGTGTGTTCATAAGTCTAGGTCATGATAGGGACCATGGGCAGACATGTGACCAATTTCAAATTTGAGTTGATAACTTCAATGGGTTTGAAACAATCACATGACTCTAAGAATCCAGATTATAACACATGTCATAATCACTGAGGGTCACAAGATATAGTAATAACCATAATGTAGTGCAAATGTATTACAATCCTTAAATGTATTTAATTGATTAATGGGTCCATAAACATAAAAAGAGGAAATGATGAAAAGGGGAAAATGCATGAGGGACCATAAAATGGATTTAATAAATCCATGGGTCCATAAAGTCTTTAAAGACCACAAGAAAGGATTTGGAGCTTGTTATCCAGGAGCAACAGGATCTTAGCACTAGGCATGATCACATGCAACCTATGATCACAATTTCAAATTTGGTCACAATAATGGAATAACACAGATATTTGAATGGTCATAAATTTCATGTTAAATCACCAATTTAGGCATTTTATTTCTCATTGGAAAACTCTATAAGATAACATTTACTAGTGGTCACCATGAAATAGTTAAATTGATTGTGTAGCCATTTTTACAAAAATATCTTTCAAAAATGGAAAAGTGGTAAAAAGTAAGAAAGTGATCTCATGATAATGCTAAAAGAATTTTTTTAGGTGGGATGTACATGAGTTCAAGATATAAAACAAGAGTCATATTATAAATGTCAACATTGAATGATCAATAGGTCGGCATTGGAAGGATTGAGGAAAGACCCAGAGATTTAAACTTACAAATCAAGATCCTATATCAAAGTAGAGAAATTATAGACTAGACAAGGGCCAAAATAGAGATAAAAAAGAGACGTATTAGAGAGAAGTTGAAAATTTTGCATGATATAAAAGCATTCAAGGGTTTGAGTAATCTTGCATCAACCAAAAAAAATAAAAAATAAACAATTGGGAACAAAAATTCAATAGCGAATTGATAGTAACAAAAACAACACAACAACAAATGAAAATTAATAATTTTTGAAGAAAAATGCATGGGTTTGGAGAGTTTTATGTATTGAAATAAACGTGAAGAGACATGGTACATGTTATAAAGGGTAATGGAAATAATCTCATGAAGTGGGGAGAAGAGAGGAGGATAAAAACAAGATGTAAAATGGGGAAAAGAGGAGCTGCAAGAAAAGAAATAGAAAAGTAACAAGCTATAAAGGAACCAGTCAGATGTTGGACTATGTTGGTGATGTTTTCCTCAATGTTTACACTCCAAAACATGTAATACACATAGTTGATAATGTGTTTATTGTTTTAAACATTGTAATGTCTTCAAATCAAGGAATATAGTGTGTTCTTTATGGTAAATGTCTACAAATAGAATTTTGAGTTGCTCTTTATGTGTGTGTGTGTTAAAACTAGGCATCACAAAATTAAAGGTTATCCTTAAGTGTATACTCTCTCTATGCTTTCACCATTTGGTATCACATCAAGAAATTTCCTTTTTGAGTTGGGTGTGTGAGGCTCTTGTATGAGTCAATTGCAGGCTATGAAAAGTAAGTTGTGAAAAAGGAGCTTACATTAGAGAGAGGAAAAGTTTGTTGCAGGTGTGAAAGAAGTCATGCAAGTGTTGAGGAAGTGAGATATACTATTTTTTGAGTCTATTTGTGAAAGATAATCCTAATTTTTGAGGAAGATATGACACATAAAGGAAGGGCACCAAAGGTAGAAGACTTGGTTGATATATTGAAGGGAGTCCAAGAAATATTGGACATGATGGAAGGTACAAAAAGTGAAGATGTTTCAATTGTGAGTATAGAGGATCAAGAAGAAATGACGATATGGTTATTGTCCCTAAAATAAAGGTTAGATGTTTTGGAGAGAGACCAACCAGGCAGAGGAAAATATCCCAATAGAAGAAATAGATCGATAAAGGTAAAGGTGAAGAAAAGAGGTAATCCCACTATTAATATTTTTATTTGGTAAAGAGAACTCAAATGTGCTCATCAATTACATGGTGGAGTTATAAATGTATTTTTAAGATAAGTGTATTGAAAACCCCATGAGGTTATAGATTACAAGTAAGAGATTATGTGGAGTTGTAGTTGTGTATTGGAGAGATCTCCTAGAGAGGAGATAAGGGAGATGAAAGAATAAGGTAAGGAGTTGGGAACATATAGTTTATAACTTTATGGGTCATGTTGTGCACTCAATAATGAAATTAGAATGATTTTATAGGATTCATGTCTTGAAGCTTGAGACAAAAGATAATAAGAATAAGATTTACATAAAATTTAATATGAGAGGAAAGTTTTCATGTGAGCAGTTCAAGTCTACTTTGAGAAGTAGCAAGGAGATGGATAAAAGTGAGGAGAATAAGTCTATATTGAAAGGTAACAAAAGAGTGAGGTTTCCATGTGAAAAACTCAAATCTTATTTTCAAAACAAAAAATAGAATGAGGTTTTTGAGTAGTACATAAAGGATGGAATCATTATGCAAGAGGATATAGATGTGATAGTTTTTGAATTGGAAGAAAGAGACCCATTATTTGGTGATGGGATTGAGTTTATGATATCCCATAAGTGGGAAAATTCATAATTTTCCTTGGTAGGTAATATATTTGTCTTTTATATTTTGGAGGGAAGAAGGGTTTAGAACAACCAAGGAATGATACATGTTTCCTTAAAGGAAATAATAGATGTGAATGAATAAATAAACCATGAGTTGTAGATTTCCATGAAGAAAATAATAGAGATTATTGATATGCAAGTTAATGTGCATAAAAAGAGTATGGTTGAAGACCAACCATCTAAAGAAGAAGGAAATAGAAAGAATAATGAGGAGAGGAAAATGATGGAGGTTTTTGAGAATGGGCCTTTGGGAGTCCATCATGAGAGAGAAAGTTGTGAGGAAAATGTGAGCATTAGAGAAATGTTGGGAACTATTGATTCCATTAATGTGTTTATTAAATGTGAAGTTCTAACAAAGATGGAGATAGAGATGGTGGACTTATTTCTACCAATAATAATGAATAATAAAAGTGATGTTGCATATGTGGTAGCATCCCACATAGGTATTAGAGAAGAAACTATTATGAGTGAAGGTATGCATTGTACCTATATAGACATAAAGATTGCAAAGATATTTGCATATGGTATGAAAGAGGAGAAATCAATCATCCTAGATTTGATATAAAGAGGATGATAAATAAAGAAGAGTAACTGGTTTTTGAATCAACTAATAAAAATGAAGAAGATGAAAAGAATCTAGAGCTAGTTATTATATCAGCCAATGAAATTGTGAAGATCGATGAAGCACCTATGGGGACTATATTTTATGTGCAAGCAAAGAGATAGAGAGAAAGGAGACATTCATAGAGGCCTTCCAAGGAAAATAGGTTAAACAAGATGTGCAAATTTATGCACTCAAGAAAGAGAGGAGGAACAACTTAATCAGTCATAGCATGTGAATAATATGTGAAGGAAGAAAAAGACTCTTATAAATGATTAAGGCATAATAAATATGGTGGAAAGAGAGGAGATGACAACCATGAGAGAATAAGAGTTGTAAATAGCTAAGAGTGAAGAATGAAGGATCCAATAATAGGTTGGATAGTGAGTAAATAAATCTAATATGGATTTAGGATAAGGTGGTCATTCAGTGGTGTGTTTCATCCCCCAAGAGAAATAAAGATGCTAGAAGGAGAATTTGGGTGGAGGTGGTTGGACGAGGGTGGGTTTTAGCCCAGATAAAGATTGAGAAAAAAGAGGATAAACCTTTAGTAGAGGAGGATAGACTATGGTGGTCTAAATCCATAAAAAGAGGAGTAATGAGAGATAAAAAAGAGAGGATATAATTAAAACCAAAAAGGAGGAGCTATAAATAAAAGATGAAGATTGACAAAAAACTATAAGTACTTAGTGTGTTGGAAGAAAATGACTTGGCCATTATGTTTCATGGTTAAAAGAGTGGTTTTACTACTTATTTCATCTGTGTGATTAGGCTTTCACATTTTAGAAACCTTGAGTGTCTGAAGTAGGAGCATCCAAGGGTTAGAAAAATATTGCATCAACCGAAAAATAAATAAAAAGAAAAAGGAAATAGTTGGGAACATTTCAATAACAAATCAACAACAACAAAACAACACAAAATAGGTAACAAAATGTAATGGTTTTTGGAAAAAAAATGCATGGGATTAGAGTGTTTTATGGACTTAAAGGAATGTGAATAGACATGGTATGTATCATAAGGGGTCTAGGAAAGAAGGGGATAAGAGAGGAGGATAAAAATGTGATGCAAAAGGGAGAAAAAGATAATTACAAGAAAACATAGAAAAGCAAGTAATTATAAATGAACCAATCAGATGTTAGACTACATTGGTGATCATTTTCTCTATGTTCACACTCTAAAAATTATGAGGCATATAGTTGATAGTGTGTCTATTGGTTTAAAAATTGTAATGTCTTTAAATCAACAAATATAGTGTGTTATTTGTGTTGAATGTCTGTAAATAGAATTTTGAGTTAATATTTTGTATATGTGCACCCTGATTAAGCATCACATAATTATAGGTTATCATTAATTGGATACCTTTTTTGTTATTGAACCACTGCAATAGAGAATTAAAGGCTTAGAGTTAGAGACAAATAGGTATAGAGTAGTTGTAGAGAGTCTTTGTGAATGTAGATATTGTTAAGGAATTATTTCATTGAATAAACATAGATTGTATATTGTTTTAACCTATATGACTTTGTTTGCATGGCTAAAGGCATCCCTTCACTAGGAAACCTACTATGAACTACACCATAACCTACTCTCATTTCTTGAACTGTTTAAGATATTTACCACTACAAGGAAATGGGAGATGAGTTTAATTTCCATAAGATAAATAATATGTATCATCTCTACAAAAGGATAAACTTTGGAAAAACCCATCCATAGGAAGTAAAATTTTCTACCTCTTATCCTAGAGGATAGCCAATTCACCAATCTAAAAGTCTCTTTCTCTAGCCTTCTTATCAAAGAGCTTCTTCACTTTGCTTTGGGATTCTGGGATGCAGTATACAACCACTATTATCTCTTCCTCCAACTTTATTAAGTACATGATTCTTTTATCTAGAGTATTTATTAAATTATTGTCTTTTATTGCTCTCACCAATTGAAAGACAAGGAACTCCAAAGAAATGGGAAATGCAACATCTATACCATAAAAAACTTAAATGGGGAAATGCCAATGACTCTTTTCAAAGTGGTGCAGTTTCTCACAATGCATCATCTAACCTCTTATTCCAATTCTTTAAATTTTCATCTATTAGTTTGTGGATGATGGTAACAGCATTTTTGTTTCTTCATTTTACTTTATCATTTCATTGGGGGTAGAAATCTGAAGATTGAAATAAGGATATCACATAACCATATTAGGAAACCATAAGTTTGAAAGAAGATATATTGGTAGTATTGTTTATCAAATTTTTTTGTACTCCAAATTTAAATAGAATGTTCTCTTTAATGAAATTGCATCTCTTCAGATGTAGTCTTCTTTATAGGAATAACCTCAACACAATTATTTTAATTTTCATCCATTAGTTTATGGATGATGGTAAACATTGTTGTTACTTCATTTTAGTTTATCATTTCTTTGGGGGTAATAATATGAAGAGTGAAATAAGGATATCACATAACCATAGTAGGAAACCATAAGTTTGAAATAAAATAAATTGGAATCATTGTTTATTAATTTTTTTTGTACTCAAAATCTAAATAGAATGTTATCTTTAATGAAACTGCATCTCTTTAGATGTGGCCTTATTTATAGGAATAACCTCAACACACTTTATGAAATAGTCCATTGTGTTAAGGGCATGAGTGTGACTTGAATTATAATGTATATTCAATGCACCAATGAAATTTAAACCCCATTGTTAAAATGGATATTATATTAATAGAGGTTTGAAGGGAAGTGGGGCAAGTTTCATTTTTCCAACAAAATTCTAGCATGCTTTACACATTGAGTCCTATTCTTGAGAGTTTTTGAATTATAGGATAGTATTGGTGAGCTCTTATATTATTAAATGTCATGACAAGCAAAGAAAAGTGACCACCACATCCCTGATTATGGAAAGCTTCTAGTAATATCTTATGTTGTTCCTTATCAACACATCTCAAAAATAAAACATATAAACCTTTCTTAAAAAGAGTATTATCGTAGATTACATACCTATCAGCTATCGATTTAATCGCTCTTTTCTCTTTAGCATTTAGATGCCTTGGGCACTCTCCATGGGTCAAGAATAAGGCAATATTTTAGTATCATTAATCAATAGAGACAATGAAGACTACCAATGAAATCTCTTTAAAATATTCTTTAGTAAGGTCTTTTGTGTAGATTTCTTCTAATCATCGACTCCCTTTACAATCAGTTGACAAACGTCTCCCTTATGATAATTAGTTAAACATCACCTTGAGCCCTTATATTCCTTATACCCATCTCTTCTACAACTTGAAAAACTTCATATTTTACTATGTTGTTTGTGCATTGGAACAGTAACTTGTAGGAAAAAGGAAATAACTCATTAGTAAGGGAAATAAAAACATCTCTAGCACCAAAACTAATAAGGAAATGGCTACCAACAAACTCTAGCATCCATGTATCATTGATATTGACTTCAATGAGTTTGGGAATATTCAGGTATTCTCTAACATCATCATATATTTATCATGTCATGTCTCTTCATATAAAATATCATCAAGAGGATTGTCTAATTTTTGTACTGTGTATGTGCTTTGAGCTCAAGTTCTAGTATTTTTTTATCCCTTTCATTAGAATCATATCTTGAAACCAATCCATGTGTAGTTTACCTCTTACGTCTCTATAAAATATTTTGATCAATAACATTCCATAGGTTATGGGAATGTCTGCCATTAGGAGTTAGTCATTTTCATTCTCTTTTGAAGATAAGAAGCCAAAGGCACCTTGGCATATTTAATCTTCCCAATAAAATGTACTATCTTGGTCTCCATAAAAAACATCAACCAAAATTCTTTGTACATGTAAGCCTAAGTACGTGAACAACTTTAGCAGACATTAAATTAATAAAGTATCCAAAGTCTATGATATAATTATTAAGCTTGAGACTTTAAATATAAAGGGAGACATGGAAGGGTTCTAAATTTTTAATACTAGGGTAGAGGCATCCATTATATTTTGAGAAATTGAGATATATTGGACTGTGGGGATAGCCTTGGATTCATGTCCAAGGTTACTGGGATTATTTCCTCTAACGAAATTGACTAATCTATCAAGATGATATGGAATAAACTTTAGGTATTCATTTTGAGACATCTAAATTTTATATTTATTCACATGATCATGTTTTGGTGAGGAATTGGGATTTTAAAGATTTACAACATGAGATAAATATTTGGTGATTTACCCTTCAAGATGAAGACATCTATTATGCTTGTGAGCTTCATTTCAATGTACATGGTAATGCATTAAGAAAATCATAAAAAAAATACATGCTTTAAAAGGTAGTGCTTTTGAGTACTACATCAATACACTCAATGTGGAGGGGATAGATACAAGTAGTTTATAATTACACTAACAATTCGAAAAAGTATACATTATTTAAAAATAATAATTTTCATGGTATGATATATTGCAACAACATAGGTTGTTGATTAACAATAATGTATATGATGGATATTTCATGGGAGCATAAAATAGTCCAAACTACCAAAAGAGGGCGCATAATGCAACTAGTATTTATCTTGCCATTTTCCATATTAATCTAAAGGTTGAAAATAACAATTCTTGATGATAAGTATACCACCAAGGTGAAAAAAATTTTGTCTTCAAAATTTAGAGGCTAGTTCAAATTCCATTATCATGTCCAAGAATGGAAATTATCCTCAACCAACTCCTTAAAATTCTTATATTTTCAAGTTTTGGAACTTTATTGTGGAGACTATTGGTCGCTGAAGTGATGCAACTTGTGACTTCCATAAGGATGTTATCTAGTGGGATATAAGGAAATTTTCATTAGCCCTGAATATCATAGACTATACAATTGTGCAATTGTTTGGTTGTAGAAAAGGAGCCACCCTGTTGGTTTTGAAGAGACATTTCTATTCTATATGTCCTCTATCCTCATAATATACATAAAATCAAAATATTTGAGAAATATACGGAGGATTATTTTAATATTGATTTGTTTATTATTTCAACTGCAAAGAATGACAAACATACAACATGTTTTGTTAACTAGAAAATTCATAATCTGGACAAAATGATCAATCAACCAATTTAAGCAAACTCATTTCCTATCTTCATCTACCTTTTAATCATTATTAGGCTTCCTTAGAGATATGTATACATTTTATTATGGATGTAGGCTAAGGTAATCTTAGGGCATTAGTAGAACAAACCAAGAAAAAGTTTTTTGAGGAGCTCTTATGGTATTGTCCTACGAGGAATACAAGATTTGACTAGGATATTTGGGTAGAAATTGAGTCCTTTAACTTTCAAGGGAATTATTCACCACAAGGTAAAATTGGTAATCAACCAACTCAATGTGAGGTTTGGGTAAAATTAGTTTCTATTGACACCACTCAATTTCAGATGAATTCATAACTAACATAAATATACTCATGATCAATAGTTTTTTGGTGGGATGATAAGCCAATTGAAAGTAGAAGAGGAGGCCTCATATTGCAACTAGGCTTGCTCTTGATATAGCATATCCACATCCTAAATACTAGGAATACACCTATAATGGTATTTGAAAATGTCCTTGATGATAAGTTCATTACTAAGCTGACAAACTTTGATCTTGAAAAGTTAAAGATTGGTTCAATTCCCCATGGCACATCTAAGTAGTGCAATTTATTCTAAAAAATAAGTCCTCTAGAATAAGATGTTTCAATTTTGTTGTGGATGTAATGGAGATTTAAAATGCTTTCAAGTAGTTGAATATTACGTCACTAAATAAAATAAGCATTGTATGTAGGAATATTAAAAAATATGAGAGGGTTCATGTATAAAGCATTGTTGATACAAAAACAAAAACAAAAATTTATTGAAACAAGGTAGATATGGCTATTATAATTACAATTTGGTACGTGTACTAGAAATCATACTTCAAACCTCCTATAAATAAGTTAATTAAGGTCATTTATGGAATTATACAACTTGGACCTCCTCCCATGACATCCCATCTTGGTGCACGCATAATGAGGTACACTATGCCAACATGGAAAGTATTTGAAAAAAGTACATAAATTGGGGATCATTTCTTATTTTTTTACCACCCCTTTAGAATATATTGTGGAACATATGGCATAGGAACATTATCTTCCTGGCTCGAAATCCCCATTATTTTTCTCCTCAAATTGGTCACAATGATTTTTTTCATTAAGAACAATCAATATAATTCTTTAGATAAAAAACTTAAATGTTTCGACACTTTGGAAATATTTTATAAGTTCATTCTTTCTTGAGATTGTAACAAGTTGTCATAGTTAATGATGTATGAAATGTGCCTAGCTCTAGATGTATTGATCCATTTAATTTGTGAGCCACCCCTATATATAGATGTTTTAATTCAAACAAAATTCAAAAACTAAAATGCTTCTCAACATGGTCTCACACATAATTTATTAAGTATATTTTATAGTGATGAAGCATTGGAACCAATTCCTCAACATAACCACTGAAGACAAAAATAAGATAGCTTGTAACTGAAGGGTAGTAAAATTTAAATGGTTTTAGAAAAATCTCAACACAAATCCTATAAAGGAGCTTAAATAATGAAGGGAGATCAACAAATGTCTCAAATTCACTCATGTTAAATATTTTATTGTTTATATCACATGACAACTATGACTGAAACCATTTACTCCAGTACAATTCAATTGTAGAAAGAAAGTTTATTTTACTTATGGAAATTCCTTAGTCTTTTATTGAAGATAGTAACTTTATCTTTGTTTGTGAGCAAGATCATGAGATCTAAGATTTTTTTGGGAATGTTACTTGTTAGGTGGGTAATGTAAACTTTAGTGTAAAAGGTTTGTACAATAATATCTAGTTTGACCATGGCAAACCATTTTGTGTTGAAGTGATAATCATGGGGTTAGTTTTAATCTAATGTATTTGTAAATGCAACCACGAGGTAGTTATGACCAAGAAGGTATAACTAAAATACATGTTGATGTTAATCATTAGAAAATTGAAAGGTCAATTTTGGTCCTGAGTCAACCTTGAGTCTAAGGGGAAAGCCTTTGACTTGGCCTATATGACATGGAGGTCTCAGAGGCAAAAATGGCAGTTTGTCAAAAATTCACACTTTTGGACTCATCACTTCAACTTGTCCAATGAATTATTCTTGAATGTTACACCTGAGTGCTTCAGGGTGTGATTAGAGGGCTTAAAGAGGCAGGGAAAGGATATGATAGTTTTTATTAAAGACTTACAAGTTTTTCTTATGCATGTTTGAACTTAGGATAAAAATTACATTTTTATTATATTGGGAAGGGTGTTCTTGAGGCCAAAATGGGTGGTTAGCTTGTAGATTGACCCTTATTGGAGGCCAATAAAATGGTTCTAGATGTTATTTTCTCTCCCTAAACATGTTTTCAGTGCTAGTTTTTGATCAAGATGAGGTGTTTACATATTGGCACTTTACTTGGAACTAATTTTTTTGCTTGAACTTATTGTTAATATTTATATGGTTGAAAGAAAATTAATTGATTTTTTCACCTCTTACAACACTTTCTCTCCATTTTTTCACCCACTTGGTATGAAATTATATTTTAAGTGTTCAAGGTGATTTAGAGGCGAGAATAGGCTTGTGATACTATTAAAGATTAGTTGTCAAGATAAATTATAGGAGGCCTAACACCCTTAAGGGATAGGCCTAGAAAGTAATAAAACTATTAATGGGAATCGACTTGGGTCTAGAGGCCTCAATGGGGAGTTGAAGTATGTTATGAGTGAGGTGGTGAAGGTGCTGAAGGAGTGAGGTGTTGAAGGGTTAGAAACCAATCCCAAGAATGTGTATTAGGCCAAATAGCTATTGAAGGGCAAAAATGCAAGAAAGTGTAAAGGAGTGTGGAGGCCTTTGAAAGTATATTGAGTGGGTTGAATGGAGGTTGGATAGGTGGATATAAGAGCTAGGGGAAGTGTTATTGAAATCATTAAAGAAGACGAAGGCATCTAGGCATAACCAAGACTATGGAATGTATAGTGAGAGAGTGTGAAGAGTGAATGATAAAATGGGTATGTTTGAGAAAATAGTAGACTCATGATGCATTAGTTAATGGATATGCCTAATAAAAAAATATTTAAATATAATTCATCTCACTTGTATGTTCTATAAATAGGATTTAGATTGATGTTGCTTTTGTCCTTTTTGTGTTTGATGCTTGTAAAAATATGTTTTGGCCTTTATGCATCTTTTGATTATACATTGAAAAGTTGATTACATAAATGAGAAATAAGAATGTATTGTCATACTGTGAATAAATAAATATGCAAACATTTATCAATTGACTTGTTTAAATGGTTCAAGTGCAAAGATCTAGTAAACCAAGTATTTTATTTTTCTAGCATTATTGGTTGAGCCTCATACAGATTGTGTTAATAATTATTTTGTTTTAAGTTGTTTTTGCATCTATGTCATGGTATACACACATTACATAGATAGAATTTTGTCCCTTTATATTCTACTTTGAAATTCACACAAAGCTACTTTACTTGAAGAGTGTTGAGTCTAGTTGAAGTCATTATTTATGCCTTTTTATCATTAGCACTATGTTTATTAAAAATGGATTTGTAGGTTGCAAACAACATTAGATACACAAAAAAAACATGTTGTCAAACTAGTTGTTAAATCTATTTTTGAGACATTAGTCAAACCTTTTATTACATATACAAGTTCCCCAGATCCTATTGTGCTGAATTTCAAGCTAAAAGATATTTAATCTATTATTTGTAAACTTGAGGTTATTTAAATGAAGTATAAATTGATTGTGGATAAAATACATGTTTGTACTCCTATTTTCAATTATACACCTCTTGTGTGAATCTAGAAGTTAATGAAACTCAATGACCATCATGTTACTCTAGGGTTTATTAGCAGAGGCCGTATAAATAAATGTCAAGCTAAGTCTTCACCTATTGGTTAATCATGTGAAATCTAAACCTCAAATGTAAATCTAGTGAATTCCAAACTTGTTCTCATTGTGTACATCAAGGTCATCCCTCTACCCATTGATTTGACCTACATCATTTTATATAATGGAAATGATTAGCTTACTCATCATTCAATCATTTTTATCTGTGAGATCCTTTTATAGAATTTATAATCCTTCTAGATAGTGATCTAAGGTTAGTTTATTGTCCAAATCCTATAAGAGAGTCCAATCCACTCTTCGAGATGGTGATTTGTATACTCATGAGGTTATGATTGATCATGTTAGTGTTAACCTTGATTCTCGATCTAAAATATGGATCGACTTTACTAGATATTTTGTTTAGTTCATTTTCACTATACTTAATTATGTAGTTCCTGCATTTAAAACATTATGTAAGACATTTACTCAAGCTTGTTCATGTAAAATAAACAATTTAGTTAAGTTATAGTGGTAGAATAGGTGTTGAGATGGTAAACAGGTCTATTGTATTGATGAATTTAGCAACTTATAGTCTTTGAATCTAAGGGTTTCCCCATCAAATAAAAATGGGTATAGGAGTGGTTGTAAATGATTCTTCATGGCAACGATTATTTGAAGTCTTTGGTGGGTTCTAAGGTGAAAAGGCATAAATACAATATCTATATAAATTAAAGATCATTAGAGAAGTCGATGACAAATTTTGAAGTTGGATTGACATTGTAGTTTGCAAGTTTGGTTAATGTTATCTCATTGTATCCTAGTTTGAATGGTTGTTCTAGTTATTTTAGATCACTGCATGAGGTGTATAAGAAGTAAAAATAAATCATGTATGCAAGCTTTGGATAGTTTAATAAAAAAATATCTATCCATAAAGACCATGTCTGGTATTAACTTATACAATTATTGAATTAAATAGTATAAGAGAAGTATAGTTGCCTTACTCACTAGAGTTTTTCCCACACCAGATTTTTATAGGTCATATAGTGTTTTCATTTTATAAGAGTGTCATTAATTATTTCTACTACAGAATCAAATAAAAATTTTAATTTAAAAAATATGGAAGATCATAGATTTATAGAATTGAAAAGAACAATTTTTTAATCCTCATTTGTGTACAACATTAAATACGAGATCTGATAGATAAAAGTTTAGAAGATCAAAACAACATTAGACAATAATATTTTAAATTAAAACTAAATATAAATTAGATAAATTAACATAATTTAGATGAAAAATTCCAAAAAATCATATAGGCACATGTACAATGTCAACAATATACATAGATTACCATGATAGGCATACATAAAATTACAACATCTACCAACATAGTATGTAATGTTAGGTGAATGTCATATACACATATACAATGCCAAACATGCGTACATTACTATATAGGCATACAAAAAATCACTTCTCATATAGGACATCCTAATCATAAAATAACCTCCCTCTCTTTGCCTTCTTTGAAGAAGACTCTCACTAGGATGCCCTCTTGGTAGATGGAGATCTCTCTAATGCCTTGGATTGCTCCAAGGTCTGACTACGGGTCCTACGCTCATAGCTCACTTGCAGATGAACCTCTTAAAATACAAGTATTATTAAAAGATTAATATAAAATACATTCAATGATTTTTTAATAAATTAATTTTAAACTAGAATAAAAAATCATTTAAACATGCTCTTTCTTCAAGCTCACTGTCAAGATCAATCTTTTTTTGATGCTCCAACAAGTTAGTGGCAATATGAACTATTTGAATAGGTATCTAAAATAGGGAAGAAACATGAGAAGTTTTCATACTAATCATCTGAATAGGAATATCAGATGTGATGGGACAACCTTGCATATATAATACATTGGCATAAGTTATCTTTTACCCAAGTATGTAGTAAAAAAATTAAAACAAGTCTATTTTTGTAATTTAAAATTGCAAGTTAATATATACCTCTATCAGTGCCTATGAAAATGACATTGTAGCAATAATGCCTATGTTTATTTTGGCTCACAATGATGTAAAAGTGTCTACTTGAGTCATCAACTGAATGTAAACAAAGTCTCACTTAATTTTCTATAAAGTATCAAAGATATATGACAATTTTTTCTCTTTTATTAAACCAAGAGTGTATTTTATAGCATTGTACTTGAATTTTGAGATCCTTGATAGATAAATTTAACTTAAACTTAGAAAGCAAATATATATAGACTAAATGTACATATAGAATAATATTAACTCAAAATTTTACCTCTATATAAGTAAAATGTGTCATCCTAATAGAGATAATTGTAGTAGTGGATGAGGCAACAACTAGATCTAAAAATGTAAAGAATGGCTTCATCAAATCAAATGTTATAAATGTTGACTATGATGATGAAGGCATCGTCACCTCCTGGGACATAAAAATTACATATATATCAATCCAATTTATATGTAAATTAATTATTAGCTAAATCAAATTTATAATTATACCTTAAATTTAACATGACATTTATATATAATGTACCTACATTTGTGTAGTGGTTGATAGATGCACACCAAATATACATGATAAAAACTCATCACTCATAATTATATTATCCAAGCCTTCTAAACCACAAATATCATCATCATCAGAAGATCCAGTGCATATAGCTCCACAAGATCTATAAGGGTAGGGTCGAGTATGCACAATAGGTGGTGTATCTCTAGCATCAATCTATGAGAGCCTACTTGTATGTTGAATGAGTGTATTAGTGAATGAACTAATTTAATGCAGAGTTTTAATCTCCATGACCTATTAAATTATATAAGACATTTTGGGTTCAAGTGGCTTTTGGATATAGATCTTTGTAGGTTGATTAGGTGCACGACATGCACTTGGTAGATCATGTGCAAAGATTTTCCCTCATCTTTGAAACTAACTAAAATTAAACTAGTTCAAAATGGCATCAAGGATAAAGTCATAGTAGAGTTTATACATGATGGATAATTAAACACCATCCACCATAAGTCCCAAAAAATGGTTTTGATTAAATTGTGTTGGCAATGATGGATTGAAAAATGTTTAGCAGTTACTAAAAATGGTGTATTGGTGGTTGGGTTAATAAATAAGGTGAAAATAGAGGTTTTTTATGTCTTTGTACTTTATCTCATGTGTTGATAATTTGTCAACATAATAAGCCCTACAAGTATATTGATATGAAGGCCATATGTCAATTTGACTCATTATATAGTCAATTTGACCTAATAGTGTCTCTAGGGAATTGGCTAGATAGGTGCGGTAGGTGTTGCTAGAATTGTGATCCCTCATTCTCCCAATTAATTTTCTAATTTAAATTTTATTCTCCATAATGTGGTCCAATAGACTCTCTTAACTACCTGGGGGATTTTTTGGAACTGTAGGAGGGTTAGGAGGACAATTCAACGAAGGGTTAAGAGGAGGGTTAGGTGGAAGATTAGGAGGAGGGATAGGTAAAGGAACAAGAGGGTTAGGTGGAGGGTTAGGATGAGGAACAAGAGGGTTAGAAGGAAGATTAAGAGGTTTAGGTAGAGGAACAAGAGGGTTAGGTAGAGTAACATGAGGGTTAGTAGGATGGGTTATTCAAAATAAATGAATTACTAATTATACAATTAAAATAATAATAAATTAAGAAAATTAATAAATAATGAATAGATTTTTAGCATTTACCTCTTTTACATGGTGGCATCATCAATTAGCAGCTTTTTGGGATGAATTGGGGTAATTTTTGGCCTCACTAGGGAAAAACACGATTTCAGAGTGGAGGAGAGTAAGGGAAAATATAGAACGCGAATGCAAAATGAGAAATTTTTGCATTTGGTTTGATTTTTGTTTTGGGTGACACAAGGAATGTGATCACATTATTAACATGATCATGTTATTTATTTTAAATAATGTGATCATGTTATTTAATAACACAATCATGTTATGTCTAGGTCATTATCAAGCTATCATTTAAATAATGTGATCATGTTATTTAAATAACATGCTCATGTTATTAAATAATATGATCATGTTATGGAAAATGTCCACAAAATTATTCCCCAACTCTGTGCACATAACCTAAAGAGTGTGGTGACATCACTAGATATAATTACTAATGAGTTTAGTGATACAATACTAAAACTAAAGGATCTATGTGTTAATGCATAAGTGGAATTAAATATAACAAATTTACATGTAGCTTTGGAACCTACTCCTAACATTATTGATGTTAGCACAAGCTTGGATGTGAAATAATAGTAATATTCAATAAGATCTAATGACCCAAATCCTCCTAAATCAATCTATGTCTCATTTTGATGAGAAATTACTTCTCTCAGAAGGCATTTCAAGAGATTTAAAGACAATGAATAAGCTAAGAAATATATAGAGTGTTCTTTGTGAACTCGATAAAATTTTTTTTGACTTATGCAAAAATGTTGATGAAATGATGAACTTGCATTTCAAATAAAGTGATTTTTAAAGATGATAGTATATTTGTTGATATAACTAAGTTCATAATTTTTAAATTAAATAAATCAAGGAAGAAGAACAAGGTATTGTTGTTTAGACTACAAAGGGAGTGAAACCTGAAAGTGGGCATCTTTCTCAAGGAAAGTATTCATAATTAAAACATAATATATTTTGCCATTGTAATTTTGTAATATTATATGGTTATGAATGTATTAACTTTTTTAAATATTCAAGTCAATTAAATGAGTAAAAATTGAAGAAGCAAAGAGTGAATGTACGAATAGAAGAAATGTTTGTTGGGAAGGAATCCCAAGAGTGACATTCAAAGAAAGACCACCAAGTTTAAAAATTTGTAAACCTTGTGTTTTCTAGTCTTCTCTAATGATTGGGGTTTTAAAATTTTTCACATGTGAAGACCAAGTTGATACACTACACTAAATTTAAGAAATCAATAGCTTGCAACATCCCACTATTATATATGTGTTGACTAATGACCGAATGTTTATATTTGTTCATTTTATTCCAAAACTCTTCCAAATATATATTACCACTCCTTGAATCACCAAATTCTAGGATTCTTATCTCCAAAGTGGATAGGGGTTCAATTCTCATGTATTTGTGTTTTATTTTTGGAGGCTTAATTATGTGGAAGTAACTTCCTAAGCTTATGGGATTTTGATAGGCATAGTTACAATGATTTTTTTCCAGGTGAATGCAAATAAGAGGCTATGGTGGTCATAAAGATATTATATTCACCCCTTTAAACTATCCCAAGAGGCTACATAGTCTAACCTAAGCTTTGAAGTGCTTGAGACACACCAAAAACATGAAATGCACTAAAATGCTTGAAACTAGATTAAATTTTCAGATAATAGTAATAAAATGCTCTATGCATTGAGGGTATCTGAATAGTATTTTTTGGGTGATCAATAAGATTTGAATCAGGTTAAAATAATGGAAAATATCTAATGGGAATGATATGGTTCTATACTAGTGACCTTAGGAAAAAGCCTTAATTGGAAAGGACATAGGTCAGACTCTAGAATCACATAGTTCTAAATTGGTGCCTTATCCATTAGAATACAGAGTAATAATTAATTACAGATGGAATTCAACACAATGCAATGAGGTATGAGAGATAAAACAAAAGTAAAAAAAATGAAAACAAACCAAAATCCTAACTCACTTATATACATGTGGGGAAAAACTTGATGTAGGAACATCAAAGGTGTACACGTAATATTGAATCACTAAAAAAGGTAGGAGGTTGCATAGTTTAAATTAAAATTCTTAGTAAATATTTATTAGTTCAAAAGGTTTTTTGGCTCATAATAGATCTGATTTTTGTTTAGTTGGAGTTATAATAGTTTTCTGAAATCACAGGGATCACATTGATCACATTGGGGGTCATATGGTCACATTCCCATATAACAACTCCAAGTTGGTTTGTACTAGTGATCACATGTATATTCCATCACAACTCCAAGATGTGATGTTTGGAGCCATGCACACATCATTTCATAAGTCTTTCATTTCATAGGCACTATATAATCTTTGTGTCAATGACCACATTATTTCCTCAAGTTTTTAAGTCTATGAGGGACTTTATATTTTCTACATTCATTTTCACAACTAAGCACTCTTTCTGAACCCAAAAATATATGCATTAGTTTACAAAGTATAATGGGTATATAATACAAGTGTCATAGTCATAATTATTCATAGAGGCCTTATCTTATTTACAAGTCTAAGTCATGGCAAGGTCATGGGTGCATGACCAATTTCAAAATGGAGTTCATAACTCAAATGAGTATTTGATAATCCATATAGTAATTGCATGAGTCTAGGAACCTAAGATTTCAAAATGTGTCACAATCATGAGGCTCACAAGATATAATACTAGCAACAATGTAACATGGATGCATTAAAATATTTCAATGGATTTAAATGATTCATAGGTCATTAAAAATAAAGAGAGGCCACAGTGAAAAGGAGTAGAGCATGAGGGATCATAAGGTGGATTTAATAAATCCATGAGTCCATAGAGACCCATGAGAAAGGCTTAGGAACTAGTTATGCAGGGACCCATGATCTTTCCACATGACACTTATCATGTGCAGTTTACAATCACAATTTCTGATTTGGTCACAACAATGAAAGAACAACATATAGATCTTTGGATGGTCAAAAATTTTGCATTAAAGCACCAAATTAGGAATTTAAGGTCTCATTATAAATACCTAGAAGATAAATTTTAGTTAGTGGCCACATAAAAATTAACCTGACCATGTAGTCAATATTACAACAAGATCTTTTGAGAATCACTAACAATTATAAGGAAAGTTCAAGAAAGTAAAAAGTGGGAAAAGCAATGAAAGGATCTCATGTAATCATTAAATGGGATTTTTTAAGTAGTATATATGGGATACAAATAAATAAACCATGGGTCGCATTGGAAATGTTAACATCAAAAGATTAAAAGGTCAATATTGAAAGGGTTGAGTACGAAAGGGAGATCTTAGAAAAAAGTAGAGCTTTAAGCCTACAAGTAGAGAACATAGATTAAAATAGAGGGGCGACATATCATAAAAGGGCCATAATAGAGATTCAAAAGAGAGGATTTGTCGAGTTTGTAACAGAGAGTGAATGTAAATCCCATAGAGGTTTAGAATTAGAGATAGATGGGGATAGAGTAGGTGTAAAGAGTCACTATGAATGAAGATGTTATTAAGGCTTTATTTCATTAAATAAATAAAGAATACATATTGTTTTACATTATGTGAATTTAATTGCATGGCCAAGGGAACCCCTTCACTGGGAATCCTTACCATGAATTGTACCAAGTTATCTCAGACTAGTCACATAAGTTTGTTGTAGATGTGATAAAATTTTGTAAGTAAAGAAGATCCATGTGATAAAATTATGAGACTCTTTTCTTTTAGTTAACTAAAAGTTGTGAAAAAAAATATCGTATTTGTTTTAGGTGAGAGAAAGTCTTATAACATGAGAGAGTTGTGTGAAAGGGACATAGACTCTTGATTGAGTTTATTTTATATTTTAAAAAATAAGCATTGCTTACATTAGTGCCAAGTTGTGAAACATAAGCTTGCATTTGACAGAGGGTAAGATTGTCATAAGTGTGTGAGAATTCATGCAAGTGTGAATAAAGTAGTGGAAGAGAGGCTCTTATTTGATTCAAATGTAGGTTTTGAAAGATAAGATTGCTTAAATCAATTACAAGTTGTGAAAGATAATATTGTTTTTGGAAATTAAATGGCATATAAAAGAGGAAGCTCACATGAGTATAAGACCTAGTAGAGATGTTGAAGGAATTACATGAAAGATGAGGATGGAACAAGTGGAGAATATGTTGAAACTATAAGTAAATAAGATGAAGAAGAAATGATGATGGGTTGGTTTTCACTATAAAAAAGGTTGGATGCTTTGGAGAGAGATGTAAGTGAAGTAGAAGATTCCAACAAAGAAAAGAGACCAACAAAAGGTGAAGGTGAAAGAAAGAGTTAAGTCCACTTGAAATATTTTTTTGTTTTGTGGTAAAGAGAGACAAAAAATCTCATGAAATGGATTGTTGGGATAGAAATTTTATTTTAAGAGAAAAACATTGTAGATCTAATGAGGGTAAAAATTTGATGAAAAAAGTTATGTGGACATGCAAGTCTGTATTGGAGAGACCTCAAAAATAAGAGACAAGAGAAAGGAAAAAAATGTTGAGTAGTTGAAAACATATGGTTTCCAAATTTATGGATCATGTTGTGCATCCAAAATTCTAGAGAGAATGGTGGAATAAGCTCTAAGTATTGAGAATTGAGAGAGAGGTGAAGAAGATTGCCTTCAAACAATCAAAAAAAGATGTTTCCAAATGATCAACTCAAAGATGCAAGTGAATAGAATAAGGTTGATTTGAAAATCAATCAGAAAATGAGATCTACAAGTGAGAAGCCCAAGTATGTTTTCAAGAGCATTAGAGAGAGAAATTTGTGAGTAGCCCTTAAAGGAAGAAATATTCATGGAAGAGGATGTGGAAGTAATAAATTATTCACCTAAAAAAAGAAATCCATTATTTGATGATGGTAAAGAAATTACATAATCCTTTAAGTGGGAATAGGTTGTCATCATTAAAGGATAAAGGTAATAAAATTGCTATTTCTCTTTTACAAAGAAGAAGCTCAAGTTTTTGATGAAGAAAATAATGAAGGTAAAGGAAGTGCAAGTGAATGCACATAAGGAGTGTGTAGTTGAAGACCACTATAGAGGAAGAAAATAGTTTGAAGAATGATATAAAAATAGTAATGGAGATTTTTGATAATGGACCTTTGGAATTCCATTATTTGAATGAAATACAAGAGGAAAATGTGAGAAATAGAGAACAGTTGGACAATGTGTCCTCGAGGAATGAAGAAGCACTGGAAAAATTATTTGTAGGATTTATTGATTCCCTTAATATGGGTGATTTAAGTGCAATAATGATGAAGATAACAAAGAAGAGGATAAATTATGGTTTGATCCAGTGTGCTTATATGCATAATAAACAACATGAATAAGTGAAAAAATATATATTTCACTTAAAGCAATTTGATGTGGGAGAGAAGACTCACAAAGGAGATTGGATAAGTGAAAAATGTCATTCCCATGACATAGAAGCAAAAAAAGAGAAAGAGGGAAAATGAAATCAGCATTGTGCTGATGAAAATGGGATAAGAAACAAAGAAAATTAGAAAGAGTTGTCACTATAAAAACTAAGCATTATTATGAGAAGCAGGCAAAATGATGAAGGCTTTGATAAGCCTAAGCTTGGGAGAATTCAAGCTTATAATATGAATATGGATGGAGAACCTATGGGGGCTATAAATTTTCATGTTTTTAAGGTAATTTATGGCTATAGTTTGTGTCAATGTGTAGAAATGAAGAGAAATGAAAAATTCAAAGAGGCCTTTCAAGGTGAAGAGGTGAAGCCAAAAGTGTAAAATCATGCACTTAAGAAAGTGAAAAGGATCAATTGATTTGTACTTTAAATAGAACATGTGAGGAAATAGAGAAATAAGTAGTTTATTTGAGGACTCTAATAAATGAAAGAGATACAAGTAGAATGGTGATGTCACAAATGAAATTAAAGGAAGAGATGGCATCTATTAGAAAAGGGGAGCTGAAAATAGAGATGAGTGACAAAAGGAAGAATCAAATAGTAGATTGGATAGTGAATGGACAAATACAAGAAGTCTTTCGGAGTAGGTGGGCGAAAGAGAGCCATGGGTTGAATCCCACTAGAGAATGTATGATGCAAGAAATAACATCTTGGTGGACATGGCTGGATAAAGATGAGATTGATCCTGCATGAAGATGGGGAAAAAATTAGTTGGTGAAAGTGGATAGAATATGCCCCAATAGTGGGTAATAAAAAATAAATAATATGTGGATGTGGTGGAACTATGGTCAATCCATTTCCACATAAGGGAATAAAGTGAATATCAACAGAAGAGGATGGAATCAAAGCCAACAAGTTGGAAGTAGAAAAGAGAGAAAAGTAGATGAAATATTTGGTGTACTAGAAGGGAATACCATAATCATTAATCTCAGTGGACAAAAGATTAATTTTTCCATTTATTCCATCTATGTGAGAAAGAATTAATTTTTTAATTACCTTGAGTGTTTTATGTAGGATCATCCAAGGTGTATGGGTAATCCTACATCACCAAAAATAGGTACGAGTTCATGTAGTTTCAAAAAACACTTTCAAAGCAAATTTATCATATCAATAGGGTTCTCAGGTCACATTTTGAGATCCAATTTTGGTTCATGGATTTTTAGTAGTTTTAGAGGTCTTAGGGATCACATGAATCACACTTAGGTCACATGGTCATATTTTAATGTTGTAACTCTAAGTTTATTTGTATTGGTGGTATTAGATATTTTACCTCATAAAGTTAAGTCGCAATGTTATAGGCCAATTGTACATTATTTATTAAGTCTTTAAGTCCATGTGGACTACATAATATATATGTATTAGGGTCCGCATTATTTTCCTAAGTTTACAAGTCCATAAATATTCTTATTTGTAATTAAGGCTTCTTCTAGACTTGAAAAAATACACATTGGTTTATAAAGTCTAACAAGTCCACAAGACTCTTGGGATTCATACATAGGACCACAAAATTTCATAAATACCAAGGAGGTTAGGTGTCATAGTCATAATTAATCATGGGGCCTTTGTTTGTTCATAAGTCTAAGCCATGACAATGACCATGGGCAGATGTTTTAAATTTGAGTTTATAACTCCAATGGATCCACAACAATCCATAAAGCAATCACATGACTCTAAGAACCTGGATTACAACATGTGTCATAATCAGTAAGGGTCACAAGATAAAGTAATATCCACATTGTAATGCAAATGTATTACAATCCTTAAAGTGATTTAATTGATTAATGGGACCACAAGCATAAAGAGAGGAAATGATGAAAAGAAGTGAATGCATGGGGGACCATAAAATGGATTTAATAAATCCATGGGTCCATGAAGTCTTTGAAGACCACGAGAAAGGCTTTAGAGCCTGTTATCCAGGGGGCATGGGATCTTGGCACTTGGCATGATCACATGCAACTTATGATCACAATTTTAAATTTGGTCACAACAATGGAATAACATGAAGATCTTTGAATGGTCACAAATTTCATGTTAAAGCACCAATTTATGCATTTAAGGTCTCAATAGAAAACTCTAGAAAATAACATTGTAGACACCTAAATCTGGCCACCAATGACCATCAATCAGGGTTTTGACTAATTTCCACCAAAATGCATAATTTGGCTTAAAAACAAAATGCATTAAAAGAGTTAAAATTTTTATATTCAAGTGCCAATTTTTTTCAGAGTATCATTAAATGGGGAAATGCAATTTATGAAGCAACTAACTTTGATCAGATCATTTCAAGTTTAAATGACATTTTGCACTTGGGTGCTCTAGATTGCTCTTTTCTATCAAATTTATTGTATAAGACATATGCCTTTGTTATTTTGCATTGGTAACATCCTAAATGGGATAATGATTCCAATGCATCTAACATCGACTTCTAATTCTAATTCAGTCAAAGTTTAAGCTAATAATATGACATTTTGATTAATTTGTGCAAAAATTATCAAAGTTGTGCATCAAAGTTAACTAATCATGTTTAAGGCTATTTAAACCAAATCAAGAGCTTAAGTTAAATTTTCATGGAACTTTATGAATATATTTTTATAAATTGATATTGAATATCTACATCATCAAATGACAATATTTCTAAGAACGACATCCCGAAGCCATAAATGCATAAAATAGCTCATCAAGCCACCCCATTCCTCATTAAGACCCTCCCATGCCTCATCAATGCCTCTCATGCCTCTTAAATACCCCTTCTTCCAATATATTTATGGGGAATATTTATAAATTTAATTACATAATTTAGATTAATTCATAGCCACACATCTTAATATTGAGATAGACGGTCATGGTTGATCCTAAACCATTTCAAAAATTTATAAATAGGAGACCTTGCCTATTTATTTTTAAGTTCTTTTATGCCAAACTTATAATGCCCAAATACATTCAAAAATCCATTGAAATTACTATTATAATTTCAAATTATTATCCTAGCCAAGCCAAAGCCATCACAAAGGTGCCAAGGAGAAAAGGAGATAAACAAGCCTCCTTTGATGAAGACTCATTGAGCACAATCCGAGAAAGCCAAATTGAAGAATGCTCTTGGAGCATCAAGGAAGGTAAGGAATGTTTGTTTTCTTGCAATTTTTATTGAGATTTGTCATTTAGTTTCTTCACGTAGCTCCCCCATTGAGATAGGCTTAAGGTGTTAGCTATTAGTGTGTTATTTTGAATTTGATTTCATATACTAACACTATACTAATTTTCTCTTATTGTAATCTTATGTTCATAAATGGTATGCTCGATGGCACTTAACCTCACAAATTTGGTTAAATTATATCTACAAGCAACCTACTAACCATTTTCATGTAGGATCTTGGAGTGTGAAAGCAAATAAGGCAAAAAATTTGTTAAGGTGTGGAGCCTAAAAGCTTCACCAAGGAGCGCATTTGATAGTTGCAGGTTTACACAGTCATTGGCGTCAGTCAAGAGCGACCGACGTTGGTCAAGATCATTTCAGGAGACACCGGCGTCTATAGGATATCGGTTGACGTTGGTCACAGGTAAGCAGGTAGGAACAGGCGTCGGTTATCTATGCATCTAGAGAGTTATTTTCGAGGACAGAACCGAGTGTTTGCATGATGGGATTAAGTCATAGTCTTAAGTCCATGTCTCTATTATTATTAAGACTGTTTTAGAGCCTTTATTTAAGTGGCATAACTGTTGGTTGTAAATGCATGCTCAAGTTTCCTAATTCTATATGTAGGATTAGATCTTCTTAGCTCATGAGTAATGAATGTTGAAGAACAGTACAGAGTTGAATCAATCCAGGTTGTTGGACTTGATTGTACTTGAGAGAGAGAGATCTTGAGGGAAAGAGATCTAGAGAGAGATCTGTACATTTGAGAGAGGTGGGGAAGAAAGAAGTTTCTTCAATTGTATTCCTTCTGTAAAGAGTTTAATACAAGTTTTTAGGGTGGTTTCTTGTATCTCTTGTTATTTGCTATTATCTGATTTTAGTTGCTTATCATTCTAATTTAATTCCGCTTTTATTACTTTCATAAGTGTAATCAACTTGTTGGTTGATCTCCAACAAGTGGTATCAGAGCTCAGGTTCACTAACAGGTGGTTCAGATCTGTGTAGTGTGTATTGATTACAGGTTACTCACAGGGGTTTCTGCAGGGATTTCTGTTTGAGTGGGAGAAGTAATGGTAAAAGAAAGTAAACTGAGAATGGAGAAGTTTAATGGCAAAAATTATCAACATTAGAGAATGCAGATAGAGGATTATCTGTATCAGAAATATCTATACTTACCGTTAGGTGGGATTGCAAAGAAGCCCATAGACATGGATGATGAAGAATGAGAAGTTCTTGACAGAAAGGCTCTGGGGTCTATAAGACTGAGTCTAGCATCTACTGTGATATCTAATTTATCATAGGCAAAGTCTACGATAGAGTTAATGACTACTTTAGCAAATTTGTATGAAAAACCCTCAGCTTCTAATAAGGTATATCTTATGAAGTAGTTATTTAATTTGCGTATGCAGGAAGGTGGATCTGTATCTAATCACCTGAATGATTTTCATGGAATTGTAAATCAATTAAGTTAAATCAATATTGTATTTGATGATAAAATTAAAGCTCTTTTAATATTATGTTCTTTGCCTGAAAGCTGGCATAGCTTAGTAATGGTAGTTAGTAATATTGCATTTGCTTCAAACATTTTAAAAGTAGAGGATGTTGTTAGTGTTATCTTGAATGAGAAAATTCACAGGAAAAGCACAGAGAAAACATCAGAGAATGCTTTAAGTTTTGAGAGCAAGGGAAGGCAGAAAGAGAAGAGCAAGAAAGGGAGATCAAGGTCTAAGTCTACGGTGAGAGGAAGATCCAAATCCAGAAATGGCAGGAAGCCACAATGCTAGAATTGTGAAAAGATAGGGCACATAAACAGAGATTACTGGTCAAAGCCTAAGGAGGACAATCAGCATGAAGGAAAGGAACAAGCAAAGGTTGCAGGTATTGCACAAGATGCTTTAATATTCTCTTTTCATAATAATATTGAATCTTGGGTGTTAGATTTTGGTGCATCTTTTCATGCTACCCCTAATAGAGAATATTTTAGTGACTATATCCATGGAGATTTTGGAATAGTGTATTTAGGGGATGATGAGCCTTGTAAAATTATTGGCAAAGGTAAAGTGCATCTGAAAATGCAGAATGGCAACACATGGGTGTTGAGAGATGTGATGCATGTTCCTAGCTTGAAGAAGAATTTGATTTCTACAGGAAAGTTAGGGGATGAGGGTTGTACAGTAACTCTCACAGCTAAATCTTGGAAGGTAACCAAGGGTGCACTTGTTATGGCCAGAGGTAAGAGAGTAGGTACTCTCTATTTATGTAATTGTGTTACTAACAATTCTCCTTCTGTATTATCTACTTCAGATGTGGATGCAAAATTGTGGCACTCAAGGCTTGGCCATATGAGTGAGAAGGGTATATCAATTCTTAAGTCTAAAGGTAAGCTTTCAGATTTGAAAAGCATAGATCTAGATTTTTGTGAGCACTCTATTTTTGGAAAATAGAAGAGAGTGAGTTTTCTCAAGACTGGGTCAACAAAGAAGAAGCATAAGTTGCAGCTTGTTCACACAGACGTGTGGGGACCACCTCAAGTTGCTTCTATTGGAGGATCACAGTACTATGTTTCATTCATAGATGATGCTACAAGAAAGGTATGGGTCTATTGTATTAAAAAAAATCTGATGTATTTGAGACTTTTAAGATTTGGAAAGCTATAGTTGAGAATGAAACAGGCAGAAGATTGAAGTGCCTGAGATCTGACAATGGTGGTGAGTTCTGTAGCTATAAGTTCAACTGGTATTGTTATATGCATGGAATTCGTAGGCAAATGATGGTTCCAAAGACACCTCAGCAAAATGGAGTTATTGAAAGGATAAACAGAACAATTATGGAGCGTGCAAGATGTATGAGATTGCATGCTAGTTTGCCCTTAGAGTTTTGGGCAAAAGCTGTTGACACTGCAGTGTACCTGATTAACAGAGGACCCTCTATAGCTCTAGATGGTGGAATTCCAGAAGAGGCATGGACAGGTAAAAAGGTAGATCTCTCATTCCTCAAAGTTTTTGGTTGTGAAGCCTTTGTGCACGTTGATAAAGAAAATAGAAAGAAGCTGGATGTTAAGTCTATGAGGTGCACATTTATTGGCTATGGCTCAGATGATTTTAGTTTCAAATTTTGAAATCTAGGAACTAACAAGGTAATTAGGAGTCGTGATGTTGTTTTCAATGAAAAAGTGATGTATAGTGATCAGCTGAAGAAGCTGAATCAATATGGGCAGAGCAATGAAGAATTGGATGAGGTGACGGTCCAAAATGAGCTCACAGGAAGAAGAAGTAATCACTTGCAGGAAAACACAGAGACTGACGTCGGCCAAGCAGGGACCGACGTCGGCAGGATAGGAACCGACGTCGGTCAGGGAGAACCGACATCGGCCAGTTACAGGCCTGGAAGTGACCGAGGTCGGTCACTGTCAGAGAATTTGGGTGGACAACGTGTTGTGGATGAGTCTCAGATGCCCATCAGGAGGTCAGAAAGGGTAAGTAAGCCTCCAATTTGATATTCTCCTTCATTATTCTATTTATTGCTAATTGATGGTGGAGAACTAGAGAATTTTGAAGAGGCAATATAGGTAGAGTCCAAGGATCAGTGGGAGCATGGCATGGTTGAGGAAATGGAGTCTTTGAAAGAGAACCAAACATGGAATTTGGTTGAGTTGCTAGCAGATAAGAAGACACTGAAGAACAGATGGACCTACAAGTTGAAGGAAGGTGAGAATGGTAAGATGAGATATAAGGCCAAATTGGTAGTGAAAGGATTTGCACAAAAACTAGGTATTGATTTTGGTGAGATTTTTTCTCCTGTTGTTAAAATGACTTTTATATGGATTGTACTGTCTTTAGTTGCTATTGAGGATTTGCATCTTGAGTAGCTTAATGTTAAGACAACGTTTCTTCATAGAGATTTGGATGAGGAAATATATATGGAACAGTCGGAAGGATTTGAGGTCAAAGGTAAGGAGAAGTTAGTGTGTAAATTGAAGAAAAGCTTGTATGGCCTCAAGCAAGCTCCTAGACAGTGGTGTTTGAGATTTGACAAGTTTATGACTGAGCATGGCTATAGTAGGTGTCAATCTGACCATTATGTGTATTTTAAGAGATTGGATAATGGTAGATATATTATTTTATTGTTGTATGTAGATGATATGCTGGTTGTAGGATCACACATGCAGGATATCTCTGAGCTTAAGGTGAAATTAGCTCAAACATTTGCCATGAAGGATTTGGGAGCAGCAAAGAAAATCCTTGGCATGAGCATTAAGAGAGACAGGAAAAATCACAGGTTGATTTTGTCTCAAGAGGATTATGTGAACAAGGTGTTGAAACGGTTCAATATGCAGGATGCAAAATCGGTAAGCACACCTTTGGCTAGACATTTTTAATTGAGTAAAGAACAATGTCCTAATTCACATGATGAGGTAGAGTACATGAGTAGAGTTCCATATTCTTCCGCAGTAGGGAGTTTGATGTATGCAATGGTGTGTACTAGACTGGATATTGCCCAAACAATGGGAGTTGTAAGTAAGTATATGGCCAATCCAGGAAAGGAACACTGGAAAGCAGTTTAATGGATCCTTAGATATCTGAGAGGAACCAGCAGTAGGCATTTGTGCTATGGAGGTTCAGATACTTCTCTACATGGTTATGTAGATTTAGATATGGCAGGTGATTTGGATGGCAGGAGGAGCACCACATGATATGTTTTCACTGTTGGTGGAACAACAGTTAACTGGATATCTAAGTTGCAGAAGGTTGTTGCCTTGTCAACTACAGAAGCAGAGTATATTGCAGTCACAGAGGCTAGCAAAGAGATGATATGGATGACACGGTTCATGGAAGAGTTAGGAAAGGAGCAAGATATTTTCAGATTGTATAGTGATAGTCAGGTGCAATTCATTTGGCTAAAAATTCAGTCTTTCACTCAAGAACCAAGCACATACAGTTTAGGTACCACTTCATAAGACAGGTATTGGAGGATGGTGAGTTGAAACTGGAGAAGATCCATACAGATAAGAATCCTGCTGATATGTTAACCAAGCCGATTACAAAGGAGAAGTTGAATCTTCATTCAACTTCTATTGGCCTTCATGATTGAGTTGAAGATGGAGGAGCTAGAAGATGTTGTTGTATAGGTGCTGGTGCAGTTGTTTATCTCCAAGTGGGAGATTGTTAAGGTGTGGAGCCTAAAAGCTTCACCAAGGAGTGCATTTGATAGTTGCAGGTTTACACAGTCACCGGCGTCAGTTAGGAGTGATCAACGTCGATCAGGATTAGTTTAGGAGACGCCGGCGTCAGCAAGATATTGGCCAACATCGATCACAGGCAAGTAGGCAGGAACCGGCGTCGATTACTTGTGCGTCTAGAGAGCTATTTCTGATGACAGAACCGAGTGTTTGCATGATGGGATTAAGTCATAGTCTTAAGTCTGCGTCTCTATTATTAGTAAGACTATTTTAGAGCCCTTGTTTAAGTGGCATAACTGTTGGTTGTAAATTCATGCTCAAGTTTCCTAATTCTATATGTAGAATTAGATCTTCTTAGCTATGAGTAATGAATGTTGAAGAAAAGTACATAGTTGAATCAATCTAGGTTGTTGGAGTTGATTGTACTTGAGAGAGAGAGCTCTTGAGGGAAAGAGATCTAGAGAGAGATTTGTACATCTGAGAGAGGTGTGGAAGAAAGAAGTTTCTTCAATTGTATTCCTTCTATAAAGAGTTTAATACAAGTTTTCAGGATGGTTTCTTGTATCTCTTGTTCTTTGCTATTATCTGATTCTAGTTGCTTATCATTCTGATTTAATTCTGATTTTATTGCTTTCATAAGTGTAATCAACTTGTTGATTGATCCCCAACAAAATTGAGAAAAAATATTTTTTTTGGTAAGTCATGGTTTTATTCTCGAGACTGTGTAGCCCAACTTGCCTACCAACCCAACTTGCTTGCCAACCCAACTCACCTACCATCCAAGCTCAATTGCTAGCCCAACTCACCTGCCAACCTAACTTGACTACTAACCCAACTCACCTATGCATCCTAACTCACCTACTGGCCCAACTTGCCTACCAACCCAACTCGCCTATCAGCCCAACTTGCATGTCTACCCAAATTGCCTGTGCAGTCAAACTCACCTGTCAACCCAATTTGACTTTCAACCCAACTCTCATGTCAACCCAACTCGACTGTCAACCTAAGAGATAATTTTTCAAAAATCCTTGTCTCATCCTCTAAAGTGCTTCAAAGCAGGTAGTCTTAATCTTATTTTTGTAGGTTGAAATGATGGTTTAAAAGTTAATTTGGGTGTTTTAACTAATCATACACTTCAATTTGTAGTTTTAAAAATAACTTGGTATAAATCATGCACACTTCAAATTTGGTGCTTAAAATGAATCTTTAGCATACTAAGTCTTGAACACTTCAAACTTTGGTTTAAAATGAATGTAGGTGTTTATTGTTTCATTTAGTATTTTTTATTGTAATCTTTACATGTTTTTAAAACTTAAGACCAAGGGGTCAAAAGAACATCACTAAAGTTTTGTTTTGGTGCTTAAAATTGGAATAATTTTTCAAGTTTGTATTTAATAGATTATTAATTAATTGATTGACAAAAAGAAGGTTCATGTGTGTATGCTCTTCCACCCATCCCTTTTAGGTAACTTTTAGAATCAAAAGTGCCATCCTTATTGAAAACATGCCTAGTCCAAGGCATAGAAAGAATATTGTCTAAAGAACTCCCCAAAAACTCACAATAGTTTGGGTGATTTTGAAAGACCCTAAAGTCTTTCTATTAATCATTTTTTTTATTGCATCTTAGCTTTTAAGGGGGACATAATTACCTCTCATAATTTCTATAGGGAAGCTTTGACCTAGGGTTTCATCTCCTAGCACTGACATCAACTACTCCCACTAGGATCAGAGGTTTGAGTGGTTAAACCACCTTCTAGTGTTGGAGTTGCATATGGGATGTATTTGCACTTTGGATATTGCACTACAGTGAGCAAGCAATAGATGTAATGGTTGCAAAAAAGACAAGATATTTTTTCAATAAGCCAAGTGTCGTGGACACTCAATTACTTGCTTTTATTTTGCATTGTGACATGAAAGTCATTGTGTAATTGATTCCTCTAAAAACATTTAAAAACTTTTAGATCTTAGACAAATCTCCACTTGCCATGAAAGTGTTGTTGGTATAAGGTGCACCTCAAGGTCCATGTCACAGTACTATCATTTGAAAGAATGGGGATGTAAAAACCCTACTATATAATGTGTCTTTTACTTTTTGGATGAACACTAAAAGCCTCTCAAATGATGCATATTGATGGATTCTAACAATACCTAGCAACCTTGTCAATTTAGGACCTAAGAGTGATTAATTAGTTGGTTTTGTCATAGATTAAAATTCTATTTAGAGTAAAAAACTTGGTGTGAACAAACGATACAAACCAAACACATATTCCTCATTTTTCTTTGGCCAAATAGGTGTTATGCTGCCTACGTGAATCATGAATTTACCTTATTCAAAGTTTATCAAAATTTGGAGTCATATCATCTACTTTGGCACAGTTATGCTACCCAATTTAGTCTAGACTTCTACCAAACATTGTTTAAGTCCTTAATTTATAACTTAAATTCAAAATTGCACCTTCATAAGTTCAAAGGGTTGATGTGTTAAGTGGGTTCTCCATTTGCAATAAAATTGAGGGAACTTAGGTCTAATTTCTAATTTGGGTTGAAGGTCATTTAAGACTCATAATCATTACACCACTTGATATACTTAAGTCATTTTGTGCTAAACACTTGCACTTTGAGTCTATGCACCAAACCTTTTTGTGTTACCATCTTATTTCCATTGAGATCATTTGAAAACATACCTTTTTGCCTTAGAGATTTTGGCAAAACTTTGAAGGTATGTATGTCATTTGAGTTAAGAAAGGTAGTGTTACACTACCAAATTTGGAAGAAACCATATTTACCTTATATAGTTTTTGAAACAAACATTTTTTCACATCTTTTGATTAGTCTAGCATTGTTACACTGCTCAAAACATGTCAAACATTGTTTCATAGACCTTTCTGCATAGAATCCAAATTTTCCAATTTTTTTTTCAAGCCAATCCAAGTAAACCTTTATGAATATTTGTTTAGCATAGTTACGCCGTTCACATTTGTCTAGATTATTTGTCAAAAGAACTGAGCTTTATACCATTATTAGTGAGAAAATAAACTATTCTTAAAGTGCCTTTTATTTCATACCTTATACCTATTTGATCGAGTTCATGTTCAAGAGTCAAATGCCTAGTTTTTGTTTTCAAATCTATTAGATTAAAATCTCATCTATTTCAAAGTCTAAATTGTGACACTGTTGGTCAAGAGTTCTAGCACATGCCTTGTTTGATTCTATATTTTGATGTCGTGTTTGGCCAAAGACCTAACAACTATTTATTTCCTAGATTAGACTGATTTGAAACACTTTGACCTTAGACTTTGGCATTTTGATTTTTGGTCCATTTACTTAATATTTTTTTGTATAAGATGTGTAATGCTAGATACTTAACATTAGCTTATTTTATCACAAATCATTTCATAAACCTTTCCATTCTTTTGATGAATCTAGATCAAGTTTGAACATCATCTTTTAAAAATTGTCTTTTTAGAGTTTGTAGAACTCTCTTCCCTTTTTATTACAAAGCATTCACTATGGATCCCAATATGTATTCCTACACTTGTAGTGATTTCATGTACAATCTAGGGATTAGTAATATGGTTTCATAAGAAGAAGTAGTGCAAGACCCCTATGCAGATAATATTACTTATGAGATGGATCCTTATCCCTCTTATAGTATTCAAATAGGGGCATAAAACCAAGATCCATTGGCTAACTATTTGGTTAATACACCACCATATTCAGAAAAGGACCAAGAACAAACTATACAATACCTAGCTATGATACCCACAACTGAATAACTAGTTCCACAACAATCATACTCTATTAATATTCCTTCCATGTATGATCCATATTTTTTTAGCATTATTTGTTGGAGAACAAAGATGAGATTTTGGTTAGATCCATAGAAGTAGGGGCTAAGTTTCTAACAGACTTCCCTCATGAAAGTTTACCAAGCTTAGTAAGAATGCCTCACAACATATTGTATAGTCAACAAGATTGTTCTAGCAATCCGTTAACTCTACTCCAAATGATGAATCAAGACCCTAATATGTCTAAAAAAGGAAAAAACCTCATAGAATACCACTTTAATCAAATACAGGTAGCATATCAAACCTACCTAAATCTAACATGTAATTTTAATCAGATGACCATGGTGAGTAAACCTTTTATTGACTTAGTTCCTTCAACAAGAGTTTTGATAGAGTTAACTGGTCAAGACAATTAGAGTTTATACCCATTCAAATAAAACACTTTGGTAGATAAATTGTTGCATACACCAATTATCAAAGAAGTGTCTTCTTCTTCTATATAGAATAATGATCAAAACACAGTGGATAATGCACAAGTAATGTCCAATCTAAATCAAAGTGGTACTAATACACAAACAACTATTAAACAACATGTCCATTTAGTTAATACCATGAGTGGATCTGAAAACCTAAGAATGGGAGATTTTGTACCCCAACCTCAACCCTTTACTTCCAATCTTCAATCAGTTGCTTCATCAAGCGCACAACTAATAGGATCAAGTAGTCAACCAACAACCAATGGCATGCCTTAACAATAAAATGTGATAAATCTTATTCCTCCTCAACAGGTGACAAGTATCATTCCATAATAATAGGCACAAATGAGTATACCAATGTAGTAGAGGTCGAACATATTAGCACCTCAACTAAGGGAAACTAATGTTCCACCTCATTAGGTAGTAGCAAACATACCTTCTTCTTTGCATACTAACATGCCAATTTAAAACCAAATGATGTTTAATCAATAATGTATTCATTTTGGTCAGTGATAGGTGTCAATTCTCCAACATGGATCCACTTCCCAACTAGGTTTCACACAACAAGGGGGTTTCAATGTCTCTCAAATACCTACTAGGCAATAATTGTCTTTTCTATAAAACATACCACAAGTTCAGAGAAAGGGTCTCAGTTCATAAGTTCCCACTCAATAGTAAGATTCGAGTAGTCAGCCAAAAATCCCTATTCCACCACAATAGGAAAATTATAGTTATAACCCTCCATCCCAACCTCAAAATCCTTCAAGTCAAACCTTCATCACCAACCCAAACTAGAATATTGCACAACCAAACATGCAACTTCGACAAGTACATCCTAATTTACATATGTGTATTCCTGGATCATTTTCCAATAAATTCAACATACACCAACAAATACCTCCATCATACCCTGGTCAAAGTGATCCACTTGTAACCACTCAAACATCTACCCTGGATAATGTTCCCCCTCAAACCAATGTTCCCTCTAGTTTCTTATCCCAATAATAACAACAAATAAAAGATGCAATCACCACCATTCAAGTGGGGAAACAGGTTTAAAAGTTTAAGTTGGACAATGTGTGTTTTAATCCTTTCAATATGTGCTTTGAGGACACGAAAATTTGATAAATTCAAGGGGAAAGGTGACCCCAAAGCACATTAAACTGAGTTCTTTGTCACATGCCAACTAGTGGCATATAGTGATATATACCTTTTATTGTTGTTTTCAAAGAGCTTAGTTGGACAAGCCTTGGAGTGGTTCTTAAAGTTGCCTAAGAATTTAATGACTGATTTTGATGATCTTTCAGATAAATTTGTGCAACACTTTTATTATAATCTTGAGTGTGAGATTTCATTGGTTGATTTGATGCAAGCTAAACAAAAAGTTAGTGAGAGTTTTAAAAGATATCTACAATAATGGAGAGCACTTACAAGTTGATTCACTCATAGTTTACTAGATAAACAATTAGCCACTGCATTCACTAAAAACTTGCATAATGAGATAGCTTATCATCTGGAACTGTAGTGTGCACATACCTTTAAATAAATCAATGACAAAGGTTTGTTGATCAAGTGAGCGATCATTAATAAAGGAGTCATCAAGATTAATTCAACTAATCAAAATCAAGGTACCAATTTGAGAAGTGGCCAAAACCAACAAAAAAATCACAAAAAATCTATAGTTAGAAGCAAACTGGTCATATATCAGTTACACTAAGCTTAGTTTAAGGAAGTTAGCCTTCTTTAGAGGTTCACCTCAATTAGTCAAGGTCCCACAACTTAGAGGTGTTCCCATTCTGTGATTAGATTCCTATGTGCTACAACTCCTACAAAACATAACAGGTACAAAATCTAATTGATAACACTAAATCAATATAATTCTCCTGAATAAGTGTAATAACCAATTGTGGTGGTGGTGGGGGAGGAGGAGGTACCACTGGATTAAAAGGGTACTCGTATAAAATTCCTCAAATTATAACTACCTTGTTTCAATTTATATTTTTTATACATCGATGAACTTTAGATGGTATTACATAAATATGTTGTATACAAAGGTGTTCTAATAACTTGTCAAAGACCTTTTAATTTGGTAAGACTATAAATAGTGTAACAGTTGTAGTAGATCAATCTTGAAGAGGTATCACAATGCGCTGAAGAGTGTTTTATATGTTTGCATAAAATCTCTTAACCATTATTTTAGTTTCTTATAAATCTTGTTGTATGTATCTAAGTGTGTTGAGAAGTGTCATTGTGCACACGTTCTCAATTGGACCATTGTCAACTAAGATAAGTATTTGGGTTCCTTGTTGACATAAGCTCATATAAATAGTGCGTGGAGATCCAATTCATTATATATAATCTCATTATCATCAAATGTAATCATAAGGTACTGTAATAATCTACGAAGTGTGCTAATAATCCCATCTATAAGGTGATCTTATTTCACATGTAGAGGATCTACATTATATGCATGATTTAATTTAGAATTATCATTGGTATTTGTTGTCTCATGTTTAGGAAATTGATCGTTGAATATTTTCAATTTTTAATTACAATTATGTTGGGGTGTAGACTCCTTCATAGGTTTGCTTAACTCAATAGTGTTGTCATCAATAAGATCTTGTATCTTATGTCTTAATAGTAAAATATGATAATTAATCATGATTTTGAATGTAAACTACTAAAATAATTTTGATAAGTGTCATGTACCAAATATGGAAAGTACAAATGAGATCAAGATACTTTTCTTTTTTAATCTATTGATTGACTTATGATGGTGTTAAAGGGATGGAAGCATGCTTGTGAGTAACTCAGATCTGGAACTGGTTGTTTGTGCATGTAGGGTCACTAATGTTAATTTGGGATAGAAACATTGACGGTAGTGACTTAGGTTGATGTTACTATCCTAGGCTAATTTGGCTTTCTGAGACTATACAATTAACTTTGCTTACTTGAAATACCTTTTTATGTGTGATCTTGATGACTGACTATGTTCTCAACTCCATAGATTAATTTGCTTCTCCTTAAAACCCTAAATCTATTTATGAGGGGTAAAAAATGAATAAAATTGGGAAGTATAATGGGTTGAGATGACCCCAATCACCCCCATTGATAGGTGACCATTGCATACATATCGAATAATTCTAAGAGGGAAGTTAAGCCACATGTAATTCTTCCACTCAATATGAATGTGTAACATTGATCATTTGTTAAATGAATGCATATATAATCTAACTTTCAATAGTTGACAATATTCACTCTTGGCTTGGCTTGGTGTGTTTCAGACCTAGATGATGATTGCTCCTAATGATTGATTTGAAATTTGGGAAGAATTGGTCACATTTAATTAATGTACAATAGTGAATATATGTTTGATAGATAAGTTCCAAGTGTGTTCTAAGTGTGGGTTTTTTTTTAATTTTTATATGAGTCTGTTTAGGTAATTTATCATACCATTAACACACTAAGAAAATGGGTCGACCCATAGGAATAATTTAATTTTTAAAAGTAATCATTGGTGGGAAAGTCTCACTAATGTTGGCCTCAAGTCAATTCTATTGATGATACTATTTGAGCCTAACATTAGTGTCTAGGATATATGATTATGGATCTAATGATTTGGAGATGTTTGAGTAAGGTATTTAACTAGTCTGTCATAAATTGTGATATTTCATGTGGGTGATTGAGAATGAAATGGGAGGGTTAGTCTCATAGCAAGCATGTGTATGTTATAAAATTGTTAATAAGAGGCATATATGTGCAAATAAGTCATGTATGGAAAAGATAGGTCAAAAATGACATTGTCAAGTACATAATACTAGATTTTAATTTCTATAATTTGTAATACATAGATAAGTGAGTATGTAAAAGATATTAAGAATTTATTAGTCTTGAATTTTAGATTATAGGATTAAGCATGTGTATAAATACCTCACATTTATCTTAATAAAATGATTCATCAAAATGTTCTTATAATAGGAAAAAATATATATAACTTACACAATTAGATTTATGTTAACATTTTTGTGTCTAGATTAATCCTAATAGTCCTTACACCTTTGTCAAATGTAGTGTGCACTACCATGAAGAACCATCACTCATTCTATGCATGTCAGTTTGTGTATTTTGAATGTGTGGCATGTATTCAATATCATAGTTTCATCACCCATGTATCATACCAGATGACTCTGTCAGTCCCTTGTGCATCATTTATTATTTACGAATGCCATAGTCTTGTGTGTTTTGCATATGGTTTTATCTGACAAATATCTAACATACTACCTTTACGTGTATGCTTTGAGAAAGTCATGTGTGATTGCATCATTATCCACTCACATACACTTGATTAGGCATGTCTGCCACCTACTCTGATTTATTTGTACACCAAAGAATCATGCTATTTTTCTATAAAATAATTGATGGTGACATATGCCTATAATAGTTAAAGCTATTAGGCATTAGTGATTAATTTCATATAGTTTATTTATTTAGTATGTTATTTGAGTATATATATATATATATATATATATATATATATATATATATATATATATATATATATATATATATATATATATATATATTTGTTTAGTTTTACATATTTTATTTATTTTGTTTTGTTATTTAGGTGGGTAGGTGGAGAAGGTTGGGAGGCAAAAAAAGAGGTCTTAAGTGGACATTTTTTTTCTTCTAAAAAATCATAAATTTCAACTTCTATAAATTATTTGAGACAACTGCACTCAAAATTTGAAGATCATACAAGACCATGAATTGTAGACTATTATTTGAGACAAATACACTCTAAACTACTAATATTTATAAAAATAGTCAAGTATAAGTTAGTCAAACATCTAATAATCGAAGAGGAACTCCTATTTTTTTTTAAAACAAAGAAGATAGTCAATCGTGTGGTCCCTCATTTTTTAGTGTCGTATAGTATTTTTTTGAAACCATTTGATGGAAATTTAAATAAGATCATCTAGTTTGTGACCTATATTTTTTTTTAACCTTTTTAATGAATATTTATTTTTTTAATTAATTTTACAAGTAAATAGATCTTAAAAATTGAAAAGATGGATAGTCGGCTGTGCGACCCCCTTAACTACCTAAAAAAGTGAAAATTTAGTTATTCTTCTAATGTGTATAAAATTAGGCTTATTTTGTGACCATATAATATTTTTGCATTTAGATGAACGAAAAAAATAGACATGCATAGTTGAGACATATAGTGGCCTAAAAAGACATACTTAGAAATCAACATAAATGAAAACCTTAAAATAGTAGAAATTTTTTAAAAAATCATATATTTGGAAAGAGGAGAGTGTGATCAACATTATATTAATATTTTTATGAAATGTCTCAATGAAATTCATATTATTTATGATGGTAGAAGTTAGATTTTTTTCTAGTCAAAAACACAAATTCGATTGTGTGTTTGCAAGTTTAGGCCTTAGACTCAGGAATCCAAGATTTTTATAAGCGTCGAGACATGTTTTTAAAATTATACACATCAAAATATCATATGCATTAGAAACATATACATGATATAATGCTTATGTATTCTTAATAATATTCAAGTATGAAGCATTAAAAAGTAAAAAAGTGAGCAATTATAATGTAGAACGAGGGGTTTACTAAAACAAATGTTAAGTTATATATTAAATTTATTTTAGTAAATATAATAAATTAGGGTCACTCTGCATCTTCTAGAATTGGTCTCATAGCTATATGACTTACGATTTAGAAGATAGTTTTTCAAAATCTAATCTGGTTAGTACTTAATCATTTTTTTAAGATTTTAGTATTAAACCTAGGGATTTCAAGATGTAATTTTTACAATTGATATCTATTTTGGGTAAACATATAATATATTTTTAGGTTTTGTGGCCTTACAGATTGCTTTTTGGTATTCTTAAGAGTTCTCAATTTGAAAAAATTAAAGTTTACAAACCAATACACACCCAACCTCTCCTTTGTGCTAATTTTAATTATGATTAGGTCCCTCATAGGCCAAAAGGAACATAACAACACAACAATCATTTATGACTAGGGTAAATAGGGATAATTTGAGACATATTTATGTGTGGTCACACCAATTAAATTTGAATTCATGTCAAAGTGGTGTTCATAGGGAAACATGGGTTGCATTGGTGATCCATGCACATCTAACACCCTTCATGTTGATTTTACTTGTGATTAGGTCAATTATAAGCCAAAAGTGACACAAAAATATCATATCCACTTATGACCAAGGTAAATGAAAGGCACATTTGTACATGACCATCTCATTTCTCTTTGAATTTAATAAAAAAATGTGTGATCATAGAAAAGTAAGTCACATTGTGACCCTTGCACATCTAACCACCAATTTATATTATTTTTACTTGCAATTAGCTCTAGTATTACCTAAAGTGCCTATTGATGATTTAAAATTGCACTTGATTCTAGCATCAAAAATGGGAAGTTTCAAGATGTGGGACTTGCGACTTGAAACAACCTCCAAATTTTTGAGAATCTGGTTCTTCTTTATATTGAGTAGATACTGGGAAAAGGGATAGGAATTTTAATCAGAAACACAAATGCAAGAAAGGAAATCTAATCTATGGCGATGCACCTGAATGTAATTCGACCTTAATCTTAAGCACAATGAGACTATATGTAAAATTCATTTAAATTTAAGAGCAAACAAGTGCATGATCAATGTAAAAGATGGAAACAATAGAAACAGAGGCTCAAAGCATCGACTACTTTTATAGTGATACAGAAAATGTCAACAAAGACATAGGGTTCAATCTTCTTATTTGAATTTTCTAGTCACATAAGAGGCACAAAACACGTACAGTTATATAAACTTTTCAACTCAAGAAAATGAGAGAAAGTCAAATGACATTCCTAATCACAGCTCTAGAAAGTCTACAGCCTAGACTACTTTTGCAAATGACATAGAAAATATCAACAAAGGCATAGGATTTAATCTTCTCATTATTTCTCTAGTCACATAAGAGGCATAGAAACACGCACAGTTACATAAACCTTCCAACTTAAGAAGATAGAACAAAAGCAAATGATATTACTAGTCACAGCTCTAAAAAGTCTAAATTCTTTTACAATAATTCTCTCTCAAAAATTCTCACTTGGTAGCTTTCGCTTGATTTTGACACTTAGACAAAAAATGAATCAAAAGAAAAATCGAGCCCATGCTCTATTTTCAAAACTTCACCGTCTCAAACTAAAGTATGTGGGGACAACGATCTGGATCATGTGCAATTGAAAATCAGAATGAAACGTAGAGTAATTTTTTTACTCTACAGTGCCACAACCACACCATATCCTCTTGTGACCATGGAAATGCGAACAATTTTTGGCATATTTATATGTGATCACCCTAATTCACTTTGAATTTAAGCCAATATGTGTGATTAAGGCAACATATGTCACGTTAATGACCCACACACACCAAACAATTACTTTGTCTTTTTAATTGAAATTTGAGGGTTTATAGGCTAAAATAAACACAACACCATATCCACTTGAGACAAAGGTAAATACATTCATTTGTGACACATTCATGATCAACTTAATTCACTTCGAATTGAGGCCAAACTAGCGTGATTGGGATAATGTAGATCTCATTGGTAATCAACCTGCACCCAACCACTCCTTTATGATTATTTTATGCTACACACTTAACCTATAATGTGTCTAGGGATACGTGTGGTCAATTTATGGCTTACATACCTTTCATATTATTTTATTGCATTTATTTATGCTCTTAGTATGGTCTGCTTCTGGAGTAATCATGGATAAGTAAAGTATATATAGGAGGTAGTGGCTAGTATTTTATCATCATATTGTGAATTATTCTATTATTGCATTATTGTGGAGGTTTCCTCTTTGAAACAACTCAATCATAATTATAAAGTATTATGCTCTATTATCAATTATTTTTTTCTATATAATTATTATTCTCTTAATTATGTGATATATTATTTCATTTTTGGGAAACATCTAAGTAATTTCATTTTTTTAAGTCCTAAAAAAATCCAATGACTGCTAATTTGATTTTTGTGATAATCAACATAACAATTGAGCTATTGTCTAAAGGGGTTATTACTCGAGGAATAAAGAAGCTAGCAATGGGTAAGGTATAGGGGACATACTAGTGTCTATAAGCTCAATGATTTATCCCCTAACCTTAAACAAGAACCCAACTAGGTAGCTTTATAACGTATCGATTGTGGGATCCTTCATTTAATTATCAACCTAGGAACATAGAAATTTGTAAGGGGTTTGCATTGTATATGCAACACTAAGCCATTTTGAAGAGTTAATTAACTAACTACTATCTATTACATATAGGGAATTGAAACTAGACTAATACACACTTGCATTGAAAAGAAAACACACTCAAAAATGAAATGACGGGAAAATAAATTATTTTACCATCATGTGTTGCATGACCCCATTATGTAATATTCATTATTCCACCCAATTATTTGTTCAACTTTGACATGTATTATTTAAATACTACATGTGTATTTTTACATCACCATGTATAGTGTTTACGAGTGTGCCATGTACCCTCCCCCGCAAAAAAAATAAATGTGCATTATTCAACCACTATTCATCAACCTCAACTTAGATTTTTAGGACCATCAAACAATGTGTAACTTGGGAACGTTTTTTAAACCACCCAATAACATTTGATCTTGACACTTACTTTTATCATTGTGCACAATGTTCTACATACAACCCTAGTGTGCCCTGTCTAACTTCTGTGAATTATGCAACCTTGAATAGTAATGATCAACAACCATACACCTCATGACACTGACATGCATTATTGAGAGATTAAATTACACATGGATCCTCATGCACATTGATAAAAAATTACACAACTTCTAACCCATAAATACATTTTTTAATTACTATGTGCCTCATGACATTAGAACACATTATTTGATAACACACACATCCTGACATCATACCACACATGAATTTTGTAAACCAATGCATGCCTTGAGTCTTTGTCCCTATTGTGCATAGTTCAATAATCATGTATTATGAGACCCACATCCAAACATTGTGTAACCCCATTGTACATTATCTGGACACATGGCATCATATGACCATGACGTTCATTATTTAGTCATCATAAATGTTTAACCAATCTACATCATGCAATCCCAAAAATTAAATATTTTGTGACCTCATCATGTATTGTGAAATCAATAAAAATCATGTGATCCATTTTTGCATTATTCAACCATCATATAAGATAATTATTCCACCCCTGCAAGGTGCATAACCTTGTTAATTTTTTCCAATTGAGGTTGTTCAACCGCTAAACATCATGCAATCCAAATAATTACACATTGTGCAACCCCAACATACATTACTAAACCATTCAACATCATGCAACCTCATCATGCAATGCTAAACCCTTTGATTTCATGCAACACCATTTTTTAATATTCAAACACCACACTTATGCATCATTTTATCCTTACAATTTTTGTGACTTTAACATACATTTTTTTACCACCAAAAGTGTTTAACCAGAATACATTGAGTTATTCTAATGTTTGTACATCATGGGACCCTATCATGCATTTCTCAACCCCTTCACATCATGCAACTCTATCATGCATTATTTGACCACTAAACATTGTGTAACCCTATTATATGTTATTTAACTAACATGTGTCATTAGATTTTGTTATGCATCGGTTCACCTTGCATGTTGTACAACACGACATGCATTTTTAGTCATCAAGAGCATATTGATCCACCACTAGATCAAATGTTTCATGATAACATCTATTTGTATATTTTGACCAAATAAAACATGCATCCCAATTGTGCATTGTTCAACTATACTACTCACCTTATAACCTCAACCTAGATTTTTTGAAACATTGTGCAACATTTGAACCATGGGTATTATTTAAATGTGACATATGATGCAACCTCAATCTGTAATATTCAACCATTATGAGACACACAATCTACCTAGAAAATGTGAGTTGATATGCATTTTTCAAGCATTGCATGTCACGTAATCTCAAGATCCATCTTTTAGAACCATACTCCATTTAGTATCTTCATGTTTTAATCACTACACACCAAGAAATCCTAACATGGATATTCAATCATGACATGTATTATTTCTACATCACATGTAATGTGGCCCAAACATGCATTTATCAACTCAAGTGCATTATATGAAAAATGTAAATTGTGTGCCCTTGTATTCTTTATTTGACAAGTGCACATTATGCATCTTTGCATGCATTATTAGATATATGTATAATATATGATTGAAAATGCATTGATTAACCTATACATGTCACCTAACCCCTAAATTCATTAATCTCCCATTGTGTGCTACACAACCATGAAGTGCATTGGTCACATAACCTATAAATGCATTCATCACCCATTTTGCACCATGCAACCATGAAGTCCATTGGTCACTATGGAGTGTCATACCACCCCAAAGTGCACTGCAATGTTGTAGTTGTGATACAACCTTGAATGCATGGCTAATCACTACACACCATGTTACTCTAAAGTACTTGATCATATGTTGCATGACACATGACATTGAAGTACATCGATTGATCATTGCACACCATGTGACCCTGAAGTGTATTGATCAGACATTGTGTGCCATGCGGCATCAAATTACATCATAATATGTTGCATGCCATAAAATCTCAAAGTACATTAATGCAATTGTGGTGGAAATTTTAAAAACATTGTGTGTCATGTAACTCACTCAAATAAGATATGCAACCTTGTGAATTTTCTAACTATATTAATAAGAAAAAAATGTATTTAAACCCATATCACAATATTGTATAAGGGTTCTAGAGCTAGTAAATATAACTTATAATTTTTTTTAGAAGACCTTACTTTTCATACTGAGTCTTGCATTTTTTTAAGGATATATGAAATTTTTGTTTAGACTCGCATAATAAGATTTATTATAAAAGGTGTATTGCATACCTAAAAGACATTAAAAATATGGAATAAGAAAAAATATAATTATACTTTATAAGATATACCAAAATTTCATTTCACATCTAAAAAAATGTTATATAATATAGGATGGGACATCTATTTATTTGTGTTTTTTTTTTTTGTATGTGCCAAATTTTAAATTTTATTTAAAACCAAATTATATATTAAATAAATGATTTATAGATAATATTTTATTTTTGCATATATTTTACTAAATATTTAGAGTTAGAAATATTTAACATCTAAAAAAATTTATAATCCGAATCAGTCGAGAGAAATTTGATCCGACTTAGGTGAGCAGCAATTATTTTATTCAAATTGGAAAATAACCAATAAAAGAGGGAAACTTAGGAATGTTTTTAAAACCAACCAATAACATTTGATCCTAACACTTACTTTGATCATTGTGCACAACATAAACTTGGTGTGCACATTATTCTACATACAACCCTATTATGCCTTGTCTAACCATAATGCACTACATGACCTTGACTAGTAATTTTCAAAAACTATGCACCACATGACATTGACATGAGTAATTGAGGTATTAAATTACATGACCCTCATGTTCATGTCTCAAAAACTACACACCTTACAACCCATAGATATATGTTTCAACTATTGCATGCCTCATGACATCATAACACATTGTTTGACCACATACACATTATCACATCATACCACACATGTACATTTTTTATACCAATGCATGCCTTGAGTCTGATATATTTGTTGTGCATTGTTCGAAAATCATGTGTCATGAAACCAACATCCACACATTGTGCTACCCTATGGCATTTTATCTGACCACATAGCATCATGCGACCTTGTTGTGCATTGTTTATTTATCACAAATGTTTAACCACTCTACATCATGCAATCCCGACAATCACATATTTTTTGAACCCATAATGTATTGTGAAACCATTTAAAATCATGTGACCTCATCTTGCATTACTCAACCACCACATAAGTGCATTATTATATTCCTACAAAGTATGTAACCCCATCATACATTTTTTTACCACTACAGGTGTTCAACCACTAAACATCATGAAATCTAAACAATCACACATTATGCAACCTCGACATGCATTACTAAACCATTTAAAATCATTTGAACTCATAATGTATTGTTAAACCCTTTACATCATGTAATCCCATTTTTCATTATTTAAATATCACATGTGTGCATCATTTTATCCCTACAACTTTTACGTGAAATTTTTTACCACCAAAATTATTTAAGCACAATACATCATTTAATTCTAATTTTTGTAAATTTTGGGACCCCATCATGCATTGCTCAACCACTAGGCATTGTGTAGCTCTATAATGTGTTATTAAACCACTAGACATCATGCAACCTTATTGTATGTTGCTCAACTAATGTGTGGCATGGGATTTTATTATGCATTGGTCCACCCTAAAAGTTGTACAAACTTTACATGTATTTTTAGTCATCAAGAATGTATGGACCCACTACTAAATCAAATGTTTTATGATGCCATCTATTGTATATTTTGACCAACATACCATACAACCCCAATGTGTATTGTTTAACTAAGACTCACCTTGTAACTTCAACCTATATTTTTTAGACCATTGTGCCACATAAAAACTATGTGTATTATTTGAACATGAAATATGATGCAACCTCGATATGCATTATTCATCCATTATGATCCATGCAATCCAACAAGATGATGTGAGTCAACACACATTTTTCAAGCATTACATGTCACATAACCTCGAGATCCATTTTATAGCACCATAATCCATGGGTCACCTAACCCATAAATTCATTAATCACTCATTATGTGCCATGAAACCATAAAGTGAATTGTTCATTATTGAGAGTCATGCCACCCCAAAGTGCATTGACATGTCACAGTGTATGATGCAACCTTGTATTCATGGCTGATCACTACACACCACATTATCATTGATCATATTTTTCACACCATGTGACACTAAATTGCATCAATTGATCATTGCATACCATGTGACCTTGATGTGTATTGATCAGGTATTGTGTGCTATGCGACCTTAAAGTACATCAATCATATGTTGCACATGAGTAACCTCAAATTACATTAATGAAATGTTGCATGCCATATGATCTAAAGTCCATAGTTGAACTAAGCTATAAAACCAATACACATTTGTTTACCACTACAAGACATGTGAACCCAACATGTACTAGCATGATTCTAAGTATCATGTTAGCATATTGTGCATTGATCACTAATATGCATTGATTGATAATTGTGCATTACACAAATATAATACGTATTAGTCGATCAATAAGTATGACATGACCCCAATATGTATTGATCGAATATTGTGCACAACATTGAATATGCAAGACAAACATTGATTAGTCAACCAATGTGTACAATACAAGCCAAGTATACATTAGTTGAGTTTCATACAATATTTAAACCAAATCTTGATTGGTCAGTCATTGCATAATGTGAAAAATTAACTCACACACATCTGTATAGTGCATCAATCAACCTCTATATTTCATTTGACCCCTAAATGCATCAATTGATCATTATGCACCACACAACCTTTAAGTGCATTAGTCTCTCATAGTGCACTATGTAACCTAAAACACATCGCTATTCATTGCACACCATGTGAACATAAATTACATCTTATTATTTTTCATATCATGTAATCTTGAGGTACATTGGTCATTTTATACACTCCTCATGGCCACTAAACAAGTCTGTTAGTGGTATTACTCCACATGGAACCTAAGTACATCAATCATAAATTGCATACCATGTATTCCCAAATTACAATGGTATGTCACTAAGCACCATACAAATCAATCATGCATCGATTCATTGTTGTATACCATTGGACCATGCAAACCTAACATGCATTAGTCACAAACCCAACATACATCCATAAAGGTTCAGTAGGTAATTAATGTTCATAACTCGTGTGATCACAAGATTCTAAATATTGCCCTATTTTTGGGATTTATCACTACATGTTATCATTATTAGGACCCCCTTTTACACTATCACTGATCTTTTTATTGATATACTAATGCAAAGTTTAAAAATAAAAATCACTCCTTGTATTATTGTACATGTTATGTACCACCTTACTAAGGTGACACCCCTATGCATACATTGATCTCCTAAATGGCACCATGTAAACCCAACTTGGATTAGTCAATCATCACACACTATGTAAAACTAAACATGCATTAATCGCACACCTCAAAAACTCAATATTCATTATTTTATAATCTCACACCATGCAAATGTGGTGGGTATTTTAAAAACATTTTGTGTCATTGAACGCACTCACAATAAGACATGTAACCTTGTTGTGAATTTATCAAATAGATTAATATGAAAAAAGGTATTTTAATGCATATCATAATATTATGTAAGGATACTATAGCATTTCTATATAGAGCTAGTAAATATAGCCTATTAAAAAGTTTATAAGGCCTTTACATTTCATACCAAGTTTTGCATTTTTAGAAATATCTATAGAGTTTTCATTTGACTTGCCTAATAATATTTATAAAAAAAATGTGTCTTGCATACTTAAAAGACATTAAAATATGGCTTAAGACAAAATACACTTAATCTTTATTTGATATACCAAAATTTTATTTCACATCTAAAAAAATGTTATATAATATAGGAGGGCACACCCATTTATTTGTGTTTACTCATATATATATATATATATATATATATATATATATATATATATATATATATATATATATATATGAGTAATATTTAGAATCTTTCAAGAATATCCTTATCCCCTCCATAGCATGAATGGGGAATTCTTGTTCAAGCTTAACCCCCTCATTGATTTTATGATTGTTCTGCCTTGGTCCAGTATTGCCTCTCTAAGTTTTGACAAGGATGGACTTTGACAAGGTTGACTAGGGGGTTGATTATGTACTCTTGAAGATTGAGCTTGAGGATCTTGGAGGGGAGAGGACACATAAGACTGATCCAAATGAGCCTACTACTCTTCATAATATATCAGCATATTGTCTACATTCTAGATCATGGTTTTCATCATTACTATGTCCTCATTATTACAAGATGGCCATTGTTCACCCTCACAAATTGACCATCTATTCTTGACCAAATGAAGATCACTCCTTGCCTCTTGTAGAACATGAATAGGGATGACTAGAGAAAAATCCAAACCCCTACCAATCTCCCTTATCAACTCAATATAAACTGATAATGATTACTTGAATCTTGACAAGGATATAACAGGATAACTTTGGTCTTGACAAGGGGAATCAAATGACTAATATAAATGCAAAGGATGCTGACCTTGGTCATATGCAGTGGTGGGAGGAGGACAAAGGCCATGATAGGGTTGATATATTGTTTGAGGGCCACTTGGGAGGAATACATAAATATTATTTGCTTGATAAGTGTGATGTTGAGGTAGAGAATAAACATATTGATCAAAACAAGGTTGATTGTATATGTGTGTGTGTGTGTATCAAATTTTGCTTTTTTGTTAAAACTAAATTATATAATAAAAATATTTAATATTCAATATTTTTTTATAAATAATATTTTATTTTTGCACAATATTCACAGTTAGAGAAAATTTAATGTTTAAAAAAATTGATAATACAAATCATATGAAAGAAACTCGCTTGGGTTAGAGTTTTATAGTGTTAACATTATTAATTGTGTGTTTGTAATAACATGAAAATTACTTGTCTAAATTGTAAATGTAAATATTGTCAGAGTTATTGAATAAACAACTCATATAACAATATTAGTTGTGTGAATTACACTAACTCACATAAAATAGTATAGAGTTATCGTAGGATTTATTTACAAAGATTCACTCTCTTTGGATATAGGATCAAGATATCCTATGTGTGTGTGAGAGAGCTCTTATCTATTGAATATATGAACAAAGTATTATTATAGAAAATTCTTTGTGTTTGGCTTTTTAATTGTTTATCAATGATATCAAAGTAAAGAAAATCTTGTGAGAACATGGGAGTCAATTTGAGGTTGTTTGCATTGTCATTAATGCCAAAGTGAGATATTTTGTGAGAATTACAATAACGTGTGGAATGCTTGAGGATTAAAGGGTGCAAGGTTGCTTCACAATCTGAGAGGAGCGCTTTGAATGAAGTAATAGCTATTCAACTAGCTATGCACATAAATTATTCAGTTTTGAAATGTGTCTTATGCCTAAGACATTTCCATAAAGTTTGGAAATCTATGATCTATGCCTACCCATAAGTTTGAAAATTGTTTAGATGATCGCTATTTAATTAGGTAGTGAAGATATAACAAGTAATAGCGCAAATGGTGGGAGTAGTAGCACGCATTTATCATAGTCATCCTTAATAACCAACACTACCAATTCTGAGCTTTCTCGAATCTACATTTATTCTTTGTACACCTGTCATTGTTGTCAAATTTATTCCTAACAAAATCTACATTTCTATTCATCAAATCTACCACCATGTGAGGCTAGTCTGACTTGTTATCATTCCATACTTGTAAGTCTACAAATCTATACATTCTAGTTGTCAATTTTTGACAAGGAGATTACTCTTTTGTATACATATACATGTCATTTATACCTTGGTTTTCAATTATATAATAGCTTGATTGGTAATGTGTAGTCAATAATAGATAGATTCTATTTCTTCGATATTAGATAAGTCTATACATTAAAATAGTCTTTAATTTAGAGTTGAGTTTTTGAATTTAGGTTCATAATTCATAGTTTATGATTACAGATATATAGTTGTAGTTAATGCCTATTATAGCTAAAAGTTACATGTCAATAAAAAAAATTTAAGTCAAAATTGTCAAAACAAAGTGAGTTGAGTATTAAAATTAAGAGTCATTTTGATGTCAATAAAATGTGTTAAATTTGTTAAAATTAAACATCTCTTTTATATGGATACATTATTGGGTGAATATAACATCTTGAATCAAAAGTGTCAGTTATGTATGTGGGGGAGTCTTGTCATAAAAAATAACATGCAAAGGTTCAGCTTCATCGACACATTCATTGAGTAAACAATTTCACCTATTGGAGGTTGGAAGCAATGGAGAAAGGAGGTTTCCAAATCTTTTCATTAATCACCAATGAAGAGGTCCATATGCTTTGATGAGGCGTTTTATTTCAGTTGTGTGTTGGATTTGAGTTGTGTATGAATATGAATAAATGTTATATTTTTGTTCATAATTGTAACAAGTGAATTGAACATTCCTTTCTATTTTCTCTAAATGTAAGATAGTGAAGAGAGTTGACAAAAGTATTTAACATCATGATATGGTTGGTGGTAAGCCACTTATAAAACCATCTTTTTTTGGTTGTTGGTAAATCACTTGAAAACTATCTTTTTTTGGTTGTTGGTAAGCCATATGTAAAAACATCATTAACATTTGTGGTTGTCCTAAGAAAATTACCAAATCATGAGCATAGGCGTAGATACAGAATTGATGTTTTCTCTATGTTCACATGAAGGGGGCGTATGCTAGGAATTAATAATGTTCACAAGGAGTGAATGTTAGAGTTTTATAGTGTTAATATTACTAATTATGTGTTTGTAATAACGTGAGAATTACTCACACAAATAGTAAATGTAAATATTGTTAGAGTTGTTGAATAAACAACTCATAATAATATTAGTTGTGTGAGTTACAACAACTCATGTAGAATAGTGTAGAGTTGTCAGATTTATTTATTTATTTATAGAGATTCACTCTCCTTGGATATAGGAGTAGGCTCTCCTATAGATATGTATGTATGTATGATTTTATATTGAATATATGAATGAAGGATTATTATTGATAACTCTCTATGTTTGGATTCTCAATTGTTTATCACCGTGCACTTAGGTGGGTAGCAAGTATTTTATTTCTATTAAAAAATAAACAATAAAATACGGTTCTTACGAATCATTAATCCTTGACAAATATTTTAATATATGTATATAGATACATATACCAATATCGATAACTTATTGTAAAATTTTAAATACTAATTTGACAACCTACCTACAGGAAAATACATGTATAAAATTGTAAATTTTATTTATTAAGTGAATGTCTTATTACAAGAATCATGCCCTTTTTACATTATCAATTATAGTTATACTATAAACTATAGAACCTATAAATTTTAGAACAAATCATAACAATCATATTTAATATAAAAAAATTAAACAAATATATAAGCCAAACACAAATTCTATAATCGAATTATTTAGATTAAATATTGAATTTAAATATGAATCTTATAATAAACCTGTCAACATCTAACAATAAAAATAATAAAATTGTGTCTTTATAAATTAACCAAGTACGATTCACCTATCAACCACATAAAACAATAAGTGAAGACATTGGAAACTTACAATTAATTCACTGTCTATTGAAAAAATACTTGAAGCTTAAGACCCTATTTTAAAACCATATGATGTAGAGAGGTGTTTGATGTGGCCATTTTTAATTATTATTTATGACCTTGTTGATCTCATTTTAGCTCATGTCTAATTAGTACAGTGTAGTTACAAACCATATTGTTTTATTCCTATGAAAGGGAAGTCATAGATACATGACATCTCTATTATACTTAAAGGCCAATACCATTTCAAAACTATCATAACCCATTAAAGTTTGAGAGCCGAGTAAACTACACCAAAATATTTATGAATATTTTTTATCTAAAAGAAATAAATGTTTTAAAATGGATGATTATTCACGTTGAGTCATGTTATTTTAAAAGCCATTATAAACTAACCACTTGATTGTTGATTCTTTTCATTTAGATTTAGGTGTATTTTCCTCCACTACCAATGTCGTTAGACCAGATTTAGTTCACTGAACTAAGGTAAAAATTTTAATCACTATTATATAATAATCTCCCATAGAAAAATTTTCAAGTTCTTATAGGGATCTTGTTCATGTTTGGATTCACATATAAATATCAAAATCATTCAACAAACTAATATTTTTATTCAAATATAACATACTAGATAGGTTTTGTCATGCTTTTTTCCTTGCCTTTGCCATTAACTTATATATGCTTTTATATAAGTAGTACTATCTTTAATTACTTTTATTAAAGTAAATATATCAGAAATTTAAAGAAGAGGAATTTCAAATAAATTCATTATTCATCATTACTCTATTTTGGATGCATTCTAAACTTTCTAGCCATTTTAACAACTATCACAATATCATTTGTCTACTTATATCACAAAAATATGAAACCTCTATGAATTACATGTCGTATGATACTTGTGAATTGATTTATTATAGTGGGCGATAAAAATAAATTATTATTATTCATGAACACCAATATACAAATAAACATCTAATAAACTAACAAATCAAGTAAATATGACTCAAATATTAAATTAGATAAATATAGCAATCTCAGTAAACAAATTTGAACATTGCTAATTGAACCCAATGAAGGAGAATAGACAAATTTTATTGTGTTCTTTGCCATTGATGTACAATGCCATTAAAAATGGCCTTCGTAGTCCCCCTATTAAAAAATAACTGCTATTTAGAAACATGAATAACAATTGAAGGAAATCAATCAACTTCTACAATGGACATTTGTTAAATAAGATTGTAACTTATAACTAATATCTTTTTGTTATTAATTCACGCTTATAGTTTCTCATTTCCACATTTAAGTTTTGAATTTCAGTCAATAATCACACATCCAATCCATTATATAATCAATATTTTTGTCAACATCTTCATAACTCTCTTGAAAAATTATATGTAGGTATATAATTTTTCCTTTTGATCCATATCCTTTTCCTAACTTGCATTTTTTTAACACCCTATTTATCTCCCAAATAAGTTTTATACTTTTATTCACCTGTAATATTTCCAGAATCTCTTCCTCTAAAACTTAATTTTTGCTTGGTCATCATACTCAAATTTCTCAACTGTGATTTTATAACGCAAATGATTATCATTTATATATAGAAGTTGCATGAAGGAATATGGAATATGCTTCATTTAGTCTCCAATGAAGCTGGCAAACAATTGAAATGAGTTTCACTATTAAAAAAATATTTTACACATGATACAAAGTCTCAATTGGGCATACCAATTATACAACCCACTAATTTAATAGTATTCATCAACTATTTTTAGTGGGCCAACAAATCACGAGAAACTTTGCTTTGAGCAGAAATTCTTGAAGCCTTTAATGAATTGTGATAAGATGTATGAAAAATGGGGACCAATTTTGATGTCACAATAAAATTCCCTTAAAATTAACTTTAACAAACTAATTATGAACCCGTAATACTTTTTTAAAAACCTATATCATAAAGTAAAATAGTATAATTAACAACATTATATTGTTAATATGGAGTTACATGCCAATAAATTATTTTTTCAGCAATGGTCTATATTAAGTTACAACCTTATTAACAAGAAACCAAACTAGTCTACGCATAGTGTTCCAACCAAATTCTTCCTTAACTTATAAGATTTAGGCCCCTTTCAAATTAAATTATAAAAATCCATGCCCAAAGTTCATTTATAACATATGAAATGATTACTATTGCTTACAACTAAACCTTCTCCTCTTTCAATAAATCTTGATTAATGAAAAATTAATCATAATAAAAATATTAAAATTCTCTAAAAACCATGCATCATTTTATTTTAAAAAGTAATTAAAAATAAATATTAATTAACTTATATTGTTACTCTGAAGTTATATGTCAATAAATATTATTTCCAATAATGGTCCACCCTGAACTTTAGATTTTTTACCAAGAAACCAAATAACTTCATCAAAGGTGCTCCAACCATAATTTACAAGCCAAAAACATCCTAATTGCTAATTATAAATTTACTTAGTTTATTTGGGAAAATATGTGGTGGGTAGACCAATATTGCTCATTTTAGGTCTTCTTCAAAGGCATTTAAAACAATGAGACATACATAATTATCGCCACATCACATTATGTGCTACAGATATTAATAGATCATGGAAATTATTGATGCAAATTCTGAGGATGTAGAGAATATATGTGGCTAATTAAAAATTGAAAGGATATCATATGTACTTACCCAAGATGAAATCCTTCTTAGAACTAAAAGAGTTGAAGTCTTTTAACAAGAGTTTTTCTAGCCTTCAAAAAAAAGAGAAGTTTGTAGGGAAAAGTGACTTAGATAAAATATGATTTTAAACTACAATGAAGATAATGTAATTCTCATAGAAGACATAAATTAGTTTTATGAGCTGGGAGTGTGAATAATTAAAGATCAATAATAATTCCAACTATCAGATATTCATGGTCACTCAATGCACAATAATGAGTATCATTGGTGTTACACATTGTATTAAATTAACATCTAAGTAAGATTATTATACCAAGTTTCATCAATCCTGATCTCCTTTATAAGCTTAATGAACTAGAGTTTATGTAATGTATGTGATTTGAAAGTGCATGCTTTGTTTTAAAATAATATACTAATGTGGTTATATGAAATTGTGGCATAAGATAAAATGCCTTCTCTCAACAAAATAGGGTATTTATGCTAATAAACAATATGCTTATGATTTAAGAAAATAAAATTGGCAAACAAACAATTAAAATACAATAAGAAAAGGGGGGAATGTCAAAGGGTTTGTGAACCACTTTTAGAAGTATATAAAATGAACATGCCTTCATATTTTCATAGTTAGGGCCATAACAAAAGGCTTATTTACTACAAATTAGTTAATGGGGACTAGTAGAGCGAAGCCATTGTGTTGGTGAGGCGGTTGGGGGTGTGGTAGAAGAGAGGGAGTTTACATTGCTAAATTCTACCCAACACAACTAACAATGTATGTCGCAGAGGTAATGAGGGAAATGGGGAAGGATTTACATTTTTGTATTCCATGATAAAAATACACTTCACAATCTAATGAAGTCTCCACGCATTGAACTTTGTAAGTGGTATTCACTAGCATTCTAAAAAATGATTAAATAACCAATGTCAAACAAATAAATGTAAGATTGTGCACACACTATGGGTTGGGCATTGCAGCGATAAAAACTAGTTTTATTTGGAACTTCTCAAGTTTTTGGTGAGATATAACATCTTTTTATTCATGACCTACATCTAATGACATCAAAAACTTAGATTCTACTAAATTTCTCTCATAAGAGCACAAGGATTCTTTTATTAACTGTCATAACTATATCCCCCTACTTTGATACCAGATGATGGGGTTTATAAGAGTCTATGCACGATTAACCATATAACATATTGGAATAATAGAGCTAAAACACAGACAACAAAAATAATATTTCAACACACTACAAATATATTACTCACATTCTGATTATTTCAACTAATACCTGGGCTATTAAATAGCTAGGACTGACTAACCACTTCCTATAGAATAGGAAGTCAAGCTAACAACAAACCCGTTAATAGAGATATGGGTATAAGTAAAATATATTGTTTTTATAAACAATATATTTTACTAACAAACTAACTATACATGATATATTATTAATATATCAACGTAACTAACTACTGATTTACTATATGATAATTACTATTAAGTAAATAATTTACCTAATAGTAAAAACATAAATGTGAACACTAATGTTAGGCTATCCCTAACAGACTCATCATCTTTGACAAACTATTATCTTCTAGTGCATTTTTCTCAGCCAATGAGAAGATTGCGGGGTTACTGGGATAAAAGAAAGATTGTTTGTTAATAGAGAATTGGTGCTGATTTAATCAAAAAATGGTAGAGCATTGATTGAAAGGTGGCAGTTCATTTATTGTTCTTGGTTAATGTGTTCCCTCTTCTCTCTTCTCCCTTTCTCTATATCACCCATTCTTTTCATTTGTAACTCTTGCTCTCTCTCAAATTCTAGATTCTCACAAGGACTCTTTGATCTTGAAAAGTAGGGGACTCTCTAAGATATTGTAAAATATGCTCATCTTGATTAGGCTAAACCCTACCAAGCATTTGTAATAACTACCTCTTGATGCAATAAAAGACTTTATTTACCTATCTCTTGCCTTGGATCTGTTTTGAGTAAGTTGTGCATGATGGCATAGTGAAGGAGAATCTTCCTCGTCCATTATCTTCCTTTCTGACCTCTTTTAGGGTGTTTTCAAGTTGTCTACAGGTTTGGGTTAGTGTTCTTTTTGCCATTAATCTAAGCTCTCAGTGAGTCTTAGAACTCTTTTTTGTTTGCATTCATTGCTTCTTGAACCTAGTCTATGAAATACTTATGCAATTATCTTGATTTTGAGGTTGTGTGAACTAGTATTATCTTTTATAGATCTAGTGTGAGTTTAAGCTTATGGGAGTCTCCCCTTTCATTTGGTGCATCACCTTTTAGCCTTTTTAGGATCCCATTCCCCTTTATAACCCTTTTCCTTGTGACAACATTAGTTTAGGTGATTCATTAGAAGGATTTTGACCTTCTCCAAAGATTCAACCTTATTATAGGATACTCACAGCTTAAGATTATTCCCATAGTGTATCTCAATTGGAGAGAACCTAAAGAACTCTCTCCAAGGATGCAAATTGATGCTACAATAGTTTCTTGCATGCCTGGTAGGACTTCTATGTTGTTTAATGGTGAAGAATTTTGGTGTTCTCTTCATCAATAAGCCTTTGGAAGCAAGTGTTCAAACATCAATGGTGAATCTGAGCATCTATCAACTGGTATAATAATCCTAACTAAGTGCCTAATCATTGTAATCTGGTATGCATAATCAACCATCATTTGATCAATATGCTTATTCTCTACCTAAGAATCACACTTATAATGAAAATAATGTTTATGTATTCCCCCAAGTGGCCCTCAAACAACGTATCAACCCTATCATGGACTTTGTCCTCCACCCACCCCCGCATATGACCAAGTTCAACCTCCTTTGCAATTAAATTAGTCCTCTAATTCCCCTTGTCAAGACTAGACTTATCCTATTATATCCTTGTCAGGAGTCAAGAAAGCATTATCAATTTATATTAAGTTGATAAGGGAGATGGGTAGGGGTTTGGAGTTTTCTCCAATCATCCCTGTCCATTTTCAACAAGAGGTAATGAGTGCTCTTCAGTTGGTCAAGAATAGATGGTCAGTTTGTGAGGGTGAACAATCATCATCTTGTAAGAATGAGGACATAGTTATGATGAGAAGCATGATCTAGAATGCAGATAGTGTGTTGATATCTTATGAAGAACAGTAGGCTCATTTATATTAGTCTTATGTGTCCTCTCCCCTCTAAGAGCCTCAATCTCAACCTTCAAGAGTTCCTAATCATCCCTGTAGTCAACCTTGTCAAAGTCCATCCTTGTCAAAACTCAAAGAAGTAATACTAGACCAAGGCAGAATAGTCATGAAAATCAATGAGGGGGTTAAGCTTGAACAAGAATTCCCCATTCATGTTATGGAAGGGATAAGGATATTCTTGCAACATTTTTGGAAAGTGTGGGCATCCATTGAAGAAGATGACTATCCACAGGTTGAGAATCAAAAATTGAAAAGGTGGGTATTATACATTGAAAAGGTTTTTGAGCAGTGGGAAAAAGAGTATGTCAAACCTAAACCAATCAGTGTGCCCTCTCCTATCCCTATGCCCATTCCCATTTAAGAACATGAAGCCATCCCATCATGGATCTTCTCCAAAATATTTGACCCTAGCTATGTCATGCCTTCACTTGTAACGCTGCCCTCTCCTATAACCATTTGAATGGAAGAAAATGCATTTGTTCCATAATCATTTCCGTCATGAAAATTAGTTCGAAAAGGCATAGAGAAGAAGGAAGAGGTGTTAGTTGAGGCAGTCTAAGAACCAGTTTTGGTTGAAGAGGAGTTAGTTGTGTAAGAAATGAATCAAGAAACCATAACTCAACTCAATGAGTTTGGTGTACAAGAGTTTCTAGACTCTGTCTCCTTTCCTCAAAAGTCACCAAAGAGAACCTTTAAGGTACCTAGCTGGAAAAATACTCTCTTAAGCTACAAGTGGAGTGAACTTCTTCACCCTCCCACCATCTCCCTCTTGGAGAAAAATCTATTTTACAAAGGATAAAAGAGAAGCTTGTAGTCATAGGTGAGCCACAAGAGGACAATGCAAGTGTCTATGAGTAAGAAACCATGATAGGCACCCCACTTCATAGGGAGGAACATGTTTCAACTTTTAAGTTACAAGAGCTTGATGATAAGCAATAGGATAGCCTTCATGAACCTATTATAGAGGTCAAGGGAAGCTCAAGTGAGTTATAAAATCAATGGCAACATTTATGCTTAGATTTATTGAGTGAAATGGAATAACTTAGTATTGTAAACTTACCTGAAGAAGATAATCCTCAAGTTGCACATGAAATCTTAGAGCAAGAGAAAAGCATATTAGAGATTGAGCAAGATAGGTGTCTTATTTTAGAGCTTGGATGGTTAAGTCAACCCTCATTTATAGTTGAAGATCAAGATGAAATCTTGTGTGAGATTGATGAAAGAGACATTTCAAATTATCAAGAGACACAGTTTGATGAACATACTAATGAAAATTTTGAAGGGTTGTGGCAATGGTTCAATGCCATAACTAAAGGCTCAGAAGAGATTAAGGGACATGTCATTCTTCTAGGAACCTATGAGCATGCTACTCTAAGAATGATCAGTCCTAATTTGCACAAGGACAAGGGGGAAGGATATGGTCTTTTTAAACCATCAAATGAACCAAGTGAAATTGCTTTAAAGAACCTAAATGAAGTATTCATGCAAGGCTTTATCAAGAGTGATGAGCAACATCAAGCAAGTGCCCCTGATTCACCATTTTTGGTACCTCCAAATCAAGGGTTTTTCATCTTAGTTTGTTACAAGTGAATGATACTAATTTTTTTCCATTTGACCCAAGAGGGAGGTGCTTATAAATTGATGTACAATATTGTATATATTAGATTAGATTTTATGATTTTATCTAAGTGCCTATGTGCACATTTATTTAGTAGGTTAGTCTCCCTTACTTTGTTTATGTTAGTTTAGTTTCATATTGTGTGTTTCCTTTTCCAAAGTGCCTTGGGCACTTTGTTTTGTTTTGCTTTTGTTGGTCCTTGTTGCTTCAAGAGAGTGTTTTCAAGAAAGGGATAGCCTTACTCAACTCAAGTTAGCTTATGACTCCATACCCAATGGATCAGACAAGGTAACTAGTCTAGGTTCTCAAGCATAGCAAGCATGCTTCCTTGTGAATCACCAAAGATGTTGGCCAAATTTGGCCCACATACAAGGCTTCTACCTAGATAGATTAGTTGAGTAGAGTTCTTGATTGACCAAATGATTAAATGACTTGAGCAAGTGAATAAGATGAACCTTACCATCATCAAACACCATGCATAAATGGATACAACAGTCTGATTACACATTTGATATATGCCCTTGGGGGGTTGACTAGAGTCAAAGGAATGCATGGACATGATGTATTTTATGCCTAAATCATCCTCTACAAATTTCATGTCTTGATGAATTGTCTATCTCAAGATCTAAGTCCTCAAAGTTGAATAAATAGAATGAAACATTCACGGGGGTGTCAAGATAAAGCTGCAATAATTAACCATTTGGATTTAAAAATCTTTAACAATTAGTATGTGCATGCGGATGTCAAGTTTAGGTCTCATGAAATAGACATTTTGATTTAAAAGGATGAACATGCGGTTGACAAGTGTCAAAATCTTAGGTAATCAGATCAAAGATCTAATGACAAGTGGGAGAGGATGATGTTAGTGGGCATAAAAAAATCTATGGTGCACATTTGATCATGTGATCAAAGATCAAAATCAAGTGATGGTTCAAAAGGTCAGTGAATCCTAAAATCAAATGTGTGGGTGATAAGTGTCTTAAGCGCATTAAACTAGTAGAAGATCTATGGCTCGTATTTATTCATATAGATAAAGATCAATGGTCTGAGCAAGGTCAAGAAGTCAATAGATCTTAGATCAAGCGTGAGGTTGCCAAGTATATAAATTTGATAGTCCTGAATCAATAAGTTGGCAACCAATGAACATAGGTGAGTCTAGGAAACTTTTGATGGAGGTCGATGAGGTTGTTTTTGGCCTAGGTAAGTAAATACATAAGAGTCGAGTTCAAAGATGATTTAGATTGAACTGGAATGGATATTTCAAGGATCGAACATCACCATTAGAGCTCCATGGAGGTAGAATAGGTCTTTTAGACCTAATACAGATAAAAGGGTGGAAACTTATTATTGAAGTGACATCAAACACATGGCAAGCTTCATTTCATTGATATTATAGCTATATGAAAACCAATAAATGTATTGGTTTTCATCTATAGTAGACCTATGCTCAGATATTGAAGTATGGAAAAATATGAATGGTTATGAAGGAGCGTCTCATCTTTGAAATAGTCATTTTATCGATAAAGCAAGTACTTATCATCATTAAAAGCAGACAAGATCATGGCCTTGTCAGGTCTATGGGTATGAGGAGTTTATCCTCATAGTAAATCCAAGTGGAGGGTGGCATAAAAGTTCAAAGCAAAGGGATTTGGGGATTGGAGAAAGAAGTTGGAACATTTAATAATTTTTTAGGGTGCCTAAGGGTTTTTCTTCATAACAAGATCATGAATCATCATCTTTGGCAAATTATTGTCTTCTAGTGCATTTTTCTCAGCCAATGAGAATATTTGGGGGCTATTAGGACAAAGGAAAGATAGCTTGTCAATAGAGAACTGGTGTTGATTTGATCAAAAGATGGTGGAGCATTCATTAAAAAGTGGCATCTCATTTATTGTTTTAGTTAATATGCTCCCTCTTCTCTCTTCTCCCTTTTTCTACATCGCCCATTATTTCTATTTATAACTCTCACTCTCTCACAGATTCTAGACTCTCACAAGGACTCTTTGATCTTGAAGAGGAAGGGACTCTCTGAGATATTGCAAAATATGCTCATCTTGATTAGGCTAAACTATGTCAAGCTTTTGTAATAACTACCTCTTGATGCAATAAAATACTTTCTTTACTTATCTCTTGCCTTGGATCTGTGTTGAGTGAGTTGTGCATGATGGCATAGTGAAGGAGAATCTTCTTCGTCCATTGTCCTTCTTTCTAACCTCTTTTAAGGTATTTTCCAGTTGTTTTTAGGTCAGGGTTAGTGTTCTTTCTACCATTGATGTAAGCTCTTAGTGAGTTTTAAAACTCATCTTTGTTTGCATTTATTGCTTCTTTAACCTAGTCTATGAAATACTTATGCAATTAGCTTGATTTCGAGATTGTGTGAGTTAGTATTGTCTTTTGCACATCTAGTGTGGGTTCAAGCTTATGGGAGTCTCCCCTTTTATTTGGTGCATCAATTTTTAACCTTCTTAAGATCTCTTTTCCCCATTCTACCCCTTTTCCCTGTGACAACATTAGTTTAGGTGATTCATCAAAATAAATTTGACCTTCTCTGGATGTTGGGATACCCACAGCCTAGGGTTGTTGCCATAGTGTAGATTAATTGGAGAGAGCCTAAAGAACCCTCTCCAAGGGTTAAAATTGATGCTACAATAGTTATGTTGTCATTATAAATTTTATAGTTTTGTCATTATCTCAAGTATGTTCATTTATATAGTTTAAGTGATTTGTTGGAGAGTTTAGACATTATACTTTGTCATAGTTTAAAAGTTGAAATCTTGAAAACCTAAAATATGGCTAAGTTTGAAGTTCTAAAATATTTAAATCTATGTTTGAAATATGATAAGATTGTCCAAAATCAATAATTTGCATCATAGCTCCTAGAGTTTAAAAACTACTCTTAAACATCTAGAAACTATATACATTAAATATAACTTAAAGTATAATAAACTAGATATACTCAAATTATATATATATATATATATATATATAGTTTATTTCGAGCTCCTCTGGTCCCTGATGAGTATGTATAATATGGTTTCACCTTCGTTTTACCTTCCAATATCTTTCGATCGATATCAATAATCCAGTTTCATTAGGCCAAAGGCCCATGAATTTGCAAATGATAATTATTCATGGAGGGAGGACACGTTAGCATCCAAAATTCCTTTAGGTAACTTGATGTATGTTGCATCCCTTATTTCATACATCTATTGGACACCATCCCTAGTTTGATATGACATTAACTAAACTTAGTTGATTAAATGAAGGGATTGACAACACCCATCACTTATTAGATGGAGGCATGTTTAGGCTCAAAAAAATTATTGAATGCGTACAAAGGGCTAAAGTTATTATGAAGTTTATAACCACATCATCAAAACAAATAACCTCATTCAATCAACATATTTTTATGGATGAAAAATTAAAACTAAAAATGAAGGGACCATCTCATAATAACACTATGGGACTTAGTTGTTATGATCATAAGAGTGTGATGACTGAGGTGCATTCAAGCAGGTATGATGCTCTTGAATAAAAAAATCATAATGTTAAATTTTTAAACAATAATAAGTTCCCCCCACAAGGTTAGGGGAATATGTTTGGTGAAATAAATTGGCAAACACACCAAATTTATGAGTGTTGTATTGCAATTTAGCTTCAGATTCTCTGAGAAAATAGTAAGGAATATTTTTTTCAAATCATGCAATCACAAATCTCAAAGATGGATTTGGGATCTAGGGATTCACATGGGGTTCAATATGGAGTGACTAGAGTTGAAACACTATTACTTGAGGATAAACAAATTTTGAGAGGGAAGGACTGTAATGTCCCCTTTTTAAGTTTAGAGTCGTTAATAACCCTTTTCTAATATTTACTTAAGAAGGGGACTTTATGGGTCATGGGATAGTTAGCCCTTAAGTGATCTTATAAGGAAGTTGCTTTTTGGCATATTTGAATTCCCTCTTAAGTGGAGAACTCCCTTTTGGGAAGGCCTTTTTGGAGGAAAGATTATAAAAAGGAAAGAGAGGTTCATTTGAAGGAACATGTTATTTTTATCACTAAATTCAAAAATTTAAGCACAATTGTTTGGATTGCCAGCCATTGAGGACTAAAACCCTCATTACATAACTGTTGGGGATGAAAACCTCCAACCACTCCTTGGGTTACTTCGTTCAGAGGTCATATTTGAGTAGAAATTGGTGGTTTCATGGTTTTAGGGCATCATTTCAATAAAACACAACTGGGATGATTATTGAAGTGTGGCAAGTCTGTTATCCACCCTATCTAAGGCAACAATCCACATTTGAGGCCCCCTTTTATTAACGAATTGGTTGGGAATGCCCTCTTAGGGTAGTGACCCACTTGGGAAGACAAAATTATAGCTTTAGGGAAGATTTGGATGTTTCCATGGTGTTTCAACATTCATTCTATCAGTTGGTATTTTTTATTGTAATATTTAGACCTTGGATTAATTCAAAAAAATTGATTTGAGATATTTTTGCATGGGTGTATTTCTATAATTTTTGGAAAGTGTTTTGGTGAATGAAATATTGTATTTGTGCCCTACAATTGGCATATATATAATTCTAATTTTTTTTTTCTTAGGGTTTGAATCATAAAATAAAAAATTGTGTGTGTTTATGTTAGAGTTTGTTGGAAAACTCAAATTGTTTTGATTATGTCCTAAAAGGGACATTACAACACTTCAAGACATATGGGGGGATCCACACCTTAAGGAATGAAGGCAACAAATCTCTCATCACTTAGAGGTACTGCACAATATGAGTAAACCTTAGCAGATTATTTTCTTGGTATATGATACCATGAAAAATCCATTAATGAAGACCATATAAGGTCTCATACACACATGCATTAAACCACGTGTGATTTCTGTAGACTACATTATGCCACCATAAGAAGTATATGTGATATTTGGAGGAGGTAGATTGATGATATTTAAGATATCACAAACCTCTAGAGGTGGTTCAAAAGTATTGGGTAGACATAAAGCATGAACATAAGCCATGAAAATGAGCTTGGCGGTATCACTAGAAATGTTTTATGAGAATCCACCTAGATTAGATCTCATCAGTTGACTAAAGAGTTTCCAAAGCTTTAACCATGTTGATAATGCAAAATTGGTATGCTGAAATAAATAATAGCTCTTTTTAAATGTGTGAATTAATCAACCCATAGGTTTTATGCATCCTATTTTTGAACTTGATCATTTTATCCTCATATTTGGTTTAGGTTCCTTCTCTTGATATATACACCAAAATCCTCTAGTTCTCAATAATCCTATCAATACATGTATTATTCCCTTGTTATTTAGACACTTTATAAATTATATAACATCTTAGACTTGTACACTTGGTAAATACATATAATGGATGCCCCTTCAACTTCTAGACCTTTTTTAATGCTAAAAGGTTTGCATACACTATTTCTCTATGCCTAATTGCTTATCTCTTAGTCCGACCAATGTTATTCTGATGACTCAGACCTTCTATCTCACCTATAATATTATAAACATGTTTATCTTCCATTTTTACATGTTCTAGACCTACACCTATTTTCCAATTGCTAGAATACTTGTGCCCCAATCAAACACCTATGTCGATGCAAGTGTATAGTTCCATAAAGCCATCCAATTTACAAATGAAACATATTCCTCAGTCGACCTAAGTGATTTTATGTGGGATATTTTTCAAAGGGATTGATATAAATTCAATATCAACCTTCTTCATTTTTCACCTAGGAAACACCTATAAAATCACAAGGTAACTTACCAAAGGCATTAAATCAAACACTCACGTGAGCAAAAATTCTTTATTTTCTTATATTTCCATATCAATCATAGGGATAACATATCTACAGGTCTGAAGTACTGAAGGATCACTCCATGAACCACATTTTCCAAGTTGAAAGCTCGGTCATTGTTAGACTTATCACACATTACATGATTCACACACACAATCCAACATGTAGGGGATAATTATGCAAGTCTGAGGCCCTCTTCATAGTATTGAATATGTAGACAAGACTCATTAATAGAGGGGTTTTTAGAGTAGATTGACACTATGTGCACACTAACATATTTTTCTCACAACTACTATGATGATGAAAAAATAGAATTTTGCTATTTGACAAGGAGCGATAGTCCATGACCTAGATCTAAATATACCAGAGCGAACCATGATTGACAACATTACTTCATAGATTCATATTGTAGTGGGTGCATATTTTAAAAATATGTTCTCCATATTGTCATAATTTTAGATTCAGTAGGGGCATATTTTAAAAACATGTTCTTCACACTTATTTAGTATTCAACATACCCAGATTACATTAGGGACATGTTTTGGAAACATCTTCTATATTGACACTTATATCTATTTTCATATTATATTGGGGGCATTTTTTATAAAAATATTCTCCATACTTACACAATTTCAAATTGGCCAAACTCCATAATTATATGATCTATATACATATTTTTGGTAGAATTCTATACATTGGTACCATTATTGTACACAATTTCAACATGAGATGTATCTAAGATGTATATGCTATGTAATGTGTTCCTAATATTGTAAAATATAATCAATTTCAAATTTCAAACACTTATAATAACTATCACCACCCACCAAGTTGGACTATTATGGGTTGTATTGAGTCAATTTATTGCAATAGTCAGTTCACTTTGTGGTATGGTTGAGATGATTAAATCACTCAATCTTTTTAAGTTTTTAGGTTGGACTTGATTTCATCATCTAGCCTCACCCAATTTTATAGTGTGAGTTGACTTAGTTCACTCACACTCACTAGGTTATAAGTATGACTGGGTTGCACGATTGAGCTCATCTTAATTGTCAGGTGGCAACTCGCCTTTTCTTCAAGGTTGAGGGCATCTGTCCTCCAATCTCTCTCTATATCTTTAGATATACACACTTTTCAAATTTTATATTTTATCCTAATCTCATTTTCAGTGATTTATAATGATACATCTTTCAAATCAAATTACCAAAGACAAGATAGTTGCATCAATACACAGATGTACTCCTAAACCTTACTCTCTTTCAATTTTAATCATTTCAATGTTTTTCAATTTCAGATTATATGGTCAAATTATATAGGTCATGCTCTATGTTTAAGTGTCTTTTGGCTAGAGTTTAGTGGATGCAAGTGGCTGATTAGTGCATTTTGATCAGGGCTATTATTTTATTTCCCTTAAGTTTTAATTATTAGATCAAACCTTTTAGTGAAATACTTGTGCATATTGGTCAATTGGAGTTGAAAGTTCAGTCTTCTTCTTGTCTAAATCAATGTTTTAAGAGCTCTAATTGAGTGGATCAATCAAAAATACATGTGTATCACCATCATTAGATAGGATTTCCATTCAAATTTCTCCCTCTTTTTTTGATAGTTTGTAATATAGAGCAAATGTCCTAATTGATACACCAAAGGGAGCTAACCCTTATAATCTAGAGATTCAATCTACTGATTAGGTCACCCATAACATATGATTATTTTCATGTTTCAGTAGACTCTGAAGGCTTGAAACTACCTTCACAAGGGTGCAAGTCTGATTGACAATAGTTTTTGACATGCTCGATGGGACCATGAAAAACTTCTTTGCATATCTAAAGAAGTTTTATAGCAGAAGAAGATAACATCTAGTTGCAGAGCTTATAGCATCATTCAGGCAAATTTTTCGTGCTAAAATTCACCACAAGGTCAATAAGTAAAGTTAATCCTTTTGAATTTTTATCATATAAGAGACAAAGGTTTAAGTGGGCAAAACCATATCCTCAAAAGCAATATTTGCCTTTCAGTCAGCCTATTGTTCTAAGCACTACAATCCCTACTATCCAGATGGCTATAAAAAAATAGGTGTTTGCTCTATTCAATAGAGGTAGCCCACTGAATTTGGCCCAATTTGATGACATTCTAGTTTCTTCCCTCAAGAGCATCCCATTCTTCTCAAGATAAAATCAAACAACCCCTATTGAGCATATCCAATATGTTAATCTCTATTCAGTCTATAATATGGTTGAGGATAATGTTATTAGATTTTTGGTTACTTCCTTCAAACTAAAAGCATTACAGTGGTATAGAAATCTGCCACTTAATTCCATCTCTAACTGGGATGAATTAGTTGTAGCCTTGGTCAAGTAATTTAAAGACAAATCTGATCACCTATCTTTAGTTGAGTAATTAAATGTCATAATAAGGGCTCCTCATGAGGTCATGTCTAATTTTAACCTCAAATTCCAAAAGACATAGACCAAAATACATGTGTTGATAAGGCCATCCTCTGAATATGTATTTCTATAATATATGAAAGCTCTTAACTCTGACATTAGTGCGATGATATTGTCAATGGGTGGTACTACCTTGCCAAATGCTTATGAGGTTGCAATAAGGGCAAAAAATAGTTTGATACAAGTTGGTAAGCTTTCTTCAAGACCTCCAATGCCTATATTTTTAGAAATAAGTTCTATACCAACCCCTCAAGTTCTTCAAATTCAAGTGTTAGCTCTTATTCTAGTACCTCAAGCTCAAATTATAGCTCTTACTAGCCAAGCTAGTGAGATAGGTGAATTGAAAAGCTTGTTACAATCTTTTGGGAATGAAATAGTAAAGTTCAAAAGGCAACAATTTTAGTCAAATAGGCCCTATCAACAATAAAATCAGAACAACTATCATCCTTCAAAAATCAAAGGCCTCCTTATCAGGTTTTCAGAGAGAATAGACCACCTTATCAAGCACAAAGAGTCATAACTCCAGCTAAGCCATATGATGCCTTTGATCTTAATGTTCCTTCCACTTCAAAGAATATTGTTCCCACCCCACCTTAAAATAACATGATATAGGATTCAAGTTCACAACCCTCAAATCTCAATGATGCTCAAAACCAAGCCTTGGTATCACAGAACATCATTATGCCACAAATGACACAAGAAGAATTTTATTTTCAAGGAGGTTAGTATCAAGATACAGGTTTGGCATCACAAAGAGAGACTGAACAAGTTCAAGGGTAGCTTGATGCCATTAATGTAAATTGACAAGTGGATGATCATGTTGCTTTTATTTAAGGTGTTGAAACTAACAATTTAAGTGGTCAAGTTGTGGCTGTAACTAAAGCTAAAAGAAGAGCCATTGAAGAGGCTCAAGAGATGAAAAATACTTTAAGTACGCATAGGGTTGTTTCTAATAGTACAAAGGAATAGTTTTTTTCCCCTATAGCTAAAAAAAATTAGAATATAGAGGTTAGTAAAGTTCATCAACTACCTCTAATTTGTGAACAACCAGTGCTTCAAAAAGTACAACCAAATATTAGTGGGTTTCATTTCAATAAAGTGGATCAAATGAAGAAATATAATATCATCATTAACATGTGGGATTCTATTTCAATTCTAAGACAAAAAGATAAGCTCATCCAAAAGCTTTCAACTCTTGAATTATTTCCAAAACTAGTTGAGAAAGGTGTTGTCTTGAATAATTCAGATCAATCAGTAAAGCAATAGGTACAATAGATAAATAAGATGGAAAAAGTGGATAAAACTGAGGTAAAATCAAAGAAAACTCTTTTTTAATTTTCTTTGATATTAGGTGATACTTTGATTTATAATTGTATGGTGGATAATGGAGCTAGTCGTACAGTCATGCCTAAATAGATTGCAAACAAGCTTGGACTTGTTTATGAGCCAAACACCAAAAGATTATTGAAATTGGATGGGTCACCAACAAAAATGGTAGGCATCATCAAGGATCTAAAATTGACATTACATGCATGTCCCAATGTTACTATTCAACAAGATGTGGTGGACTTGCCTCCTTACTTTACTATGTGCCTTTCAAGAAACTTCACCTCAAAGATTGGGGGATATCTATCAGCTGATTGGACTTAGTTATTGTTCAAAACCAGGTATGGTACTAAGATAACAATTCATTATGAGCCTATTACATATTTTTATATGGATCCATGTATGCCAAATGTTGTGAATACTAATTGTATCATCTCAGATGAAGTACTAGAAGCTAGTGAAGTAGAAAGTGAATCACTTTTGGATGAATTTCTAGATTTGTTTCTTGATGAGTGGGATTTTACCTTACATGAGCATGATCCTTATAATCTGATTAAAGAAGAGGGTCTTGGTGTATATTGCCTTCATGAGAATGATGCACCAATACCAGCCATGGTCAAAGAAGATGAGTCTAATGGGTTTGTGGAAATTGTACTTTGATGGATCAAGAAATAAGGATGGAACTAGAGAAAGAATGATGTTGGTTTTTCCAACAAATCAAAGGCATTTATTTTCTATTAAATTTTAGTTTGGCTATTCAAACAATGTTGCTAAGTATGAGTCACTAGTTCATGGTTTGCAGTGGGCTAGGAAGATAAAAGTCAATTATTTGCAAGTGTTTGGAGATAGTGAGCTTGTAGTCCACCAAGTAAGATGTTTGAATGTATACAAAAATTTATTGTTTAAATCTTACAAGCATACAATTTAGGCTTTAATTGAGGATTTTTAGGCTTTTAACATTCAGGCAATACCAAGAGATAAGAATAAACATGTTGATAGGTTGGTTGTTGTTGGGTCACAATTCAGTATCCCAAATGATATAAAAAGTAAGAAAATTTAATCACATATAAAGGTTGTTGTAAGGCCTTCTGTTCTAGATAATCATGAGAATTCACAGGTGTTTAAAGATGACAATCAAATTATGAGATTCTTGCAAGAAAAGGCTGAGTTTTCTTTAAGAAACCAATCACAGCACTTGCAGTAGTATGGTGATCAGATTGTATAACTGAAAATGAATAAGTTGCCTAAAGGATTGGTCACACTTGAGAATATTTTCAATGGTGATGATGAGCTAAGGAAAGATAATTCATCCTTGTCAACAAAAGAAGAGAATTATGCCAATGTAGAGATTGTAGCTGGTAAAATTTTGAAGTTGGGTAACGTATGCACTCCTTCATAAAAGAAAGATTTCATTGAGTTATGCACAAGTTTTGTTGATATATTTACATGGCAATATAGTGATCTCAAAGGTGAGATTCATTTACGCACAAGTTTTGCTGATATATTTGTAGTTGGTAAAATCTTGTTCTGATATGAAAGAAGAATAGTGAGATTCATTTGTGTGTTAACTTTCATGATTTGAACAAGCCTTCACTTAAAGATCACTACCCATTATCATCAATGGAATAAATTGTATAGCTCGTAACAAGTTTAGAGAGGTTTTTTTTTATTGGATGGATATAGTGGCTATAATCAAATTGTGGCCAATAAAGAAGAGCAATTTAATATAGTCTTCACAACTAAGTGGGGGACATCTGCATACAAAAAGATGCCCTTCAATTTATCTAATGCTAGAGCAACCTTTCAGAGATCCATGGATATGCATTCTAAGGCCTTCTTAATAGGTTTGTACTTTATTATTTGGATAATATAATAGTGTTTTCAAAGAATGCATAAGATCACATAGTTCACCTTGAGCAAGTGTTTGAAAGATGTAGGCAATTTGGGGTATCTATAAATCCCAAAAAGTGTCTTCTCGGTTCATGAAGGTAAGCTTCTTGGACATGTTATTTCAAAGCATGGATTAAGCATAGATTTTGAAAAGATTCAATCCATTCTTTCACTCTCCTTGCCTAAGGACAAAAAAGTTTTGCAAAGGTTTTTTGAGAAAATCAATTTCATAAAGAGATATGTTTCAGATTTTACCATTTTAGCTAAGCCACTTATAGCCATGCTAAAGGAAAATAAAAACTTCAATTGGTCCAAAGAAGGAATAAAAGGTTTGAGGATATTAAGAAGACCATAGCTAGTGCTCCTACACTTATAAATCCATATTTTACAAAAGAATTTATTTTGTACAATTATGCTAACATGAACACCATTTTAGGCATTCTTATGCAACAGAATCATAAGGTTTTAGAGTAGTCAATAGCCTTATTTAGTCAAGGCTTGGAGGAATATGAAATGATGTATTTTTTTGTTGAAAAGCATATACTTTCAGTTATAAGGTTTCTTAAAAAGTTTAGATACTTGTTGTCTAACAATAAGATACACCTAATGGTAGCCCATCTAAGCATCAAAGAGTTCCTTTTAAACAAAGATATAAATGAGAAGAGAGATAGTTGGATAACTAAGGCAATAGAGTATGATATGAAAATTAAAGGTCACAAAGTTTATTAGAGGCAAAGGATTGTGTGAGCATCTAACACAAGGCTTGTAGGAGGTTAATGAGCTTGTTTTGGTGTGAAATGATAAAGAGGCTGCAACTGGTCATACCACACCTTCTAGCTGGTTTCATGATTTGGTAAACTATCTCAAAGATGATATTTATCTCTCTCATATCAGTGCTTCAAAAAGAAGATATTTTAGATTGTAATCAATTATATTTTTGCTTATTGATGGTGTTTTTTTCAAGAAAGATATCAATGGCATGTTGGTAAGATGTATACAACCAAGCCAAATTCATAGATTACTTGAATAATTCCATGATGGACACGGTGGAAGACATTTTTTGTAATAACTACAGCTCTTAAGATCATGAAAGGTGGGTACTATTGGCCTACTATATTTGGTGATTGTCATGTATGGGTTAGAAAGTGCAAACAATATGCTATGTTTGTAGGAAAAGTGAAGCTTGCAGCCTTACATTTTCAGCTAATAGCGGTGAATAAACCCTTTATCCAATGGGGATTAGACTTTATTGGCTTCATTAATCCTCCTTCAAGTTCAGGACATAAATAGATTCTCACTACTACAAATTACTTCACACATTGGACAAAAGCAAAACCATTGAAAGAAGCAAATGAAACTAATGTTCCTGATTTCTATGAAGGTTTGCTTACTAGGTTTGAAGATCCTTCAACTATTATTTTTGATAATTCAATAGCTTTTGTGGGATCTAAGACCAATCAATGGGTTATTTAACATGAAATTTACCTCAGCACTTCATCAAACTATTATCCACAAGGCAATGGCCTTACTAAGTCTATGAATAAGAACGTATTGAGGATCATAAGGACTATTGAAGACAATTAGAGATCATGGCATCTCAAGTTGAAGTCAGCTCTATGGACTGATAGGATCACCTACAAAATATCAATAACCAACTATCCATACAAGCTGGTAAATGATAAGGAAGGTTAACTATTTCTCTTGAATTTTTTGCTTTGAAACTAATGCATTAGCTTGAGTTGTTGGAGAATGAGCCTATGGAAATCAGGTATGCCAAGCTTATGGAGTTGGAATAGATAAAAAATTAGTCCATGCTAACCATAGAAATTCATCAAGCACAAGTGAAGAGAACTTTTGACAAAGGAGATTTTTCATGAAGTTTCAAAGGAGATTTGGTCCTCAAGTGGGATGAGGATAGAGCTAAACCAGGAAGGCACACCAATTTTAATTCTCTTTGAAGTGGCCCATACACAATTTTTTGCTGCAAATCCCATAATGCCTTCCAAATTGCAAAGTTAGATGGTCAGGAGCTTCCAATCCCAATCAATGGGATACATCTGAAACATTACTATTGAAGAGCAAAACTCCTTGTACATAGTTTGTTTTGCTTTCCTCCAAGTGATGTTCAAGCATAATAGTTTCGTTCTGTTTTGTTTGAATAAAAGTGTTTGTGTGCACATTTGCTTCTTAGTGAATTTTCTTATTTTCTTGTGTTTCCATTCTTATTTTGAAGGATGAAGGTTACTTCATATTTTGTCAAAGGAGATTTGTAGTCATGGACCAAGTTTACCATTATTTTAGTGAGTTCAATACCATGTATATGGTCAGGTTCTTAAGCATAGTAGGTATGATTCACAAAAGAGTCACCAAAAATGTTGACAATTTTGACCCTACAAGTCAAAATTGCAACGTCTACTATTCAAAATTTTGCATAATCATGATTTTTGTTTAAGTGTCGGAGATTACTATTTGCAGTTTTTATGAAGAGCTTGCCAATTTCTCCAAATAAATTTTGAGGGGTCTTTTCTAGAAGTTCCAAGGTTCATGACAAAAATCCGAAGGGATTTTCAAATTTTGCGAGAAATGACAGTTTTAATAATTTTGAAAGGTAATGGGACAAATTCAAAAAATCCGAAGGTCTATTTGGCTCTTCCAAAGAGTCACTTGGGAAGCCCGAAGGGCTGTTTTCAGATGAAAGGTCCATTTTGTAGTGTTTTGGAGGGCAATTTCCTTCGAATAATTTTGAAGGAATTGTCCATTACAGGGAAGCCAAAAGAATTTTTAAAAGAGAAAAAGGACCATTCGTAGGAGCATAAAAGGCAACTTGAAAAGCTCTGGAAGGTTTAATTCCTTCAGAATTTTTATCCAAAGGAAAGGAAATGGTTCATTTACAAAAATCCCGAAGGGTACCAACCCTTCGAGAAGGTTCAAAACAAAAACCCGAAGGGTATGTGTCCTTCGAGAAAGTGATATTTCAAAATGGTCGAGGGACATTACAAAAATCATGAAGGGTATGTGCCCTTTGAGAAAGTGATATTTCAAAATGGTCGAGGGACATTACAAAAATCATGAAGGGTACCAACCCTTCAGGAAAGTTCATCAAAAATATGCCAAAGGGTTGTCTTTTGGGTGGGTGCATAAATAAAAGTCCGAAGGGCAGGTCGATAAATACATTTTGTCGAATAGTTGGTTTTGAAGAGCTGAAGGGCACTTTCCCTTCGAAAAATTCATTACTAACAACGCTGAAGGGTATGTACCCTTCAAAAAAGGACATTGACAAGAATCTTGAAGGGTATGTGCCCTTCAGAAAGGTTCGCTTCACAACTTTGCCAAAAAGAAAGATAAGGCCCGTAGGATAAAGAGACCAAAGAAGTAATTCTTTTGGACTTTTTGTCCAAAGGCAATAAAGCAAAGACATAGTCTGAAGGAATTCCTTTGAAATATTTACCTGAGGTAATGTACAAAAAGAAAGGCTCAAAAGGATAAGCCAGAGACAATTCTCATGGACAATTTGTCTGCGAGAAAATGAAAAAATAGAAACCCAAAATAATTTCTTCGAACTTTTTGTCTAAAGGCAAAGAGAGGCCCATGGATAAAAGTCTTGAAATTTTTATCCGAAGAGGAGCACAAGAGAATGACAAATAAAAGTCCATGGAAATAAACAAAGGAAATAAGTAGGAAATAAAGCTGTGGGAAAATAAAAAGAACAAGCCCGTAAGGAAAAGTTTGAAAGAATAAACCTAAGATAAATACATGTAAGGGAAAGTCAAGGGAAAAGATATAAACAAATAGCTAAAGAATATGCACAGAAATGAAGAGCTAGATAAACCAAGGGATTTCAACAATCAATAAATAGGTTAATAAATATGCAAGAAACGATAAATAGGATTCGACATGTCCAAGATGTGTAACCATTTTAAACATGACACCTTTAGTTCTAAAACAGAGGCTCACTTTGCATGAAGAAATCTAAGAGTTTAACATTGGAGAAATCAACAAGATATTCTATGTGTGCACTCTCATTTGTCTCAAGATTGTAACATTTCAATAGTTTAAGTATAGACCATTGGAGGTTGACTAGTCTTGAGCTCTAGTTGACTAATTGTCAAGTGCCACATCTACTTGTTGTTTTCATGCAAAGAAAAGCTTTTCAAATGTTCTAACAGTTTAATAAGAGTTCCATTTGTGGAGATTGATGTAGCATTATGCATGTTGGAATATTAGTCCAAGATTGAACCCACCATCTATTTTTAATGCCAAGGGGTTTCCATGTAAGATAAAAGACAAAAAAAGACAAATTTATAAGGTTGTGATAACACAAATTGGACTTGGGTTGAAGTGGGAGTTGCCCTCTTCTTCTATTTTTCAATGCCAACCTCTTGGTTGTATCTTTTTCTATATAAGTGGGATTTCCCAACCATTATAATATTCATCCCTCTTTTGGCAAGACAAAATTCTGCCAAAGACTGAGTTGTAACATTTTTTCAAATTAATAGCACTGTTATTTTCAGATTCTAACTATTGGTATAGTATATTTATGACATTGATTTGCATAAGTGAAAGAGTTTTTCTTCCTTGCCAAGTCTTGATTCTTACTTAGTTACTAACTGGTCAAATTATGCAAGTCCTGCTCTATGTTTAAGTGTATTTTGACTAGAGTCTTAGTGGATGCAAGTGGCTAATTAGTGCCTTCAATCAGGGCTATTCTGTCATTTCCCTCAAATTTTAGTTACTAGATCAAACCTTTTCATGAATACTTATGCATATTGGTCAATTGGAGTAGAAAGTTTAGCCTTCTTGTCTAAATCAGTGTTTTAGAAGCTCTAATTGAGTGGATCAATCAAAAATATAGGTGTATCACCATCATTAAATAGGATTTCTATTCAAATTTCTCTCTTTTCCTAACAGTTTTTAGCGTAGAGAAAAGGTCCTAATTGATACACCAAAGGGATCTAGACCTTATAATCTAGAGATTTAATCTATTGATTAGGTCAATCACAGCTTAGGATTGTTTTTATATTTTAGCAAACTGTGAAGGCCTAAAACTACCTTCACATGGGTGCAAGTATGATCGACAATAGTAGAATAAGTTTTTTAGACCTAATATAGACAAAAGGGTGGCAACTTGTTGTTGAAACAAGGTCAAACACCAAGCAAGATTCATTTCATCAATATTATAGCTATTTAAAAACCAATTAATGAATTGCTTTTCATCTATAGTAGACCTATGTTCAGATATTGAAGTAGGTGCAGCTATGAATGGTTATGGAGTGTCTCATCTTCCAAAGAATCATCTTCTCGACAAAGTAGGTACATACCGTCGCTAAAAGCAGACATGATCATGGCTCTGTCAGGTCCATGGGTATGAGGACTTTATCCTCACAATTTTAATAAATCCAAGTGGAGGGTGGCGTAAAAGTTCAAAATAAAAGGATTTGGGGATTAGAGAAAGTCGTTGGAGCATTTAATAAATTTTTAGGGTGCCTAAGGTTATTTAATTCATAACAAGATCATGACTTTGATGAGATTTATCAGAGCTTGTACAAGATTAAGAAAATAACATATTGGAATAATAAAGCTAAAAGACAGAAAACATAAATAATATTTCAACACACTAAAAATATATTATTCACACTATGATTATTTTGAATAATACATGGGTTATTAAGTAGCTAGGACTGACTAACCACTTCATATAGAATAGAAAGTCAAGCTAACAACAAATCTATTAATAGAGATATGGGTATAAGTAAAATATATTGTTTCTATAAACAATATGTTTTACAAACCAAATAACTATATGTGATATATTGTTAATATATCAACACAACTAACTACCAACTTACTATATGATAATTACTATTCATTAAATAGTATTTACTTAATAGTAAAAACATAAATGTGAGCACTAATGTTAGTTTATCCCTAACATTCCACCATTAGTGAGAACATGGGAAAGACATCATTCTATATTGTAACTTTCAAAAAAAATTACATGATGGTTTTTCACCTGGATAACCACCAACCTACAAACATAAAATAGTTTTACACTCGAATACCAATTACTTATAAACAATGGAAGGTTTTACACTCGGTTTACCACCAACCTCCATACAAAAGATGGGTTTACATGTGGTTAACCAATAACTAAAACATCCTAAAGGTTTTAAAGTTTAACCCACAACCTACATCATGCTACAACATTCTATTAGTCCTCATCACAATTTTTACTTCAAGGAAAAATACATAAATAGATGCTCACTTATTTGAATAATTGAATAGGTATGTACTTATGTTCTTATTCTCACACACAACAAAAAAAAAATGAAAAGACACACCATACTATATATGTTAGCAAATCATTCTAGGCCCCGTCATTGATGACTGACGAGAGGCTATGAAACCTCCAGCATCTGTTTTCTCCTTCCTCTAGTATTTGTAACTTACTTAGCCGATATGTCAATGAAGCTCAATCTTTGCATGATTTCATTAAGCAAATAACTTATTGGAATAATAGAGCTAAAACAAAGACAACACAAATAATATTTCAACACACAAAATATATTATTCATGCTGTAATTATTTTGAATAATACATGGGTTACTAAATAACAAAGACTGACTAACCACTTCCTATAGAATAGGAAGTCAAGATAACCACAAACCCATTAATAGAGATATGGGTGTAAGTAAAATATATTATTTCTATAAACAATATATTTTACTAACCAACTAACTATACATGATATATTGTTAATATATCAATGTAACTAACCACTAATTTACTATACAATAATTACTATTCAGTAAATAGTAATTTATCTAATAGTAAAAATATAAATATGAGCACTAATTTTAGGTTATCCCTAACAAATTCATCATCTTTGGTAAACTATTATCTTCTAGTGTATTTTTCTCAGCCAATGAGAAGATTATGGGGCTATTGGGATAAATAAAAGATAATTTGTTAATAGAGAACTGGTGTTGATTTGATTAAAATATGGTGGAGCATTCATTGAAAGGTGGTAGTTCATTGATTGTTCTTAGTAAATGTGTTCCCTCTTCTCTCTTCTCCCTTTCTCTATATCACCCATTCTTTCCATTTGTAACTCTCGCTCTCTCTCAGATTCTAGATTCTCAGAAGAACTCTTTGATCTTGAAAAGCGGGGGACTCTCTAAAGTATTATAAAATATGCTCATCTTGATTAGGCTAAACCTTGTCAAGCATTTGTAATAACTACTTCTTGATGTAATAAAAGACTTTCTTTACCTATCTCTTGCCTTGGATCTGTTTTGAGTAAGTTGTGCATGATGGCATAGTGAAGGAGAATATTCCTTGTCCATTGTCCTCCTTTATGACCTCTTTTAAGGTGTTTTCAAGTTGTTTGCAAGTTTGAGTTAGTGTTCTTTCTGCCATTAATCTAAGCTATCAGTGAGTTTTAGAACTCCTCTTTGTTTTCATTCATTGCTTCTTAAACCTAGTCTATGAAATACTTGCGCAATTGTTTTGATTTTGAGGTTGTGTGCACTAGTATTATCTTTTGTAGATCTAGTGTGAGTTCAAGCTTATGAGAGTCTCCCCTATCATTTGGTAAATCACCTTTTAGCCTTCTTAGGAGCCCTTTTCCCCTTTCTAACCCTTTTCCGTATGACAACATTAGTTTGGGTGATTCATTAGAAGGAAGTCGACTTTCTCCAGAGATTCAACCCTATTATAGGATACCCAAAGTCTATGGTTATTCCCATAGTGTATCTCAATTGGAGAGAGCCTAAAGAACCCTCTCCAAGGGTGAAAATTGATGTTACAATAGTTTCTGGCATGCCTGGTAGGACTTACTACGTTGTTCACTAGTGAAGATTTTTGGTGTTCTCTTCATCAATTATCCTTTGGAGGCAAGTGTTCAAACATCAATGGTGACTCTAAGCATCTATCAGCTAGTTTAAGAAGTCTAAGTGCCTAATCATCATAATATGGTATGTACAGTCAACCATATTTTGATCAATATGCTTATTCTCTATCTAATAATCACACTTATTAGGCAAATAATGTTTGTGTATTCCCCCCAAGTGGCCCTCAAACAACCTATCAGCCTTATCATGGCCTTTGCCCTCTTTCCACCCCTACATATGACCAAGGTCAGCCTCCTTTGCATTTGAATTAGTGCTCTAATTCCCTTTCTCAAGATCAGACTTATCCTGCTATATCCTTGTCAGTCAAGCAAGCATTATCAGTTTATATTGAATTGATAAGGGAGATGGGTAGGGGTTTAGAGTTTTCTCCAGTCATCCCTGTCCATGTTCTACAAAAGGCAATGAGTGTTCTTCAATTGGTCAAGAATAGATGGTTAGTTTGTGAGGGTGAACAATGGTCATCTTGTAAGAATGAAGACTTAGTATGATGAGAAGCATGATCCAGAATGCAGACGGTGTGTTGATATCTTATGAAGAAAAGTAGGCTCATTTAGATTAGTCTTATGTGTCCTCTCCCCTCCAAGAGCCTCAAGCTCAACCTTAAAGAGTTCCTCATCATCCCCCTAGTCAACCTTGTCAAAGTCCATCCTTGTCAAAACTTAGAGAGTCAATACTGGACCAAGATAGAACAATCATGAAAATCAATGAGGGGGTTAAGCTTGAACAAGAATTCCCCATTCATGCTATGGAGGGGATAATGATATTTTTGAAAGAGTTTTAGAATGTGTGGGCATCCATTAAAGAAGATGACTATCCATAGGTTGAGAATCAAGAATGGAAAAGGTGGGTATTATCCATTGAAAAGGTGTTTGAGTAATGGGAGAAAGAGTATATCAAACCTGAGCCAATCAATTTACCCTCGCCTATCCTTACACCCATTCCCATTGAAGAACATGAAGCCATCCCATCATGGATCTTCTTCAAAACATTCAACCATGGCTATGTCATGCCCTCACTTGTAAGACCACCCTCTCCTATAACCGTTCAAGAGGAAGAAAAGGTGTCTATTCCAAACTCATTTCCATCATGGAAATAATTTTAGAAAGGTATAAAGAAGGAAGAGGTGTTAGTTGAGGCAGTCTAAGAACCAGTTTTGGTAGAAGAGGAGTTGTGCAAGAAATGAATCAAGAAACCAAAGCTCAGCTCAATGAGCTTGGTGTACAAGAGTTCCAAGACTCTCTCTTATTTCCTCAAGAGCTACCAAAGAGAACCTTCGAGGTACCTAGCTGGAAAAACACTCTCTTAAGATGTAAGTGGAGTGAAATTCTTCACTCTCCCACCATCTCCCTCTTGGAGAAAGAATCTATTTTAAAAAGGATAAAAGAGAAGCTTGTAGTCATAGGTGAGCCACAAGAGGATAATGCAAGAGTCTATTAGGAATAAATCATGATAGGCACACCACTTCATAGGGAGGAGCATGTTTCAACTTTCAAGTTACAAGAGCTTGATGATAAGCAAGAAGATGGCCTTCATGAACCTATTATAGAGGTCAAGGGAAGCTCAAGTGACTTAGAAGATCAATGGCAACATTTATGCTTGGATTTATTGTGTGAAATGGAACAACTTAGTGTTGCAAACTTGTTTGAAAAAGATAATCTTTAAGCTAAACATGGGGTAGACCTTGAATGGACTACTGAAGGTCTATTCTACATAGATCAAGAAGAAGATAAAAACTAAGTGCCTGAGGTTGGTCCATTTCAAGATGAGGTGTCAATTGATGATAACCCTGATATGTTGAAGCAAGAGAAAAGTAGATCAGATCTTGAACAAGATATGTGTGGTATTTCAGACCTTATATGGTTAAGTCAACCCTCATTTACAGTTGAAGATCAAGATGAAATCTTGTGTGAGGTTGATGAAAGAGACATCTCAAATGCTCAATAGATGTAATTTGATGAACATACAGTGAAAAATTTAAAGGGTTGTGGCAACAGTTCAATGCCATAACTAAAGATTCAGAAGAGATTAAAGGACATGTCCTTTTAAGAACCTATGAGCATGCTGCTATAAGTATGATCAATCCTAATTTGCATAAGGACAAGGGGGAAGGATATGGTCTTTTTGAACCATCAAGTGAACAAAGTGCAATTGCTCTCAAGAGCCTAAATGAAGTCTTCATGCAAGGTTTTCTAAAGAGTGATGAACAACATCAAGCAAGTGCTCCTGAAGTCCAACATGAACCTAACATGGAAGAATTAGACTAGTATGTCTACATTGGAGACACGTTTGTTCCATTTCATCCATTAGAGAGTATATCAAAAGGATTGGCCATCAAGCTTCTTGATTTACCATTTTTGGCACCTCCAAAGTAAGGTATTTTTCATCTTGGTTTGTTACAAGTGAATAATATTAAAAGTTTTTCATTTGATCCAGGAGGGAGGTATTTACAAATTGATGTACAATATTGTATATATTAGAGTATATTTTATGATTTTCTCTATGTCCTTGTGTGCACATTTATTTATTAGGTTAGTTGCCCTTGCTTTGTTTAAGTTAGTTTCTTTTCCTATTGTGTGTTTCCTTTTCCAAAGTGCCTTGGGCACTTTGTTTTTTTTTACTTCTTTTGGTCCTTATTGCTTCAAGAGAGTGTTTTCAAGAAAGGGATAGCCTTACTCAATTCAAATCAACTTATGACTCCATTCCCAATGGATCATACAAGGTAACTAGTCTAGGTTCTCAAGCATAGTAGGCATACTTCCCTGTTAATCGCCAAAGATGTTGGCCAAATTTAGCCCACATATAAAGCTTTTGCCTGGATAGATCAGCTAAGCAGAGTTCTTGATTGACCAAATGATCAAATTACTTGAGCAAGTGAAGAAGATGAACTAGACCATCATCAAATGTCATGCAAAAATGGATAGGCCAGTCTAGTTGCACATTGAATAAACTCACCCCCTGCATGGTTAGGGGAATATGTTTGGTGAAATAAATTAGCAAGCACACCAAATTCATGAATTTTGTATTATAATTTAGTTTTAGATTCTCTAATAATATAGTAAGGAATAATTTTTTCATATCATGCGATCACAATTCTTAAAGATGTATTTGGGATCCAGGGATTCACATGGGGTTCGATATGGAGTGATTGGAGTTGAAACAATATTTCTTGAGGATAAACAATTTTGACAGGGGAGGATTGTAATGTCCCCTTTTCGAGTTTAGAGTCATTGATAACCATTTTCTAATATTGACTTAAGAAGGGGACTTTATGGGTTATGGGATAGTTAGCCCTTAAGTGATCTTATAAGGAAGTTACTTTTTAGCATATTTGAATTCCCCCCTTAAGTGGTGCACTCCCTTTTGGGAAGGTCTTTTTGGAGGAAAGGTTGTAAAAAAGAAAGAGGAGGTTCATTTGAAGGAGCATGTTATTTTTATCACTAAAATAAAAAATTTAAGCACAATTATTTGGATTGACAACCATTGAGGACTAAAACCCTCATTAGATAATTGTTGGGGATGAAAACCTCCAACCACTCCTTGGGTGACTTCATTCAAAGGTCATATTTGAGTAAAAATTGGTGGTTTCAAGATTTTAGGGCATCATTTTAATAAAACATAGCATTTGGGAGGATTATTGAAGTGTGGCAAGTTTGTTATCCACCCTATCTAGGGCAATAATCCACATTTGAGGCCCTCTTTGATGAATAAATTGCGTGGGAAGGCCCTCCTAGGGTAGCGACCCATTTGGGAAGACAAAATTGTAGCTTTAGGGCAGCTTTAGATGTTTTCATGGTGTTTTAGCATTCATTCTATCAATTGGTATTTTTTATTGTAATTTTTAGACCTTGAAATAATTCAAAAAAATCAGATTTGAGATATTTTTGCATGGGTCTATTTCTATCATTTTTGGAAAGTGTTTTGGTGAATGAAATATTATATTTGAGCCCTAAAATTGAAATATATGGAATTCTAAATTTTATTTGCTTAGGGTTTGAATCATGAAATCAAAAATTGCATGTGTTTATGTTAGGGTTTGTTGGAAAACTCAAATTATTCTGATTATGTCCTAAAAAGGACAGTACAACATTTCAAGACATATGGGGGGATCCACCCCTTAAGGAATGAAGGCAACAAATCTCTCATCACTTAGAGGTATTACACAATATAAGTAAACCATCACAGTTTATTTTATTGGTGTATGATACCATGAAAAATCCATCAATGAATACCATATAAGGTCTCATACACACATGCATTGAACCACATGTGATTTCCGTACACTACATTGTGCCACCATAAGAAGTATATATGATATTTGGTGGATGTAGATTGATGATATTTAAGATATCACAAACCTCTAGAGGTGGTTCAAAAGTATTGGGTAAACATAGAGCATGAACCATAAGCCATGAAAATGGGCTTGACAGTATCACTAGAATGTTTTATGAGAATCAACCTAGATTAGATCTCATTAGTTGACTGAAGAGTTTCCAAAGCTTAAACCATATTGATAATGCAAAATTGGTATGCTGAAATAAATATTAGCTCTTTTTAAATGTGTGAATTAATCAACCCATAGGTTTTATCCATATTATTTTTGAATTTGATCATTTTATCCTCATATTTTGGCTTAGGTTCCTTCTCTTGAGATATACACCAAAATCCTCTAGTTCTCAATAATCCTACCAATACATGTATTATTCCCTTGCTGTTGTAGACACTATTTATAAATTATATAACACCTTAGAATTGTAAACTTAGAAAATACATATAATGATGCACCTTCAACTTCTAGACCTTTCCTACTGCCAAAAGGATTGCATACAGTATTTCTCTATGCCTAATTGTTTATCTCTTATTCTGACCAATGTTATTCTGATGACTTAGACCTTTTATCTCACCTAGAATGTTATAAACATGTTTATCTTCCATTTTTGCATATTCTAGACCTGCACCTATTTTCCAACTACTAGGACACTTGTGTTCCAACTGTTGTCGACCTAAGTGCTTTAATGTGGGATATTTTCCAAAGGTATTGATATAAATTCAAGATCAACCTTCTTCATTCTTCACCTAGGAAACACCTACAAAATCACAAGGTAACTTACCAAAGGCATTAAATCAAGCACTCAGTGAGCAAAACTTCCTTATTTTCTCTTGTTTACATACCAATCATAGGTATAACATTTCTACAGGTCTGAAGTACTGAAAGAGCACTCCATGAACCACATTTTCCAAGTTAAAAGCTAGGTCATTATTGAACTTACTTATCATACATTGCATGATTCACACACATAATCCAACATGTAGGGGATAATTATGCAAGTCTGAGGCCCTCTTTAAAGTATTTAATATGTAGATAAGACTCATTAATAGAGGGGTCTTTGGGATAGATTGACACTATGTGCACACTAACATATTTTTCTCACAACCACTATGAAGATGAAAAAATAAGATTTTGATATTTGATAAGGAACAACAGTCCATGACCCAGATCTAAATGCACCAGAGTAAAGTTGACATAGAACCCATAGGCATCCAGGTGGTCACATTCAGTTTTAGCAAGTATTTCATACTAGATACTTGCATCTAAGTCAAACTATAGAGTTGATGCAACTGTCCTAGGTCGACACAAGTGTCTGTAACTATAGAGGTACAATTTATAGAGGCAGACAACTATTCTAGAATCTAGATTCAATCCACTTTATGTCTGTTCCAAATCTGGATTTGTGTTAGCATAAGAACTAAGTATCTTGTGTTCATTACCATTACAATATCTAGCATCACTATACTTTTGATCTTTAGCATATCTCGACATAATAAATTCAATATATGTTTTATTTGAGTTTCATAAATAATTAATCTACTTTAGAGATCATCTATCATCCTTGTGCCCTGGGTTATCCCTACCCCTTTTACCCTAGATTCCCCATATCTATATTTTAAGGTTAAACATTTGGTGAACCCGATTTGTATGAATGTAATTTTTTCTAATTCCTATGGTTTCTAGTCAACTAATGTTTTAGATTATTGTAAATTTTCAATTCTTGCTTATATTATTTTGCATACAACCTAGGCATAGCCCTATATTAGGAGGTGTGCCTATTAAACACATTGAGCTTCCCGTCCTACCACCTAATACAACTAGAACCAATGAGGACTTAATCATATGGATCATGACGATACCAATATTGAAAATGAAAAACACAATGATGAGGTTATAATAGAAGAAGATTCTGATAATGAAAACCATAAGTCTAATGAAACCAATGAACATGAGCAAATAGATCATGAGTAAGTGCAACTAATTGTATTGTTTCATGATCATATTCATCAAAACTCTAAAGATATTAATGAAATCCTAATAATCATATTAGAAACTAAAAAAGAAAAAATGTAGATGAACAAACAGATCCATCTATTGATCATGTTATTCAAAATATGGGTCATCCCCATGTATAAATAACCTTCCCCTTGAGCACATTACTACTTCATACTTCTAATAAGGCACATGTAATGTATTTGAACCCTTGTTTCCTGAAACTAGTATTTTTACATTTGCCTTAGAAAACCTAAATCCTTCAACTCAAATACCGGTTTCAATGCCTATATCTACCCAACCTATGAGTACACCTCCTTTGGTGACTTCTCAAATGTCCAACCTAAAATATCAAGAGGTGCAATCCATTATCTAAACTATAATACTTTTAAAAATCAAGGTTATAGATATTGAACAAAATTCTATGAAATCTCCTTGTGCTATTGATTCATAAGAGGTGTTGCATAATCCTCTTGCACTAGAGATTCTTTACACCTCTTGCAAATTGGTTTTGTTGCACCTAAGTTCACATTTTATAATTGAAAGGGTGATCCTAATCATCTTTGATCTTTCTATGCTGCATGCCTTGATTATACCTCCAATAATAAACTTTTGACCAAATTATTTTCAAGGAGTTTAAAAGATTATGCTTTAAACTGGTTTTATGATTTATCAATTCAATCAGTAAATGCCTTCAAACCCCTTGTAGATTATTTTTTAGCATACTTCTCTATTAACATTACTGAAAAGTTTTCTTATGCCCAAATTGTAAAAATCAAACAAGGAACCAATAAACCTATCAACGAATGTCTTAAGATACAAAATAATGTTAGTTAAAATGACCAATCCTATGGTAGATAAAGAGATTCAAGATATTTTCAAGTAAAGTTTGCTTCCTCCTTTACATGAGTCCATTGTGTTTTAAAATTTCAAATCTTTTGATGACTTATGTTATATTGTTTACAATCACGAAATGAAACTTATCTCATTAAATAAAGTATGCAAAAAATACACCAACTACATCTACATATAATACTACGTTTATTATCGAGCCAAGTTATAAGGTAAAACCTCATGTCTCTAAAAAATAAACAACCACCATGGTTAATGTGGTGTCACAACAACTTAATTATCTTTTCTTATCCAATGCACTATCAAGACAATTCGCATGCTTACTTGATTCTCCTATTTCATTATTCCCATGGCTTTTAGAGTGTCATATTATATCTTTCCCTAATCCTATATAGGTTGATATGAGTGGATCTCTACCCAAAGGGTATGATGCGCATGATTATTATAGTTATCACCAAGTCCCTAGGCATTATATGAATAGATGTTTTACCTTGAAGCATAAGATCCAAGCCTTGATCGATGACCAAAATATTACATTTGATGATCCCCCAGAGGAATCATATTCATAATGTAGTGACCACCACAAGCAGAAAAAATTTAATAATCCTTTATAAGATCATTGAAAGAAGGATCCAATAATGTAAATGGCATATAATATGTACCCTCCTCCATCTCATCATGAGCACCCATTGGATGAGATTATTGGTATCTATATGCAACATATACCTCCTATAGTTTAGAGACCCTCTATTACTTTCGATGACAATGTTATTATGGATGATGAATTAGATCTTCGTTCCTTATTCATTCAAACATACCTTGACCACCAACCTATACACAATGTTATGATCAATGATGGTGTAAGTGATAATGTTTCTACCATGACATTACTTAAGAATTTGGGTTATATAAATCATGATTTACATCCTTCGACCAAATCAATTAGAGCATTTGATGGGACATCATAACAGGTTCTTAGTGAGATTGACTTACCTTTACAAGTGGGTCTTTCATATTTTTTTACTAACTTCTTAGTTATAACTTCTATGGATGTATTTAATATGTTATTTGGATAACCTTGAATACATACACTTCGAACAATACCTTATAAAATGCATGGGCGTGTTAAATACATTCATGCCAATCATATAATTTCAGTTTTTAGAGTTTCATATGAACATCCTCTTAAGCAAGAGAAATTTATATCCATATAGTTAATTATCAAACCTCTTATGGTTATTCCTCCAAAAAAAGGTAAGCAATAGGCAATTCCCTTTACTAGGTAGCCAATACTTGAGATACCTTTGCACTGGAGATCCATAGTGGGTTTCATAAAATCCTTACATATTTTGCACCATATTTAGATATCTAGAGAACCTACACATGTTTTTATTACTATTATTTTAAATAAAATGTAGACCATTCAGTGATGGGTTCTAGGAATCCCTACTACTATTTTTGTTTCACGACTATAGTCATATTTTACATACACAGAGCATAAAAAATGCTATAGTGATAGATATTGCACCTATACATGCTCCTTGGTAGCATCACTAGTTTATTATACCAAGTTCATGCTGGGGAGTGTTTTATAAATTTTTAAAAAAAAAAAAACTTTAAAATTTTTAAAAAAAATCAACATTTACATATTATATTAGCTCCTTGGCATATATGTTTTCAATTCCATGTTGGTAGATGGCATATCAATATTTATTATATACACATGTTTCACACATCTTTTGAGTGTGATTTAAGCATACATAGATACTTTTGGATGTTGGGTTTTCCCTCTACTCATGTCATCAAGACATTGGCAGCATCCACCTCTATGATCATGATACATCCAGGCTATATCATTCTATGGTCACTTTATATTATCATGTTGAGCCCATATATGTACTTATACATGCCTTTATCTATGCTTATATATTTTGCAATGTACTTGGTATGTTATGTACTTAATATTTTCTATTAACACACATATCTAGAGACTAGTATGATATGATTATGTTAGTTGTTTATGCTTTCATTTATGCACTTCTTTGAATGTCTTGCCTTGATATTGTCTTGCATGTTTGAGCATTTGAATATGCTCTATGGCTTATGACCCCTACCTTTGTTTACCTCTTTGATATTTGAATATATCACTATTTGTTGTATGTTAACTTTAGAATATGCAATTATTGATTTGTGTACATTTGACTAAGTCATGTCCCTTAGATTGTGTGGTATTTGAACATACCCCTTGTTTGAGATTTTTTTGGACCATATTCCACATTACTTCACAGATTCAGATTGTAGTGGGGGCATATTTTGAAAACATGTTCTCCATATTTGGCATAATTTTAGATTTAGTAGGGGCATATTTTGAAAACAAGTTCTCCATATTTAGCATAATTTTTGATTTAGTAGGGGCATATTTTGAAAACATGTTCTTCACACTTATTCAATATTCAACATACCTAGATTACATTGGGGACATGTTTTGGAAACATGTCTTCCATATTGACACTTATATCGGTTTTCATATTATATTGAGGGCATGTTTTGGAAACATATTCTCTCTACTTACACAATTTCAAATTGGCCAAATTCCACAATTATATGATCCATATACATATTTTTTGTAGAATTCTATACATTGGTACCAATATTGTACACAGTTTCAACATGAGATGTATCTAAGATGCATATGCTATGCAATGTGTTCTTAATATTGTAAAATCAAATAAGTTTCAAATTTCAAACACTTTTAAGAACTATCACCACCCACCAAATTGGACTATTATGGGTTGTATTGAATCAATTTATTGCAGTAGTCAATTCACTTTTTGGTATAGTTGAGATGATTAAATCAATCAATCTTTCCAATTTTATAGGTTGGACTTGATTTCATCTAGCCTCACCAATTTTATAGTGTGAGTTGACTTGGTACACTCACACTCACTAGGTTATAAGTATGTTTGGGTTGCATGCTTGAGCTCATCTCAATTATTGGGTGACAACTTGCCTTTTCTTCAAGGTTGGGGGCATGTGTCCTCCAATCTCTCTTTATATCTTTAGATATACACACATTTCAAATTTTATATTTTGTCCTAATCTCATTTTTAGTGATTTATAATGATACATCTTTCAAATCAAATTACCAAAATGCAAGATAGTTGCATCAATACACAGATGTACTCCAAAACCTTACTCTCTTTCAATTTTAATCATTTCAATGTTTTTCAATTTCAGATTATATACTATAACATGCTCTTGATTGCATGTCAATCACTAACAAAACATTCAAGTTGGACTTAATCAAAGACATAGTGCCCTATACACACTTAGGTACACATTTCCTCTCCTTTAAACCAATAATTTCATTACTACATTAAAAAGGAGGGAAATGTAGACACTATTTATGAATTATATATCACCTTAGTCTTGCACACTTGGAAAATACATACCATGGATATGCCTTCAGCTTCTAGACATTTCCTACTACCAAAAGGCTCACACACTATCTTTTTATACTTAATTGCTCATCTCTTAGTCCAACCAATGTTATTCTATTGACTCAGACCTTCTATCTCACATAGAATGTTATAAACCTATTTATCTTCCATCTTTGCAAGTTCTAGACTCACACCTATTTTCTAACTACCAAGACACTTACATCCTAGTCAGATGCCTATATCGACGTAAGTGTCATATCCCAATGTAAGTGTCTAATGCCATAAAATCATCTAATTTACAAATGAAATATATTTCTATGGTCAACCTAAGTGCTTTAATGTGAGATATTCTCCAAAGGGATTGGTATAAATACTAGATCAACCCTCATTCATTCCTCACTTGGAAAACACCTAAGAACCCACAAAGAAACTTATCAAAGACATTCAATTAAGCACTTGTATGAGTAAAGCTTCCCTATTTTCTTCTATTTACATATCAATCATAGGGGCAACATATCTCCAGGTCTGAAGTACTGAAGGAGCACTCCATGAGCCACATTTTCTAAGTTGTAAGCTAGGCCATTATTGTACATGTTTATCACACATTATATGATTCAAACATAATCCAATATGCAGGGGAGAACTACACATGTCTGAGGCCCTCTTTGGAGTATTGAATATGTAGGAAATACTCATTTGTAGAGGGGTCTCTAGGGCAGCTTAACACTATGTACCCACTAACCCATTTTTCTCATAACCACTGCGAATATAAAGAACTAGGGTTTGGTATTTAACAAAGAGTGATAGTTTATGGCCCAGATTTGAAAGCACCAAACAAAGGAAACACAAAATCCAGAAGCATCTAGGTGGTCGCATCTAGTTTTACCAGGTATTTTCTACTAGACACCTGCATCAAAGTTAGATAATAGTGTCGATGTAACCATCCCAGATCAATGCAAGTGTCTGCAACTACAGAGGTATAATTCATAGAATGAGAAGATTGTTCCAAAATTTATATTTAGTCCAATTGCTATCTGTTCCAAATCCAAAACTGTGTAAGTATCAAAATAAACTAAGTATATTGTGTTCATTATCATTGCAATATTTAACATAGCTATACTTTCTATTGTTAACATATATCAACATAATAAATTCAATATATATTTTATCTATGTTTCATAAATAATTGACCTACTTTAAAGATAATATACCATCCTTATACTCTAAACTATCTCTACCCCTTTAATCTTATATTCCCCTTATCTAAATTTTAAGGTTAAACAACTAGATAGTCTTACCCATTCCAAATAATAAGAATAAAAAAAGAGACTATTTTTTGATGAAGTAGGTTTGCCCAAAAAACCATTCCAAAACTTTTTCAAGCATGCTCCATTGGGTAAGAATCATTTAAAACTTCTTGATGACATATAAATTTTTAAAAATTAATTATATAAACTCAATTTATGGCTATTGGAATATTTTTATATAAACCTTAAATCATTGTAATTTAAACTTTAAAATTGTGTTTTAATATAAAACTCATATCCAATGTAGCCTTAGCAAGTAGCACATCCTAATTCAATACTAGGAATTCATGGATATTTTAAAATCCAATCACAACTTGGAATGATTAGCCTCTACATATTTTTTGAATTTTTTTATTCATCATTGCATCATATAAATCCAATAGCCTATTGCCATGTGTTAGAACCATATTCATTGTATGGAGAGGGCCCATGATGAAGGTGTAAGTTTAAGATAAAATTATTGGAAAATATTGAACAAAAATAGAAGTTTCTTCACAATTATAGCTTGAAATGACCTCCCAATGAATTATTGAAAAGATTGGAATTTTAGATTTCTAAGGTATAATAATGGAAAATCAAAATTATAATCCAAATTCGGGTATGCATGCTTGAATTTATTTTTCTATATCCATCAATCTGGTTTGTCCTCATCTAAGGGTAATAGATGAATTATTAGACTTCCAAGGTGGATTACTCCATCTTCCCTTTTGAGTGATTTCATTTCTTGTTGTAATTTGGTTGTATATAATGGGGTGATTCACTCTAAAGAGGGTAGTGTGGTGTAGTTACATTTTAATATATATTATTTGAGTATTTTGGTTTCATTTTTTTTTTGTTGAAATATTTTTTTTATTAACATATAAGTAATTTAGAGTATTGTCCATCGGATTTTCTATTAAATTTAGATCAGCTCAAGGGAATCCAACCCCAAAACATCCAAGGCTAATTGTCTTAGGAGGGGTGGGTTAGCCAAGAGGGTTAGCTCACTTATATATATTGAAGAAGGGACTACCAAACTTTATTAAATGGTATCGAACCTCCATTAACAATGTTGTGTTAGAATTTCTTCTTGCTATGTAGCCCATTGAAACCCCTTCGATTGCGGGCGGGGGGCGGGGGCGACGGCAGGCAGGGAGGTGGGGTTTAAGCTCTACCACATGGGCTTAATATGTCATCACCAACTAACATTATAGGATATGGTTTTCACCCTCTTTTCTTACGAGTGCAAGCTTGTAATCCTTCACATTACTAGTGTTCCATTAGCAAAGCTCTGCTCTTAAAAAATTCCTTAGAATATTCCAATTTTAAAATTTTGAATTTTGAAAAATATTTTTTTGGAGGAAAATTAGGAAACATTTTGACTGCAAAAATGAGGGAGTAAATGAAAAAATGGGAAAAAGTGTGAAACTTCTTCCATTGATTGCACAAGCATTCCATATCTAGAATTATATTTGAAATTTTTTTATTGTAGCTCTTGAAATTGGGGTTTTATAAAAAAAAATAGATTTGAAATCACCTCTCAATCAAGATGAGTTGGGTCACATCATTGGAACCCTATCTTTATGGAAACGCCCTTTATAATAACCTCCATATATGAAAATTTCCTCACCAAGATCCCAAATTTGAAAAAGGTGACAAAATCTATGCTAGTGTCTTTTATCATTGTTGACCTTACAAAAATAATTCAAATTTTTAGGGGCTAACCCAAATATTTTGATACCATGTTAGAAGATAATTTTGGATTTATTTATCCCTAGAAAAAAATCATTGAGGGATGAATGTAACAACTAATTTATTCTATCATGTAAAAGGTAATCAATAATTACCCTACAAATAAAATTAAGAGTGCAACAATTGTCCAATCTTTACTAGTGTTGATAGACAAAACAATTACGTAAAGATAATGGTGATACAAATGAAGGCACTCATTCCTTCTATTTAGTGCACATTTTAGTCAGATGCACAATGAAACTAAAGTGTCTGACCCACACCTTACAAAGAAATGGTTCAATGGTTGACCATCACTTAGGAAAGGGTTACAAGTGTCACATTAAACCCACTTACTAAGCACAAGCGTGGGCCCCAACTTTTATGGATATGTCATTAAATTAAAAAAACCCATTAGCTAATCCTGTGACTTATTATAATGTTCCTTAAAAGGTTGAGTTAGAATAGCCAAACGATCAAAGAGTCTAGATTGTTTTGGTTTTTTTGAGCTTGTTGTTTATGTTGATGTTGTTGGAGTTAGTGCTTCTCATGAGCTTTTTATTCCCAAGATTTGTTAGGTGCGTCATTGTATTCATCAAGAGCTTGGAATTGGAGAATAAGGAGGTTAGTTTAAAAGGTTTATCAAGGGAATTTTAGTTTGAGGATGCAAGGAGGGGTTGCATAACAAATGAGACACGCCCATATTTGATATGTTGATCATGACTAGATAGAGTCTTAAAATGACCAAGAAATAAGAGAATGGAGAAGATACAAGAAGAAAGGAGACAATCAAGGCAAATCCTACCAAAGAACAAGTTCAAAATAATGTGCTAGAAGATGTAGGATAATGGGAAGAGTAGTTTGTGCTTAGAATAACTTTGTGCCTCCAAATATTAAACTTAATATGTGAATAAAGACTAACCTAAACAAACAACAATAAATCACACACAAACAGTCCACAAAAAACCAAAAAAAAATACAGTAAGAGTAAACAAACAACAAATAACCTATCTAGCTACTAATTAAAACAATGAAAGAAAAGAAAAAAATAAAATGTGTGATTAAGCTATGCCTCAAATTCATTCAAGCAACAAATAATCCTTTATCTAATTATTGAAATGACAAAGGAGGTTACCAAGATGTACATGGAAGTTTTAGTTCTTATATTTATAAGAATCTAAGTATTCCACTATTGATACGCTAGTTACTTGAGTTTGCCCAATGTCTCCAAGAACAACTATAATACCTCTAAAGTACTAAAAGAATAGCTCAAAATAATAATAGAATTATACTATAGATAATAGAGCTATGATGAATGCCAATAGAGACTAAACCATCAAGATATATGATGTACACCTTGATCTATGAAATTGCAAGTGATGGTAAGATTCTATGAAAAAACATTATGTGTTAGATTGTGAGTGAAGCTAACAATCATACAATCAATGAACACGACAAATTTATGTGTAGATGATGCAATCACACTAATGCAATGTCTAAAATGATGCAAAAGTGAAATGGAGGCAATTAAGAATACATGAAAATCACCAAGCAAGATATATGCACATTTACCTAGAATGATGGTATTATTAACGTAGATATGCAATGCAAGAGTTATGTAAACATCACTAAAATAATGAAAGTACAAATAGTTATGCACAAAATCAAAATTAAGCCTGTGACTAAAATCAATGTAAAAAATACCAAAATTATCACAATCAAGAATTCAATGTTTTACTATGAAAATATGGATTCTGTATGTAATTTAAGGGATTAAATATGATACCAATTCAATTGAAACTCACAAGATATACACTCAAGGAATCAAGGATAAAATGATAATCTAGAAGAAGTAAAATGTGCAATAATAGAATCAAGAGAAGACAAAGAAAAATTTTATCCTTAGGTTGATATGAATGTAAGAACAACAAAAAAGATGTGAAATCAAATATATAAAGTAGGGAAGACCACCTTGAGAGGTCCTAACCTATGTATTAAAAAATGCAGGTACCTAATGGGTACCCGTGAAAAACCTTTAAACATTTCCCAAACGGTTAGATTACCCATTAACCGTGAGCTTGTTAACAGGCCAAAAAATGCAGTTAACGACGAGTGGTTACTTGTTAACCATAATTTTTTAGCACCAAATGTAAAAACATATCAAAACTAAAAAAATGTCACATTCTGTCTCATTTCCATCATTTTTTTCCTACCTCTACTCTGCTTGTGTGTTGTGAACCTATGTGTGTGTGAGTTGAAGCTTGAGGGTTTCAAAAAGTTAAATATTGCTACTGGTCGTTGTGGCCCATAATACCCATCATGATCATAGCTTGAGCCTCGTCATGGCCTTGGCCCTTAGAATTAGGTGTAATCAATAACGTAGCAGCCACCACTAGCAAGTTTGAGGTAGTTGACTATCTAGCCATTTGAAAAAAATTTGCATTCCACTATTATGGCTTTCGAGCTATATATGTTTTAAAATTTATATTATAATTTTTAGCCCCCTATAAACTGTTTAATAATTTTATAATTTATTTAATAGAGTGAACACTAATCAATCTGAGTCTGGGATAATTCTATAACTGAAATTCTATATTAAATGCCAAAATGGCAAATAGTAAATAATAAACACTAAATACAAGGATTGTAATAACCATTGATTGTCAAAATAGAAAGGAAGTAAATAAATCAATAATAATTAAATAATGTATTTTACAAAACAAATTAAATATAAAGTCATCACATTGTTATCTTATTCTCTCAAGTTACAAAAGTTGAGTATTTAATTAAATATTTTATTGTATTGTAATTTCGTAATCACTAATCTGAATCACATACTATTATAACTTGCTAGGTTTGAGCTTCAACTTCTAAGACTATTTGAAATTTCATATTGACATATTTTAACTTCAAAATTGCATCTGATTCTCGTGGTAGTAGTCATCTTAAAAAATCTGATGATTTAGCCTAGAAACATTATGTTGATGGCCCAGAACTCAACTCTATGATATGTAAGTACCATGGGTTTAATATGAGTGCAGGGGTAAATCGCATCAACTACCACATAACACAGATTCCAAGGAATGATGTGTGGCTATGTGATAAAGCATCAAATGAGGTTCAAATAGAGATGGTTGTTGTCATAATAGTGTATGAGGAAAAAAAGATAAAAAAAAATATTGCTAATGCACTTGCAACCATATCAAATAGGGGGGCACAAGAGCGAAATATGATGAGTTAACAATCTATGGTTCTTCTATTACCTCAAGGGTGATTCGAAGATGGTCCTCACCTAGTGGAGACAGTGTAAGTTCACATTTACATGGTTTTTTGGTTCCTCGGAATACTCTTGGAGCACAACCTTCACTCGAAGGTAAAAGTTAGAGCAAAAAACTATATAATGAATCAAGGGTGGTAGTGGCAAAATTTTGGTACTATAATAACATCCTATTCAATGTGGTGAGAAGTCTATACTAAGAGAATCTGGTAACTGCTTTGACTATCATTGGGAAGGGGTTCAAATCCCTATTCCTCATGACTTGAGAGGCTCACTATTAGAGGATATTTTGAAAGATATAGAGTTCATTGTAGATGAGCAAAAAAGATTATGGCACAAGAAGGGTTGTAACATATTGTTTGATAAATAGATAGATGGAAGGAACCACACCCTGATTAATTTTCTAGTGGCTTCAAGTAGATAATTAGTGTTATTGAAGTCCATTGATGCCTTTTACAAAGTGAAAAATGCTCAAACTTTGTGTGATATGTTATACGAGGTGGTCATAGAGGTGGGTGTGCAAAAAGTTGTCCAAGTTATGATCAATAATGCAACAACATATATAACAATGAGGAGACTTATTGAGGAGAGACATCTATCATTTTTTTATAGCCCATGCTCAACACATTGCATTGATCTCATAGTTGAAGACATAGGAAAGATGTCATGGGTAAAAATATGGTCAAAGAGGTGAAATATATCACAAAGTACATCTACTATAATAACCTTGTTGGGTTAGACATAGAAATGCATGATTTTTTTAAAAATAAAGCATATATATATATAAGTAGACTACATTATGAAAGTCTAACAAAAATCACATATATACTCGAGTGATAACAATAAGTACACATTACATTTTATATCACAAAACTCTATTGTCATGACAATGCTTCATAAAATGGATATAGAAAGTCATGCAGCAACTCAACAATTGATACAACTCTGCAACCACCACTGTCAATATATAATAAGTAATTATAATTCTTCATGACAATATTTGATAGTCATTTTCAATCTAATACAATGTACATAATTCAGATCCCTGGATCTCCAGAGCATGAGTTCCCCGAACTTTCAATATTTATGATAATCTTAAGTGTTTGTCTCAATAAGTAGTACTGTTGTGGAGAGGGAGAGCATCATCCAAACACTTTTCTACACCAACCATAGACCAACGATTCCCCACACTAATCCCATTAGGATATGGCCCTCCCTTCATAGATGAGTAGATAGTGATGGCACGAGAATCCAAAGAGAAGCTAGTACTCATGTGTTGTATGATTTCTAACTAACTAAACATGTAGGCATCATACAAAACTTGATCTATTGTAAGATATCACACATATATATAAATTATATTCATGAAATGATAATGTCTCACTAAACATACTTTGGCCTAAAGTTTTATAGATAATATATAATGATCTAGATCAATCAAATTCATACACACCATTTGAAAGGACCAATTTCATCTAACATTGCAATGCCAGTAAGTGAGTGAAGTCTGTCTCACTCCTTACTCTGCTTAGCCATGAAAATTGGTCAAATATAAATTCAACCATAAGATTCATCAACTTACATCCTACTACGACATGCTTATACATAGGAGTAATAACATTATACACTAAGCCCGTTTAACATATGCATGAATCTTTCATTAAATTCTATCCCATACTAAAAATAATAATTACAAATGTATCACCCGAGTAAACATATAATTTAATTGTACAATTCAAACAATGTAATTAGTTTTCAGTTATCTACACCCTATGGCAACCCATATTACCACAGTCCTGTGTTTTAAAATTTAACTACCAGTTTTTCACAATCAATCATATGAAGTAGTCTCAAATGCACAGAAGCACTAGCATTATATCAGTAACTATATATAATAAAATAAGTCATTGTTCCCACTTAACACAATAACATTTCAACACAACATTTGCTAAATTTTCAGATCTTGCATGCAGACATACACAAGTCTACCTGCTACAACAACACATGCTATCCACAACAATAATTAGTATGTATGCAGTATACAAACAAATGTAGATATGAGTTAAAATATAATAACTATAGTGTCATTCGGGTACAACATACATTTATTCTGAAGTACCCTATGATATTCCATACTATCATAGGTTCCTAACTACATAACACATAAACCAAACTTACGAATTTCAAGACTCAATTGGCTTATACAAATAATAAGCAAACAGTAAAGTATTATACCACCCGGGTATATTTTGCATACAATCATATAAGGATATCTCAACATAAAAACATGAATCACGATACACCATTATTTACTAAGTATAACTATATATTTAACACACTCATAGTATAAAATTATCACAAGTATCCTATACTGAATGTATATGACTAATAGTCTTTCACAATACTAATAGTGAGTTAGATAAACTTGTTATCATATTAACTTGTTTGCTTCTAGTAGATTGTTTCAAGGGTTACAGTCACTGATTCTTATGAAACATAATCAATTTTTTAAATCATCTAATAAATTATATGTTTAATCCCTATATGTCAGTACTTGCACATCCTAACGTGTATCGTATATAAATATTCTATTACCATGCAATTTTTAAACCACAGTTTAGCATTTTAGTTGTAACTATTAAGCATAGAAATCAACAAAGGAAATAGTTATAAATACATAAAACATACTTTGCATACCACATCTAGAAGAACCAGAACTTTATTTTTATGAAACACAAGTAATATAGTTAACAATCAGTTTATATTTGGGATTTACGAGCAATCATTTTGCTAAACTAACTTTAATCGATCCTTTAAATTTTCAGTTAATATTGCATCTGGAAATATTAATTAAAGGAATCTACCTATGTTTTGATTGTACTATAAGTCATAAACACAAAACTTGATATATTGTCAAACTTAATGTAACCATTTTTTAATAAATAAGATATTTAAAACCTCTTCAAGGTTTAACTCTCAATAGAAGGTAATTATCTTCAACCATTCAACTCTAAGGTTTATCCACTCTACGTTTGACAAAACTAATTTATGAAATCAACTTTCGTGGATCAAAATGTTCTACGATTCTTTTATATCCCAAGTGATAAGTAATCTAGTGAAATATGTCAAATTAGATATCGGTAAAATACATATATATTTTAACAAAAATATATTTAAACACACGTGCCTTTTTATGTACCAACTTTATGACCAACTTTGGTGGTAGAATAATTCTAAAAAAAATGAGTCCAATACAATTCTTGACGGATATATATATATATATATATATATATATATATATATATATATATATATATATATATATATCATAGTGAGATATTAATAATATAGTAATACAATATACATATTAATAACTTTATTAATATATATACAAAACTTATATCCTTCCGTAATTCTATATATATTAAAATATATAGATTAGTATATATTTACCCATTATTTAAAATAGGTTAGTTACCTATATAAAAATCTATATTGGATATTGGTATACTATATTATACCCAATTATATTATTCCATAAACCATTTTGTTCTATACCAAAACAATTTGTTATTCACGATTTTCATTATACAGTATATGGAGGACATTATATATATATATATATATATATATATATATATATATATATATATATATTATACAGCTTCCATATTTTTCGGTTAGCACTTGAACATAATTATTCCAAAATCCATGGATTAATAATTTAGCAATCCTCTATTAGCTATCGGTTTATGTATTATATATATAAACATTTCAATATTAAAAGAGGAGATTGCACTCTAATGTATATATAGTTTATATATAATTAGGCGTTTTGATCACAGACTCAATGATAAAGTAAACTTGATTTATTTATTTCAAAAATTTCAGCTATATAACTAAATCCAATTTACCCTTAGCACTAATATAGAGGATTAAGAACGGTCTATTTATTCTGAAAGTCCCAGCATTAAGGTAAAGGGTGATGCATTGTAGCAAATAAGAGCATTAATATTAATAAGTAGATATATTAATAATTATCTAAAATGCTCAGCTTGCTAGAAAATAAAACATTAGACAATAGAATGACACCTTAGATAAAATAGATAGACTAGTTTAAGTGTGATGCCATCTATATGACTGGAAAAGGTAAAGTTAGGCGATGCCATGCAGGGAACTTCTAGCGTTTAGCAAAAGACAACAATGAGATCATGTATATGGGTTGATGCCTCAATTACAAATTCACTAGTTAAATAAATATAAATATATCAAGAGACACCTACAGATATACAATGACCTTATAAAAATAATGGTTGTTTATTAATTTCTCAGACCATGTCTCAAAAAGATGATGCTATAGCTATTTCAGGTAAACTAATATTATTAGCAAACTTTAATATAATTAAGGCATGTTCAATAACAGTTCAAAAATTCTTTTAATCATTAGAATCTAATTTAAATATCTACCTTCTTCATGGTGGCATCGGTTTTCTACAGGTGAATTCTCACCAAAAGTTTTATCTATGCGTTGGTAGTTCGACACCTGAAAACAAAGGAAAATATATGCTGCAGACTTAATGGAGTTTAGATTCTTATTTTTATTTTCTACTCAAACATGCAGTGAGCAAACATTAAATCATTATGCTAAGCACAAAATTAATGGACTAAGTGATTAATTGAAAATCAATTTACAACACCTACTTGGTAATCCTATCTTCTTGCGAAAACCTTGTCACTTGCTTCTTTTTTAGTCTCCTCTCCAAAGTTACATCCCTCTTCTCTCACCTCTTCCTCCTTTCTCATTTTCGATACTTGTTATTGTTTTTACTTCTATATCATTTTTGTCCACTTGACTTTCCACCTATATATGATAGGTGCATGCCTTCCTTTTTGCTTTTAGGAGAGTTTTATTTGTTTTTATACTTTTCTTTTTTCTTTTAAAAAAAACAATTCTTTTATTTATTTATTTGTTTGTTTTGTCTTTTTATTTTAATCATTTAAATGTATTTATTTCTTTTATATTTTCTTTTTATATTTAATCTCTAGTTTTTATTTTTATTTTATTTCATGAAAAATAATTATTTATCTATTTATTTAGTTTTCAAAATAATATGAAATTTCAGATAAACATATTTGGCACTCTGAATTCAAATAATACTTACCCACTATGCCCCAATTAAACATTTAAATATCTATAAATAATTAAATTGTAACTTTTGAAGTATAAATACTTCATATTTTAAACTTTTACTTGTGTATTAATGGCACAACATTTACCTATACTATAAAACCATAAAAAATAATATTTTAAGCAAAAATTAAACACACAATAATGAATTAAATGCATTTATATCATAACTAACTATTGTGTGTGTGTGCAGGTTTCTATAAGCTCTTTGTTGACTTGCGATGTCTCCATCTACAATACCCTCTTCGATGATGCTCTCCCTCCGGTATGCTCGAGGGAAGAATTCCCCTGTGTCTACCTCACAATACGTAAATAAGTAGATCTTCTCACATGATAATCATAATCAACAATATATATAACTGAACGCTATATTAGTGTGCTTAAAATATAAGCGCAACCATAAACTAGTTTACAATAAACAATCATGTATTAACATCTAACTAACCAACATTCTATTATCCCAAAATAACATAAATCTCAAGCTTAGTCAAAAATATATCTAAGTCTAAATTTATTAATTATGATTATCCATGGATAATCTAGCAAGTTTATCTGGTGAGGAATCAAGATGTAACATCTACAATCATCTTTAGGTACTAAGTTTGATGAGAGAGCATACCAACTGAAAAGAGTTAGTATGATCAGGAGTCACGAGATTTACTATGCACTTCATCACATAGCAAAGCATTTCAGCCTCCCTAACATCTCTTAGGCAAATCTCTTTGAGCACACATTGGATGGAATCTCTATATAGCAAGAACGCCGATGGATGAAAGGTCAATAAGACCAAATTTTGCGATGGCTTTGAAAAAACCATGAATGAGGTCATAAAGGTAACTTTGGAATTAACTTTTTTTAGTTATGATTTATTTATTTTTAAATAAACAACTCAAATTTATCTTAATTTAAATTTTAAAATTATGTGTTAGTTATTTTTAGGTGTCAGAACCTCTGGTTAGAGTTATTTGTTTAGTGGATGGAGAAAATAATCTGTTGGGGTATTTGTATGAGGTCATGAACATGGCCAATGAGAGCATAGCAAATTTTAATGAGCAAAATTAAAAAATACATGAGCCCATTTGGCTCTTGATTGATTGTAGATGGAACAAGAAGCTCTATCGTCATATACATGCAACGGCCTCCTATTTGAACCCCAAGTTTTTCTTTACGGATTCATTTAGGGTGGATGAGGAGGTCATGGATGGTTTAAATACATACATAGAGAGGATGGTGGTTGACGAAACCATCAGAGTCATAATTTTGGATGAGCTACATATTTACAATAGTGTATAAAAGAGTTCTTTTTCTTCACATCTATGCATTCGAAGGAAAACGATCCATCAACCAGGGAAAAAATAAATTTAAATTTAGACATTTATGCTTATCATTGTATCGTTGTAATTGATTGTCATTGTATCATTGTAAAGTCTTTATTTATTTATAAATGCACACCTAGTTGACTAACAAAGTTATAAATCTCTCATTGTAAATTTGTGGTGGAAAGATTATGGTGCAAGGACACCAAATCTTCAAAAATTAGCCATTTGCATCTGGTCTCAACCGCGTAGCGCTTCTAGGTGTGAAATAAATTAGAGCATGTTTGAGGCCATTCACATAAAATAGTGCAATAGGCTGATGACACAATGCCTCAATGACCTTGTGTTTGTGTGATACAATCATTACCTATATGTGAAATAAGTAAAAGGGACAGATAGTCAGAGGCAATGGATTTAGATGATACTGATCCATATTTAGATTAGATCATTGAGTCTAATGATGTGCCTCAGGAAACCATGTTTCTTGAGGATGTCACAGATTTAGAAGAGGGAAGCAAAAGAAGCTATAGCAATAGGGGAAGTAAAAGCATTTAGAGGGGTTGGTGAGGATTTAGAGTTAGATGATATGTTTATGGATGATGTTCTAATGGAGTAGTATTTACCTTCTAGTTTTAGGGGCAGCAAAGGAGGAGTTGGAGAAAAAAACTTCCATGAGCCATTTTAATCTTTTTTTGTTTAAAATAAAGCATTCGACATTCACATTATATTCTTATTTGCTTAAAAACTAATATAAAACATGTTTATGACTCTGAGTTATGTGTTCTCACTTCTCTGAATCTCTACAATCATTTCTCTAAATTCATTTCATATATATATTTCACTATATTTTATGAATTTATATATATTTTTAAAGTGTCTATAAAAGTGTCGAGTAATTGTTGAGTCCCAAGTATAGGTCACAATTTTTGGCTGTCGAGTAACTGCAGTTCCCATATTTTTCTACTATGATCCTCACAACCACCAATGAATCCAATATAGGCCAAGGGAGGAGAAAGAAATCAAATTACAAACTAAAATAAGCAAAAATAGGTTGTACGGAAGTCTCAAGAGGCAAGGAGGATGGAAACAAAGATTTATCATAGCAAATGCTAAGTGAAATCTGAAAGAAAGCGGATTAAAAAAACAACAAAAAATGCAGTTTAGATGCCAAATACAAATAAGATTGAGATAAAGACACCTTAGAAATGAAAAAACAATTGAGAAACAAGGTCATGGAAATGATGTAGAACCCTTGGGACGCTTCTAGAATGTGAAAAGAGAGGAGGCTTATACATGGTTTCAAAACAAGCAAATAAAGCTTGCAAAGCTCAAGGAAAAACCATGAAAATAGAAAGGTTGAAGATGCTAGAGGGAAAAGCAATCTATGAACACAAACATAACAATCTAAATCAGATCTATTGATTAAGTGATTGCTATGAGTTCTAATGAAGTAGGGTCTGTGCATCTAATAATAATATTCTTCGAATGGATTAAGTAGATCTCAAGGATGGAAGGGCACTGTCACATCACCTTGTAAGGTGGTAGTAGGTGTGCATCTGATCATAATATTCTTCAAATGGATTAAGTCGATCTCGAGGACAAAAGTGAACTATGTCATGTCACCTTGTAAGGTGGTACATATAAGAGGACAATTTTTATTTTAAGGCCTATAAACATATTTTTCAACATTAGGTACAGAGTCCATATTTAGGAAGCTTCTTCATCACTCATTAGACATAATGAACCCTGAACAACATGTCATAGAAATAGAATATTTCCTCAATCAATATGAAATGGATCATTAGAATAACATATGTATATGCCAATAAACTTTCTTTTTCAACCATACTTCCTTGCCCTATTCACTTAATTGAGAGCATTTTAAGTAGGTTGAAGTATCAATTTTTTTTTTTTTTCTTTCTCAACTTATATCTCTCTTTAGCTGAAGACTTTGTTCTACTATAATATTCTATTTTCTAACTTGCAAAACCACTTTTATGTTCATCGAGTTGTTGGTATATTTTTAAAAACAATATGTTGTTAGTTGTGACCTCTTTTAGAAAAAAAAGCAATAACATGGTTTTCATCTTCTTAGATCGGTGTTATACCCAGAAACACCGGTGATTGTTGCAAACTTGCAACCTCTTTTTAAAACAAATTTAAAATGTAGCATTTTTTTCTTTAAAAGAACCTTTCCTTTTTTAACCCATCCTTCAAGATATATACTTTAATATTTGGTTATGATTCTAAGTTGTGAGACCAAGGTTACAGGAATAATGTATGGCAGCTATACAGCCAACTATTCTATCTGTAATTACTGAATATAATGAAAACAATTTCAATAAAAAAATTTGGATGTCATTTATTTTTATTATTTTCCACTAATGACATACACAATGAGGCGAAGAAATTATTTATAGAAACTTCAAGATAATAGAACATGTGGAAGATGTGAATTTAACATGTACTTTCTATCCCATACAAAGAAGTGTTGTTATTGCTATATTAGATGATCATCTCTGCAATCCATAAATTCTTACAAGAGGAATTCTTTGTACGAACGAGACTGCATAAAATATCAAGTTTAGAGTCAATCTTTGTGACCCATCATTAGGATGAACCATAATGATTATCAAAACCAACAATGCATTTTACTACAGACTCATCTTCCCTGCCCCTAAGGTAAGGGCTATATACAACAATTGGGCTTCTCACATTATACTTGTCATAGTTTCAAGTTAATGCACTTGCTAGGATAATTTCCTCGGGTAGACCTCCACCTTGAACTTTCATGATATAAGACAACTTTTGGTTCAAGGATGTGAAAGACAAAGTATCTAGTGTTACCTCACATCCACTCCAAAGGGTGTAATTATCATAGACTCATATGCAGATTCTATCGGTCCAACATTAGTCACGGTTCTAGGAAATACAATAGAAAATGGCTTGCCTGCCTTAGAAAGAACCATCATGGAAGGATAATTGAGTTGCCTCACTCCTCTAAGCTTGTTCTTAGTCACATTGGAGGAGCAGGCACCATTGTCCCCTGTCACTAATCACAAAGTTGTAGTGTTGTAACCTTGGTTGCACATCATATTGATGTAAGAATTTACATCTAGAGCCATATCTGAATTTTGCATCTTCAATTCCATTGATCTTATCATTCAAAGGATGAGCTGCAAAATATATTGATGATGATTTAACTTACATCATAACATATAATTTTACTTTCATCGGGATCTACAAGAGTGGGTTATTCTAGAGTGTTGTGGTCCATGGCATAAATCTCTAATGTAATTACAAATATAAGGTATACTATGATTCTTAAAAACCATACTTGTATAACGTTTGTTCAAGCTCAAGCTCACTTAGCTAACCCTGAGTTTTCTTACAGTCAGGTTTTCTTAACTTGTTAATCTATTTGTAAAACCTTAGTAAGAAATACATGAACCATTCATTTTAGAGATCTTTCAAAAGGTTTTATTTAATTATTCAATTATTTTTAAGGAAGTATAAACCTCAATTACATAACCTCTATCTACTCATAGGGCCCATACCTTAAATGTCCTCTTCACTAATGCAAGGTGCCTAGGAGCCTTTGAGGAAGAAACCTGACTTATGGTGTTAAACTCAATATTCTCTTTGGCTAGAGATCTCTAATAATTAGACTCAAGAAAACTCTAACTACAGTTTTGGAACAGTATGAGTTTTCTGAATCCCCTCCTTTATCAGACCAATTAGGTGGACTACTTAATCCTTTGATTCTTTGAAAACTCAAAAAATTAAACTCGAGAAATAGTCAAAAGAGTTTTCTGGAGCCCCCATTCATCATACCAACTAGGTTGAGTTCTAATCCTTTTGACTCTTTGAAAACTCTAACAATTAAAACTTGATAAAAATTTAACTACATCACTCAAACACTTGATTTCTGCAAACCCCATTTATCAAACCAACTAGGTGGAGTATCTAATCCTTTGATTCTTTGAAAACACTTTACATTGAAAATAATCGATGATTTAACTCTAGAAAAGGGATGCATTGCTATGATCCCTATGGTCATGAGAGCAAACTTAATAGTAGCTGGAGACCAGTGGGGATGAAAGGACTTTACATATGATATAGCTCCTGTGGCATGAGAACATGCCATGTATGTTCCAGATATTATATTATAATCTACAAGACTTGTATCCTCTGAGTCCCTTAAGGGTGGTGCAACCTTTGACCAAGCAACCAAGATATTCCAGGGGCAGTGATGTTAGGCTTGCAAAAGTAAATATGAGATCAATTAGTTAATGTAATCACAACAGATAGAAAACATAGATTATCAAGTTTCAAGAGTGTTTCCTTGAGAAGGCTTTGTGTAACTAGACTTGGACCTCAAGAGGAGAAATAAGCTATTATAAGTGCAAGTGCACTATTGGGAGTAACACTTCATAATATTTTTGTAAGAGGTGTGTTGCAATGGAACACAAAGACAATTCAAAATTCAAGAAAAAGAAAGCCCATCAATTTTAAAAATATTTAATTTCTAAAAAAATAGCTTGATTAGATCCATGTCTACAAACTAGAAAAGTAGAAAGTAGATAGTGCCTATGGAAGTTGACATTCTTGGGGGAGGAAATGGCCAAGGATCTGATTATACTATTTTCCAATTTAACTTATGAAATAATTTTAGTGGCCAGTGTATTCCAAGTTAAAACACTCACATGTGTGCACGTGCACACACTCTATTTGAATAATGAAAACACGAGGCTTGAGCCAACAAGGGCATATATTTATTAAAAACAACTTGGATGTTTAACACAAATAGGCTAATTATAGAGGGTTCTTAATATTTCCCATGTTTAGTCATTATTCTGCATTGTTTGATTATATTTTGTTAACACCACATTATGCCTTACATCCTTAAGATTGATTATGGTGAATTTAACAGAGATACATAATCTTAGTACTTCACTAGCACTTATAACTGTGATAAACATATTATCCCTTAAAAGAGTTAAGATTTAGTGGCTTTACATTTATTTTACAGCAACCACAAGTTGGGGGAGCCCTGATTTCCATAGTTTCTTAGGCTTTATGGGCTAATAGGTTAAAACATGAAACCTGCCAAAAATATGTGACATGTCAAATTTCCAATTGGTGGAACTTTTATTTAAAATACTTAATTTTTGGCTTTACTATGAAATCACTAACCTCTTTAAACCCCTGGTTTAGTCTTTTAGTAAAATTCTAAACAAATAGTACACAAATTCATATGCCTCAAGATTGGGCTACACCAACATTTATTACAATTTTATCACATGCAAGAACTTACTTCAGTTATGACTTGGCATTTTACTTCTTAGTAGTTTGTTAAGGGGTGTATTAAGTTCATTAAAGTTTTAGCCTAGCTCAAAACTGTTTAGAGTGAGATTGGATAATGTAATTACCTCATAGAGTTGATGTAGGACTTGATCATATTTGCTTCTGCAGATGGAAAAACTATTGCAAGAAAGAACATTTTAACCTTTTGAGTGTAAAACCAACTGAATATGACACCAACACCTCCAGCTGAGAGCACTACTGAATCATCATCCATCTTGTCACAAAGTACTATATTTCCTTTAACTTTGATGGGATCCAAAGAATCTGGTAAACATTGGCTAAGAAATACACACAATAAAATCTAAAGTTCTAGTTTCAGGGAAAATACATCCCAACTACTTGAAAAGTATTTGTCTTTCAGACAACTATAAAGGCAGGTTGTTTATCAATTGTGTTTTATTTTTATTTTTTGGAGTTAATGTGTCTTGTGATTTTATTACCATTGATTCCAAAAATGAAAAACTGATTCTAAAAACAATCATGAAGACTAAAAATATCGACATACGAAAATTGAAAAAACTCGTGTCACCTCGCCTCCTTTGAAGAATAATCTCCAGAGGTATTGGGGGCATTGCCAACATATATTAAAGGATACAGTTGTCACATATAATAAGTATTTATAGTCATTCCCTATGGTAAAACCAGATTTAATTTGTCAGAGCAAGGTAAACACCTATCAAGTATGTTCATCTAATATATAGATCAAACAAAATGGAATGTCTCTATCACTAGCTAGACAATAATGGAATGTCTTTGTATGCTATGAAACAAAGGAGAAGACAATAATGAAAAAGATGATACCTTAATAGGTATGAGAAAGGAAGGTTCTTTATCACAATAAAAACAATCTTCTAATTTACTGAGCTTCGCTGCTATGCCACTAGCCAATTAAATTAAACATATTTTAGAACTTAAAAATATGATTCAAGTCACTTGAAAGTGAATATAGTAGAAATATGCTTTTACAAAAAAAAAATTATTTCACTGGTAAATCTATTGCAAAGCCTTTTATATTTAACAAGGGTGGAAATCAATGTTCTATACACCCAATTTGTCATGTAGTAGACAAGACATGAACACTTATAATAATGACTTTCTTAATTATTACCAGTGGACTATCACAATTTGGTGCACCATTTTATTACTTTTATCTTGAGCATCTCTATGACTAGTTAGAATTGAATGCCATATAAATTATTTCTAACTATGGTTAGGAATTGGTAGAGATAGATACAATGCAAGTACCATATTTGTGAGGCATCTACTAATCGATTTTTAGATTCAAAGAAAGTTTCAACAACTCTTCTTACTAAGTGTCAATTCTGTAATGTTTGCTTACCACACTACAAGGGTGTTTTGAGACAATATTAAAGACAATACTTAAATAAATCGTCTCAAATTGAGACCAAAAAAATTGTGTATTGTCTCTAATATCGTCTCAAATTGAGATTAAAAAAATTATGTATTGTCTCTAATATCATCTCAAATTGAGATTAAAAAATTATGTATTGTCTCTAATATTGTCTCAAAATAGGTGTCTCTAATTATTGTCTCACCAGAGACAATATAGAATAATGTTTAATGTCTCTCAAAAGACAAAATCATTTTTGTCTCTTCAGAGACTATTATTTTTGTCTCTCTAGAGACGATATCTTTTTAATCCAAACTATTGTCTCTCAAAAGACAAAATGAATTTAATGAAAAATTATTAATAATAATAAATAAATTTCTTTTAGTTCAACCAATCAATAAATATCATCATTGACACCAAAACATCTAGTGATTAGTATTATAAAAAAAATTAGAAAATAATTTGGTTGGAATAATCTTGTGCCCACAATTTGTAGGTATACAAGCATTTAATTATGCAAAAAAAAAATCAAATACAAAAAGGGTGCCTAAATACTATTAACCCTTTAGAATGGTAGAAGGATGAGCTTCACTATATTTCAGCACAATCCATTCCTAAATCTATGTGATTCATCTCAACACTCCATGATCTTCAGGATTTTTTAATCTTGTTGTCACAACTTTCTGTGTCATCACTTCAAAAAGTTTACTCTTCTTCCTTTATTGATCCTTGTTCATACTTGATTCCATTAAATATGACATATAACATGGACTTTGCAACATTGATAGGAGCCACACGTTAATATTACTCTCGAAGGGGGCCAGTGATTACATTAATAAATGATTCATTCAAATGTTTTTTTGAATGAAAAAAAAGGGAAGCAAAACCAATGGTATGAAAAAAAAGGGAAGCAAAACCAATGGTACAAAACCATTTCTTTGACCTTTTGTTGTAACTTGTATAGCAGCAACAATCATACCAAATACTTTCCAAACATTGCTTTCAGTCCTTTAAGTCCCAGAACCTTAATGCTTTTTTGGAAGAATCTCCTTCTTTGCTATATGTATGGTTTCCTTCAAATGGTTGGTAAACTTTTCAAATATTTCTATGTAATCCTCTCTTGAAATGTGGTACTCTTAAGCCATGAAATGCCCACATACACTCTAAAGTTGCATTCTTCTAATACAGAGACTGTTTTCAACATCTTTCCTTACTTGGAGCTGCAAAGACATAAAAAATGGATGTCACATTTCTTTCAAACCAAAATTTTCATACTATGTGATAGTAACAAATCAAATGAAACAGTAAGTCTGTTAGCCCTCTCATAATATCTAAGTCAAGGGTTAGTAGGTGGAACTTGAGAGTTTATGCAAATCTATATGAAGCACCTAAAAATGGTCACGAAATGGGACACCATGAAGGCTTAGAACTCCCTCAATAACCCATCCATTTCCATTATCAATAATTGACTTTTGTTGAGTACTTGTGACCCTCACACCAAACCTTAAAATATTTATTCAACTTGTAGGTCAGCACTATCTCTGATATCCATTTGGCTTGTAAGTTTCCCAATGTGTAGTTCTGGAGTCAAAGCAACCGTATTTCTCAATTATCTTCTTGTCTAAGAGAGTCCTCTCAAACAACTCCATGAGTGAATCAACCTTACAAAGTAGCAATTGTAAAACCATGCAAATAAGGCATCTGACCAAGAAAATTGAACCAAATAAATAATTGTTGCTTCCCACTAACTATAACAAGCATTAAGTTTCATGGCCCATTAAATCATTAAGCTAGCATGCTATTAGAAAATAAACAATAACAATTTGTTATAAATAGCCCAAAAACCACCATATGTTGGAAATAATGTATGATAGAGGAACACCTCATGAATTTAGATACTCACAATAAAAGGTAGGGTCCCTGAATGAACCATAGTCATCTTGGCCTCTTCCACTCCCAGAAAATATCCAAAATCTTCATTTCAGTGGTCTCCCGAGTCTATTGGTTCCTCCTCATCTACTATTTGCATCTTCTGCTCAAGGCTCAGAGCCCTATTCCTCCATAGTGCCATGATTGTCCTGATTGATATGTAAAATATTATTATTTCATGGAAAAAGGCAAAGCTAAAGTTGCTTTTCTAATAATATGCACATATAACCCTTATGTAATTTGTTTAATCCATGTAAAATACTGAATACACACTTGCAAGTGACATTGTATGAAACAAATGATTGGAAATAGAACTTGGGCCTCCCTTTGTCATCTATGTACTTTGCACCATGGATTGCATCAAGGCCCCTACCTTTACGAAGGAAGATGACTAGAGATGGACTGCCCATTGATTCCAAGGAAGGAGTCAACTCATTTATCTCCTATATATCTTCCCATAGGAAGGAGAATTTGGTTTTATGCCCAAAGAGGTTTACATAGAAACCCAACATTCTTGCAAACAATAATAACCCACCCTGTAAGACACAAAAGTTACATAAGGCCACTATTTTGTCTATTACTATGCAAAAAATAATGCAAATAATTGAAAGAGATTTAATAGAAACCTAACATCCTCACAAATAAAATGAACATTCCTGCAAGATGCAAAATTCACTTGGGACCATCTTTGTTTACTACAATTCAACAAATATTGGAAATCTAAGTGCGGTATGCATACCTGAAGTGGCATTTTTGCATTTCAAGTAGTAAGAGAAAAATGGTTATAAGGGGGAAAAAATGCCATTACCTATAGAAATTCTAGATTCCCCTTCGAATGACTTCAAGAGAAGCGCAACTTGTAATCCTATAATCCACACTTTCAAAACTTGAGTGTAATACAGTTTGTAGCCATGTGAATTTAAGAATTAAGTTCAATATCTGTAACATGGTAGGCATTTTATCATTTTAAAAAATCAACAATTTTAAAGATGAGATAATAGGATTTAAGCTTCTTCAAAGTTACAAATATAAATTGAGATAATGGTATACCATAGATATGAAGTAAATGAATTTTCAATTTATGCTTAAGGATATCCATCATAAATACACAAATTAAAGACAATTTTAATTGTGATAAAATATTCATAAATACACCATAGAAATGTCTTTTATAATTACCTCATATTATATGTCCTCCAAGATCCTTACTCATTGTGAAGACTACATAACAAATTTTGCACCGATATTCCTTAGCAATGGCATTACAATTGTTGAAACTACGCTCGAATTGAAATCAAGTCAAGACAGTTTGATTTAAATCACAAAATGCATTACGATTATTTGATGATCAGGGACAAAAGCGAAGATTTAGGTCAAGTAGACTTTAAGTGAGGGGGTGTTTAGTTATGTAATTAACAGTGTGGTGACGCACCTACAACCCTGTAGGAAGGTGTGGTTTAACACTCTTCTCCAATAGAAATCTTTATCCAAACTCCTCCTAGATATCAAGAGAAAGATATTCTATACAATGTAGGAAAGACCGTTATTGATCATCTAGTATGGAAGAGGAAAAAAAATAAAATAAAATAAATTCATATAAGGAGCCGGATTCAATCTAAAAGTATTCTTATCCGCTTGTTCCATAGTTATATATGCTCCATATCAAAGAGACTACAATTTCTTAGTTTTACCTTGAGAACTTTATTTGCAACCTTAACTTATTCCAACAATAAAATTATCTTTAACACTTTGTTAATCATATCTTCCTTTGGACTTAGCTTGTGACTCTCAACATCTCTTACACTTGGACATGAATATGTTGAATCCCAGTGTTTCGTATTTCCAAATCCACTTTTCGTTTTCCTATGAATGGGTGTCTCCATACAATATCAAGTGGACTAGGAGGTAAACAATAAATATAGATCATAAATTTTCTTTTATTTACCCTGTTCTAACAAGGTTGAATGTATACAAAATTCTAATCCCTAAGTATTTCTATGATTCCTATTGTATTCTTTCAAGAACAACATAAATATGCCAATGACCACTTCTATTTTACTATCTGTTTGTGCGTGAAATGAGATAGATCTGTTACTAATTGGAATATATGTATCTTCTTCATCCCGTATTGGGCAACACACACAATGGCATTATATTCTTATAACTTATATTATATTTTTTTGTTTGTTTGAAGTAGAGCATTTTTTGTTTTTGAAGGAGCAGTGACTACTACCTAAGGCTCAAATGGCTTGGTGTATAACATGTCCACTTCTATGACTTTCATGTGGTAGTTCACGATGTTGAAGAATACTTCATCATTAAGCATCAAATGGGGATCAAGCTGTTGCTGAAATTGTTGTGAATCAACCCTGGAGACATCATGAAAATTCAACAGGATACTGCAAACTAACATTGTGTTGATGTTGATTCTGAAGTTAATGTGTATGCCATCAAGATATTCAAACTATTGACAGGAGGCAATCCTATTGATGAAATTTATGTGAACAACTCTAAAAGCTAAAATGAGCACGAGTCGATATATAGACAAATTGTTGTTGTGAGTGAAATAGTATTTGTTGTGGATCGGCGCTAAAATTAAAATTTTGAAAGCTAACAGGAGATGGTAAATTGATAACGTCTTGAGATTGATATTGAAATAGTTCTAGATAAAATGTCAAATCATTTAGGGTGTTAACAATAGGAGGCAAATGCAGGGCGTTTCATTATGGAAATTGCTACAAATGACCTCTGAAAGCATCTTAAAAGGCTATCTATAAAAATTGTTCTTGAGTTGAAATTGTTGTGGCTATGGATCAATGAGAGAAAACAGGGCAACCTTGTTGCATTTGAAAGCAAATTTGGTACCCATGCCTAGTTGTCTTTAAGGACTAATTAAATTGTCATTAGTTTGACTGCCAAAAGCAAGATTTATATTCCAGTAGAATCGGTCAGGCTGACCACACAGAGGCTGATGCACCTTGGTAAATAGAGTTGATTTTAAGTCAGCGTGCATTTTCAAACTAACAAAAATATCAGCCTTTAATGAGTACATTCATCTATGGGGATAAATATTGTCATAATTTTCTTTAACTATTGAATATTATAGAAAATTTTAAAATAATGAGAAATAAAATATTATTTTTACAGAACTTGAGGAGAATTGTTTCTTCCCAATGTTTAATATTTCCCTATAATATCAAATATGTCAAAATTTTGAAATTATACTAGGTGCTAAAATTATCCCCATCTGTCAATAGAGTTGAATTATGTATGGTGTTTCCATGACCACACTGAGAAGGGAAGGGAATATTCTGCCCCGAAGCTATTTGCAAGTTGGAATTTGATGAAGAAACAACATGGCCGCTTCAAAAGAAAAATAAATAAGGAAAATGAGGTTGCAACGGAGTCGAAACCCCTATGGTGTTTCCATGACTATATTGAGAAGGTAAGGGAATACTTTGCCCAAACGGAGTTTGCAGGTTAGAATTAAATGTAGAAACAACAAGGTCACTTCTTCTTTCAGCCTGGCTGACATTGTTCGACTCCTCAATTCTTGCAAATTTAAAAGAAGAAGAAATAAGGAAGATGAGGTTGCATGTTGAAAAATAAAGAACAAACTTCAGCATGTCATACTGTATTACTCATTGAAATGTTAAACTGCTTCCATGCGGCATTCACGTAGAATCCAATTCTTGTACAACTTAAGAGGCATACGTAGACCCAATGGTCTGAATACCCTATATGCTTGGATCTCTCATACATTTTGCTAAAATTTTGGACAGAGTAGTAATCAATGAACAAACCTTATTCCCCAGTAGTGTCCTACAAAATTTACACATTCCAAAATATTACATGTACAACTCGTTCTGATTGGCACTCCCATCCTTGCTGATTTTTTTGGGCCACTATAAAGCTCCACCCATTTAGATAATGTCATGTCAATCTGGCCATAGTCCCTATAAGTTTCTTTGATTTTGTGTCTTGTTTGAATATTTCTAAGGTAAAATAGTTAAAGCTCAAGAAACCCCATGGGTTAGAAGTTCTTAAACTGCTTATGTTTATTCATTTGCATTGTCCTCCACTTGCTAGCAATGTGTCTAGGGGGAGCAACAACCACATTCTAGGAGTTTAAGGTCCGTAAAACACCCAAAAACTTAAGTTTATATGCATTTTGCATTTAGCATTGCATTATTTAGAGAGACAAAAAATTTATTGTCCATAATATTAGGGTTGAAGACTTTTGGAAATAATCATGTAAATAGTTTCTATATAAACATTTTGGATCACACTCTGTGATCCATCATCAAGATTAATAAGAAGTCTTATCATTAATCTTGATAATGGATCACTGAGTGTTATCCAAACCTTAATGTAAAAGCTCTCTACATACTTGTTTTCAAAAGTCTTTAACAGTGATGCATTACCCTGTATTATCATTTTTTATTTAAAATAAATGAGTTGTTATATTGATATCAAGCTAATATTTTTTATAGCTATGTTGATATCATAAGTTTGAATAGTCCAATATAACTTGTCTACTAATTTATCATTGGATTAGGAAAGAATGAAAGAGATCAAAGTCCAACATTTTATCATGTTAGGAGGAAGCTATTTGTGAAAATAATTACAAAGGGGTAAGCATTTAGTTTGCTCATTGTTTGTATGACTTATTGACAGGTCCAAATAAGAGCCATCACAAAGGTTTGTAAAATTTTCACCGATGTAACAGTCAATGGAATATACCCTGGGCTAATAGAAAGTCATTAATTGCCAATATCCTAATGTTTAATGAGGATCAAAAGAGCCTATCTTTCATGAATGATCTCAAGAGTTTGGCAGATAAGCAAAATCCCATCAAAGTGCCTATGAATATAAATAGATGTTTTCTTAAAATGAGACATCAGCTGCTAAGAAAACTTGGCTATTGATTGTAGGGATTAACAACCAAAAAATGAAGTAGACATGATCTTTCAAGCAAACCCCTTTTAATGGTAAACCCTTTTTAATGGCAATGCTGAGATGGGAAATCAAAATAATAAATGATGAAATAATGCCCATTGGAGTGTAATTGATAAAAGTATATTCTTTTGGTGAATAGGCTGCTTGGAAGAAAGTTTAATGGCCATGTGTTGAGAGTACGAAATAGTGTCTTTAGATTTAAGAAAATAAAACATTAATTTGATGTGTGAGAGCTGAAATTATTTAGACAGTTGATTCCAGAATACTCACAATATGACACACACTGAATTCTCACTCATAAAGTCAGAAAACAAAAATAAAACATTATTTTGCTTTGTAGAGTTATGCTAACTAATTTTTTTTAATTATTCAAATGATAATAGGCATCCTACCATTTTTGTTTGAGCAGTAGCAAAGAGGCCTACGATGTCCATTAAAAGAGTAGCAATCCAAGACGTTGGGTCCTCCTCCATTTTGAAGACCCTGACTGATCACTTTCTCAGTATTTGTATTCCACCATTCCCCTGCATATATACATGCATACACTGAATGAATGAACATCTTAACATTATGAATTAAAAGGATATTCAAAGATATAGATAAAGCTAGAAGCCATGCTTATAAGTATTACCAAGAATAAGTGTTCCCATACACTAATTGGGTATCGTTGAAACTTTGTAAAGTTTCCTGTAAAACATTCATAATGGTGGAAACTATCACAAATGAAGAATGTAAGTGAAGGAGGTGATAAACCATACAAGGATCATTCCATCAAGTTTACACAAGGCTGGAAGATTGATATAAAGACATGCTTGCTTACCATAACTTGTGACATAAAACAACATTAATATTCACTCATTTGTAAGCACCACTTGCACTTTAAATAGACATGTCAAATTCAGACTTGAACATCGAACTGGAACGGCCATTTAAACACATAGGAAAATGATTAAGTCGCTACATATAAACTACTACCATCTGGAGAATACTATAAGATGGGACTAGCTCGACAACATCATCACTAACACGTAGTAGCTAGTCCATCTCTCCTTGCAACATCAGTTTCTTCTCTAAAGCCAGAGGTTCTAATATCTAGGGCTATCTAAAAATGGTGGCTGCCATAAATATCTGGTTATTATGAATTAGTTTGACATAAGAGGACACAAGTTTTACCCAAAATAAAATAATGTAGGAAAACTACAGCCTTGTGTCAATTGCAAAATCAGCAAGATTACAAGTTAAGTTCTCACTTAAAGCCACCAAGAATAGGGGCGCTATATCAACACTACAACAATGCTCTTCATCGCCAATGGTCATGTATAACAGCATTGAGGAAGAAATGGTTTACAAGGCACTACCAGTATTAAAAAAACTTGCTAGTACTATTGTTCACAAACAGAATGGCATAATCCTGCATAAGTTGAGCATATAGTTTTGTATAAATACTGTTGCTTACAAACAAAATGGTATATGTCAGTCGCATAAGTTGAGGATTTAGTTCCACTTTATTATTCTCTATCTACATCTTAGAGGTTTTCATTCCACTATAAATCTTCTCTATCTACAGCCACAGGTAATAGCTGAGAGTCAGAATGACATTAAATGATCAAACCCTAATTAATACTACTATAAACCGTTGTTACCTATATTTATTTACCCACTATTCCCTAAACAAGGATACAGAGAGCATCTTGAAAACAGAGTCATGATTCTGCACTGTATTTGCATATTGACACCAAAAGCTTGGACTGTAATGTTGAATTGCTTATAAGAAATGTCTAGTTCTGCAGCATTTATTATGATCACAACAGATGCATCAAAGTTACCAAGGATTGCATTATCTAAATGTCAAAAGTTTCATTTCCTGAAGCTAAGAGATGCAGATATATATGCCAAACTTGAGATGATTGCAGCTGCAGAGAGTGTTGACATTGAAGAGGATGCTTTGCACTTGATCACTGCAAAGGCAAATAGATCCTTAAGGGATGTTGAGATCACACTGGTTGAATTGAGCCTTCTTGGGATAAATGTAACTAAATCAATGGTTAACCAAATTGTGAGTATTCACTCTACTTATGTGACAATTCATTGCAAATGCCAGTGACTAGGACACAAATAACATATGTTTTTTCAAATTAAAATTGCTTATCTGTTATCATAGTTCCTTTCAAATATTAAAATAATTGGTTTTGAAAAGTTCAAAAATAATTCGTTATTTGAAGACTACTCTTGATTTCAAATCACAGGTAGGTCTAGTGCCTGATGAAATACCGGTATCTTTACTTGGCCTCATTTTATCAACTGAAACTTTGGGCGTTGTGAGATCCATTAGATAAATAGATGAATCTGGAGTCCAGCCACTGGTTTTTGTAGGGCAATTAGCATCTTTGATGACATTCTCACTGGTGGTTGTGTGTAGCATGCATGGTTACAAGAAAAAACAAGATTTTATAGAGGACATTTTTGTGAGTAGTAGTAATCACTGATTGGAAGGTGATAAGTCGGGGAAGGGCATGGAACGCTATATAAGTGTTTGGAAGGCTCTCTCCACTTTTTTATTCATTCAAATTTCTTCCATTCCTCTAAATAGAAATAATGGAGTTCACTATACATTAAAATCCTTTCACAACCCTGTGATAGAACCCAAATAAATACATGAAACTCCTCACATTATCGACATCGGTGGCTACAGGTTGCTACCCCACAGCTTGAATCATCAAGGTATTTATTGAGATGCTCTTGCACAAGAATGATATGCCTTGGTTACTAAACCTTGGTTTGAAAGAATGCACACTTACCCAAGTTGTTAAATAGAAGATGCTTATGTAAACACTAAAGGAACTGGATTAAGTGATGCAATCGTGGTTAGGGTTTCCGTTGAAAAAAAATGTTAGACCACACAACCCATGAGTTTACACACTATTTCATGCAACTGGAAAATAAACACTCTCAATCATAATCTCATAGGTCCCATCCCTACCGACATAGGCATGCTCACTGAATTACAAAGGCTCTCCCTTTTTACAAATAACTTGTCAGGCACCACACCCTCCTCCATAGGAAACCTCTCGACGTTGACTCACTTACACTTATCAACAAATAATCTCACAGGCCCCATTCCTCCCGAATTGGGTAAAAAAAATAAGCTAAATACTGTCTACATTTGGTCCAGAGACAAACTCACTAGACCAATCCCGCTTTCCCTCCTCAATTGGCCTTATATATCTAGCACTAACGTGTTATTTTAGAAATAAGAAACATAGAATCGGTCGCATATATAGCACCGATGTTATTTTAGACTCATATATTGAAAAAAATTATTACAAGAAATAAGAAATTTAGAGCCCTATATAAAATAAATCCACCATGGCAGAAACATAAAATAAGTTTGATTCTATCTCAATCAAGTATAAGATGAAAGTTACCTGAATCATTATGAAATTCAAAGTGAAACAATACAAGAACTCAACATCCCTATTAAGTTGTAAAACATCAATATTTTAAACTAGTTAAAACTTAAAAGGTGGAATGAATAAAACAACCATATTGCTATTGATGAGGCGGCTATTCATTCCTATGAATTTACCACTGATGTGTCCTTGGATGAAATTTTAGATTCTAACGATATGTGGATTTTACCTAAAAAATCAAGAAATAGGCTTCTAAAGTACTAGTTGGATCAAATTTGAGAAAAAGCCGAAGAGGAATTTAAGGGCTTAACAGACACTAATCAAGATGTATGCAGTCAAAATACTCCAAATAGATATTAAGATGTCTCCATATTTTAAGAAAATGCAATATAATAGGAATGACAACTAATACAACTGCCAAGAGTTATGATATTCTCCAGGCCCTGAGAGCAGAAACAGTTATAATAGAAGAGGTTGCTGAGGTATTGGAGGCAATGATTCTCCCGTATATTGGTTCCTTTACAAAACATCTTATTCTATTGGGAGATCACTTGAAACTGCGATTCCTTATCCAGTGTTTCATGGGAATGACCAAAATTAAGTGTTACCCCACCATGGTCTTAGTTCTCTTATTTCTAGTTTTGGATCTTTCTCATTAATGCTTAATTTGGTTACAGTTCATTCATGTTGAGCACTGTCATAGGCCAAAAATATTCTCTACAGTTCTGGTTAAAGCTTAAAAATCTCTATGGTTGTTAAGAGTTTGGTTATGGTTTATTGGGTGTTTTCATAAGCCCGGGACATTTATATTTTACCCCTAGCATTACTGTTTCTAACGTTTAGGTTATAGTCCTTATGGTTAAGCTTAGTTTGGTTTTGTTTTTGCTTTAACATTTATAGAGGAACTTCCACAGGACTCCTGAGTAGTTTTTATACTCCTACTTATATTATTGCCACTGACATTTTTTGCTACCTCGATTATCCTAGCCATACTGATTACAATAGGCATTGCCAGCACCTTGGTTCAGAACGCTTTTATATCATGTAATGATTGCCACTGAAGAAAAGATGATGGAAAAACAGATAGAGTATTAAAGAGGTATATTTTTCTGATAAATCAAATAACTACTTAGCACATAATTAGAACATGCTAGAGAAGCTTGGCAGGAGGATTTGGATTCAACGAATGTGATTTTATAAACATAATATCAATCTAGTAGTTACATGAGTAACATGAAGTTTAATTTGAATGATACAAAAGATTGGGGAGATTTTGTTAAAGCTTTAATGTAACTTACTTTCTAATAATCTACGAGACCACCTAGAGATTTGTGGGATAAACCAGAGAATTACAGATAAAGTAAAGGTTGATTCAATAAGCCCATAAACGTGTATATGCATACCTCAGGGGACATCATTCCATAATTTCTACGAGCGGAGGAAGTATAGTCTATACTAACAGCCTCAATGTAACTTCCCACTTTTGTGATAGCCACAATTTATATGAGAGAAGCCTCCACCAGGGTCGGGGATGGAACATTTATTGAATTCATTGGATTGTCTACCATGCCTTCTCCCACTACAGGCAGATTCACCATCACTGGGATTCCAAAGGATGCCAAATGATCTGCTGGTCCAACTCCGCTCAGCATTAGCTGCTGTGGGTTTCCAAGAGCACCTGCTGAGATTATTATCTCACTTCCTGTCCTCCTTGTCATAAAAGCATTGTGACTATTCGCATTTTCATCTGTATACATAACACCAGAAGCTGCAGGCCTCGTAAGTCCTGCAGATTAAATTTTTCAGCTCGGATGGTGTTGTTTATACCAACGAAAAAGCATCTGGTTACCGACTGATTAAACTCTGCAAAATACAATATCACTATAGAGATGTTTTTCGTGGGCGCTCTGAGGTAAAAATATATGATGTCCGTCATTTCACTGACGATGGCTGTTTGTATCACATTAAGTGGAGGACGTTTTGGGTGTTGGTTACCGAAATGTTCTGCTTAGAAGTTAAGATCTCTGTTCCGTCAATAACCCAAGGTTCCCACAGGCGATCGAATGGGACCTGAGGAGACCTAAACATTTAATTATGAAACGGTTAAAAGATATAAAATAATTATAGAAGTATAAGAATTTCAAGATTGCTGAAAAATGTGAGAAAGTTTACCTGGTCCTGTATTCACTTCCAAAATTATATCTTCCTATCAAATCCAACATGGTTCTTGGTCGAGTCATATTATACATGTCTTGTTCAAGTTTTCTCAACTCGATAGCGGATATAAATAGATCATAGCGTTCTGAGGTTCAGATCAAGCAAATATGCACCTTTTTGCTTCGACTGACCAGAATCTTCTCTTTCACTCCCTGTGGGTCATCGTCGTCGAATGTCTCCTTTTCCATGTAGAGCATATCAATTGAAGCCTCGAGATTCACTCGAATTAGTGTCAAGAAATTACACTCTCAAAAGGTGGGGAAGATTCGGTTCGAAGGGCAACTCATAGCAAGACTTATTGAGTGGCTTGGGGAACACCAGTAGGATTTCGAGGTAAAATTTGTCAGAGTTGTTGTCCTCGTTGTATGATATGAAATAATCATCAGTAACCCATGAAATATTTGTTAAATTATCAGTATGATTTCCTTCTCCACTGCAGTCGATACTCCGAAATCCTGATCACATAAATCAAATTTCGTTGTCCCTCAAAGTCTATTAACAAAGAAACCAAAGTTATTTATAAAATAAGAAATAAATACAGCACGTGGTTGAGCATTAGCAAAAATTACGGTCCACAGGGGGATGATGGTCACAGCTCCCATGTGTTTACTGCCAACAACAGCTTCCATTGACAAATGGAAAGCAGATTTGTAGTTATGTGGAACATATCATACATCATTGAACTAACAATTTGCTACCTCGATTGATCCTTGGGATCCAGTAGAGTGCATCTCTGCCCAACCCAAGACAAACACCAATCTCTTTCACACAGTTATTCTGTGCCTCGAGATCCAAACTCTATATGTCAAAAATCACAAATGAATTCACCAGGCCAAAAAGGAGTATAGATAAAGTGATGAAAGAGTCTATGACATATGCCAGACCAAGCAGTATATGTGTTCATTTTAATAAAAAGGATCCCCTGCACACGTGGATTCTATCAAAGTTAGCCACAAACAACTTTTTTGTACAATGGTTAATTACAGGAACTTTGACAATATCCATTTCCTCTGATTGTTTCAATAAAGCAGAGGACATATTCCTATATCAAATATGCAGTCAAAGTCTTGCATTATACCCAAAAACATAGCTAGGAATGATCAAACTATGAAATAGTATTGTTTATGAGCAAATTCTTCAGTCACAATCTGCATGTTCATGTTTACATTATTGAAACCCATGTAGTTGCTTAGGCCAATATATCTATTGTTCATGAATTAGCTTAAATAAATTGAATTACTGTATACATTTGATACAATGTACCATGATAATCCTAGAATTTTTATGTGCTTATATCTGTATGGTTAGTGACTTTACATTTTCCTTAAATTTTAAGTTCCATAGTTACCTGGAGATGTGGGGGTATGGGTATTGGCACAAGGATGGTTGTTTTTGCTACATATTATTAAGACCTATGGAAAGACAAAGTATCCCCTGTTCGTGAGACCGTTTAAAAGAACTGTTTTTCCATGTTAAACGACATTTAATTCTTTCATGTTGCTGCTACTAGAGTTGTGCCAGGTTAATCAAGGAGTTTAGAAGAAATCAATAAATAGTCACATAGGCCATAGGTGCTAAGTATACATAGTGCTACAGTTAGTAACAATGATCCAAATAATACAACATTAGAAAGCAAAGACTAGGGTCCAATGAAGTTGGGGTTATTAATCTAAATCCTCACAAAATTATTAACATGTTAGAGATTAACATGGAGTAGAGAATCCATTGCCTTTGTTGGTTCTTTTAGTATAACATATAACTAAAGCAAGATCAATACCTAACCACTCAATTTAATAGTTAGATGAATCACCAAAGCATCAAAATCTGGAACCAATACTTATAATTTTTTGTCTTGTTCGAGAGATTGTGCATGCCCAAAGTGAAAGAGATCGTAAATGCCATCACCATAGACCCGCATCGGTTTCTTAATCCACTGTGTCTTCACAGGATCAAGCGCAAACTCATATCTGACAGGAACATGTTGATTTCATCGATTGTGACCTGTTCTTCTTCATCCTCATAAGCTTCCTCTTCCTCTTCTTCTTTGTAGGGCAGGAGCGTCTGATGGCAATGGAATGGAAACCGTGAAAATTTATGGGCAGCCATTAACATCTGTATGGGTGTCCACGATGTGTCCCTGCAAACCCTGTCATGTCGTGTCCCTGCAAACCCTGTCTGCAACATAATAAGCCTCTTGCAGCATCACAAAACTCATAAATTAAAAAACGTCCCAAAATCGGCTATACAATATTACCCTAAAAAATAAAAAAATAAATGTATTGCCCTTACAAGGCCTTTATCGACTGTGTCCTGCCGTCTTCCTCAATTTTCTTTTAACTTTTCTCTGCGTATTCACCCAACCCCAAATTAAAATCCTAATTTTTGCCCCCATAAAAAGAGCCCTAATTTTTGGCTTTTTTAAAAAAAGTTAAATTTTTATTATAAAAAATTAATGGAGGGAAATAATTAAAGACAATTATAATTATTGTCTCAAAAAGACCCCTTTTGTAGTAGTGCCAAAATTTTTAGAGAAGATCAAAATCACAGTTGTCAAGTTTGCTCCAACATCAAAATGTATTTGAAGATGACCTTGTAACATTCTAATATTGTTAATTTCTCTCTATTTTTGCGTATCTCAAACTTACAATCATATGAGTTGGAGAAATTTTGATCTAGCTGCTACTGATGGAGGCACATTCAGAGGCTGAATTTAACAATTACTTCAATATATAATGCGTTATCATTGTTTCTTACAGACACTTTAATTTTCTTAGAATGATGGAATTCCTATTTCATTGCATTCTTTTCTAATCTCAGTTCTATAAACATTGTGGATGATGACACCCATTCACCCTCCATTTCTGGAATGCTTTTCCAAGGTTTTAAGAAGATTTATTCCTCTTAACTTATCTTGGGTAAATACATATTTTGAGAAATATCCCTAAACTAAATGCACCTATCCCCAAACTAAGTGTGTGTGGGGATGTGGCAACACTAGATAAGCTTGGGAGTTTGTATACATGAAACCCAAGATGCCATTTGGTAAGGCCAAGCTGGTGCCATTAAACCTTGGGATCAACTTAACAAAAAAACTAAGTTGTCATGTAGTAACAACAGATATACCAGATAGTTTATGCTAACATCATAGGTAGACTCATTTGTGTGCCATTAAATCTATCCTAGGATCAACCTAATGGTAAAACTAGGCTGCCACACAATAACAACAGATAAAGCTGGACAGTTTGTGCTAACATCATAGGTGGACCCATTTGTGTGCATTGAGATTTCCAAGATTAATGGTCATAAATTATGATCACCAACAACAAGAAAAGATTAAAACATACATGGTGAGTGTGAAATCACTCTCCTAAAGTGCAGATTTTAATAATGTCCATTGTATCAAAAGGGTTATGGGCTAAAATGAAAACATTGTTGGGAGAGATTTTCACGGTTAATGGTAATTAAATTTTTCTTGGAGGTGTCAAATCCCTTGTTTAATTGGAATGAATAAAATATTTTAATGTTGTTTAAGGTAAAAGTTTTAGATATTGATTATATTTCAATTATTGAATAGTGTTAGTTGAAGTGTGGTTTATTGATGTAACATATTAATATAAATATATAATATTTTATTATGATTATATAGTATCTAATACTTATCCAATACTTGATAATAATTCAAAGTAATCAATCATATCATTATATATAAGATTTAAATATTAGAACTCCATAAGTCAAGTATTGATATTTCAAAAATCAAGTTTTGATCGCAGCTTAAAAATTGTACATAATGACCTCTCATCATAATATTGATTATATCTTAAAATGTATAATGAGTCAGACCTTCAAATCTTAATTATAAGTAGTTAAGGAAATATATTAAAATAGGTAAAAATTTTAAGCTCTGATGTGATACCATTGTTTGGTTTTGAAGCCCTTCCCCAAAAAACTTATATACAATGACCAATTTTTATATAATATTAAGTCAATTTTTTAATGAGGCTAGATAATTTTGGTGAGAATTTTTGACATTAATAATTTGGATCCTTCGAAGGAAGTCTCTATCTTTAAAGTCACCCCGAATTCTTTTTGGACTGTTGGGAAAGTCTCCACCCCTTCTCGATGGATAGATGCAAGACCAAAAGTTAACTTGGGCTCTATGACTAAAAGGGAAAGATGAAGAGCAAAAAGGTTGACATCGGAAGCAAAGAAAATGGTGAAAGATGGATTTCAATAGACGATAGAGGATCTCCTACCTTAATGAGAGAGAAGATTGATTACTGCCCGCAGTTAACTTCTACTCCTTAGCTTGGGGCACTTTGGTCTTTGGTGGGATAGATTTCCCCTTTGTCTTATCTCTTGTTTGTTGGAAGTTTGTTGTCTTTTTGTTGCCCTTTGGCTACATGATAGAGGTGTTATTTCAACACGTATTTTTTGTTGCTTTTATTTTAGGTCTTTCTTCTATAGTTGGGAGTTTCTCTTCGTATTTGTTGTTTTGGTTATTTCAGAACTTATTTTATAGGTATTTCTTCTATGGTTGGGGTTTTCTCTTCGTCCTTGTTGTTTTAGTTGGGTTTAGGCTCTTCTAGAGATTAGGCCACTTATTTGTGTCCCAAAGCAGGGTCATAGCTTTAGTCAAAAGTATTTTCCCGGTTCATATAAAAAACGTTTACCTTCTATAAAAAGAAAAATTAATTTATTTAAAAAAAAGTAAAGAATGAGTCAATTTTAGTCTGCCCATGTAATTGATTTTAATACCTCTGTTGACGCAGCAGAGTGCACCCTTGACAGGAGGCTGAGCTCCTGTCTTCCATGCGTCAAAATGGAAACTCCCCTCTTGCCTGTGGGTTTGGCAAAACTGGAGGGAAAGTCTCTAGATAAGGGCTAGCTCCTTTTGATGTATCTCTGAGGTCCTGGATTTTCTACTGCTAATAAATAAATAAAAAAATGGGGGGCGGCGGGGGGGTTGAAAAGGGAGAAGGATGCTAAAAACAGAACCTAAAGTAAACGGTGATACACCAAAAAAAATTATCTACTTAACTTGAACCTACACTTTACACCAAGGACAAGCTGGCATACACTTCATTTGACATGGGAAACTCTTCTGCATCAGTGAGCTAGGGGTCTTCTGGAGGTACAGAGAGGAAGAACTACCAGAGGTGTTTTAAGACACTTTATGGCAGCCTGTTCACATGCGCTTATACTCTGTTGCAGACACTTTTGGCAGACTGTGATGTCCCCTTCTAGCTAGAGACATCACTCTAGCTTGTGATTAGCCTATCAGAGACCCTCGTAGGCTAGTAGGATTGGATAGAGGGTCACCTTGGCATGGAGATCTTCTGGGGACAAAGCAGAGTACACTTTTGGGTTGCCAGAGTTTGTTTATGATGAGTTTTGCTTTGAGTTTGGCTTGGTCAGGCTATTTTTAGCAGTTGGAGATGGACCCCTGTTATTTCTAGCAGACATCATAGTCATATGGGTGGTCAACTGGTGAGCTCCAGTTTCAGACGGCATAGCTAAATTCAAAGTATTCATGGAGTTAGACAAGTTTGAATAACTTAGCATTTATTATTAAGTGATTTAATAATAAAGTTATAAAGTGACTTTATATTATAATCACTTAACTTGAGAATCAACTCATCATTAGACGGGGCCATGTTTTTAATTAAATTATCTGAGCCAGACTATTGAAAAATTAAAATTAAATGCCCATTTAATGATTAAAGTCATTTTGACACCCAAAGTGAAATTAAATGAAATTACAAGCAAAATTGTAATTAAGAGGATTAGGGTACGATTTGCAAAAAGGATATATGGCATTGAGTTTGGAGAGAGGCATCATTGATTGCTATTTTGCTATTTGACATTGTGAAATTGAAAGGGGTTTGCTCTGGAGACTAGGGTTTTCAGCTACCATTGGAGGACGTAGTTGCTTCAATGTTCACCATTTGAGCTGATGAAATATTCAACGATATTTGGTTTCAAGGAGACTTCATTCAGAGGTCTTATTTGCATCTAATTGTGTAGAATTGAAGAATAAATTCACGGATAATTATTGCAGATTTATTGAAGAATTTTTTGTGATTAACAAGTACAGTACTTATTGCTACAGAACCGTCGTACGGATTGCTACAGTACCACTGTACGGACTGCTATAGTGCCGTGTGAACAGTGTCATTGTACGAACTGCTACAGTACTGCATGAATAGTAAAAAAAAATAAAATTTGTAGTTTGCAGATTTTCATCTACTGGGATAGCAAAAATCAAGTTTTTATCTTACATTGTAATGAATTGTTTTTTTACAGGCATATTGGCATTAAAACAAAATATTCTCCTTGATAGTCTCATAAATTACTTCCAGCAGTAGTATTATTGTTTCAAAATTATTTTAAGCATAAGAGTTTATTTCAGAATTGTACCATAGCTCATTATTACCAAAAACACAAAAAAAAAATAAAAAATAAAAAAAAATCCATAAACATTCAAAAACCAAAACAAATTCAAATCAACTACATTAAAAAAAATAGTCAGCAGAAGAGAGCCAAGTTGGGTTTTACATTGGTATTAGAGCTAAATCCTGCCATCCTGAGGGTTTAGTTATTACATGCCGCCAGAGGAGGTTGGTTCACATAGGTATTATACACGCAGGAGAGCCTTCCTTGAAGGCGAACAGGGTTTAGAACCACAACCGGTCATCATGGGTGACAGGCGTGAGGGTAGCCCACCCAGAGGCAACAGGAATAATGATGATCAGGATACCAGAGATTTCTTCCGTGCTATGGTTACAGGGCAGCAGCAGATGGCGTAGGCATTACAGGTACTCACTACTATGGTAGAAAGGTTGAACGCATCTGTTAGACAGAATGGGGAACAAGGAGATAACATGAGTGCTACAGGTAATCAGAGACCACAACGGACCCATTTCAAAACAGCTGATAGGCCTACATGCCTTGCATTTGTTTCGGAGGAGCCAAAAGAAGCTCCGACAGAGGAGGCGGCAGGAGACCCCATATTTGCAGATGCACTCATGGCTGCAAATGATGAATGGGAATTATTAATTCCTCAGGTTCGGGAGAGGATGACCTTTGAACACTTTGTAAATCAGAGGAGAGAGCATTACAGGTCACTCAGATAGGATAGGAAGTCTAGAGGTCAAAATAGTGAGCTGAAGAGGGCTACAAGCAAGCTTTCTTTGACTACTTTTGATGGTAGTAGTAAGAAGACAACGCAGGCTTGGATTCACAAGCTTGACACATTTTCGGCATTGAGGCCAATGACAGAGATTGAAGCTATCAAATATGCCACTTTGCATTTGGAGGGGGTAGCACATGATTGGTGGTACCATGGTATGGTAACACTTCAGCATAATCAGGGGACAGAGTACAAGGACTTCGTGGATAGGTTGGTTGAAAGATTTGACAAGAAAGATCCCGAGGTTTACTTCCGAGACTTAGCACAACTGAAACAAACAGGCAACTTGGAGTATTTCATTGGTGAATTTCAGCGGTTGGCAGTCATGGTGCAAAACATTTCAGAGTGTAGATTGATAGTTCTTTTCATTGAGGGCCTATCCGAACCACTGAGAGGTTGGATAAAGGCATTTGATCCTATTTCTTTACAGGAAGCTATGAAAAAGGCAAGAAGTATGAAACATGCAGTCCCAACAAACAAATTTCAGTCCAAAGGAGCATCTTCTAGTAAGGATAACAAACCATTTTATAAAAAACCAGAGAAGACTGATTTTAAAAATGATTCTAAAGATAAAACTCCAGCACCTTTTGACAGGGAAACATTAAATGATTTGAGGAAGAAAAAATTATGTTTCTACTGTAAGGGACCCTATGATGCAAACCATGATTGTCCTCTTAGACCAAAGGGCAAAGCTAATAGAGTTATGTGGACATACTATGAGGAATCAAAATCAGATAATTCAGATCAGCAGTCTGATATAGAGGAAATAGATGGTGAAAAAGAGGAAGACAAGGCTGAAAACTTGTCTAAAATGGAATCCAAGGATGGGGAAGGGGATGGGCAACTTAGAGAAGCTCGTCTCACTAATATTAAGCAGGAAGGGTCATTCCGGATGAGAGGAGTACTTGCTGGACAGCGAGTTATAACTTTGGTTGATACAGGTGCCACTCATAATTTCATTGATGCTAGGATGGTGGAGAAGTGTGGCATACAAATAGAGGAGTTTGGGAGAATTAGAGTGAGGGTAGCTGATGGCTATGTCCTCAAATGTGATCGTAAGATCACTGGACTCCCATTGAAAGTTAATAATTATGACTTTAAGGCAGATTTCTATGTTGTGCCTATGGGAGATACAGATATAGTCCTTGGGATGAGTTGGTTGCACGATATTGGTGAGTTCACTCTTAACCTCAAGGAGATGGAGATGAGGTTTAAAGTGAATGGGAAGACACATATTCTTAAGGCAATTAGGGACAGTGATCTTAGGATGGTCTCTTTCCAGAGGATGGCTAGATTGATTTGACATGATCAGGCAGAGTGGGCAGCAGAGTGCATGTTGATGCCATCACAGGTGGGACAGCAGAAGACTGAATATCCTCCTGATATTCAGGAGCTTAGAGTTAAACACTCTAAGGTGTTTAGTGACATTCCACCAGGTAGACCACCAGACAGGGGTATTGAGCACATCATTGAGTTAGAGGAGGGGGCTAAGCCCATCATGATTACACCTTACAGGTATCCGAAGAGGTTGAAGGATGAAATTGAGAAAACCATAAAGGAGTTGCTATGGGCCACATTAGACCAAGTCTCATTTCGCTTCTTCAGTGGTGTTAGTGAAGAAAAGGATGGGACATTGAGGATGTGCATTGATTACAGGGTGCTTAATAGCAAGACAATTAAAAATAGGTACCCCATTCCCAGGATCGATGAGTTGATAGATGAGCTTCATGGAGCTTGCTTCTTCTCAAAGATAGATTTGAGCTCAGGTTATCACCAGATCAGAGTTAGAAAGCAGGACATCGAGAAGACAACCTTTAGATGTCATTGTGGCCATTTTGTGTTTGTAGTTATGCCATTTGGGCTAACCAACGCACATGCTACTTTTCAGGCAACAATGAATAGGGTTTTCAATCCTCAGTTGAGGAAATTTGTACTTGTCTTCTTTGATGATATCTTGGTGTACAGTAGATCTTGGGAGGAGCACTTGGTTCACCTTGACACGGTGTTGGATATATTGGGCAGAGAGTCCTTGTATGCAAAGGAGTCGAAGTGTGATTTGGGCATGACAGAGTTGTTGTACTTGGGTCACATCATCAGTGCAGAGAGCGTATGCATGGATCCTGAAAAGATTTGTGCCATTGTGGAATGGCCTTCACCAGTGAACCTTACACAGTTGAGGGGCTTTCTGGGATTATGTGGTTTCTACAGGGGGTTTGTGGATGGATATTATAGGCATGCAGCACCCTTGACAGATTTGATGAGAAAGGGAGCTTTCTTGTGGACTCTTGAGGCACAGGAGTGTTTTGATAAATTTAAGGAGTTGATGACTTCTTGTCCAGTGTTAGCATTACCAGATTTCAGCAAACTTTTTGAGCTACACTGTGATGCTTCAAGAGAGGGCATTGGAGCGATGCTTATGCAGGAGAAGCACCCTATTGCTTATGAGAGCAGGAAATTGAGAGGGCCAGAGCAGAGCTTTAGCATATATGATAAGGAGATGTTAGCCATTATGCATGCTTTGGCTAAATTCAGGCAATATTTGGTAGGTAGCAAATTTTGTATCAAAACCGACCATAATAGCCTAAAACACTTTTTGGGGCAGCTAGATCTCAATGATAGGCAGCAGAAGTGGGTGAGCAAGTTACAGTCCTATGATTTTGATATTACATAATTTAAGGGGACACAGAATGTAGTTGTTGATGCCTTATCACATAGGCCCCATTTGATCTTATTGGCAGACATATCAGAGGATGGGAGACACTTGATCCTTGCAAAGTATGCAAAGGATACTTGGGCAGCTGGATTCATAGATGGGACTATTCAGGACAGCAGATACACCCTTGTGAATGAGCTCATCATTTACAAAGGGCGAATATTTTTGGTCCCAGGATCAGCAGTGAGGATGGTTCTGAAATCTTTTCATGATTCACCCATGGCAGGACATCCTGGTTTCTACAAGACATACCGGCAGATTAGAGAGTGCTTCACATGGAAAGGGCTCAAAGTAGAGGTACTTCAGTATGTTAGGGAGTGTGCCACCTGCCAGCAGAATAAGCAAGAACACTCCTATCCAGACGGTTTACTTCAGCCACTTCCGAATCCTGATAGGAAGTGGGAGTGTTTGTCTATGAACTTCATCACAGGATTGTCTATGGACTTCATCATAGGACTGCCTAGAGCCCAAGGCAGGGATTGCATATATGTGGTTGTGGATCGCCTTATGAAGTTTGCACACTTCTTTCCGATCACTGCTACATACACTGCTACACATGTAGCAGAGTTGTTCTTCAAGGAGATATTCAGATTACATGGCTTACATCGGAGCATTGTGAGTGACAGAGACAGCAAGTTTATGAGTCACTTTTGGCAGGAGCTATTCAGGTTGTGTGTGACAGAGCTCACTCCGAGTACTAGCTACACCCTCAGACAAATGGTCAGACGGAGATAGTGAACAAATGGGTGGAGGGATATCTCAGAAAATATATAGCAAAGCAACAGAAGGCATGGGTAAAGTGGATTTATCTCTGTGAGTGTTGCTACAATACCACTTATCACATGTCTATTCAGATGTCACCCTTTATGGCCTTGTATGGGTATGAGGCACCCAATTTTATGGATCTGCTTTTGAGTGATAGTAGAGTGCCCAGTGCAGGTGATTTGTTACAGGAGAGTCAAGACATTGTTAAGACTCTCAAGGATAATATAACTAAGGCACAGAATCAGCAAAAGCAGTATGCAGATCAGAAGACTGAGCGGACTTTTGAGGTTGGAGATATGGTGTATCTTATGTTGCATCCTTACCGTCAATCCACTCTCAAGAAGAGTGGTGCCGAGAAACTTAAGCCACGATACTATGGTCCATTTAGGATTATTAGGAAAGTGGGAGAGGTGGCTTATGAGTTAAATTTGCCAGCAGAGAGCAAGGTGCACAACGTTTTTTATGTGTCACGCCTCAAGAAGGCGCTAGGACATCATATTGTGCCTTCTACAGTACTACCACCCCTAGATGATGAGGGAAAACTTGTTTTGATACCAGAGGCTATCATTGATTTCAGAGAGAGGAACTTGAGGAGACGTACCATCTAGGAATATTTGGTGAAGTGGAAGGATTTGCCGGTAGAGGATGCTACTTGGGAGAGCAAGGAGATTTTACAGCATCCAAAGTTGAGATTGCTTGAGGACAAGCAATTTCAGGGAGGGCGGACTGTGATGTCCCCTTCTAGCTAGAGACATCACTCTAGCTTGTGATTAGCCTATTAGAGACCCTCGTTGGCTAGTAGGATTGGATAGAGGGTCACCTTGGCGTGGAGATCTTCTGGGGACAGAGCAGAGTACACTTCTGGGTTGCCAGAGTTTGTTTATGATGAGTTTTGCTTTAAGTTTGGCTTGATCGGGCTATTTTTAACAGTTGGAGATGGATCCCTGCTATTTCTTACAGGAATCACGGTCATATGGGTGGTCAACTAGTGAGCTCCAGTTTCAGACGGCATAGCTAAATTCAAAGTATTCATGGAGTTAGACAGGTTTGAATAACTTAGCATTTATTATTAAGTGATTTAATAATAAGTTATAAAGTGGCTTTATATTATAATCACTTAACTTGAGGATCAACTCATCATTAGACGAAGCGATGGTTTTAATTAAATTATCTGAGCCAGACTATTGAAAAATTAAAATTAAATGCCCATTTAATGATTAAAATCGTTTTGACACCCAAAGTGAAATTAAATGAAATTACAAGCAAAATTTTAATTAAGAGGTTTAGGGTACGATTTGCAAAAATGATATATGGCGTTGAGTTTTGAGAGAGGCATCATTAATTGCTATTTTGTTATTTGACATTGTGAAATTGAACAGAGTTTGCTCTGGAGACTAGGGTTTTCAGCCACCATTGGAGGACGTAGTTGCTTCAATGTTCACCATCTGAGCTGATGAAATATTCAGCAATATTTGGTTTCAGGGAGACTTCATTCAGAGGTCTTATTTGCATCTAATTGTGCAGAATTGAAGAATAAATTCACAAATAATTATTGCAAATTTATTGAAGAATTTTTTGTGATTAACAAGTACGGTACAGATTGTTACAGTACCGCCGTACGGAGTGCTACAGTGCCATGTGAACATTGCCGCTGTACGGACTGCTATAGTACTGCATGAATAGTAAAAAAAATTAAAAAATTAAAATTTGCAATTTGCAAATTTTCATCTACTGGGACAGCAAAAAACAGGTTTTATCTTACATTGTAATGAATTGTTTTTCTACAGGCATATTGGCATTAGAACAAAATAAACATTCTTCTTAATAGTCTCATAAATTACTTCCAGCAGTAGAATTATTGTTTTAAAATTATTTTAAGCATAGGAGTTTATTTCAGAATTGTACCATTGCTCATTATTACCAAAAACAAAAAAAAAAAAAATCCATAAACATTCAAAAACCAAAACAAATTCAAATCAACTACATTCAAAAGAAACAGTCAGCAGAGGAGAGCCAAGTTGGGTTCTTACACAGACCTGCAAAAGAAGAAACTTCACAATGCACTAGACATGCTGGAATCATTCTGCGAAAGCATAAAAGAAAATGACTTAACACAAAATGAAAACATAGACATATGCATGAGTGCAAGTTCAAATGGAGGTAAAAAATGCTGTCTTGATTCAAGGTAAAATCCGGCAGAGTTCCGCCTTACAAGCCAAGATATTTTTGGGCAGAGCTTTGCCTTACAGGCTAAGAAATCTCTCCTCAAATGAGAAGTTTACAATATATATAGAGAAGAGGAAAAGACTTTGGCACTTTCTAGAAAAGACTTTGGCGCCCCTTTTTTACAAGTGGCCCATGTGCATTTGAGAGCATCGGGAAGAGGAAGTCACTGTTGTTGATATCATCCTTTTAGAAGAGGCCTGCTAGAACCATGCTGTGTAATCGTCGGTCTTGAGTTTGGTGTTCAAACATTAATGTGAAAGCACAGGCTATGCCTCTTTTTTTGCAAACAAGACTGCTCCTTTCAGATATTCACGCGGTTTGTCTACTTATAAATGCAAAGTGGAGAAAATAAGGCGCGCCATTCACTGTTCGCGCCTCTTGATGACCACTTGGCAGGCACTGTTCCAACTGCAGGAGTAAATCCTTGAGTCGACACCTCCCTATGCCACCTTGACTGTTTTGTCTATTTCTGCACTATCTCTTCCTGGTTTTGTCTTCTCTATCTAATTCGGCCCTCGGGGGCTATCTTCTTGGCAGTCGCTGAGTTCATTCGCGGCCTATCCTTAAGCTTTTCAAAATCAACGGCTATTTCACCGCCTTAAATTTGACGTCTGTGCACCCGTCACTAGGAATTTGAACCTCCAATGGCTAGTTCGCCGTGCTCGATTTTGACGTCTTTGGGCCCGTCACCCCTTGGAATTTCTTCGGCCTTTTCCTTTCCTTCGGCTTTTTTTTCTCTGGTCGGGCTTTTGTCTTAGTTGAGTATTTTTCTTGCAGACAAAATGTCCGCAAGAATTATCTTGATCATTTCCTTTGACCTTCGAAATTTCTTCGGTTTTTTCTCCCGCGCTTTTCCTGAATTTCTTTGGACTTTTTGTCCAAAGGAATTCCTTTGGACAAAAGTCCGAAAGAAATCATTTCTTGCTTTTGCCTTGTCCCCTTTTTTATTTCGCGGGATTTTCTTTCGAAGGATTTCTTTGGACAAAATGTCCGAAGGAATTCCTTCGGACATTTTGTCAGAATAAATTCTCGTCCTTCGCCTTATAAAAATTTCTGAAGAAAACTTAACTTTTCGGTAAAAATTTTCGAAGAAAACTTAACTTTTCGGCTTTCTCCTTGATCCCTTTGCAAGTGTTCCCAACCCTCTGCAAGGGCACATGGAATGGTTCATTTTGCGCTCGACTGCCCTCCGCAAGGGCACTAGTCCTTTGGGAGACTTTCTTGAACCTTCTGATTGAACTAAACATTGAACCAACTCATTGAACCGAGCCGTTGAACCAAAACGTTGAACCGAGCCATTGAACCAAAATGTTGAACCGAGCCGTTGAACTGACTGCTTGAAACAAACCAATTGAACCAAGCCGACTGAACCGAAAATGGTTCAAAGTTCAAGTTCAAAGTTCTTGGAAAGCTCATGTCGTTGAACCCCAACATTGAACCACTTTTCCAACCTTAAGGAAATGTGTCTTGAATCATTTTTCGCTCTCTTTCCTTGTGAATTTCCTTGGACAAGGGTCCGAAGAAGCTTTATAAAATCCCTTGCATTCTTTGAACTGGTTCATCTTCTCCCGAAAGACTTGTGCAACCTGAATTCAACTAGCTCATAACAAGGGAAGAAGGGGACCGATTTTGGCCTGCAGGACCAAAAATGGTCAACAACCTCTATAAACTAAACATTCTATACTATTAATGTCACTCTGACTCCAATATCTTGAACTATAAAATATACGCATTCTCTTTTCTTATTCTTCCTTTGAGATTGTCTATCTCTCTGTCTTACACCTAAATTGATGAGAGGTAATTCACAATTAAACTATCAATATATTTAGTTTTCAATTCATTTTTTCCACTTACCTCTGTAAAATTTTGCTGATGGTTCTCATATGTAAAGTTGATGGTGTTCATATAAAAAAAAACAAGACCCAAGTAAAAAATATAGTTGAATTCATTCCATAAGAAAAAAAACTAACCTATTGCAGGCTTTGAAATCTGGTGCGGTTTGACACTTAACCTTCCATTTCGATGGAACTAACCCGAATCCCAAACCATCAAAACTCCCTGATTTTGGACATATTCTTATAAAATACATTCATATGAAAGCTATTTTACACGATACAAGTGTTAACTATAATAAATTATTCAAAGGGGATGTTAAAGTAAAGAGAGTATATATGAAAATATCATCATTAAATTGAAATAACTATCATACCTATATCCAATAGTGCAACAATAACTCCACTTTCATAAGACAAATTTCTCCTAGCAGTTTATGAAAAGTCTATAAAATTAGATGATCTTGTTGTAAAAAGTGTATTTTCTTTGTTTTCAAATACAAAGATGACTCCTTCCATGTCTACATTTCAAACAAAAAAAAAATTCTTCAATAAAAAATAATGTCTATGGTTCATTGGAAAAAAAAATCTTTAACCAAAAAAATAATAATAAAGACATTGAAATATATCATTTGAAATCCCTGAAACGTCGATTCAATCTATAATATATATTCTAAAAATCATTTAAACACTAACTTTTGAATAAACAGTATTATTGTCAGTATTATAAAATATTTAAATTTACATCATCCCATCACCAGCGAATTCAAAATATTGTAAGCACCGAAACCTTTGATTGTATATATTTAATAAATTTATTATTAAACAAATGAAATCTAAAACTTAAAATAAGTTATATTTTATGATTTTTAAAATACCCAGACAAAAGTCTATCAGCTGCTGAGTTTATTAAGCTATTATTTCATTGCCATTACCTTATTTCAATGCATATTGAAGTTACTTATCAACAAACAAAACAAGAATTGCTTTAAATTTTTGAGGTTTCATAATAGTCAGTTCCATATAGTCACCCCTGAAATCTCTTCTACTTCAGATGGACTAAGCTAAGTTGTAAATCCATTAAAACTCTTCCCATAGCTGTATGTCAAACGTTGTTGTGCTACTTCATGGCTGGAAATAATATTATGAAACTTATTATACATGGTGATTCTATCTTTAAGCTTACCTATATATGTTATAACTAGGCCAGCCATTGTAGTCTGGAAATATCATTTTTAGATGCAATGGTTAAGTTTATAAGCCGAATTTAAATTATTTATTGAGATTTTTTGAATAGATCATTTAAATGAGAATTAAATTATTGGATGCATCAAATTGTGTGGACTAACATCAAAAATAAAATGAATAAATAAATAAATGAATAAAGATTTTAATATTATAGAAATAAATAAAATGAATGAATGAATTAAAATTATAAAAACAATTTCAATAAATATTGAAAAGACGCATCAGAGTTTAATAATATATATATTAAAAATATTTAAATAGAATTTATTTTTAAAATTATTAAATCACAAAAATATTAAAAAAAAAAAATCTTACCTTCCAAACAAAATGGAACATATCAATGTGAGATGCAACAGCTACTGTGTGGAATTCTCCTTCAACATTGGATGGAATTTCACCCAAATACACCATATGAATCTAATTCAAGATCCAAATAAATTTTCTAATTAGTAAGCATTAATTAAACAAAATATTTATAATTAAAATTTACATGAAACCATACATTGGAATAGGACATTGTTTAGATTAATTCATGTATAATCCAACCTTTTCTTCATAAGTCAGTACCTTTTGATTTGATTCTTGATATGCACCTACACAAGCCCTGCTATTCAATTGCACTAGAAATAAAATGATTAATACTAGAAAATGGCTTTTTGCTTATTTCTGCCATTATTGAAACGGGCCTCTTCAATTCAGCATACTATGTTGAAGGAAATAATTTCTTTTATATAGATAATATTCCATCATAAAACATCCAAACACAAAAAAAATTTTAAGCGTGTTAGTATGATTGTTTTATATGATTGCAATCATTCAGCTAAATATAATCTGGACAGACCACATTGGAAGTTTAAGAACACCCCTCAATTGTGTAAATTATATTTGGAAGTAGTGTCATATTATCTTTGGAAGAAGTGTGTCACTTATTAAACTTTTACAATTAATTAATAACTACTAGTTTTATACAAATTTGTAAAATCATGAACTCTCATCCTATAAAGAGATTTTGTGGGTCTCATGTTAGAATTCATTTTTATGATTTTAGAATCTTTTAAGATCCTTTCAGCAGTAGGTCTATTCCCAAAAAAAAAAAAAATCTTTTCATTATGTTGCAAGGGGTTTATCTTAAAACGTTGAATTTAAAAATATAATTGGAGTTAACATGATTACAACTTAAAATTTTGAAGTTGATTAGAAATGGTTGTTTCAATTACTTTGTTTTTAATGAAGTTTAAATAAAATTTATAATCTAGAAAAAGTGTTGAAACTGAAATTTTATTAAAATCTATTTTATAATTTTATATTTTTTTATTTTTTCAAAAATTCTCGTTTTTCAATCTATTTTATTTTTTATATTAATAAAAGTTGGATGATGATGTTATTATTATAATCTCCATTATCAAATACATCTATAAGCCCCAACTGGTATGGGTACGGTACGTTTGGGTATGGTTACAGGGGGTGGTATGTCAACCACACACCTAGGGTACATCCCAGCTCTTGCAAGTATGATTGAGGACGTACCTAGATGTACTTGCAGGGACTAAGGCATGCCCTGGGTGTAGGGGTGGCGTACCCCTTGAAAAAAAATGTATTTTTTAATTTTTTCCTCCTTATTTTGCCGGTTAAAGTCAAATATGAACCTCAAAAAATATTTTAAAATATTTTAAAGTGCATTAGCAACCCTAAAAGCATGAATCACACTCATTTTATCAAAAGATGACAACCCGTTTACCTTTCATTGCATTTTTACCTCCCATTGCATATTTGTTCACTCTTGTTGTTTCAATAGCTGGTTGTGTTTTCAAAATATGAGCCTCAGTCGATTCATCTGTATCTTCTTTATTAGGGTTGTATATAACAGCTATGAAGGTTTGGCAGAGCAAGTCAGCAAGTCTTCCAGTTATTTGATTGTGTTTCAGCCTTGCCAAAATAAAGGGAATAAATTTATGTAACATGATCAAGATGAAGGAGAGGTTGAAATCAATGTCTTTTTGTGCTTATCCTCTATGTCCCAAAAATATGGTTCTCCAAGACTCTTTTTCTGCAGTACATACAGTAAGATCATTTGCATAGGTATAATACAAAAGTTCAACTCATGAAAAAGCTCAAAGAAGAGAATAGGCCATGGTCTTAAGTTGATTTAGCACTAGGTCATCTCATTGTAATCTTCACCAAACTGCAGAGAGTGCGTTTTCTTTTGTCTTTATTTTTGTCCATACATTGTATCATTTGCACTATGTACTTGTAATAAGATTAATCTACGTTCAACAATTGAATATTATGATATTTTGACATTGAATTATTAGTATTTTTTGTGGTTATTTAACTTATTATGTTTCCTCTATGCAAATTATGTGGTTAATTTTGCTTATATGGCTATATTTTTATACGACTGTACCCAGCTATACCCAAACCCCCCAAAAAAATCCCTCGTATCCACGTACCTGATACTTGTACCCATACCCATACCCATATCAACTACTTAGATTATAATCAAATGGATTGTTGTTTTATTAATCAATTATAAAATTAGTAATTATATTATATAGTGTATATTATGATATAAAAATAAATATTTTTTTAATATTTTATTTACAAGTTAATTTATCACATTTTGCTCTACTATATTTTAGTGTGAGAACACCAGAGAGTGGTCATCCCAAGGAATGGACCTTGCAACCTTCTATTTCTAACATTCAACTCACTCTCTGCTAGACTATTATCATTGAGTTCAATATCAAACTATTTATTATTCTTACATTATTTATTATTATTATTATTATTATGAATAAATTTTCTATTTAATTGTTTAATATTTTATTAACTTTATATGACATATTTGTTTTTTCACTCTGCATATATTTATGATATGCTTATACTTGTCTTACTATATTTAATCTTTATTTATTTACAATTTTTAGTTTGATGTAATTTATATAATATTAGTTTAAAATTTAATGAATATATATATAAATATATTTTATTTTTAATATGATCTATATAATTTATTTTATGGCATTTATCGTAATTTGAATTATATATATGAAATGGAGTTAGTTGACATTTTTTCTAAAAAAGTTAGTATTATAGAATTTTAATCATTCTATCATTTCAACCACTTGTCATGTATTCTGAAAATAATGTTTTATTTGAAATATTTGACCACTTATTAAATTTTAAAGTATACCAATTATTTAAATTATACAACATTAAGAATGTCTACTTTGAAGTTCTTATTTATTTACATATCATATGAATGTTAACTTTTAAAAAATAAATTTACTTTCATAAACTATAATAATCATATTCAAAGTATTTAAGAAATGTAACTATTTTGCCAAAATTTGGACAACTAATTACATATATATTATGATACAAATTAGTCACTTTGTGACCTTTACTTTAAATTGGTTCTTTCTATATGGAAATATGCACAATTATCCTAGTTAAAAAATAAAATTCTAATTTTAAAGTTGTGAAAAGTTAGTCTTTTATGAATTCTAGGAGAGGTAACTTTAGTATTGCAAATAAGCCTTTCAATAGGGTGATTTAGTGATATATATGTTCATGAACACATTTTGTTGGTATTTTTTGAGACTTATCATGTTAGATGATATCCATTTAATATTCACATGATATGGAGAAAAATGAGAGCACGTTAAAAGTTCTTATTTTTGTTATTATTATTGTTATTGTTGTTGAGTAGGTCCTCCTATTCGTCATCAACATCACACCACCCAAACTTCTTGTTACTCTACCGTGTCACCTGCCTTCCAAGGTTCATCCCATGACCTTCCTACTCCACATAGATGACCTTTCCAACCCATCATCGTTGATTTATTTGCATATAAATGTACATATGTTTGTAAAATGTTGTTTGAAGATTTTTTTCCAGGAAATATTAATATGCACGTACAATAGAAATGCATTGGACCATGCCCATCATTCCCATTTTGCAAATGTGAGGTTGATCCTCTATAAAAACCTCTACGATTCCAATCCTCTCACCTGGATGAATACAATGACAAGTATATTAAATATGCATAGTTTGAGTCTAGGAAGTTTTATCGAGAGGAACATGGTGCACTTATAATGCAGAATTCCTCTCGCTTAATAAAAAAATCACCTTTAATTTTAGTTATTGTGACCCTTGAAAAGTAGATATTACGACAATAAGATATCTAAAATATAAGAGGAAGTTATTAGAAGGTAAACAACAAATATGTACTTCACAATGAAAAACATTTGAGGAAAACATTTCTTGGAAATCTGTTAAGGTTTTTTCAAAATAAATTACCTTATTTCCTCAATATACAATTGACTCGTTCCAAGACAAATGTGATTAAGATGTGATAAATAATCTAGTCCATTAGGTTCCATAAGCATACACTTCATAGCATAGTTTTTAACATGATGTTTAATAGAGATAAGATATGGATGATACACACAATTTACCAATCATCACTTTATAACTTTGGATAATGAATGATGGATAGAGATCCATCCACCTCTATTTGTATAAATATTATTGGTTGTTTGTTTGGCACAATTGCACCAACTTTAGGGAGAAGATAGGGGAGAGAAAAGGCTCAATTGGTGAGGATTCCCCCTCCTTCCCTTCACCCTCTCTTAAAAAGTAGGCTATTGGTAGCAACTTCCAAACGTCTTTGTCTATTAGGGCATGACATCCCAGATATCTTAGTTGGTTGATGCAGTCTACTCCATACAAAGGGCCTATTTGGAGTAATTCTCAAATACTTATGCAAGATATTTTAGTCTATCTTGTGTCCAGAGGAACCAACTAGTTCAGATTTATCAATGAACTCAGTATTGGTTGACACCTATATCTAGTCTTCTAATTTTAACAATGCATAAAAAGACATGTGAAAGGATGAACATATAGTCTAGATAAACCTTGAACAGTTGACTATGATGTTGGAAATAGTCATTGATGTTTATGATATTATCATTGATGTCAAAGGAAGCAGGTGTTATTCTGTATTAATGCCAAAGGATGAGTTGAACAGACTTGTAGTGTTAATTAGATTTCTCCAATGCCTTTACTTCACAATCTTGTCAAGTCATGTTGGATGAAAAGTCCGAACGGGTCAAGCCAAGCAATGAAATCAAAGTTTTGGCATGACTTAACTTCCCTTTATTTCTCAAGTCAAGCAATGGGAAAAGTCCGAATTGGTTTAGCGTAGAAGTGATTGGGGATTCGCAAGTGCTTTACTTCTCTTGTGATTATAAGCTAAGCTAAGTGAAAAGTCCGAAATGGTATAGAGAAGAAGTAATCGGGGGTTTGGGAGCATCTTACTTTTCTTATGATTATAAGCTAAGCAATGTGGGAAACTCAAAAGGGTCCAGCGAAGAAGTAATCGAGGATTTGCAAGCACCTTACTTTTTTATGTTGATAAGCTAAGTAGAGGTAAAAACTTGAAAGGGTCTAGACGAAGTAATTGGGATTTTGAAGAGGGATTGTTTCTCTCAAGTTGATAAGTCAAGTGATGTCAAAAAATCGAAAGGGTCTAAAAGAAGCAATGAGGATTTTTGAGAGGCTCTACTTCTTGTACGTATATAAGTCAAGAAGGATGGAGAACCCGAAATAGTCTTGAAGAATTCCTTCGGAGGAATTCTTTCGAAAAAAGTGGCAAGGATAATTCTTTCAGAAAAATTGTCAAGTCCTTTTCGGAAAATTGTCCCTTAACAAAAATCCAACGGGTACATTCAAAAAGCCGAAAGACACTTTAAAGAAAGCGACAGGGTATGTGAACCCTTTGAAGAATGTTGAAGGACATTTTGAAGAAAGCCGAAGGGTAAGTCGAAAAGTCTGAAGGGTATATGAACCCTTCCAAAGATGCCGAGGGGCACTTTTTAAAAAGCCCGAAGGGTAAAAGAACCTTTGGAAGAAAAGCCAAAGGATAGTTTTGAAAGAGTTCAAAGGGCAAGTGCACCGTTGTAAAAAACCCAAAGGGTAACTTTAGAGAAAGGTCCTGAGAGAAAAGAATCAGACAAAAAGTCTAAAGAAATTCGAAAAAAGAGCCCGAAGACCAAAAAGAGAGATGGGTAGAAAGTTCAAAGAAAAGAAACCCGAAGGAGAGAGATAAACTCGAGAAAATAGACTAAAAAAGAGAATAGCTCGAGAAAGAGAAGAGCTCAAGAAAGAATATGAAGAAGATGAGCTCAATAGAAACAACCTGAATAGGAAAAGCTAGAAGGAGAGAAAACTCGAATAAAAAGGAGTGAAAGCAAACCAAGAGAATATCGAGACATGAGATAAAAATTGACAGTTCTAGAATAGGGAAAACAGTAGACAACTCAAATAGATGGTGACTGGCACCAAAGACAAAATGAGTAAATCCTTGATTAAAGACATGACCAACCAAATGGTGAGCTCGAAAAGGTCTACACGAGGCTCGAGTCTGATCAATTCAACCGATCAATCACGATTGGGGAAGCTGTGCATTTATGAGATAAACTAAGCAACCGTCAAATGAAGAAAAGAGATTTGACCATTGCAAGGTGATGCACAAACTAAGGCACGAGAAACGTGCAAGTATAAGTCATATTTAATGAGAACCAGTTTAGTGTTGTTGGGTGTGAACACAAGGAGAAGATGAAAAACCCTAAAAGGTAGTTAAATATAAACAACTTCAAGAGGACTTTATGTGTTGTTGTCGTTGCTGTAACTGTGTTTTCAAGTGTGAGAAAAAAGGGCTATTGATAAAAGAAATATGTAGAGTAAAATGCAAAAAAAGAATGGGAATGAACTGTACCCGAATAAAGCATAACCAGATGTATGCAGATAAAGAGTGAGACATACGCAGACAGAGATTAAGCAAGTAGGAAGATAGAGCACACAGACAATGAGAAGAAGGTGAACAGTGATAGATTAGACTTGTAACAAAGAACATTGAACTGGTTTCACTTGTGAATCCATCTTGTACACTGGATTTATAGCTCCATAGTTCGGGTAGGTTGGTTTTTACATACAAACTAGGTTGGTGCTCAGTAAGGAGATTAGTGTCTCATAAGGATCGGTGTCCTTGAATGTAACCAGTGAGGTTTGCCAGTAAGGCATTTTATTGTGAGGTTGTATTAGAATAGTAGAATCTAGCAGTTGATTATCACCGTGGTTTTTCCCTTTGAGTTTTTCACGTAAAACCTGGTGTTATGTGTTTCTATGTGTGTGTATACTACATTTATTCTTTGATTTACACACAAATTCACATTTTCTGTAAAAAGTTTTTAAACGGGCTAGTTTTAGATCATCTACTGATTCACCCCCTCTCAATAGATAGGTGTGTTCAAAATACGATTCAAGCTAAACTAACAGAGATACAAAAAGAGCAAAAGAGAGAGAGAGCGTAGAGAGAAATGAAAGATGAGTTTGTTTTCTAATGAAAATGTTTTTAGTTCTATTAAATAAAAAAATCTCTTGAGAAATTAGTCTCTGTTTGGCCAACATAGCTCAACCAAAAGGCAAAGATGGTGCAGGGCTCTGAGGATCAAGTAGTTATGTAGAATAGAGAAGTAAATTCATCATAAACATGCACAACCAATGGATATCATTCACAAAGTTTTCATATTAAAAGATAATTCATAAAAAAAATTCAAGGCTTGTCAGTGTTCAAATGAACTATAAAAAGACCTTCAAATAGCCTCAACTCATGCTAAAATAAAATCTAATATAAGAAATAAATAAATTATAAGAAAAGATGTATGGTTGTATACTATATTCTAACACTAATAAACTAGCCCTAATTCAGTCCCATGGCTAACCTTATATAGATTTCTAATAGTAATCACCCAATATCTAGGTGATTGAAAATATTCAATGCAGGCACTAAGGCACAAATCAAATATGTGCCTATACTCAAAGATAACAACTTTGTTCATTAGATCACTGGTAATACAACAATATTGGTCTGATGCGTTATTTTAACTGAGACATGATCAAATTGAATTCTACTATAATTGATGTATTACTACTATATTAAATGCAAAGGGCAAACATTCTTTATCTTTTTGTGATGCTTGGCTCACTTGATCCTAATAGGCACACTATTCTATGACTTAGACTAGTATCTAATTTATTTTGGTATCCACTTCCACAATCTATTTGCACTAAGTGACAAGATATTCAATAACTACATAAATTTGATTGGACCCACAATCCAACCCCCAAATTCTAAAGGGCTAGATAAGCCAAAATGAGCATCATTTAAAAATTAGCTTTTGAATCTATTCATAGAGGTCCATGTATCAGCGTTAGAAGGCTGCCCTATGTGTCCATTTATCATTGCTTGAGGAGGCCAAGGTCTTGCTACATGTCCACTTATCTGTATTTTGTAGCTTGTTGCTCAGGGCTTTGACTTTTCTTTGAACATGGTGCAATGCAATCTTGAGAAGTGGTAAGATCCATTTCACTCAAAGCTTCATGGTCCCTCAGTCTTTGTTCCATCTCTTGATTGACCTAGAGTCTTGAGATTACGCCACATGGCATGATCTCAAGGACTTGCCTAATCCATGCTTTGTTGTACTGCCCTCATTTAATCTAGACGTGTGGAGAAGAGGGATAATTCCACGTGACATCATCTTGATTATCTAGGAAGTTTGTTGCCTACTCGCTTTATCTTGACCATCACGAGGGCCTAGAGAAGCAAGATCATACCATGAGGCATGATCTTGAGAATCTAGAAGGTGAAAGGGCTTGGATCTATGTCCAACATCTTTTAGAGTTGCAGAGCTTTGATATGTTGACAAGTGATGACCGCTTGGAAAATCCAGACCTACGAATAGAAAATGATCGTTAGATTTCAAATAAAAAGACTAGCATTAGAGTTTAAATTCATAAACTAGCCATCAAATACTCTATGAAAATTGAATAAGGCACAAAAACTTGAATAAAAGACTTGTAAAAATAAGGCATAATTCTAAGGACTTAAAAATGTTACATACAAATGGCTAAGGCAAAAGAGTCTCAGGAAAGTGAACGAGCGACAAGTAATCGCTCCAAGCTTACCGAGAGACTCACGAGGAAATTTAGATAATAATTGGCCTGCAGGGAATTAAATAACCATTATAATAAAATATGAATTTGAAAAATAAATGACTAAGAAGTTTTAACCAAAATTGACTAAGTCTGAATAACTTTGCAAAGACTAGAACATTGGATCAATCCCAAAGCTAAATAAGCCCAATTTTATGACAAATGACTAAGTAAATGAATGAAATTATATGAACACCTAGCCATTTTAGATGGAAATCAGGTAGAAATGGACCAAATTATTTAGGAAAATAAGCAGCAAAACTCAAAAATAGTTAAGCTATAGAAATATGAGGTGAAATAACCTAAAAAGAAAACATCAATGCAGTTTAAAACATGATACAAAATAGACCAAGACTTATTAGATTTAAACAAACTTTGAAAGTTAAATCAATATAGACCTAATTGCCAAAATACTTCAAAACCAAATGCACACATTGGATACTTTAAGTTCAGACCTACTCAAAGAGTAAAGCCAATGCAATGTCAACCCTATAACTTATCAATAACTTTTTCAATTAGACCACGAGTAAAAAGAGACCTAGGCTTGATTAGACTAGATGAAATATCTCTAAATAGGTTATGTTACTAAAATCTAGAATTTTTGAAAAACCCTAGCCAAGATAAATATTTTCTGATTTTCCAGCCAAACCCTAAATGCCAAAAACTCATAAATCACTGAAAATAAATTGTGAAACCCTAGAATAAAATTTATTGAGTGATGTAATCATTTTTAGGACATTAAATCACTCAATAAACTCAGCTACATTGACGTCAAATATATAGAATATTACAGCGAATGAAATGCTGATTTTTAATACTTTTTCCAAAGTAAAGATGTTGGAAATTATCCTTAGAAATAAAGATAAATACATAAATAAGTATAGAAAAATTAAGAATATTAAATAGGCTTGAAATAGCCTCTCAACCCCTCTCAAATAATTTCCCGATCAAGTTACCCTAACTGAAAGTAATTATTTTCAGTCCTAAATCTAACACAACCCTAAAATTAGGGGTTTTCAAATTTGAAAATTTGACTTTGGGTCTCCAAACCCTAGTCACCACTCTCCTAGAGTAATTCACTAACCTCCCAAACAAATCTCCCAAATTGAAAACCCTTTTTTTTGTCTTTTTTTACACTTGATCTATGGCAGCTCCAAGGTGAAGTTACCCCATGGAAAGAATTAGGGTTTGCATCCTCAATCTCTTTGCTTGAAGGTTTTCATCTTCAATTCAAAAACTCAAGTTTTTTGGTGCTCAAAATTGTAAATTTAAAAATTGATCCAAGATGCCTTTCAAATGAACCCTCAAATGCTTTTATACTCCTTCCCAAGTGAAGCACCCAATTTGGAAGGAAATAATATTTCAATCTTATTTTTTTCAATTTATAAAAAGAGCACCTCTAATAATCCACTTAAATAGATTAGTACCCATAACCCTCAAAAAAGCCTCAACTTAAGTGAAATTATAATAATAAAGTGCGTTTACAAGTGATCTTAATAAAACTAAATGTTTCCCTTCGTTTCTTTCTTTTTCCCTTAACCCTTGAAAAACTAGGCAAGGCTAAAGGTCTTCAATAGTGTCATGTCCAAAAGGGGGCATGACAATCCTACCTGCCCAAAATTGCTTGTCCTCAAGCAATCGAAACAACCAATGGGTTGTCATAACCATGGGCTTTAAGCAATTCTTGATCTTTGACTCTTCCCATGGGAATAAAACCCCTTGATGAAGCTCTTTGCTATTGTATATGAAGATTTTTGGCTGCTTATACAATTTGAAAATAAAATAATAGCAACTTCCAACCTTCCTTTCCCCTTTTATGGAGGTCCCATACCTCAGATGTGCCAAAAAGATGAACAAAAAAATGCTAACAATCCATAAAGGTGGAGTATGCACAAGAAATGCTCTGTGATAAAGCAATAAATGGTTGCATAGATCTCCAAGAGAGGAGATAGAAGACCAATAAGAGGGTGAAAAGTTGGCAACAGATAGCTTCCAAACAATAAAAACATGTAGTGCATCCAGAAGGCCATCTCAAATGGCGGAGAAAACTCAAAAGCCACAAAAGGTAACCTTCAAATCCTTGCCCCCAAAGTAAAGAAGAGAGTGTTGCCATGAAAGGTGATGTGCAAGAGGAGCCAGCATGGGCACTGTGTGGAGGTCAAAAATAGACCTTTGAGAAGATGAAAGAGTAGGAGCTAATGTTGATCTCAAAAGGCATTGAGGAGAAGGTTGCACAAAGAAAATGTGTTAGATGTATAGGCAAAGAAGGTTATTTCACGAAAGCAACAATAGAGCAAATCCAAGAAGAATTAGCATAGTGAAATGAGTGAAGGCAAGGGGATATCAATGCACATGAGACATTGAGAGAACATTGAAAAGATTAAAAGTGGGAGACAACACCAATCTCGAAAGGCACGGAGGACAACATGGGGTAAAGAAGTTTCATAAGAAGCAATGGTAAAGGTTGTCCCAAACCAATAACAGAGGAGCAAAGCCAAGAAAAAACTCGATTGCAACAAGATGGATATCATTCCACAAGAGCCAAAGAGAGTGCAAAAAGGTGTGCAAGGTGTAAAAACAACCTGCACAAAGAAAAGGGCACATAAAAATGCTTAAGAGATCATAAGCGTTATTGTGCTCAGAGTGGAGGATACACTAAAGAAAGGGTTGAGAACCCTAGATCCCCATAAAGCAAAGCATTTTTGCATAGCAACAACATAGAGTGATGCTAAAGCAATTATCTATATGTAGTGGTGTGTGATGGATACAAGATAATCTTTAACCCCAGATGCAAAGGAAAATGGCCCTGAGGAAGGGGAGGCTCTAGAGGACCTTCGACTGGGAGAAACTTCCCTGAATGAAGCAACAAAAGATGAAACAATGGGAGATGTTATAGAATGAGAAGAAGATTTGCCTAAAGAGCAACTGGGAGTTGTTGAGTGAAGAAAAAATGAGAGTGAGGTGCATGGGTCCAAAGGTGCACCAAAGGAAAAAGAGGCATTGGTACAAGCACCAGTTGAAGAGAGCTTGAGAGAAAATGCAAACATTGTGCTAAGGGATGAGGAAGGTGAAAGAGAAGCTGCACAGTTGAAATTCAAGCACAACAGCCATGCAAAAGAGATGTGTCCTTCATAAGGCACAAATCTAGAGAGCACATGAGGTGCAAAGAGTTGAGCTTATCAAGGAAGCACATTAGACCATTACGCAGTCATAATTGAGAGGCATGTAAATGCGCCTACAACATAATCAACTTGCAAAGGATATTTAAGGTACACAGTGTGTGATGATGATGGTTTATGAAAGGAGAGTCTGAAGCACAAAGGTACATAAAATCCCAAGTGCAAGGCATTCAACATAAAACCTGAGGAAGCAAAATATAGTTAGATGACCAGTCAGTTACGAGGACCTAAACTTAACTTTCTTTAGACTAGGTCATTACTATAACTGACACGATAACTTAAGGGAGAACCAACAAGATCAGACTCGCACAACCTCCCATCAAATGAAGTCATAGGCCAATTGCATCGGAAAGAGGTGAAGCAACCAGAGGTCAGGCACCTATAAATAGGGGTTTTGATCTAGCATTTTTAACACCCCAAAGCCAAGGAGGTTATTTTATTAGGGAGATTCTATAAAGGTATAAAGAAAATTTCTCTGAGGACATAGAGATAGAAAGGGATCTTCACATGATAGGTGAAGGCTCATAGTCATGAGTGAATGGTAGTCTATTAACACCATAGTAAAGAGAGAAAAACACAAATTTATATATAAGGATTGGACTAAGTAGAATTGAAAGCTCAATGTATAATTATGAAGCTTATATTATCTTGTAACACCTAAAGTTCAGGAATAAAAGCCTTTACAAACATGATCCATTCAGTGGAAATCTGAAGGTTGCATGGTTAATGCATCCCTTTAGTAGGACTCCTCATCACGACAAGCACTAGTTTCATATCAAACCAAGGTCATGAACCTTGAGGGATGCAAGAAGAAACAATAAACCTGTAAGCGAGCTATGAACTAGTAGAGAAAAAGGTAGTAGATGGTTGAACATGAGGCAACTAGCATAGCATGGTTCATCAATGTGAGGGAGGTAGGTACATTGAGGTAGAAGATAAGAAAAGAGAACCCTCAGACGGGACAAGTATATAGGATCGCGAAGGGAGACTTGGCAATAATAGTTCATAAGTTCAAGCACCTATGTAGGATTGCGATGGAGAATGTAACAACATATAGTCTAAGAAGTTGTGAGGTTGTAAGCAACCCGTAGGAGTGTTGTGTGAGAATTAAGAGATAGCTAAACTTGACATCGTCATTGTTGGAAAGGAGAGGTGAAGCATTGACAAATTGTTATAAGTGATGTAGTTGAGCACAAAAAGGATAGATCACCTTATGTTAGGTGGTCGAAAGGTGTGAATGAGTAGAAAGCACAGACAAATTATCGATCGTGTAGTTTGTATGCAAAGGTCAAATGTGTTGATAATGAATCAAGTAAAATGGATGACGGGGCCAATAAATCATTAACCATAAGGCAATCAATGTGTGTGAGCATATTTTAATACGTGTATCAGGGAGAAAGTAAAAAAATAAAGATGTTCTCCATCAAGCGTAGATGGATAAAGAATGAGCATCACAGATGTTGGCTTAATAAAAAGTAAAAACAAGACATGACCTGGGATCACATATCTTAAGTAAAATGGAGTTAGCCTCCACGTTGCTAGCATTGTAGGAAAGGAAGGAGGAAGGAAAAATCGTAGGGAGGGAGGATCCCAAAGAGAAATAGGGAGAGACCTATGGAAGGAAGGAGCCCTCAGAGGTTCTAAGACAGGTCGAGAATAACCCTAAAGCTGATATGCAAAGCTTTTACAGAAAAAAGGACCTGTGCAAATGATCGAGTGGGTATTAGATTTCAAATGTTATTTCGTGTTGAAGGATGTAAAGGAATCCATACAGGTGGAGTATGTGCATAAAAAATGCTCTATGATAACGTGGTAAATCACTGTAGAGATCTCCAAGAGAGGAAGAGATAGAAAGGAAATAAGAGGGTGAAAAATTGGCAACAAATTATTTCCAAACTATAGAACCAAGTAGTGCACCAAGAAGGCCATCTCAAAGAGAGGAAAACACCTGAGAGCCATATAAATTAACCTTTAAAGCCTTGCCCCCAAAGTAAAGAAGAGAGTGTGACATGAAAGGCAATGCATAGGAGTGAACTGACTGAAGGCAAGGTGGATATCATTCAACGTGAACCAACGAGAGTGCATGAAGGTGTGCCAGGGACCAAGAATGAACCCAGTCATAGTGGAGTGAAATGAGTGAAGGAGAAGTGGATATCATTCCAAATGAGCTAACAAGAGTGCATGAAAGTATGGAAGGTGTTGCACCAGTCTGCACAAAGACAGGGGCATATAGGAAGAACCCTAAAAAGAGTATAGGTGTTCTTGTGCTCATAGTGGAGGATGCGCCAAAGGAAGGGTTGAGAACCCTAGACCCCCATTAACTAATGGATTGTATCCCAAAAATGACTATAGAGAGGGATTTGGAGCAATTGTTGATATACAATAGTATGCAGTCGATAGAAGACAACCTTGAACTTAGAGATAAAGAAAAAGAGCCTAAAGAAGGAGAGGCTCTAAGGGACCTTTGAGCAAGACAAACTTCCTTGAACAAAGTAATAAAGGAAGAAACCACTGATCCAAAACTCAGAAGTTTTGGTTGACAAATATTTCAACACAAAAATAACATAGTAACAATGAATTCTCTAAAAAGAGATGTTTTATTACTCAAGATCGCAATACAACTATATGCATATCTCTGAGAAAAAATGTCTGATTTCCAATTCAGGTTACATCTTTATTTATACACTTTTTTAAAGTAGGGGGAAGATGTGGAAGCTCACCAATCTCAAGGGAGATTAATTTGTTCGAATTCCATGATTTAAAACAATACAGAATTTGAAGAATTACTATTTTTAGACTGCACTACTAAAATTAAAATTTGGGGCACTTCCATTGGGTTTTTAGGGGTCAAAATCCATCGAGCAAATCTCAATCCCATCTCACTGCGTTCTCCTTGTTCTTAGCTTTCCAATGGTTCAAACAGCGAGTCAATTGGAGCTACAATGCAAAAGTTATGGCTCCCAGAAGTTGTCATTAATTGGGATGGAACCGTCATCCAAATTGTCGCCTGAATTATTGCCCAAATCATTCCTCCCTCCTTGAGAAGCAATGGTCCCCATTGCGTCAATGTTCCTCATTAGGCGTGGTAGTTATGTCTTTGATTTGATTCTCTGTGAGCCACTCACCTTGGTGGCTAAGCTGGCCCCTTTTGACCACCTGATAAAACGGAATAGAGCATCCTCTTGTTGTCTTCACCCAGGTGTCCACAATCTAATCCTCCTCCACTGGAGCAAAACTCTGTGTATCAAGCTCATCAATGTCTAGTTGTTTTGCTTTGACTTAAGTGTCCAACAGAGGTAGATGATATGGTTTGAGGAGCTCCACATTGAATATTGGATGCAGACCAAGGTAGGCTAGTAGGTTCAACTCAAAAGCATTTTCTCCAACTTTTCTGGTGATGGTGTAGGGACCATATCGCAGAGGCTGAATTTTTTTTTGTGGGCCTGTAATTCATTCCTTCTGAAGCCAAAACCAAACCTTGTCACCCACAATAAAATAGTGTGCAATCCTATGTTTATCATGGTGTTACTTCTACTTCTGATTCATCTTCTCCAAGTTGTCATGAACTTGTTGGATGTGTTGCATTTGTTCAATGAACTTTGTTGCTTTTGCTGCCTCAAATCTTCCATGAGGTGTTTATTCCATAGTGGAGAATGGAACAACTATATCAATTGGTGCCATGAGTTGGAACCCGAAGCATACTTGGAATGGACTGTGCTTGGTCAAGCTATGCAAGGCCCGATTGTATCCATATTGTATGAAAACAAGCCCCTCATCCCATGTGTGTGGATGTTTGGAGTAATACATCCAAATCATGTGAATAATCAAGTGGTTCACCACCTCTGTCTGACCATCAATCTGTGGATGGAAGGTTGTGGAATTCATCAACTTGGTATCCATCATCTTCCATAGAGTGGACCAGATGATGCTCAGAGACCTGTTGTCTCGATCTGAGACAATGGACTTGGGGAGACCAAAATGGAGCCATACATGAATAAAGTATAGTTGAGCAATTTCTTCAATATATATATTTTTATTACAAGCAATCATGGTAGCCATTTTTGAAAAATGATCAACTACAACAAAAATACAGTCCTTGCCATATTTTGAAGTAGGCAAACCTAAGAGAAAATCCATTGAAACATATTCTCAAGAACTGATTGGTTCTAGCAATGGCATGTACAATCCTTGCTTCTTATTTGTTGGCTTGGCTATCGTACATGGGGTGCTAGATTTGAGATACCTTTCCACATCCTTTCGCATATGGGGCCAGTAGAAGTGTTTTTTAAGAACTACCAATGTCTTTTCTACACCGAAGTGTCCAGTTGTCCTACTAAAATGTGCTTCCCATATCATCTTTTGTTGCTCTGCAGTTGGAACACAGACGTGCTCCATATAACAGAAGACATTATCTTGCAAATAGAAATCAGAAACATGTTTACCTTTTTGAAGCACCTGATATATATCAACAAAGGTAGGATCTGCTTCATACAGAGCACCCCAAGTGGCAACCTCATGTCCGCATAGGTCAAGAATTGTTGTGAGTACAGTAATTGGTGGGTGGCTCAGACAATCTGCAGTCGTATTTCAGCTCCCCTTTTTGTGTTTGATTATCAGATAGAATTACAGAAAATATGTGGTCCACTTTTAGTGCCTCTCATTTCGCAGTTTGCTCTGTGTCTGGATGAATTCCAATGGTCTGTGGTCAGTGTGGATGATTGTCTCTTTCCCCAAGATGTAGTGTTTCCATTATTTGCATGCTTGCACAATGGCATAGATCTCCTTATCATATGTCAGATATTTTCTAACTGTATCAGTGAAAGTTTCACTGTGATATGCAACAGGATGCTATGTTGCATGATGACAACTCCCATGGCATATTCAGATGCATCTATCATCAACTCAAAAGGTTGATGCAAATCCAACAAGGCAAGAATAGGCACTGAGCAAAGTCTGTTCTTCAAATTCTCAAATTCTCTTTGTTGTATTTCACCCCATTGAAATGTAGCTTTAGCTCCTCCTTTAGTCACTTAGGTTAGTGACCAAGCAACATGTGAAAATCCAAGAACAAACCTGCGATAAAATTTGCACGACCCAAGAAGCTGTGAAATTCTGTGCGGATCCTTGGTGTAGGCCATTTTCGAATAACCTGAATCTTTCTTAGATCAACATGGACCCCTTATTCACAACGTACCCAAGGTACTGAATTATTGTCATCTCTAGTGTGCATTTGTCAAGATTTGCATACAACTTGTGCTCCTAAAGAGTTTGAAGCACCTTACGAACATGTTGCAGATGCTCTTCCCACGTTCTGCTATCGCTGAGTATGTCATCCAGGTAGACAACCATGAATGAGTTGGTGAAGGGTTGTAGGATGTCAGCCATCATCCTCATGAAGGTTGCAGGTGCGTTAGTTAAGCCAAAAGGTCTAACCAACCATTCGAAGAGCCCCTCCTTAGATTTGAATGCAATCTTCCAGACATCGATGGGATCGATGGGAATTTGGTGATAGCCAAATTTGAGATCAATTTTGGTGAAGAACTTTGTACCATGGAGTTGGTCTAGCAGGTCATCAACCCTGGGGAGAGGGTAGCGATTCTTCAGAGTGATTTTATTCAAGGCTCGATAGTCAACGCAAAGACTCCATGTTCCATCTTTCTTTAGTTCCAGGGCAATTGGGCTGCCATAGGGTGAAGAGCTCGGCCTGATGTGACCCTTTTGAATCAATTTTTGAATCTATCTTTTTATCTCATCATTCTCCAAAACTGATCTGCGATACATAGGACTGTTAGGCAAAGGTGATCCTGGGATCAAATCGATAGAATGTTTTCCCTGACAATGTAGTGGAACTCCTGTGGGTGACTTGAATAAGTCATCATATTTCCTTTCTGATTTGTTCCATCTACTTCTATTGTGTTGATTGTGTAGTCAGGACTGCAACATCAGCCTTCTTGGATTTCTATGCTTTGACCACCATGAGAATGAATTGCTTTGTCTTTTCCACCAATCTCTTACATTGCTTGGCACTTATAAGGGAGACAGATGTGGGAGGTGGTACCTCTGGTACCCTGTAACATCATGTTCCAAGAGTGAGGGTGATTCTTCAAGTTCATGATTCATAGATGCCATGTTGATCATACATGAACGGCTAACCAAGGAGTACATCACAAAAATCTAGATTGACCAGATCACACAAGACCTCATCTTGGAAAGGTTTTATTGCATATGAAAGAAGACATTGATGGGTGACACGAAGGTCTCTCCCTGGGCTCAACCATCCAATACTGTATGGCTTTGGGTGAGGCTTCATAAATAGATTTAGACTTTTCACAACTTTAGCAGAGATTAAATTCTTTTGACTCCCACTATCAAGAATTAAATGCAGAGGCTTACCTTTTACCCATAGTTTGGAGTGAAACAATCTTTCTTTGTCATCTGGTCTTTCTTCACGGGTCTGTGATGAAGCGACGATGGTGTCGAGCTCAGCATCTACAATTTCTTCTTCATCCTCTTCGACTGTAGGTTGTGTATGAGACAGAGTAGTAGATGTTGAGTATTGTGACTCAGAAAGCAATGACTTGATGGCTCGACATTCTTCTTTGAAATGAGTTCCAGTTTTGTGATAATCACACCATTTTTCAACCTTCCCCTTCTAGGGTTTTTTATCTTGAAACTCCTTTTGCTTCCAATTTTGGCTTCGTGTTTGACCTTCCTTGTCACTTTTCCATTTTGAATGCTGATTCTTTGTATTTTTTTTGCCATGCTTCTACTCAATCTTCACTGCCAAATTGTATGTCTCATCGAGGGTTTGCACCCCATGTGCGATAGCCAAGTGAATAAATCTGAAGCAAATATTGTACACGCTATTGCCAGAACCAACAAGGCCTTGGGAATCTATCTCAATGAATTTTCTCTCAGGTTTGCCCACTTCAAAATATGGCAAGGACTGTATTTTTGTTGTAGCTGATCATTTTTCAAAAATGGCTATCTAATTGCTTGTAAGAAAAATATATTTGATGAAGAAACTGCTCAACTATATTTTAGTCATGTATGGCTCCATTTTGGTCTCCCCAAGTCCATTGTCTCAGATCGAGACAACAGGTTCCTAAGCATCTTCTGGTCCACTCTATAGAAGATGATGGATACCAAGATGAAGTCCACAACCTTCCATCCACAGACTAATGGTTAGACAGAGGTGGTGAACCACTTGATTGTTCACATGATTCGGATGTATCACTCCAAACATCCATGCACATGGGATAAGGGGCTTCTTTTCATACAACATGGATACAATCGGGCCCTGCATAGCTCGACTAAGCACAGTCCATTCCAAGTATGCTTCGGGTTCCAACCCATGGCACCAATTGATATAGACATTCCATTCTCCACCATTGAATACACACCTCATGGAAGATCTGAGGTAGCAAAAGCAACAAAGTTTATTGAACAAATGCAACACATCCAGTAGTAAGTTCATGACATCTTAGAGAAGATGAATCAAAAGTATAAACAATGCCATAACAAACATAAGATTGCACACCATTTTGTTGTGGGTGACAAGGTTTGATTGTGGTTTCAGAAAGAATGAATTGCAGGCCCACACAAAAAAAATTGGCCTCTGCGATATGATCCCTACACCATCACCAGAAAAGTTAGAGAAAATGCTTTTGAGTTGAACCTACCAACCTACCTTGGTGTGCATCAAATATTCAACGTGGAGCTCCTCAAACCATATCATCCACCTCTGTTGGGCACTTCAGTCATAGAAAAACAACTAGACATTGATGAGCTTGATCTATAGAGTTTTGCTCTAGTGGAGGAGGATCAGATTGTGGACACTTGGATGAAGACAACAAGAGGACGCTCTATTCTGTTTTATCGAGTAGTCAAAAAGAGCCAACTTAGCACCAACATGAGTGGCTCACAGAGAATCAAATCAAGACACAACTACCACACCTGATGAGGAACATTCATGCAATGGGGACCATTGCTTTTCAAGGAGGGAGGAATGATCCGGGCAATAATTCAGAGGACAATTTGGGTGACGGTTCTACCCCAATTGATGATAAAATTTCTGAGAACCATAACTTTTGCACCGAAGCTCTAATTGACTCGCCGTTTGAACCATTGAAAAGCTAAGAATGAGGATAACATGGTGAGATGGCATCGAGTTTTGCTCAATGGATTTTGACCCCCCAAAACCCAATGGAAGTGCTTCAAATTTCAATTTTAGTAGTGCAGTCTAAAAATAGTAATTCCTCGAAATTTGTATTGTTTTAAATCGTAGAAGTCGAACCACTTAATCTCCCTTGAGATTGGTGACCTTCCACATCCTCCCCCTGCTTTCAAAATGTGTATAAATGATGTAACCCAAATTGGAAATCAGACATCTCTTTCCATAGATAAGCATATAGTTGTATTGTGATCTTGAGTAATAAAACATCTCTTCTCAGAGAATTCATTGTTACTATGTTATTTTTGTGTTCTTGAAATATTTGTCAACCAAAACTTCTGAGTTTTGGATCACAACAAGAGATGCTACAAAAGGAAAAGAATTGCATAGAGAACAATTGGGAGTTATTGAGTGTAGTTGAAATGAGAGTGAGGCACATGGGTCCAAAGGTGCGCCAAAAGATATAGAGGCACTAGGGCCAGCACTAGCTAAAGAAAGCATGAGCGCTAATGCAAACAACATTGCCCCAAGGAAGGAGGAAGGCAAAAGAGAAGCTGCACAGAAGAAATTTGAGCATAGCAGCCACATGGAAGAGATGTGTCCTTCAAAAGGCATAAAGATGGAGAGATGAAAAAGTGCAAGTTTATTTGTTGGGAGTATTTAACTAAATTCTAAGGGGATCATGATAAAAAGGTAGTGCACAACTGATCCAAAGTTATGCCAAAGACAACAGAGCATTACACCATGGAGAGACATTAAAAGGGAAGAAGTTGAGATAAATCCACATAAAGAATTTGAAGACACATGAGAGAAGAAGAGTTGGCCTGTAGCTAACAAAAACACAACATAGTTTGCACACGGCCCATAGGAGCTACTATGATGGGTTAGTCAAAATAAGCACGAAGCAGATCAAGGAAGTGTAAACTTCATTGCACACAAAGAAAATGAGTTATTGTTGATTGGGAGCAAGGCGGGAGATCGTCAACCTTAAACTGTCTAGGAACAATGACTGAAGAGGATATCAATCCAAGCATGTAGAAGCAAGTGCACGACATTAAAGGAAGAAGAAAAAGTGGAAGTCAATAGACTCCATAGAGACTTCCATGCCACTGAGGGCATCAAGCAAAGAGAAATGAAGGACAAAGGCAACGGAAGAACCACACAGACACCCCTGAGAAACACGCAAAAGAATAACACATAAGTATACCTACTTGCCACAAGCGATATAAGGAAGAGAGTACACATAACAGAAGATAAGTGAAAGGCACACAGAAGGAAAGTCAAGGTATGAAGACCTTTTGGAGGAGATAGATGAACAAGAATGGGCACAAACCCATGAGAAATAAATGTTGGGGAAAACCCACAGGTGATGGAGGTGGGCATCGACCCATAAGAGTAAACAAAGGTGGGTGCAAAACCACACGAGGAAGAAAGGGAAGGAAGATGAAGTGTATCAAAGCTAGGTAAAGGAGGATAGTTTATGGCCCAAGGAGGATGTTGAAAATAAGAAAGCACCAAGTGAGCCTGCACAGGGGCCACATCAGATGGATGGGAACACCATGGTCAAGGCAACTAACCAGATTGACAGTTCTACCAATCCAACACTATTTGTAAGTAGGAGCTCATATTTTAATTAACTAGGGTTTTTGATGCAAGAGCATCACAAACTAATTTGCAAACTTGCATCAAACAGTTAGAGAATAAATGGGTGTACAAGTTTTGATTAAACCAAGTAGTACACTTGCAAATCTATAAAGCGCATAAAGATGCACTAGGGATAGGAAGGAAGTTACGGCAATAAAGGGTCAATCAACAATGCATGAAGGAACCGAGGCCTACAAAGGTCCAAGAACCATGGAATGGAAGGAGTTGTTGACTGAAGGTGTGCTTCACAAGAACAAGGAAAGTTGAGGAATAAAATGCTTTATTAGCATGATCCACTACATGGAATTCTGAAGGCTGCATGGTTAATGTATCCCTTCACTGGGGGCCCTGATGCAAAGGAAAATGAGCCTAACAAAGGAGAGACTCTAAAGGACATTGGACCAGGAGAAGCTTCCCTAAAGGAAACAACAAAAGAAGCAGAAGATGTTGCAAGAGAAGTAGAGTTGCCTAGAGACCAACTGGGAGTTGTTCAGTGAATCAAAAATGAGAGTGAGGTGCATGGGTCCAATAGTGTGCCAACAGAAATAGAGGCATTGGTGTAAGCACCAACTAAACAGAGCTTGAGAGCCAATAAATATAATATTGTGCTAAGGGATGAGGAAGGCGAAAGAGAAGCTACACAAGTGAAATCCAAACATAACAACGATGCAAAAGAGAGGTGTTCTACGTAAGGCACAAACATAGAGAGGAAAAAGAGACCAAGTCTATTTGTGGAAGGTATTTGCCTAAAGCATTAGGGGAAGAAAAGAAAGAGGCAGCGACTTGCAATGGATCCTAAGTTTTTCAAAAGACAACAGAGCATTGAGCCATAGAGAGACACACAAAGGGAGAGAGAAGTGGGCATAACTCCACAAAAGGCATCTGAAGATACATGAGGAGAGGAGAAGAGTCGACCTATACCTAACAAAAATACAACATTATTAGCACATGACAGATGAGCTACCTGGAGGGGTTAGCCAAAATCAGCCCGAAGCTGATCAAGGGAGTGCAATTTTCATTGCACGGAAGGAAAAGGAGTCACCACCAATTGGGAGCAAGGCAAGAGGACATCAACTTGAAAATAACTAGGAATAACACTTGAAGGGGATATCAGTCCAAACACACAGAGGGAAGTGCATGACAAGAGAGGAAGAAAGGGAAAGGAGATTATATTTTAATTACCTTGAGGCAATCAACCAGACGGGTGGTTATACCACTCCAGCGCTTCTTGTAAGAAGGAGCTTATATATTAATTACCTTGCGAGTCTAATGTAGGAGCATCCTAAGTTAATTGGTTATGTTGCATCAGACAAAAATATATTCAAACACCTAAAACTAAACCAACTATAGCTATGTAGGTTAAATGGCAGAGCATTTTTAAAGGTTGCTATAGACTGCATAGAAGGAATATGATTGAGAGTTATGCAAGGAGTTAGAGAATAAGAAGGGTTACCTATTTTTATTAAGGCAAACAACGTGCACACAAAGTTTTGAAGTGCATAAAGACACACTAGGGATAGGAATCAAGGTGGATAAGTAAAGGCTCATGCAACAAAGCACGAAGGAACTGATTCTTATAGATCGTAAAGGAACATGGAACAAAAGAAGTTATTCATTGAAGGTGCGCTACATGAGAATAGGGAAAGTTACATGAATGAGGTGCAAAGAGTTGAGCTTTAAAAGGGAGCACATTAGAACAATGCATGACCATAATTGAGGGGCACTTAAATGCCACTACAATGTACTCAACTAGCAAAGGAGCTCTAAGGTATATAGTATGCGATGATGATGGCACATGAAAGAAGACTCTGAAGCACAAGGGCAAGCAAAGAGCCAAGCATACGGCATTCAACTAATAAGATCTAATTTGTGAGGATATATTCTAATAACACTCAGACTTACGTGGATCGAGGTCCATAAAAGGCTATGCTAATTCTAAGGTCCAAAAACTTGTGTAGACTCCCATTAAATGAAGTTGTAGACCAATTATGTGGGAAATAAGTGAAGCAGCCAAAACTCAAGCAACTATAAAAAAAGGGTCTTGGTCCAGCATTTTTAACGCTCTGAAGCAAAGAAGGATGCTTTATTAGGTTGATGGTCATGGTCATGAGTGAATGGTAGTCTATGGACATCATAGTAGAGAGAGGCACTTAAAGGACTCGACCAAGAAGGGCCAAAATATCAATGCACACTTGGGAAGCGTATATTATCTTGTAACACCTGAAGCTAAGGAATAAAAGCCTTTATTTGCATGATCCACTGCATAGAACTATGAAGGCTACATGGTTAACGCATCCTTTCACCAAAATAACTGATCTCAACTAGCACTAGTTTGATATAAAAAAGGTGGCAAACCTTGAGGGATGCAAGAAGTAAGGATAAACTTTTAAGCGAGATACGCAGTAGCAAAGAAAATGCTAGTAGATGGTTGAACGTGAGGCAACTAACATAGCATCGCTCATCAACATGAAGGTAGGAAAATAGTGAGTAGGTAGAATATAAGCAATGAGAACCTTCAAAAGGGATGAGTATATAGGATCACAAAGTGAGACTTTGCAACAATAGTTCTTAAGTTCAAGCACCTATGGAGGATTATGATAGAGACAACAGAAACAGCTAGTGTGAGTTGTGAGGTTATAAGCAACACTCAGGAGTGTTGTGTGAGAACTGAGATATTGCCAACCTTAACGCGTTCATTATTGGAATGGACATGTGAAGCATTGATAAGTTATTGTAAGTAAGATAGTCGATCACAATGAAGACATATCATAGAATGTGAGGTGGTTCAGAGACACGAATGAGGACAAAACACTAACAACTATCGATCACGAGGCAGTTTGCAGGGAAAAATCAAATGGGTTGACAATGAATCAAGTGAAATAGAAGACGAGGTCGATAGATTAACCGTGAGGCAATCAGGGTGCACGAGCATCTTCCAATTAGTGTATCAGCTAGAAGGTACCAAATAAAGTTGTTATCCAATAAGTGCAGATGGATAGAGAATGAGGAGCATAGAAGATGGCTCAGCGAAAAGCAAAAATGAGACGTGACCTCAAGTCACAGGTCTTGATGAAAATGGAGATAGCCTCCATGTTGCAAGCACTGTAGGAAAGGATGGTCCAAACGGAAAGAAAAGCCATTAAGAAGAAAGTTCCCAAAGATAAGCAGGGAGAAACCTATAGGAGGAAAGAGGCCGCAGTGATTCTAAGGCATGCCAAGAATAACCATGAAGTTGAAATGCAAAGGTTCTCCAGAAAAAAGGCCTCGAGTAGATGGAGTGGGTCTTAGATGTTGAATGTTATTTTGCGTTGAAAAATGTAAATGAATCCATAAAGGTGGAGTTTGCACAAAAAATGCTATGATAACATAGTAAATGGTTGCAGAGACCTCCAAGATAGGAGATAGAAAGGCAATAAAAGGGTGAAATGTATATAAGGTGTAAGCATAGTCACAAGGTTCAGATTCGAGTTCGAGTTCGACAAGGATAAAATTTAATTCAAGTTCGCCCCTAGATAAAGTTCAAACAAAAATTCGCCATTAAGTTCGACTTATATAAAAACATAAAAAAATATTTTAAAAAAAAAGTCGAAAAGAAATCCAATAAAAATTAAAAATAATTGTAAATAAATAAATAAAATAAAAAATAAAATTAATTTAATAAATAAAATAAAAATAAACATAAGAATTTCAAACTTGAATTACATTAAAAGATATCAAAATATTCATAGTTTAGAGCCTAAGCTCAAAATTGATATAGAACTTAAGTTTCAAACATTTGCAACATCAAACCCAACTTCAAAATCAAAACTAGCACTAGCACTAGCACCATCAACGAATCCTCCATCCAGCTCATCAACACTATCTATATTTTTCTCAACTCCTTCAAAGGATGGTTCTCCAAGATGAAGATTGTCATTTTCTTTTGCAAGATTGTGCTCAAGCAATCTTAAATTGCTATGAACAAACACAAGATCTGACAACTTTTGGGCCCCTAGTCGGTTTCTCTTATTAGTATGGATCAAATCATGCGTGCTCCAATTTCTTTCGCATGCAGAAGCACTGGCACATTGAATGTGGACATGCATGGTAAGCTTTTGTAACTCTGGAGTAGAAGAACCATACGTCTGCCGCCATAAATGGGGATCCATGCTAACAATGTCTTCTTGTGCCGCTTTAAACCACTCGGCTACTCTCCCCCAATGTTGAGACCACTCGCAGGCATAATCTCATTTACTGACACTTTCTCTCACAAGGGCTCATTGGCATATTGAATCTCGCAGAGTGCATGCCTTAAGGGGTGCACTGGGAATGGGGTGTGATCGGCTTGTGGCACTTTGCGAGAGATATTATCATACTATTCTATCACGCATACATCCCTTCATGCAGCCTTCATACCTCCTATGATGTCTCCTTGAAATCTTGAAACCCTGAAATATGGCTAAGTTTGAAACCTTGAAACCCTGGAATTTGACTAACTCTGAAATATGATAGGATCCTCCAAAACCTAGAATTTGCATTATAGCTCCTAGCGGTCCGAAACCCCTCTCAAACACCCTGAAAGTATATAAATAAAATATAACTTAAAACTAGATGTCCATATAAATGTAAACTTATAATTAAATGTTTATTTTATATATATACTGTTGGGTCCAAACATGAAATTCGCCAAACAGGGCGAACTTAAGTGAATTTTTAGTGAAGGGCATTAAGTTCGCCAAATTCTGAATTTTTAGGTAAAAATTCGGCAAACCCTGTGACTATGGGTGTAAGAGTAGTCTGCACAGACACATGGTCACATAAGAACCTGGAGACAACACATGTTCTTGTGCTCACAATGGAAAATGTGCCAACGGCGTAAAAACCCCAGATCTCGATAAAGTAGTGGATTGTAGCACAACAATGATGATAGAGAGGGATGTTGGAGCAATTGTCGATATGCAGCAGTGCGTGATGGATAGAACACAACCTTTAGCCCTAGAGATAAAGGAAAAGGAGCCTGAGGAAGGAAAGGCTCTAGGGGAATTTTGACAAGGATAAGCTTCTTTGAAATAAGCTTAAAAAGTAGAAGGCGACATTAAAAATATTTAAAGTGGAAGCCACAACCGATATCGAAAGGCGATGAGGAGAAGGTTGAGTAAAGAAGCTTCATAAGAAGCAAAGGCAAAGAAGGTGGTTATGCCAAAGCAACAGCAAAGGAGTGAAGCCAAGAACAAAATCGGTTGCAATGAAGTACAAAAGGTGAAGGGTGGATATCATTTCCACATATGGATAGAGAGATCTTTATTAGAGAAGGAGATGGAAAGGCAAGAACAGGGTGCAAAGTTGGGAATAAATGGCTTCCAAATTGCTAAACCAAATAGTGCATTCAAAAGGCCATCTCAAATGGAGAAGATTTGAAAGCCGCAAAAAGTAACCTGCAAAGCCTCATCACCAAAGTGAAGAAAAAAATGTTTTCATGAAGAGTGATGCACAACAGGAGCCAACATGAGAGCAACATGGAAGTTAGAAGACCCCTTCATGGCAACATTAAAAAGATTAAAAAGTGGGACTCATCACCGATCTCAAAGGGCATTAAGGAGAACACCGGATAAAGAAGTTGCATAAGAAGCAAAGGCAAAAAAGTTTGATGTACCAAAGCAACAATAGAGGAGTGAAGCCGAGAAGAAACTCAGTTGCAATAAAATGTAATACGTAAAGCCAAAGTAGATATCATTACATGAGAGCTAGTGAGAGCATATGAAGGTATGCAAGGTGTAGGAGTATCCTGCACAAAGACAAGGGTACACAAGAAGAACCCTTAAGAGAGCACAAGTGTTATTGTGCTTGGAGTGGAGGATGCACCGAAGAAAAGGTTAAGAACCCTAGATCCCCATAAAGCAAAAGATTGCTACACAACAACAATAAGATAAAGGGATGATGGAGCAATTATTCATATGCTACGACATGTGATGGATAGAAGATAACCTTTAACCCCAGATGCAAAGGAAAATGAGCTTGAGGAAGAAGAGGCTCTAGAGGACCTTTAACCAAGAGAAACTTTCTTGAAGGAAAGACTGAAAGAATAAGCATCAAGACATGTTGTAGAAGGAGAAGAAGATTTGACTAGAGATCAACTGGGACTTGTTGAGTGAAGTAGAAATGCTAGTGATGTACATGGGTCCAAAGGTGTGCCAAAGAAAATAGAGGCGTTAGTGTAAGCATTAACTGAAGAAAGCTTGAACGCAATTGCTTACAACATTATGCCAAGGGATGAGGAAGGCGAAAGAGAAGTTGCACTGGTGAAATTCAAGCACAACAACCCGGCAAAAGAGATGTGTCCTTTGTGAGGCACAGACATAGAGAGGTAAAAGAGTGCAAGTCTATTTAAGGCAAGCATTTGCCTAAACCATTAGAGGAGGAAGAGAAAGAGGTAGCGGCTTGTATTAGAACCTAAGTTATCCCAAAGGCAACATAGCATTGCACCATGGAGAGACACGTAAAGGGAAGGAGAAGTGGGCATAACTCCATAAAAGGCATCTGAAGATGTATGAGGAGCAGAGAAGAGTTGACCTGTAGCTAACAAAAGTACAACATTATTTGCACATGACATGGATGACCTACCAAGAGGGGTTAGTTAAAATTAGCCCAAAGTCGATCAAGGGAGTGTAATTTTAATTGCACGGAAGGAAAAGGAGTCACTTCTGATTGGAAGAAAGGTAGGAGGCCATTAGTTTGAAACTAACTAGGAACAACACTTAATGGGAATATTAGTCCAACCACAAATAGTGAAGTGTGCGCGCCTGAGGAAATAAAGGCACTGGAGCAAGCACCAGTTAAAGAGAGCATGAGTGCTAATGGAAAAAACATTGCGCTAAGGAGGAAGGCAATGGAGAAGCTGCATAAGAGAAATTCAAGCATAGCAGTGAAGAAGAAGTGATGTTTCCTTTCAAAGGCACAAAGATGGAGAGATGATAAAGTGCAAGTTTATTTGTGGGAGGCATTTACCTCTATCATGAGGGGATCAAGATAAAAAGCTAGTGTACAATTGAACCTAAGTTGTCCCAAAGACAACATAGCATTATGCCATGGAGAAATGCGAGAAGGGAAGGAGAAGTGGACATAAATCCATAGAAGGCATCCGAAGATGCATGAGGAGAGAAGAAGAATCGACTAGCAGCTAATAAAAATACAACATTATTTGCACACGACTCGAAAGAGCTACCATAACAAGGTAGTCAAAATCACTTCGAAGCTAATTAGGTCAGTACAATTTTCATTGCGCATAAGGAAAAAGAGTTATTACTGATTGGGAGCAAGGTAGGAGATTGGCAACTTGAAACTGACCAAGCATGACTAAAGGGGATATAAATCCAAGTGCATAGAGGGAATTATGCGACAATAAAGGTAGAGGAAAAGGTGGCAGTCAATAGACCCCATAGAGATTTCCATACCACGGAGGGCAAGAAGCAAAGAGAAATGAAGGACAAGGGCCATAGAAGACCTAGACAGACATACCTTATGAGAAACACACGGATGAACAACACGCAAGTATACCTACTAGTCACAGGTGACATAAGAGAGTACAAAATAGAGAAGCGAAAAGTGCACAAAAAGAAGGATAGGAAAGCTATGAAGATGTTTTAGAGGAGATAGATGAACAAGAATGGGCACAAACCCATGAGAGACAAAAGTGGATGCAAACCCATAGGGGATGGAATATGGCGTAGGCCCACAAGAGACGGAGGTGGGCATTGGCCCACAAGAGTAAACAAAGGTGTGTGCAAAACTATAAGGGGAAGAAAGGGAAGGAAAATGAAGCATATCAAAGCTAGACAAAAGAAGATAGTTTATGGCCCAAGGAGAGTCTCGAAAAGAAGGAAGCACTAAAAGAGCCCACGTAGGGGCCACATCGGGTGGATGGGAACACCATGGTAAAGGCAGCCAACCAGAAAGATAGTTCTACCACTCCAACACTATTTTTAAGCAGGGGCTCATATTTTAATTACCTAGGGAGTTTGATGGAGGAGCATCACAGGTCAATTTACCTAGTCAATCAAGCGAGAAACAAACCAACTCTAGTTCTGCATAGTTACATGGACCATGCAGAATCCACTTGTGTGGAAGGAAGGTGGTTGAGAGTTTCACAGGGAGTTAGAGAATAAAAAGGGTTACAAGTTTTGGCTAAGCCAAGCAACACACTCGCAAAGAAACAAAGCACATGAAGATGTATTAGGGACAGGAAGCAAGGTGCAGATGTATAGGGTCGCTAAACAGTGCATGAAGGAACTAAGGCCTACAAAGTTCCAAAAACTGTGTTGCGAAAGGAATTGCTCATTGAAGGTGTGCTTGATAAGAATAAGGAAAGTTGCAACCAAAGCTAAAGTTCGAACTTGACAAAAGTTGCATTTGCTTGAGAGTAAGCAAATTTGGGAACGCCAAATTGTAGTGTCTTTGTTTCTAAAAATAAAGTAATATTAGTATTAAAATAAAAAGTTTTTTTAAATACTTTGAATAAAAGTAATAGTATGCTTTAGTTACCAAAAGTGAATATGTCGGTAACTCCTTTTCTAATTTGATATTCCATAAAGGGGGCTTTCTATTGTGATGTAGGTCAGCCCTTAGTTAGGAGCTATTTTGGGGTTGGAGTGGGAAAGGTTATAAAAATAAAAAGGACGTTCATTTGAAGAGGGTTATGTTATTTTTTGTAATTAAAATTCTAGAGTTTTGGCATGATTTGTTGAACTTCATGTAATTGAGGACAAAAAACCTCATTAGTTTGGTTGTAGTAAGGATGAAAACCCTTAGTTAACAGCTGGCAACCTTAATTCAAAGGTTGTATTGAGCATCATTTAATATTTTGAGGTGTTTTGAACACCATTACAGATTTGATGTGGCAAAGAATGATAGTTTAAAGAAGGGTGTAGCTGATTTGAAGGGTAGTGAGCTGGTTTGAAACCCTAGAAGGGCAACGAAGTGCTTGAAGAAGCTAAAAGACTCATTGTTAGGGCAGCAACCCCCCTTGGGGTTTGAGCATGCAATTTGTAAGGCTAAACAAAGCCTAACTTGCAGGGCATGCATATTTAGCTGGTATCTTTACTATATTTTCTAACCATTGAATTGATAATAAAAATCAGATTTGAAGGTATTTCAATAGGCTGTATTATTTTTGAATTATTTGGTGAATATTTGAGTGGAAAATATTACAAATTGTGCCTTAAATGTGTATTTCCAGAATTCTGATTTTTTTTTTATGGTTAGGGCTTGAAATAAAGAAAATAAAAAAATTGCATTTATTTTAGGGTTTGTAGGCAAAGCCAAATCTTTCTAATTCTATCCTAAATGGGAGATTATAGGGTCTAAGGCACACTAAGAATAACCCTAAAGTTGAAACACAGGTTCTCCAGGAAAAAGGCCCTAGGTAAATGATGGAGTGGGTCTTAGATGTCGAATGTTATTTCACGTTGAAGGATGTACAATAATCCATAAAGGTGGAGTATGCACAAAAAATGCTCTATGATAACAAATAAATGGTTGCATAGATCTCCAAGCAAGGAGGAGATAGAAGTGCAATAAGAGGGTGAAAAGTTCATAATAGATAGCTTCCAAACAACAAAAACAAGTAGTGGATCCAGAAGGCCATCTCAGATGGAGGAGAAAACTCGAAAGCCACAGAAGGTAACCTTCAAATCCTCGCCCCTAAAGTAAAGAAGAGAGTGTTACCATGAAAGGCAATGTGTAAGAGGAGCCAACATGGATGTCGTGTGGAGGTCAGAAACAAACCTTTGAGAAGATGAAAGAGTAGGAGCTAATGTTGATCTCAAATGGCATTGAGGAGAATGCTGCACAAAGAAGATGTGTAAGATGTAGAGGCAAAGAAGGTTATTTCACGCAAGCAACAAAAAAGGAAAGCCAAGAAGAAATCTGATTTTAACAGAGTGAATGAGTGAAGTCAAGTGGGATATCATATGTCCTTGATATGATGTGCAAGGAGTAGGAGTTGTTTGCACAGAGACAAGGGCACATTAGAAGAACCTGGAAGAGAGCACAGGTGTCCTTGTGCTCACAATGGAGGATGTGCCAAAGGGTTGAGAACCCTAGCTCACCATAAACTAATGGATTGTAGCACAATAATGATGATAGAGAGGGATCTCTGATCAATTTTTTATATACAACAGTACACAATGCACAAAAGATAACCTTTAGCCCTAGATATAAAGGAAAAGGATAACCTTGAGGTTACCATAGTAGAGAGAGACACTTAAAGGACTCGACTAAGAAGAGCTGAGATATCAATGCACACTTGTGAAGCTTATATTATCTTGTAACACCTGAAGTTAAGGAATTAAAGCCTTTATTAGCATGAACCACTATGTAGAACTCTGAAGGCTACATGGTTATTGCATCCCTTCACCAAAACAACTGATCTCGATTGACACAAATTTGATATCAAAGAAGGGTAGTGAACCTTGGGGGATGCAAGAAGAAAGGATAAACTTACATGTGAGATATGAAGTAGCAAAGAAAAAGCTAGTAGATGGTTGAACATGAGGCAACTAGCATAGCATCACTCATCAATGTGAAGGTAGGAAGATAGTGAGCTGGTGGATTATAAGCAAAGAGAACCCTCAGATGGGATGAGTACATAGGATCACAAAGTGAGACTTTATGATAACAGTTCTTAAGTTCAAGTAACTATGAAGGATTACAAAGGAGATAGCAGAAACAGGTAGTGTAAGTTGTCAGATTATAAGCAAGACTCAAGAGTGTTGTTTGAGAACTAAGCTATTACCAACCTTGACGTGGTCATTATTAGAATGGATATGTAAAGCATTGACAAATTATTGTAAGTGAGATAGTAGATCACAATGAGGACATATCAGAGAATGTTGGGTGCTTCATAGGCGTGAATGAGGAGAAAAAACTAGTAAACTATCGATTGTGAGGCAGTTTACAGGTAAAGATCAAACGGGTTTATAATGAAGAGCACAAAAGATGGCTCAGTGAAAAGCAAAAATGAGACGTGACCTCGAGTCGCAAGTCTCAATGAAATTAGAGATAACCTCCATGTTGCAAGCACTGTAGGAAAAGATGGTGCAGGGAGAAAGAAAAAGATGATGTCGATAGATCATCAATGGTGAGGCAGTCAGGGTGCATGAGCATCTTCCAATCAGTGTATCGGGTAGAAGGTACCAAATAAAGTTGTTATCCAATAAGTGCAGATGGATAGAGAATGAAGAGCACAGAAGATGGCTCAGTGAAAAGTAAAAATGAGATGTGACCTCGAGTCACAGGTCTCGATGAAAATGGAGATAACCTCCATGTTGCAAGCACTGTAGGAAAGGATGGTGTAGCTAGGAAGAAAAGCTATTAGGAGGGAGGATCTCAAAGATAAGTAGGGAGAGACCTATGGGAGGAAAGAGCCTGCAGAGATTTTGAGGCATGCTGAGAATAACCATGAAGCTGAAATGCAAAGGTTCTATAGAAAAAAGGCCTCGAGTAGATGGAGTGGGTCTTAGATGATAAATGTTATTTTACGTTGAAAGATGTAAAGGAATCCATAAAGGTGGAGTATGCACAAAAAATGCTCTGTGATAACATAGTAGATGGCTGTAGAGACCTACAAGATAGGAGATAGAAAGGCAATAAAAGAGTGAAATGTTGGCAACATATAGGTTCCAAACTACAAAAGTAAGTAGTGCATCCAGAAGACCATTTCAAATGGAGTAGAAAACTCGAAATCCACAGAAGGTAACCTTCAAAGCCTTGCCCCCAAAGTAAAGAAGCAAGTGTTATTGTGCTCGAAGTGGAGGATGCACTAAAGTAAGGGTTGAGAACCCTAGATCCCCATAAAGCAAAGGATTGTTGCATAGCAACAACATAGAGCGATGCTAGAATAATTGTCCATATGTAGTGGTGTGTGATAGATACAAAATAACATTTAACCCTGGAAGCAAAGGAAAATGAGCCTAAGGAAGGAGAGGCTCTAAAGGACCTTTGACTAGGAGAAACTATCCTAAAAAAGCACAGAAAGAAGGAGCAGCAGATGTTGCAGATGGAGAAGAAGAATTACCTAGAGAGCAAGTGGGAGTTTTTGAGTGAAGCAGAAATGAGAGTGAGGTACATGGGTCTAAAGGTGCACTAAAGGAAAAAGAGGCATTGTTGTAAGCAACAGTTGAAGATAACTTGAGAAAAAATGCAAACAACATTGTGATAAGGGATGAGGAAGGTGAAAGAGAAGCTGCATAATTGAAATTCAAGCACAACAGCCATGCAAATGAGATGTGTCCTTTGTAAGGCACATACATAGAGAACACATGCGGTGCAAAGAGTTGAGCTTCTCAAGGAATCACATTAAACCATTGCACAATAACAATTAAAGGGAATGCAAATGCGCCTACAACATAATCAATTAGCAAAAGAGCTCTAAGGTACACAGTGTGTGATGATGTTTTGTCAAAGGAAAGTCTGAAGCACAAAGACACACAAAAATCTAAGTGCAAGGCATTCAACACAAAACCTGAGGAAGCAAAATAAACTTGGATGACTAGTCAATTGCGAGGACCTACACTTACCTTTCCTTAGGCTAGGTCATTACTACAACTGACACGACAACTTAAGGGACAACCAATAAGATCTACATTGTGAGGATATCTTCTCAAAACACTTATACTTTTGCAGCTCAGGGTCTGTTAAAGGCTATGATAATTCTAGCATAAGTTTGCAGACTCACACAGGCTCTCACCAAATGAAGTTGTAGGCCAATTATGTGGGAATAGGTGAATCAACCAGAGCTCATGCACCTATAAATAGGGGTTTTGGTCTAGCAATTTAACACTCTGAAGCCAAGGAGGTTATTTTATTAGGGTGATCCCATAAAGGTATAAGGAAAATTTGTCTGAGGATAGAGAGATAGAAAAGGAGCTTCACATGATAGGTGAAGGCTGGTGGTCACGAGCAAATGGTAGTCTATGGACACCATAGTAAAGAGAGAAAAACAAAGATCTATATCTAAGGATTGGACTAAGTAGAGTTGAAAGCTTAATGTACAATTGTGAAGCTTATATTATCTTGAAACCCCTGAAGTTGAGGAATAAAAGCCTTTACTAACATGATATATTGCAGGGAAATCTGAAGGTTGCATGTTTAATGCATCCCTTCAGCAGGACTTCTCATCTCGACCAACACTAGTTTCATATCAAACTAGGTCATGAACCTTGAGGGATACAAGAAGAAAGGATAAACCTGCAAGTGAGATATGAACTAGTAGAGAAAAAGCTAGCAGATAGTTGAACATGATGCAACTAGCATAGCATGGCTCGCTTATGCAATGGAGGTAGGTACATATCAAGTAGGTGGAAGATAAGAAAAGATAGCCCTTAGAAGGTGCTGATGAGGAAAAAGTACTGACAAATTGTCGATCATGCAGTTCAGACACAGATCAAATGGGTTGATAATGAATCAAGTAAAATGGATGATGGGGTTGATAAATCATTAACCATGAGGAAATCAATGTGCACGAGCATATTCTAATACATGTATCAGGTAGAAAGTATAAAATATATATGTTCTCCATCAAATGCAAATGGATAGAGAATGAGGAGCACAGAAGTTGGCTCAGTAAAAAACAAAACCGAGATGTGACCCAGAATCACATATCTTAAGTAAAATGGAGATAGCCTCCACATTTCAAGAACTATAGGAAGGATCCCAAAGAGAAATAGGGAGAGACCTATGGGAGGAAAGAGCCCCCAGAGGTTCTGAGGCATGCCAAGAATAACCTTGACGCTGAAATGCAAAGGTTCTCTAGAAAAAAGGCCCTGAGCAAATGCTAGAGAGGGTATTAGATTTTGAATGTTATTTCGTGTTGAAAGATGTAAAGGAATTCATAAAGGTGGAGTATGCACAAAAAATGATCTAAGATAATGCATTAAATGGCTGCAGAGATCTCCAAGAGAGGAGGAGATAGAAAGGAAATAAGAGGGTGAAAAGTTGGCAATAGATTGTTTCCAAACTAAAAAACCAAGTAGTGCATCCAGAAAGAGATCTCAAATAGAGGAAAAAACTTGAAAGCTGTAAATATTAACCTTCAAAGCCTCGCACCCAAACTAAAGAAAAGAGTGTGACATGAAAGGTGATATGCAGGACTGCACTGAGTGAAGGCAAGGTGGATATCATTCAATGTGAGCCAACAAGAGTGCATGAAGATGTGCAAGGTTTCAAGAATAAACCCAGTTATAGTGGAGTGAAATGAGTGAAGGAAAAGTGGGTATCATACCACATGAGTCAACAAGAGTGCACAAAGGTATGGAAGGTGTAGTACCAGTCTATGTAAAGATAGAAGCACATAACAATAACCCTAAAGAGAACACAAGTGTTCTTGTGCTCACAGTGGAGGATACACCAAAGGTAGGGTTGAGAACCCTAGACCCCTATCAAGTAATGTATTATAGCACAACAATGACCATAGAGAGGGATTTGGAACAATTATCGATATGTAATAGTGTACAATGGATAGAAGATGACCTTTAACCCTAGAGACAAGGAAAAGGAGCCTGAGGAAGGAGAGGCTCTAGGGGACCTTTGACCAAGAGAAACTTCCTTTAATGAAGTACTGAAGGAAAAAGCAACGAGAGATGATATAAAAGGAGAAGAGTTGCATACAGTATAATTGAGAGTTATTGAGTGTAGTTAAAATGAGAGTGAGGCACATGGGTCCAAAGGTTCACCAAAGGAAACAGAGGCACTAGGGCCAGCACCAGCGGAAGAAAGCATGAGCGCTAATGCAAACAACAATTCCTCAAGGAAGGAGGAAGGAAAAAGAGAAGTTGCATAGGAGAAATTTGACAATAGCAGCCAATTGGAAGAGATGTGTCCTTCGAAAGGCATAAAGATGGAGAGATGAAAGAGTGCAAGTTTATTTATTGGAGGCATTTAGCTAAATCTTAAGGGGATCATGATAAAATGGTAGTGCGTAACTAATACAAAGTTGTCCCAAAGACAACACAACATTACGCCATGAAGAGACATAAGGGAAAGAGAAGTGGCGATAAATCCATATAAGGCATTCAAAGATGCGTGAGAGGAGAAGAGACAGCCTGCAGTTAATAAAAACGAAACAGAGTTTGTGTATGGCCCGTAGGAGCTACCGTGATGGGTTAGTCGAAATCAACACTAAGTAGACCAAGGAAGTGCAATTTTAACTGTACACAATGAAAATGAGTTATTGCTGATTGTAAGCAAGGCGGGAGATCGTCAACCTGAAATTGACTAGGAAAAATAACTGAAGAGGATATCAATCTAAACATGTAGAGTGAAGTGCACAACATTAAAGGAAGAAGAAAATGTGGGAGTCGATAGACTTTATAGAGAATTCTATGCCACTAAGGACTTCAAGCAAAGAGAAATGAAGGACAAGGGCAGTGAAAGAACCACACAGACACCCCAGAGAAACATGCAGAAGAATAACACACGAGTATACCTACTTACCACAAGCGATATAAGGAAGAGAGTGCACATAATAGAGGATAAGCAAAAGGCACACAGAAGGAAGGAAAGGAAAGGTATGAAGGCCTTTTGGAGGAGATAGATGAACAAGAATGGGCACAAACCCATGAGAAATAAAAGTGGGGGAAAACCCATAGGAGAAGGAGGTGGGCATCGGCCCACAAGAGTAAATAGAGGTTGGCGCAAAACCACAAAAGTAAGGGAAGGAAGATGAAGCATATCAGAGCTAGGCAAAGGAGGATAGTTTATGGCCCAAGGAAGGTATGAAAAATAAGAAAGCACCAACTGAGCCTATGTAGGTGCCATATCAGATAGATGGGAACACCATGGTCAAGGCAGCCGACCATAAAGACAATTCTACCAATCCAACACTATTTGTAAATAAGAGCTCATATTATAATTAACTAGGGTGTTTGATGTAGGAGCACTACAGACTAATTCACTATCTTGAATCAAACAGTTAGAGAATAAAAGGGCGTACAAGTTTTGGCTAAGCCAAGAAGTACACTTGCAAAGCTACAAAGCACATAAAGATGCACTAGGCAAAGGAAGGTACAAAAATAAATGATCACTAAACAATGCATGAAATCAGGCCTACAACATTCCAAGAACCGTGGCATGGAAGGATTTGTTCATTGAAGGTGTGCTTCAAAAGAACAAGGAAAGTTTCAACCAAAGCTAAGTTAAACTTGAGCAACAGATGCACAAAAAGTTGAGATTATCAAGGGAGCACATTAGAGCAGTGCACAATCATACTCAAGGGGTGTACAAATGTGCCTAAAACGTAATCAACCAGTGAAAGAGCTCTAAGGTTCGCAATGTGTGATGATGATGGCACGTGCAAAGAAAGAGATTTTGAGGTACAAGGGTATGTAGAAAGCTAGGCATAGGGCATTCAACAAAAGCTTGAGGAAGTAGAAGATAGATCAATAAGCAATGGTTAGCCTTTCCTTATGCTAGGTTAGTAATGTCACTGACATGACAATAAAAGGGACTAACAAGATCTACTTGTGCAAGTCGAGGTCCATAAAAGGCCATGTTACTTCTAGGGTAGGTTAGTAGACTTGTGTAAAGCCTTATTAAACGAAGTTCAATTGTGTGGTAATTAAATGAAGCAACCAAAGCTTAGGCAACTATCAAAAAAGGGTCTTGGTCAAGAATTTGTAATGCTTAGAAGCCAAAGAGACATTACTAGAGTGATCCCATAAAGGGACCAAAAAAATGTCCGAGCCTAGACAAAGAGAAAATATACTTCGTAGATAGGTGAAGGCTTACAGTTATGAGCGAATGGTAGTATAAGGACACCACAGTAGAAAGAGAGATACTTATATTTATGCCTGAGGATTAGACTAAGTAGAGTTGAGAGCTCAATATACATCTATAAAGCTTATATTATTTTGTAACACCCAAAATTAAGGAATAAAATGCTTTATTAGCATAATCCACTTCGTGGAATTCTAGGAAAATGGAGATAGCCTAGTTTGGAAGCCAAAATGAGAATGACCTAGAGTTGTAAAACTTGAGGAAAATGGAGATCCCCCATATCCCAGACACTACAAAAAAGGATGGCATTGATAAAAATAAAAATACTTTGGAGGAAGCATACCATAGAGAAGCAGAGAGAGACCCATGAGAGGAAAGAGCTCACAAAATATCTGATGTGAATCGATAATTAACTAGAAATTGAAGCATAAAGGTTATTTAGAAAAGAAGGCCTTGAGGAAATGATGAAGTGGATTGGATATCAAGCGCTATTTTGTATTGAAGGGTGTAAACAACTCCATAAAGTTGGAGTATGCATAGAAAAGGCTCCGTGATAGCGTAGCAGATGGATAGAGAGATCTTTATTAGAGAAGATGGAAAGGCAAGAAGAGGGTTCATAGTGGGGAATAGATGGCTTCCAAACTCTTGATCCAAGTACTGCATTCAGAAAGCCATCTCAAATGGAGAAGACTCGAAAGCCATAAAAAGTATCATGTAAAGCCTCGTCGCCAAAGTGAAGAAGAGAATGTTTCCATAAAGAGTAATGCACAAGAGTTACCATCATGGGAGCAACACGGAAGTTAGAAGGAGCCCTTCGTCACAACATTAAAAAGATTAAAAAGTGGGAGTCATCACCAATCTTCAAACGAATTGAGAACGCTTGGTAAAAATGTTACGTAACTAGTAAAGGTGAAGAAGGTTGTTGTGCTAAAGCAACAATAAAGGAGTGAAGGTAAGAAGAAACTTGGTTAGAGTAGAGTGCAACAGGTGAAGGCAAGGTGGATATCATTCCACAAGAGCCAATAAAAGCACAAGAAGGTTTCCAAGGTGTAGGAACAACCTACATAGAGACAAGGGCACATAAGAAGAACCCTTGAGAGAGCACAAGTGTTATTGTGCTCAAAGTGGAGGATACATCGATGGAAGGGTTAAGAACCTTTGATCCCCATAAATCAAAGGATTGGTTCATAGCAACAACATAGAGGGATGTTGGATCAATTATCTATATGCAACAGTGTGTGATGGATAGAAGATAACCTTTAGCCCTAGACGTAAAGTAAAATGAGACTGAGGAAGGAGAGGTTCTAGAGGACTTTCAACTAGGAGAAATTTACCTGAAGGAAGTACCAAAAGAAGAAGCAGTAGGAACTGTTGTAGAAGGAGAAGAAGAGTTTCCTAGAGAGCAATTGGGAGATGTTGAGTGAAGCAAAAATGAGTGTGAGGTGTATGGGTCCAAAAATGCACTAAAAGAAATAGAGGCATTGTTGCAAGCACCAGCTGACGAGAGCTTGAGCGCTATTGCAAACAACATTGTGTCAAGGGATGAGGAAGACGAAAGAGATGTGTCCTTCATAAAGCACAACATAAAGAGGCAAAAGATCGCAAGTCTTTTTCATCTAAAGCATTAGAGGAAGAAGAGAAAGACAATAGATCAATATGTTGTAGAGAGACACGTAAAGGGAAGGAGAACTCGGCATAATTCCACAACAGGAATCTAAAGATGCATGAGGAGAGGAGAAGAATGAACATGTAGCTAAAAAAAATACAACATTGTTTGTATACGACATAGATGAGCTACCAAGAGGAGTTATCCAAAATCAGCCCGAAGCCAATCAAGGGAGTGCAATTTACATTACGTGGAATAAAATAGAGTCACTACCGATTGGGAACAAGTTAAGAGGAGATTAGCTTGAAACTAAATAGGAATAACGCTTATGCCTGAACATGGAAGCCCTAGAATGCTGAAATTCTAATTTTTATTGCCCTTCACGTCTTCATAAAACCGTAGAACTGATTATGTTTTTTGGCCAACACAAGTTTGAATGTAATTTTGATGATCTAAATAATTGCAACCCCTATATAGAGTCACCTCTAAAAACTGGAGGGTTTTCGTTCCCAAATCTGATTGCAATGGATGGTTTCTATTCTCAAAAATAGAAGTTGAAAGAATTTTGAATTCAATCATGAATAATGAAAATTGAATAATCAATAGTCAACAATAATTCTTTTTGGCCCCACTTGTCCTTTTACAAATTCACTTTTCTAATTTTACCCTGACCCTAAAAGCATTTAAATCACTTTTACGCAATTATTACATTTTTGATCATTTAATAAATATTTCCTTTTTGGCCATGTTCCCAGAGAAAGAAATAAAGTAGTCAATGGCTTGGCCAACTGGGTTCTTGACAATCATAACCTTGTATGTTATGGTTTGCCTCATTTTTGGTGGTCATCCAAGTCGCAAATAGATTTGAGGAACATTCTTGATTTAGATTTGTATCAATGAATATTCACATCTTCTCTTTTTTGTTTACTGTAGGGTTTTCATCCTCAAATCTAATTACAATGGATGGTTTCAGTCCTCAAAAATAGAAGTTGAAAGAATTCAAAATTCAATTGTGAATAATGAAAATTGAATAATCAATAATCAACAATAATTCTTTGTGGCCCCACTTGTCCTTTTACAAATTCACTTTTCCAATTTCACCCTGACCCTAAAAGCATTCAAATCACTTTTATGCAATTATTACATTTTTGGCCATTTAATATATATATATTTTTTTGGCCATATTCTTAGAGAAAGAAATAAAGTAGTCAATGGCTTGGCCAACTTGGATCTTGACAATCATAACATTGTATGTTATGGCTTGCCTCCTTTTTATTGGTCATCCAAGTTGCAAATAGATTTGAAAAACATTCTCGATTTAGATGTGTATCAATTGATGTTCACATGTTCTTTTTTTTGTTTACTACCCAGGCTTGGACTATTAGCTTTCAAGCTTGGCACATTAGAATCTATACACTTTGAATTTTCTATAATATAATTTTGGTTTTTACTAATAATAATAATAATAATTGTCATTTTTACACATTATAACATGAAGTAACTTAGGACAACTTAAATGAATTATTATTAGATTATTTCCCTCATTAAATCCCCAGTTCAATGGGAAATAAAGATAGACTTTGCATCCTTTGATTTATCTAATTTAAAAATGGGGGCATTACATGAACTTGTTGGATGTGCTCAAAAATATTTTATGCCATTCATTAATAATAATAGGGTACAAGTTTTGGCTAAGCTAAGTAGAGCATGCACAGAGCTGCAAAATGCATAAACATGAATTGGGGATAGGAAACAGGGCAGAGAAGAAAAGGCTCGTGTAACAGCACGTGAAAGAATTGAGGTCTACAAAATGCCAAGGAACATGGCATGGAAGAAGTTGTTCCTTGAAAGTGTGTTGCTCAAGAACAAGGAAGGTTATAGCCCAAGATAAGTTTGAACTTGTACGACTGCGATGTAAAGAGTTTAGCTTATCAATGTAACACATCAAAGAAGCGTGCAGTCACAGTTGACATGTGTGCAAATGCACCTAGAGTGAAGTCAAATGGAGTAAATCTAAAGTACCTAGTGTGCGATGATAATGATGCATGAAAATGAAAGTCCAAGGCACAAGGTTGCATAGAAAGCTAGGAGTAGGGCATTTGACACAAAAACCGAGGAAGTAGAAGACAATAGATGAGCAATCTGTTGTGAGGAATCTACACTTAGTCATTCCTTAAAGTAGGTCAATATTGCAAACAATGCAATATCAGAAGGGGCAACTGTTAAGATATATTATGTGTGAATATGTTCTGACAACAATCAGATTTGTACGGCTCGAGGTCCGTAGAAAGTTATGCTACTTCTAGGGTAGGACTGCAAACTCACACAAAACACTATTAGATGCAGTTGCCAATATTTGTAATGCTCAGAAGCTAAGGAGGACACTTTGTTAGAGTGATCCCGTAAAGAGATAAGGAAAATTTGTCAAAGTCTAGATAGAGAGTAAGGAAACTTTGCATGATAAGTGAAGGGCCATTGCCATCAATAAATGGTAGTCTAAGGACTCCTTAGTATAGAGAAAGACATAGATTTGTCACAGAACTATACTAAATAAAGTTAAGAGCTCAATGTTTAGCTGCGAAGCTTATAATATCTTGTAACACATAATTTTAGGGAATAAAAGGCTTTATTTGCATGATCCACTACATCAAACTTTAAAGGCTACATGGTTAAAGCATCACTTCACTAGGACCCTTGATCTCAGTTGACGCTAGTTTGATATCAGAGCTACGTCGTGAACCTTGAGACATGTAGGAAGAAAGGATAAACTTGCAAGTGAGATACAAACTAGTGAAAGGAAGGCTAGCATATCGCTAAACATGAGTTAGCTAGCAGAGCATCATTCTCTATCATGAAGGAGGTGGTTACATAATGAGCAAGTTTAACATAAGAAAGATAACACTCAGTAAAGATAAGCTATGTAGGATTACGAAGGGAGAATTTGGGACAGCGATTCCTAAGACAATAGGGTATATGCATGATTGAGATGAAGAATGAAACAATAGGTAGTTCAAGCAACTTGCACAATTATTGTTCGATCACTGATAGATTGTCGACCCTGAGGTAGTCATTACATTAGAAAGTAGAGATGAAGCATCAACAAATCATTGAAAGTGAGGTAATCAAGCAAAATGTGGACAAATCACTAGATATGAGGAAATCTAGAGGCATGGATATGGATAAAGCACTGATTGATCACCAACTATGAGGGGGTTCACATGCAAAGAATAAGAGGGTCGACAATGAATCATGTGAAAGGGATGACAGTGCCAAAAACTCATCAACCATGATTGTATTGGGTAGAAGGTGCCAAAGAAGGATGTTCTCACATCAAGTGTTGATGGATAGATAGTGACAAACACAAAAGATGGCTCAGCAAGAAGCCATGATGAGATGTGACCCTGAGTCAAATTTTGAAGAAAATGAAGGAGATAGCCTCATGTTGCAGGTGTTATAGGAAAAGATGGTGCAAATGGAAAGAAACAAATTTGGGAGGAAGGATCCCACAAAGAAGCAAGGAGAGATGCCTGGGAGGAAAGAGCATGTACATGTTCTAAGGCACACCGAGAGTTAGCATGAAGATGAAGTGTAAAGGTTCTCTAGAAAAAAGGCCATGAGGAGTCAATGGACCCCATAGAGGCTTGCATGCCACTCAGAGAATCAAGCAAGGGGAAATGGAGAAGGACAAGTGCAATAAAATAACTATACAGATGTGCCCCGTGAAACACAGAAGAATAGCTTGCAAGTATTGCCACTTGTTGTGGATGTTGGAAGGAAGAAAGTATGCATAACATAGGGGAAGCAAAAGGTTCACTAAAGGAAGTAAATGAAAGGTATGAAGACTTTTTGTTGGAGGTGGATTCACAACAGTGGGCATCAAACCATGTGGGACAAAAGTGGGTGCAGATCCAGAAGAGATGAAAGTGGGCACAAACCCACAAGAGCAAACAGAGGTGGGCATAGAGCCACAAAAGGGAGGGAGGGAAGAGAAAGGGTCTTCAATTTAGGAGGGTGGTTTATGGCCCAAGGAGAGTTTAGATAAGGAAGAAGCATTATGTGTGCCTGCTCATGTGCCACATCGAGTGGAGTGTAACACTGTGGTCAAGGCAATAGACTAGAAGGGTGGTTCTACTACTCCAACACTACTTGTAAGAAGAAGAATGCATTTTCATTACCTTGAAATTCTAATACATGAGTATCAAAGGCAAATTGACAATCTTGCATCAAATAGAAATAGAATTAGTTAGGCAAGAAATAAACCAATTTTAGCTATGCACAGTTACACAAGGAAACATTTTAAAAGGTTGTTCTAGACTGGGTAAGAGTCCATTTGAATGGAAGGAAAGTGGCTTAGAATTGCACAATGAGTTAGAGAATAAGAAGGGGTACAAGTTTTTGCTAAGGCAAGCAACGTACACGTATAACTGTACAGCACATAAAGATAAACTAGGAAAGAAAATAAGGTGCATAAGTAAAGGCTCACACAAAAGCATACAAAGGAATCGAGGCCTACAGAGCACCAAAGAACATGGCATATAAGCATTTATTTATTGAAGATGTGTTGCATAACAACAAATAAAGATACAACTAAAGCTAGTTTCAAACTTTCATGACTGAGGCACTCAGAACGGTGCACCGTCATAGTCAACGGGCATGTAAATGCACCTAGAGTGTAAATAGGGAGTAAATAAACTCTAAGGTACCCAATGTGCAAAGATGATGGCACATGGAAAGGAGTATCCAATGCACAAAAGCATGTATAAAGCAAAGCACAGGGCATTCTGCACCGAGCCTGATGAAGTAAAAAATAGATGGATAAGAAATTAGTTGTGAGGATCTACATTTAGTCATTCCTTAGTACTACAAGTAACACAACAACAAAAAAGACAACCGACAAGATCTATTGGGTGTGGATATCTCTTGATAATACTAAGACTTGTGTAGCTCAAGGTCTTGAAAAGGCTATGTTATTTTTAGGGTAAGTCTGTAAACTCACGTAGAGCCCAAATAATGTAGCTTTTGAATAAGTACATGGGAATTCAGAAAATTACCCAGAGCTCAAACAAACCATAAATAGGGGTCTTGGGCTAGAATTTGTAATGCTCAAAAGCCAAGGATGATACTTTGTCAAAGTGATCTCTTAAAGGGACAAAGAAAAAAATATAAGGCTAGACTGAGTAGGCATGAGTGAATGGTAGTCTAAGGATACCATAGTAGAGAGACTTAGATCTATGTCTGAGGTCGAGGCTAGATAGAGTCAAGAGCTTAATGTATAGTTTTGAGTCTTAAAATATCTTATAACACCCAAAGTTTAGGAATAAAAGACTTTCATGCATCACTTCAATAGAACCACTGATCTCGGCCAACACTAGTTTAACATCAAAGCAAGGTCCCGAATCTTGAGAGATACAAGAAGAAAGGATAAACCTAGAAGTGAGATATGAACTAACGGAAGGAAGGTTGGTAGATTGTTGAATCTGAAGCAACTAATAGAGCATCATTCTCTATAATTAGGGATGTCGGTAGATTGTGAGTAGGGGAAAGATAACCAAAAAGAACACCCAGTGGGGACGAGTTACATAAGATTGTGAATAGAGACTTTGTGACAACAACTCTTAAGTTCAAAGTACCTACGTAGTATTGTGATGGAGAACATAATAATACATAGTCTAAGATGTTGTCAGGTTGCAAGCAACCCGCAAGAATGTTATTTGAGAGTTAATAGAATACCAACCATGAGGCAGTCATTTTGATGGAAAAGAGAATTGAAGCGTTGACTGATCCCCAAAAGGGAGGTAGACAAGTGAAATGCAAACAAATCATCAAATATGAGGCAGTCCAAAGTCATGAATGAGGAGAAAGAACTGACATATCACCAACCATGAGGTGGTTCGTGTGCATAGAACAAATGGATTAACAATGAATCATGTGAAATGGATGATGGTAGGGGAGCATCTTCCAATCAGCATATTAAGTAGAAGGTGCCTAAGAAGGTTGTTCTCCATCAAGTGTAGATGGGTAGAGAATGAAGAGCATGTTGGCAATTTTGGCTGATATCTGTAATATTGTCATTGATGTCAAACCCAACTTGTGCTATCAAACATTAATGTCAAAAGTTTAATTGCACAGACTTACAGTGTAAATCGGACTTATAAAGAGCTTCTACGTATAAAATTAGTAAAGCAGTCTTGAAAACCCGAATGGGTCTTGTAAAGCAAATCGGGATTCTAGAACAGCTTTACTTCTCTCAACTTTATAAGTTAAGTTGTCCTAAGAATCCGAATGGGCCTAGCAGTGTTAATCAGTTTTATGCAACGACTTTACTTGTCTCATTTTTATAAGTCAAGTTGTTTCAAGAACCCGAAACAGTCTAGAAGAGTTGATCGGGGTTTCGGAAGCACTTTACTTCTTTCATGTTTATAAGATAAGCAATGTGGAAAATCCAAATGGGTCAAGGAAGAGGTAATCGGGATTTCGGAGTGACTTTGCTTCTCTTATGTTTATGAGTTAAGCAATGTAAAAAACCCGAATGGGTCTACGTGAGTTGATCAGAGTGTTACAACTTTACTTAGTTAATTTTAATAAGTTAAGCGAAGTTGAAAACCTGAATGGGTCTGGAAGAGTTGATCGGGTTTCTAAGATGACTTTACTTTTTCCAAGTCTATAAGTCATGCTAAATGAAGAACCTGAAATGGTCTTGAAGAATTCTTTCAGAAAAATTGGCAAAGATAATTATTTTAGAAATATTGGTAAGGACAAATCTTTCGGACAAAAAACCAACATAAATTATTCCAAAGGGCATGTAGACGCCTACAAGAAAGCCTAAGGGTAGTTTGTAGAAAGCTGAAGGGTAGTTTGCAGAAAGCCGAAGGGTAGTTTGCAAAAATCCGAAGGGTATGTGGACCCTTTCAGAAAAGCCGAGGGGCACTTCTCAAGAAGTCTGAAGGGCAAGTAGTACCATTCAAGAAAGCTTAAGGGCACTTCTCAAGAAATCCGAAGGGCAAGTGGATCGTTCAAAAAAGTCAAAGGGTAGTCCCCAAAAATTTTGAAGGGTAAGTGGACCGTTTCAAAAAGTTTAAATGGTATGAGGACCATTCAAGACTTCTGAAGGGACTGTTACAAATAGTTGAAGGGTACATTTGTAAAGCCCCAAAGCATGTGTCCTAAATAAAATTGCCAAAAGGGGACCCAGACAAAAAGTCTGTGGAAATTATCCCAAAGGGGACATGTTAAAGTTCAAACAAGTCTGAAGAGATTGATGAAGAGGAAGCAAATCAAAGACGTTGAAAGAAGCGAGATAAAGTCAACATGTCAGAGGTTAATAATCTAGTCAACATAAAGAGCAAGCATCTTTAATGATCCAATGACACACGCAAGTTGGGACTAAGAAGATCCAATGGAGCGAGCGGATTCAAAGCCTTAAAAGTGCTCGAAGGTTAATGCACAGTGGCGAAGTTAAAGATTGATCAAGTCCGGTAAGATCTATCGGAGCGAAATCTCTCATGAATGCCATGACAAGTGAGATACAGTCAAATCTGTCGAAGATTAATGTCTAACTAAAGTTATGGATCGAGCATATTTGAATAAATCAAAAGGAGTGAAATCAAACAAATCATATAGAAAATATCGAGATGTGGGAAAGAGCTTGATGGTTAATGTAAGAGAGATCGACGGTTCTATTTTAAAATGGAAATATCTGATGGTTCAAGACATACAATGATTGGCACCAAAGACAAGATGAATAATCCTAGATTAAAGACATGACCAGATAGACGGTGAACTTGAGTCTATACAGAGCTCAAGATTAATCCTCAATTTAAGAAGTGGTGCAGTTATGACCAGAATCTAGCAGTTACCAAAAATAGAAAAGAGATCTGACCATTACAATGTGATGCATGAATCGAGAAATGGGAAAGAGCATAAGTCAAAATCACTTTTAATGATAACCGGTTAATTGCAACTGAAGTGTGAATGCAATTGAAGATAGAAAACCCTAAGCTTCATTGTCTATACATATACATCTTGAACATTATAATGTGCTTTTTATCATCACTTATGATACTGCCATTGCAATTATGAGAATGAGTCAAAGGCTTTCAATTAGAGACATGCAAATTGTGAAAAACATTGTCGATTAGAGACATACGTAGATAGAGTAAAAGGTAGAAGAAAAAGGGAGAATGAACCATGTCTGAATAGAACATATCCAAGCATACGCAGATAAATAAAATGATTTGTCGTTGCTGTTGTTGAAACTAAAAACTACCATCAAAGAAAATTCAAAGGGTGTCAACTCAAGATGTATGCAGACACAAAATGAAAGACAACTGGACACAAAGTAAGGTAGAGAGGAAGAAAGAGCACACAGAGAATGTACAGAGATTGAGTAGAGAGAAAGAAAGAGAACATAGAGAATGAGCAGAGAGTGTGCAGTTACAGACTAGACTTGTAACAAAGAAATTGAACTAGATTTATTTGTTAATCTATTTTGTATGTTGGAGTTGTTGCTCCATAGTTCTAATTGGTTGGTACCATCAGAGAAACTGAGTTGGTTCTCAGTTAGGGGATTGGAGTCTCCTTAAGGTTGGTGCCCTTAAATCTTGTAACCAGTAAGGTTAAACTAAGTTGGTGCTTAGTTAGAGGATTTGTGTCTCCTAAGCATAGGTGTCCTTGAATGTAACCAGTGTGGTTTTGCCAATGAGGTGATTTAACTGTGAAGCTTGATTAGAACAGTAGATTCTAGCAACTATTTTCACCATGGTTTTTTCCTTTGGGTTTTCCATGTATAAATTTGGTGTACTGTGCTTTTGTGTGTGTGTGCTCCCTACATTTGTTCTTTGATATGCATATGTTTTGTATCTTCATTAAAAAGTTAAAGAACTAGTTTTTTAGCTAATCTATGGATTCACCCCCCTCTCAGTAAATAGTTGTGTTCAACAGAGCACACAAGATGGCTTAGGGAGAAGCTAGGTCAAAACATGGCTCGGAGTCACCAATCTAAAAGAAAATGGACAAGATAGCCTCCATGTTGAAGGCGTTATGGGAAAGGAAAATGCATGCAAAAATAAAATTTATTGGGAGGAAGAAACCCACATAAGCAAGGAGAGACACATGGGGGAAAGAGTCTGCATAGGTTATCAAACATGTTGAGAGTCAACCTGAAGCTGAAGCGAAAATGTTCTCCAAAAAATAAAGCCCTGAAGAAATGATGTTATGGATCTTGGATGTCGAGCATTATTTCGTGCTAAAGGATGTACAAGACTTCCATAAAGGTTGAGTATGAACATAAAAGGCTATGTGATAATGCAACAAATGGTTGGGGAGATCTTCAAGAGAGAAAGAGATGAAAAAGCAACAAGAGGGTGTAAAGTTGGGAATAGATGGTTTCCAAACTACCGAACCAAGTACTACATCTATACCTCAAATGGAAAAGACTCAAAAGCCATAGAAGAAAACCTACAAAGCCTCGACCACCAAAGTGAGGGAGGGTTGACATGAAGGGAACATGCAAAAGGAGCTATTATTAGAGCAAAATAGACGTCAAAAGAAGCCTAGTGAAATGATGGAAGAGCAGGAGCCGATGTTAGTCTCAGAAGGCATCGGGAGAAGACTGTATAAATATGCATAAGTCATAGAGGTAAATAAGGTTGTTGTACAGAAGCAACAACAAATGAGCAAAGCCAACAAAAAATGCAATTGCAGCAGAGTATAATGGGTGACAACAAGGTTAATATCATTCCACAAGAGCCAACAAGAATGCAAGAAGGTGCACAATGTGTAGGAGTAGCCTACACACAGATAGGGCTAAGAACACTACATTCCCATAAAGAGAGCACAAGTGTTATTATGTTTAGTATGGAAGATGCACTAGATGAAGGGACAGGAACACTACATCCCCAAAAAAAGAGGATTGTTATGCAACAGAAGAAATAGAGAGGGACACTAGAGAAAATAACCATATGTAGCGGTGCGTGATGGATAAAAGCTAACCTTTAGCTCTGTAAGCAGAGGAAAAGGAGCCATATGAAAGAAGGGCTCTAAAAGACAGAAGACAATATGTAGCATAATAGTCATGATAGAGAGGGATGTTGGAGCGATTATAAATATGCAGAAGTGTAAGATGGATAGATGATAACATGTAGCCCCAAAGACAAAGGAAAAGGAGCCTGAGGAATGAGAGGCTCTATAGACCTTTTATCAAGGGAAACTTCCCTGAAGGAAGCACTAAAGGAAGAAGCAACGAGATATGCTACAAACGGACAACTATTACATAGAACAATTGGGAATTATTGAGTGTAGTTGAAATGAGAGTGAGGCACATGGGTCCAATGGTGAGCCAAAGGAAATAGAGGCACTCGAGCGAGCACCAACTAAAGAGATCATGAGCACTAATGCAAACAATATTGCACCCAGGAAGGAGGAAGGCAAAAGAGAAGATACATGAGAAATTCGAGCATAATAGCCAAGATAGATGTGTCCTTCGAAAGGCACAAAGATTGAGAGACGAAAGAGTGCGAGTTTATTTGTGGGAGGCATTTACCTAAATCCTAAGGGGATCAAGATAGAAAGGTAGTGCACAACTGAACCTAAGTTGTACCAATGACAATATAGCATTACACCATGGAGAGACACACGAAGGGAAGGAGAAGTGGACATAACTCCAAATAATGCATCTGAAGATGTGTGAGTAGAGGAGAAAAGTCGACCTGCAACTAACAAAAATGCAACATTATTTGTGCACATCTTATAGGAACTACCGTAACCAGTTATCCAAAACCAATGCGAAGCAAATAAGAGGAGTGCAATTTTCATTACACACAAGGAAAATGAGTTAATACTAATTGGGAACAAGGCAGGAGATCGTGAGCCTAAAACTGACCAAGAATAAGGATTGAAGGGGATATCAATCCAAACATGTAGAAAGAAGTGCATGATAATAAAGGAAGAAAAAAGGTGGAATCAATAGACCCATTAAGACTTCCGTGCAACTGAGTTCATCAAGCAAAGAGAAATGAAGGACAAGGGCAGCCGAAAAACCATGCAGACATTCCTCGTGACAAGTACACGGAAGAATAACATGAAATTATAGCTACTTGTTGTAAGTGACATAAGGAAGAGAGTGCACATAATAGAGAAGCGAAAGGCAAAAAGAGAAATGGAAGGTATGAAGACCTTTTGGAGGAGACGGACAAACAAGAATGGGCGCAAACCCATGAGAGACGAAAGTGGGTACAAACCCACAAGAGACGGACATGGGCATAGGCCCACTAAGAGACAAAGGTGGGCATAGGCCCACAAGAGAAAATAAAGGTGGGCACAAAACCACAAGAGGAAGAAAGGGAAGGAAGATGAAGCATATAAGAGTTTGGTAGAGGATGATGATTTAAGGCTCGAAAAGCATTTAGAAAAGAAGGAAACACCAAGTGAACCTACTTAGGTGCCACATTGGGTAGATGAGAATACTATGGTCAAGAGAGCAGACCAAAAAGATAGTTTTACCACTCCAACACTATTTTTACACAGGAGATAACATTTTAATTGCCTAGGGAGTTTGATGGAGGAGCATCACATGCGAATTTGTAATCTTGCATCAAATAAAAATAGAGTCAGTCAAGCTAGAAATAAACAACTCTAGTTTTGCACAATTACATAGACCACGCAAGAGTCTACCTACATGGAAGGAAGGTGGTTGAGATGTGTGTAGGGAGTTAGAGAATGAAAAGGGGGTACAACTTTTGGCTAAGCTAAGAAGCACACTTGCAAGGTTAAAAACCACACAAAGATGCACTAGGGATATGAAAAAAAGTGCAGAAATAAAGGCTCATTCAACAATGCATGAAGGAACTGAGCCCTTCAAAGTTCCAAAAACTATGGCACAAACAGAGTTGTTCACTGAAGGTGTGCTTCACATGTACAAGGAAAGTTACAACCAAAGCTAGGTTCGAACTTGAGCAACATATGCACAAAGAGTTGAGCTTATCAACGGATCACATTAGAGTAGTACATTATCATAGTTGTGGGGTGCTCAAATATGCCTAAAAACATAATCAACCAATGAACTCTAAGGTACCCAATGTGCAATGATGATGACACGTCTAAAAGAGGAAATTTTGAGGTACAAGGCATGCAAAAAGCTAGACTGAAGAATTCAACGCAAGCCTGCATAAGTAGAAGATAGTTGGATAAGCAATTAGTTGTGAGGACTTATAATTAACCTTTCCTTTAGCTAGGTTAGTACTGCAAATGACGTGACAACAAAAGGGACTGACAATATCTACTTGCGCAGCTCGTAGTCATGAGTGAATGGTAGTCAAAAGATACCATACTATAGAGAAAGAAAGACCAAAAGATGCTCAGAAACCTGCTATCTCAATCTGAAATAATGGACTTGGGGAGACCAAAATAGAGCCATACATGACTAAAATATAGTTGAGCAATTTCTTTAGCAGATATATTTTTCTTATAAGTAATCATGATAGCCATTTTTGAAAAACAATCTACAACAAAAATATAGTCCTTGCCATGTTTTGAAGTGGGCAAACCTGAGAGAATCCATTGAGATAGATTCCCAAGGCCTGGTTGGTTCTGGAAATGGCATGTACAATCCTTGCTTCTTATTTGTTGGCTTGGTTATCGCAGATGGGGTGCAAGATTTAAGATACCTTTCCGCATCCTTTGGCATATGGGGCCAGTAGAAGTGTTTTTGAAGAACTGTCAATGTCTTTTTTGTTGACCAATTTTTGGTCCTACAGGCCAAAATTGGGCACCCCCTCCTTTTTCTTTACAAAGAGTCTTTCACATCCATGATTTGGCTAAGTCATCCCTCAGTTGCCTCATACAAAATACCCCTGTCAAACTTGTTCCATGAAAAAGCCAAGTGTTTTGTCATTTTGCTTAGTCTAGTGCAAATCAGGTTTGTGCAGGTACATTACTTATCTACTTGATAAGTAGAAGCAATTGAAGAACCCAAAATTGTCTAAGTAGTTCGCAAAAAGACAACATATTTCCTTCGGAGGGCATTTTGACAGCTTGAAGGACGTTTGCAAAAAATCCGAAGGGTATGTGCCCTTACGGAGGGCACCTTGGTCAGTGGCAGGACCAAATCAAAAGTTTCGAAGGGGCATTTCAAGACCCAAAGTGCCTATGCAGAGGACAGTGAGCACCTTCGGGAAAGTGAACAAGGCAAAAAAGCAAAGGATTCCTTCGGATTTTCTGTCCGAAGGAAATCCAAAGAAAAGGGGCAGAGTTTTTCTTCAGAGAAAGAAGGCCGAAAGGTAAGTTTTAAATCGAAGAAAGACAAAGGCAAAATGCAAAGAATTCCTTCGGACTTTTATCCAAAGGAAATCCAAGAAAAGGAACCAAAGGGTGAATTCCTTCGGATAAAGTACCTGAAGGAATTCCTTCGGACATTTTGTTTGAAGAAATTCACAAGGAAAAACCCCCAAGGTAAAATTCTTTCGGACAAAAACCCGAAGGAATTCTTCCGGACTTTTGTCCGAAGGAAATTCAAAGGAAAAGACCAAAAGAAAGAGCGTCAATTTTTAAGGAAAGACTTCCTTCGGGCAAAATGTCTAAAGGAATTCCTTCGGACATTTTATCTGAAGAAATTGAGAAGACAAGGCAGCCCGAAGGAGCCCGAAGGGCAAGTGCCCTTGCGAGGGACTCCCAGCGACCCAAAAGGGGACCTCTTCCTATTTTTCGAAGGGACACCTTCCCTTCGAGAAGGTTCAATTGCACAAGGCCGAAGGTTTAGTTGTAGAAAGCCGAAGGAATTACCAAAGTAATGAAGGCCCCGAGCAAGTCAATTTCAGCATGGCGAACTAGCTGTTGGAGGTTCAAATGTCCGATGACGGGCGCGCAAACATCAAATTCAAGGCGGTGAAATAGCCATTGGCTTTCAAATAGGTGACAAGCCCACAGATGTCAACTTAACGGGATGCATTAGCCGTTGAAGAAAAGCCAAGAAGAAACTCTTTTGAACAAGCAGCCAAAAGATTTCTTTCGGATATCTTGCCTGAAAGAATTCATTAGCGCAGGCCCGAAGGAATTTAAAGGGCACAAGGCCGCAAGTAAACTCAGCGACCCGCTGAGAAAAGAGCCCGATGAGCCAGAAAAAGACAAGAAATAACAAAGAAAGAGGGAACAAAATAGAGAATCCAGAACACAACCATGCACACATAATAACATTTGGAATGTTCCAAAAGATGCACCCAGCCAAGCACAGACATGAATTAAGCAGTCAACCTTTGTAGGCATTTCAACCAGAACCAATGGCGACTCTGAGTTGAATCAGTTGGTTAAGCAGTGCTGGTGCCATCAAAAAATCACATTTTGGTATGTATAATTCCATTGCGCAGCAGCATGGACCTTGTTTTCCTTCATATAACCTTGATCAAGCTCAGGTTGTTCATGGCATCACCTCAAGCAGCTCTCCTAGTTGCGCTTCACCTAGTGTAAAGGAAGTAACGCTAGAATTTGAGAAGTGATGGAGATAAACAGATTGGAGGAGCAGCATAGATATCAACAAGAGCTTATATACAAAGAGGAGTACTTGTTGAGACAAGCTCAGGCCTCGCAATCCATAAAAGAGGAAGTAGCAAAATGGGAGAGTCTATTCATTCATAGCAATCATCCTTATGTGCTTTCTCCCATTTCAAAGCAACCCCCTCCTATTCTAAAGAAAGCCTCCTCTTATGCACCAAATCCTTTCTACCAAATAGTACTTGCTCACTCTAGCTCATCTGATGCATTAACCACTCCTACTCTTAATCCCTTGCACCTAACTTTTCAACACCAAAGGGCATTAGAGCAGCCCCTCTTGGAAATGACTCTTCTCAATTCCTTAGACTGTGAATCCTCCTTTGAAGGGAATCACCTGATGCCTTTTAAAAAAAAGCACATCTCTCTTCGGGAAATTCTTCCTGTGCATCAACAGTGTTTTCCTATTTTTCTTCAACCTCCTCGAGTCTTTCAACATGATGTCAAGATTCCGAGTTGGAAGAGGGAATACCATGGACCAGCTCAGGGCCTTGGAAATGATGAAGCTGCCCCTGCTCATGGTGATCCTCATGATCTCTAAGAAAGGCTCTCCCAAGAGAATATAGCCAAGCAAATTACAGAGTTAGAGTCCAGAATGAGATTCCTCAGCGAGGGTGTGATGGACAGTTTAGACCAAACAACAAATTTCATGTCTGAACACACCCCATCTACACTCCTTCAAAATAGCTATCAAGCCACATCTAATGTAGATGAAGTATTGGCCAAATGGAAGGAAGAGACTCATTCAATTCTAGCTCAAAGATTGCCTCCTCTTCCACATGAGTCTGTCCATCAACCCTCCACTCCATTCTTTCTCAAGGAGGAACCTGTTTTGAAAGAGGTAAGTGAAGAAGAGATGATACAATTTGCATCTGCCTAAGAGGCTATCATGAGTGACAATGAGGATGAGATCATCATGGATGCCCTTTTGAAGACATCATCAACAATGAAGAAGACACAGGTCATGCATACATGCGGATGTTCCAACAATATGAAGAAGAGGTTGACAAACTTTATCTATCAACAATGGATGATGAAAAAAGTAAGCATGGTGAGCTCTCTCCTCCCTTGTTTGATGAACTTCCTTGTTGCTTTGATAAAGAGAATGACCATGCCATGAAACCCGAGTTGGAGGAGGATCAAGAGGATGTTTTTGAACAACTAGAGACTCTGATTTTTTAGCAAGAAAAGGAGAGGCATGTCCATGTTGATGAAAGCTTTGAAGAAGAGAGCCTTGAGCAAGAAGGTGATGTTCTGTGGGATGAGCAAGCAGTTTGTGATCTCATTTTAGACATCACAATAGTTACCCTTCTTCAAAAAAGCCATGAGGAAGTAGAAAATAAGTTTGACAGTCTCTTCAATGAGGCAGAAGGGAACAAGTTAATCCATGATGCATATCAAGGGGATTATGAGCTAGATGATCCCTATGGTGATGAGCCAACAAAAATTGAGTTCTTGGTGAGATACACTAGCATGAAGGGCCAATATGAGGTAAGCTTCTGAGAGCAAGGTGAATACATAGATGTTGGAGACATGTTTGTCCCTGATCCACTCAGATACAAGCCCATCAAGGTGGCAGACAAGAAGGGCAAGTCACCAAGTCTCCATTCCATTCAGTCACTTGTCTGGCACCATAAGTTTTCTTGCCATAGAGGCTTGAGAAGTTTTCCCTTTGATCTAGGAGGGAGGCAAATATATCTTGTTAGTTGTACATAATAGTTTACTTTCAGTTGTCTTTGTTTTCCCTAAATGCTGTTTGCACAGGTGTAGTGTTTTTTAGCCTTGTTATGTGTTTTTTGTTCGTTGTTACTTGAGGTAAATCATTGTTGGTTCATAGGTCCTTACAAGGTTGTTGTTAACTTCTTCAAGATGCGACCTGACTTCATGCCCAATGGACTTAGAGGCTACTAGTTTTCCCAAGCATAGCAGGGATGCTTCCCCTGTGAGTCACCAGATGTGTTGACCAATTTTTGGTCCTGCAAGCCAAAATTGGGCACCCCCTCCTTTTTATTTACAAAGAGTCTTTCACGTCCATGATTTGGCTAAGTCATCCCTTAGCTACCTTATGCAAAATATCCCCTGTCAGACCTGTTCCATGAAAAAGCCAAGTGTTTTATCATTTTGCTTAGTTTAGTGCAAATTAGGGTTGTGCAGGTACATTATTTATCTACTTTTATAAGTAGAAGTGATTGAAGAACCCGAAATGGTCTAAGCAGTTCAAAAAAAGGCAACAGATTTCCTTCGGAGGGCATTTTGATGGCTTGAAGGACGTTTGCATAATGTTCGAAGGGTATGTGCCCTTACGGAGGGCATCTTGGTCAGTGGCAGGACCAAATCAAAAGTTTTGAAGGAGCATTTCAAAACCCAAAGTGCCTTTGTAGAGGGCAGTGAGCACCTTCAGGAAAGTGAACAAGGCAAAAAATAAAGGATTCCTTCGGATTTTCTATTCGAAGGAAATCCAAAGAAAAGAGGCAGAGTTTTTCTTCAGAGAAAGAAGAACGCTGAAAGGTAAGTTTTAAATCGGAGAAAGACCAAGGCAAAAGGCAAAGAATTCCTTCGGACTTTTGTCCGAAGGAAATCCGAGAAAAGGAAACAAAGGGTGAATTCCTTCAGACAAAGTACACGAAGGAATTCCTTCGGACATTTTGTCCGAAGAAATTCACAAGGAAAAAACCCAAGGCAAAATTCTTTTGAACAAAAAGCCCAAAGGAAATTCAAATGAAAAGACCGAAAGAAAGAGTGTCAACTTTGAAGGAAAGACTTCCTTCGGGCAAAATGTCCGAAGGAATTCCTTCACATATTTTGTTCGAAGAAATTGAGAAGACAAAGCAGCCCGAAGGAGCCCAAAGGGCAAGTGCCCTTGCGGGGGACTCCCAGTGACCCAAAAGGGGACCTTTTCCATTTTTCGAAGGGACATCTTACCTTCGAGAAGGTTCAATTGTACAAGGCTGAAGGTTCAGTTGCAGAAAGCCGAAGGAATTACCAAAGTAGTGACAGCCCCGAGAACGTCAATTTTAGCATGGCAAACTAGCCGTTGGAGGTTCAAATGTCTGATGACGGGCGTGTGAACGTCAAATTCAAGGCAGTGAGATAGCTGTTGGTTTTCAAATAGGCGGCCTTAGTCATTGAAGAAAAGCCAAGAAGAAACTCTTTCGAACAAGCAGCCGAAAGATTTCTTTTGGATATCTTACCCGAAAGAATTCATTAGCGTAGGCCCGAAGGAATTTAAAGGGCACAAGGCTGCAAGTAAACTCAGCGACCTGCTAAGAAAGGAGCTTGAGGAGCTAGAAAAAGATAAAAAATAGCAAGGAAAGAGAACAAAATAGAGAATCCAAAACATGGCCACACACACATACAACAACATTTGGAATGTTCCAAAAGACGCACCCAGCCAAGCACAGACACGAATTAAGTAGTCCGAATGGCACAGAAAGCATCGACACAAGAAGTTATTTGCAATGAACTATGCTTTCGTAGTGACATTAATACGACCCATGCTTTAGCAGTGACATTTAATATGCTTTAAGCACGAAAGTCAAGACCTGCAACATCTACAACATGGTTATTCCAGGGCGTTTCTAGAAGGATGACACTAGCATGAGCAAATTTCCTCTTTCCAATGTGTTCAACGCAGCATGGGCCACTTGTTTTGGAAGGCACCAAAGTATTTTCCTTCATGCTATATATTGTAACCTCTCAGTGGAGAAAGATATCTCTCAATTTGTAAGGCAAAGCCCTGCCAAATTTCACCTTTGATCAACAAGAATGTGTTTTACCTCTATCTGACTGGTTATGCTTTTGAGTCTGTTTGTGTATCAATTATGTGTTCAGTCATTTTAGCTTGATGCGTTCACAAGATTGACACCAACATACCTAGTGTAGCCAAAGCCATTTTTGTAGGTTAACTGGGTGTGCTTCATCTGGAGCGTAGAGACAAAAGAGTAGCTATCAGACAGTGTGTTTTCTATAACGCCTATGGTAAGTTTCTTTTCCTTGTGTCTCCGTTAAGTCCCCTGTTAAAATACCCCTATAGTCTGGTCTTTTTGCCAGATAAAGTGTATGTTTGCCCCCTTCTAGTTTGAAGTGTGAATAGCTGAGTAGATCAAAAATCATTTGGTGCATCACCACTTAGATTAGTTTCTATTTTGGTTGTATTCTTCTCCCTTTTCACCCCTCCATTATTAGCAGTAGTAGTAAAAGACTTCAGAGATGCATCAAAGGAGCTAGCCCTTATCTAGAGATTCTCCCCTTAGTTTTGTCAAACCCACAACAAGAGAGGAGTCTCCATTGTGTCGCGTGGAAGAGAGAAGCTCAGCCTTCTTTCAAGGATGCAATCCATAGCGTTAATATTTTCTACACGAAAGTGTCTAGTTATCCTAAAATGTGCTTCCCATATCATCTTCTATTGCTGTACAGCTGGAACACAGATGTGCTTCATATGACAGAAGACATTATCCTGCAAATAGAAATCAAAAACATGTTTACCTTTTTGAAGCACCTGATATGTATCAGCAAAGGTAGGATCTGCTTCATTTCATACAGAACACTCCAAGTGGCAGTCTCATGTCCGCACAGGTCAAGAACTATTGTGAGTGTAGTAATTGGTGAGTGGCTCAGACAATATACAATCGTATTTGAGCTCCCCTTTTTGTGTTTGATTATCAAATGGAATTGCTGAATATATGTGGCCCACTTTTGGTGCCTCTCATTTCGCAGTATGCTCTGTGTCTAGATGAATTCCAATGCTTTGTGGTCAGTGTGGCTGACTGTCTCTTTCCCCAAGATGTAGTGTTTCCATTATTTATAGGCTTGCATAATGGCATAGATCTCTTTATCATATGTCGGATATTTTCTAACTGTATCAATGAAAGTTTCACTATGATATGCAATAGGATGGCCATGTATGATGACAGCTCCCATGGCATATTCAAATGCATCTGTCATCAACTCAAAAAGTTGATGCAAATTTGGTAAGGCAAGAATAGGGGCTGAGCAAAGTCTGTTCTTCAAATTATCAAATGCCCTTTGTTGTATTTCACCCCACTGAAATGTAGATTTACCTCCTCCTTTAGTCACTTGGGTTAGTGACCAAGCAACATGTGAAAATCTAAGAATAGACCTGCAATAGAAATTTGTAAGACCTAAGAAGCTGTGAAGTTCTGTGAGGGTCCTCGGTGTAGGCCATTCTCGAATATCCTAAATCTTTCCTAGATCAACATGGACCCCTTCCTCATTCACAACGTACCTAAGGTACTGAATTGTTATCATCCTGAGTGTGCATTTATCGAGATTTGCATATAACTTGTGCTCCCGAAGAGTTTGAAACACCTTACGAACATGTTACAGATGTTCCTCCCATGTTCTGCTATAGCTGAGTATGTCATCCAGGTAGATAACCATGAATGAGTTGGTGAAGAGTCGCAGGATGTCATCCATCATCCTCATGAAGGTTGCAAGTGCATTAGTTAAGCCAAAAGAAATAACCAACCATTCGAAGAGCCCCTCCTTAGATTTGAATGCAGTCTTCCAGACATCGATGAGATTGATGGGAATTTGGTGATACCCAGATTTGAGATCAATTTTGGTGAATAACTTTGCACCATGGAGTTGGTCCAGCAGGTCATCGATAGTCAATGCAAAGCCTCCATGTTCCATCTTTCTTTGGTGCCAGGACAATTGGGTTGTCATAAGGTGAAGAGCTCGGCGTGATGTGACCCTTTTGGATTAATTCTTGAATCTATCTTTTTATCTCATCATTCTCCAAAACAAATCTGCCATACATAGGACTGTTAGGTAAAGGTGATCCTGGGATCAAATCGATAGAATGTTTTACCTGGCAATGCAGTGGAACTTCTGTGTGACTTGAATAAGTCATCATATTCTCCTATGATTTATTCCATCTACTTCTGTTGTTGTGCTGATTGTGTAGTCAGGACTGCAACATTGGCCTTCTCAGATTTCTATGGTTTGACCACCATGAAAATGAATTGCTTTGTATTTTTCACCAATCTCTTACATTGCTTGGCACATATTAGGGAGATAGATGTGGGATGTGGTACCTCTGGTACCCTGTAGCGCTGTGCTCCAAGAGTGAGGATGATTATTCAAGTTCGTGATTCATAGATGCCATGTCGATCATAAATAAACGGCTGACCAAGGAGTACATCACAAACATCTAGATTGACCACATCACACAAGACTTCATCTTGGAAAGGTTTTATTGCATATAAAAGAAGACATTGATGGGTGGCACGAAAGTCTCTCCCTAGGCTCAACCATCTAATACTGTATGGCTTTAGGTGAGGATTCATGGATAGATTTAGATTTTTCACAACTTTAGCAGAGATTAAAATTTTTTGACTCCCACTATCAAAAATGAAATGCAGAGGCTTACCTTTTACCCATAATTTGGAGTGAAACAATCTTTCCTTGTCATTTGGCCTTTCCTCACGTGTCTGTGATAAAATGATGATAGTATCGGGCTCAGCATCTACAATTTCTTCTTCATCCTCTTCGACTGTAGATTGTGTATGAGACATAGTAGATGTTGAGTATTGTGACTCAGAAAGCAGTGACTTGATGGCTCGACATTCTTCTTTGGAATGAGTTCCAATTTTGTGATAATCATACCATTTTCTAGCCTTCCCCTTCTAGGGTTTATTATCTTGAAACTCTTTTTGCTTCCAATTTTGGCCTCGTGTTTGACCTTCCTTGTCACTTTTCCATTTTGAAGGCTGACTCTTTGTATTCTTTCTGCCATGCTTCTACTCAATCTTCACTGAGAACTTGTATGCCTCACCGAGGGTTTGTACCCCATGTGCGATAGCTAAGCCAACAAATAAAAAGCAAAGATTGTACACGCCATTGTCAGATCCAACCAGGGCTTGAAAATTTGTCTCAATGCATTTTCTCTTAGGTTTGCCCACTTCAAAACATGGCAAGGACTGTATTTTTATTATAGTTGATAATTTTTCAAAAATGGCTATCATGATTGCTTGTAAGAAAAATATATCTGCTGAAGAAACTGCTCAACTATATTTTAGACATGTATGGCTCCATTTTGGTCTCCCCAAGTCCATTGTCTCAAATCAAGACAGTAAGTTCCTGAGCATCTTCTAGTCCACTCTATGGAAGATGATGGATATCAAACTAATGAACTCCACAGCCTTCTATCCACAGACTGATGGTCAGACAAAGGTGGTGAACCGCTTGATTGTTCACATGATTCATATGTATCACTCCAAACATCCACGCACATGGGATGAAGGGCTTCTTTTCATACAACATGAATACAATTGGGCCCTACACAGTTCGACTAAGCACAGTCCATTCCAAGTATTCTTCGGGTTCCAACCTATGGCACCAATTGATATAGCTATTCCATTCTCCACCATGGAATACACACCTCATGGAAGATCTGAGGCAGCAAAAACAACAAAGTTCATTGAACAAATGCAACACATCTAGCAGCAAGTTCATGACATCTTGGAGAAGATGAATCAGAAGTATAAGCAATGCCATGACAAACATAAGATTGCACACCATATTGTTGTGGGTGACAAGGTTTGGTTGCGGCTTCAGAAGAAATGAATTGCAGGCCCACACAGAAGAATTTGGCCTCTGCGATATGGTCCTTACACCATCACTAGAAAAGTTGGAGAAAATGCTTTTAAGTTGAACCTACCAGCGTACCTTGGTGTGCATTCAATATTCAATGTGGTGCTCCTCAAACCATATCATCCACCTCTGTTGGACACTTCAGTCATGGCAGAACAACTAGACATTGATGAAATTGATCCACAGAGTTTTGCTCCAGTGGAGGAGGATCAGATTGTGGACACCTGGATGAAGACAATAAAAGGACGCTCTATTCTGCTTTATCAGGTGGTCAAAAGGGGACCAAGGTGAGTGGCTCACAGAGAATCAAATCAAGACAACTACCACACCTGATGAGGAACATTGATGCAATGGGGACCATTGCTTCTCAAAGAGGGAGAAATGATTTGGGCAACAATTCAGACGACAATTCGGGTGATGGTTCTATTCCAATAGATGATAGAACTTTCGAGAACCATAATTTTTTCACCGTAGCTCCAATTGACTCACCGTTTAAACTGTTGGAAAGCTAAGAATGAAGAGAACGCGGTGAGATGGCATCAAGCTTTACTCGATGTATTTTAACCCCCAAAAACCTAATGGAAGTGCCTCAAATTTCAATTTTAGTAGTGCAGTCTAAAAATAGTAATTCCTCGAATTTTGTATTATTTTAAATCATGGAAGTCGAACCACTTAATCTCCTACGAGATTGGTGACCTTCCACATCCTCACCCTACTTTCAAAATGTGTATAAATGAAGATGTAACCCGAATTGGAAATCAGACATCTCTTCCTAGAGATAAGCATATAGTTGTATTGCGATCTTGAGTAATAAAACATCTCTTCTCAAAGAATTCATTGTTACTGTTTATTTTTGTGTTCTTGAAATATTTGTCAACCAAAACTTTTGAGTTTTGGATCACAACGAGAGATGCTACAAAAGGAAAAGAGTTGCATAGAGAACAATTGGAAGTTATTGAGTGTAGTTGAAATGAGAGTGAGGCACATGGGTCCAAAGGTGCGCCAAAGGATATAGAGGTACTAGGGCCAGCACCAGCTAAAGAAAGCATGAGCGCTAATGCAAACAACATTACCCCAAGGAAGGAAGAAGGCAAAAGAGAAGCTGCACAGGAGAAATTTGAGCATAGCATCCACATGGAAGAGATGTGTCCTTCAAAAGGCTTAAAGATGGATACATGAAAAAGTGCAAGTTTATTTGTTGGGAGTATTTAGCTAAATCCTATAGGTATCATGATAAAAAGGTAGTACATAACTGATCCAAAGTTATCCCAAAGACAACAAAGCATTACACCATGGAGAGACATGAAAAGGGAAGAAGTGAAGATAAATCCACATAAAGAATTCAAAGATACATGAGAGAAGAAGAGTTGGCCTGTAGCTAATAAAAACACAACATAGTTTGCACATGGCCCATAGGAGCTACTATGATGGGTTAGTCGAAACAAGCACAAAGCAGATCAAGTGTAATTTTCATTGCACGCAAGGAAAATTAGTTATTGCTGACTGAGAGCAAGGCGGGAGATCGTCACCCTGAAACTGTCTAAGAACAATGACTGAAGAGGATATCAATCCAAGCATGTAGAAGGAAGTGCACGACATTAAAGGAAGAAGAAAAAGTGGGAGTCAATGGACTCCATACAGACTTCCATGCCACTGAGGACATCAAGCAAAGAGAAATGAAGGACAAAGCCAACAGAAGAACCAAGCAGACACCCCTGAGAAACACGTAGAAGAATAACACATAAGTATACCTACTTTCCACAAGCGATATAAGGAAGAGAGTACACATAACAGAAGATAAGTGAAAGGCACACAAAAGGAAGGAAAGTCAAGGTATGAAGATCTTTTGGAGGAGATGAATGAACAAGAATGGACACAAACCCACGAGAAATAAAAATGGGGGAAAACCCATAGGGGATGGAGGTGGGCATCGACCCACAAGAGTAAACAAAGGTGGGTGCAAAACTACAAGAGGAAGAAAGGGAAGGAAGATGAAGTGTATCAAAGCTAGGCAAAGGAGGATAGTTTATGGCCCAAGGAGGGTCTTGAAAATAAGAAAGCACCGAGTGAGCCTGCGCAGGTGCCACATCAGATGGATGGGAACATCATGGTCAAGTTAACTAACCAGATTGACAATTCTACCAATCCAACACTATTTGTAAGCAGGGGCTCATATTTTAATCAACTAGGGTGTTTGATGCAGGAGCATCACAAAATAATTTGCAATATTGCATCAAACATTTAGAAAATAAAAGGGTGTACAAGTTTTGGCTAAACAAAGTAGTACACTTGCAAAGCTATTAAGTGTATAAAGATGCACTAGGGATTGGACCAGGAGAAGCTTCCCTGAAGGAAACAACGAAAGAAGTGGAAGATGTTACAAGAGAAGTAGAGTTGCCTAGAGACCAACTGGGAGTCGTTCAGTGAATCCAAAATGAGAGTGAGGTGCATGGGTCCAATAGTGTGCCAACAGAAATAGAGGCATTGGTGCAAGCACCATTTAAACAGAGCTTGAGAGCCAATGCAAATAATATTGTGCCAAGGGATGAGGAAGGCGAAAGAGAAACTACACAAATGAAATCCAAACACAACAACGATGCAAAAGAGAGGTGTTCTATGTAAGGCACAAACATAGAGAGGGAAAAGAGACCAAGTCTATTTGTGGAAGGTATTTGTCTAAAGCATTAGGGAGAGAAAACAAAGAGGCACTGACTTGTAATGGATCCTAAGTTTTCCCAAAGACAAAAGAGCATTGAGCCAAAGAGAGACACACAAAGGGAAAGAGAAGTGGGCATAACTCCACAAAAGGCATCTGAAGATACATGAGGAGAGGAGAAGAGTTGACCTGTACCTAACAAAAATACAACATTGTTAGCACACGATATAGATGAGCTACATAGAGGGGTTAGCCAAAATCAACCTGAAGCTTATCAAGGGAGTGCAATTTTCATTGCACGGAAGGAAAAGGAGTCACCACCAATTGGGAGCAAGGCAGGGGGACATCAGCATGAAAATAACTAGGAACAACAATTGAAAGGGATATCAGTCCAAACACACAGAGGGAAGTGCATGACAAGAGAGGAAAAAAGGGAAGGGAGATTATATTTTAATTACCTTGAGGCAATCGACTAGACAGGTGGTTATACCACTCCAACCCTTCTTGTAAGAAGGATCTTATATTTTAATTACCTTGCAAGTCTAATGCAGGGGCATCCCAAGTTAATTGGCTATGTTGCATCAGACAAAAATATAGTCAAACACCTAAAAATAAACCAACTATAGCTATGTAGGTTAAATGGCAGAGCATTTTTAAAGGTTGTTATAGGTTGCACAAAATGAATATGATTGAGAGTTGTGTAAGGAGTTAGAGAATAAGAAGGGGTACCTATTTTTATTAAGGTAAACAACATGCACACAAAGTTTTGAAGTGCATAAAGACACACTAGGGATAGGAATCAAGGTGGATAAGTAAAGGGTCAAGCAACAAAGCATGAAGGAAATGATGCCTATAGATCGTAAAGGAACATAGAACAGAAGAAGTTATTCATTAAAGGTGCACTTCATGAAAATAGGGAAAGTTACACGAATGAGGTGCAAAGAGTTGAGCTTTAAAAGGGAGCACATTAGAACAGTGCACGATCATAATTGAGGGGCACATAAATGCCCCTACAATGTACTCAACTACCGAAGGAGCTCTCAGGTATATAGTATGCAATGATGATGGCACGTGAAAGAAGAGTCTAAAGCACAAGGGCAAGCAAAGAGCTAGGCACAGGGCATTCAACTTATAAGATCTACTTTGTGAGGATATCTTCTAATAACACTCAAACTTACGTAGATCGAGGTCTATAAAAGGCTATGCTATTTCTAAGGTCTACAAACTTGTGTAGACTCCCATTGAATGAAATTGTAGACCAATTATGTGGGAAATAAGCGAAGCAACCAAAACTCAAGCAACTATAAAAAAGGGTCTTGGTCTAGCATTTTTAACGCTCTGAAGCAAAGGATACTTTATTAGGTTAATGGTCATGGTCATGAGTGAATGGTAGTCTATGGACATCATAGTAGAGAGAGGCACTTAAAGGACTCGACCAAGAAGAGCCAAAATATCAATCCACACTTGGGAAGCTTATATTATCTTGTAACACCTGAAGTTAAGGAATAAAAGCCTTTATTAGCATGCTCCACTACATAGAACTCTAAAGGCTACATGGTTAATGAATCCTTTCACCAAAATAACGGATCTCAACTGGCACTAGTTTGATATAAAAAAAAGGTGGTGAACCTTGAGCGATGCAAGAAGAAAGTCTAAACTTGCAAGCAAGATATGTAGTAGCAAAGAAAATGCTAGTAAATGATTGAATGTGAGGCAACTAACATAGCATCGCTCGTCAACATGAAGGTAGGAAGATAGTGAGCAGGTGGAATATAAGCAATGAGAACCTTCAGAAGGGATGAGTATATAGGATTATGATGGAGACAATAGAAATAGGTAGTGTGAGTTGTGAGGTTATAAGCAACACTCAAGAGTGTTGTGTGAGAACTGAGATATTGCCAACCTTGACGCAGTCATTATTGGAATGGACATGTGAAGCATTGATAAGTTATTGTAAGTGAGATAGTCGATCATAATGAGGATATATCATAGAATGTGAGGTGGTTCAGAGATATGAATGAGGACAAAACACTAACAACTATCGATCACGAGGCAGTTTATAGGGAAAAATCAAATGGGTTGACAATGAATCAAGTGAAATAGAAGATGATGTCGATAGATTAACTGTGAGGTAATCAGGGTGCACAAGCATCTTCCAATCAGTGTATCAACTAGAAGGTACCAAATAAAGTTGTTATCCAATAAGTGCAAATGAATAGAGAATGAGGAGCATAGAAGATGGCTCAGTGAAAAGCAAAAATGAGACGTGACCTCGAGTCGCAAGTCTCAATGAAAATGGAGATAGCCTCCATGTTGCAAGCACTGTAGGAGAGGATGGTGAAGGCAGAAAGAAAAGCCATGAGGAGGAAAGTTCCCAAAGATAGTAGGGAGAAACCTATAGGAGGAAAGAGCCTGCAGTGATTCTGAGGCATGCCAAGAATAACCATGAAGTTGAAATGCAAAGGTTCTGTAGAAAAAAGGCCCCGAGTAGATGGAGTGGGTCTTAGATGTCGAATGTTATTTTGCATTGAAAGATGTAAATGAATCCATAAAGGTGCAGTATGCACAAAAAATGCTCTGTGTTAACACAGTAAATGGTTGCAGAGACCTCCAAGATAGGAGATAGAAAGGCAATAAAAGGGTGAAATGTATACAAGGTGTAAGAGCAGTCTGCACAAACACAAGGTCATATAAGATCCTGGAGACAACACGTGTTCTTGTGCTCAGAATGGAAAATGTGCCAAAGGGGTGAAAACCTTAGATCCTGACAAAGTAGTGGACTGTAGCACAACAATGACGATAGAGAGGGATGTTGGAGCAATTATCGATATGCAGTAGTGCGTGATGGATAAAACACAACCTTTAACCCTAGAGACAAAGGAAAAGGAGCCTGAGAAAGGAAAGTCTCTAGGGGAATTTTTACAAGGAGAAGCTTCCTTGAAATAAGCTTAAAAAGTAGAAGCCAACATTAAAAATATTTAAAGTGGAAGCCACCATCGATATCGAAAGGCGATGAGGAGAAGGCTGAGTAAAGAAGCTCCATAAGAAGCAAAGGCAAAGAAGGTGGTTGTGGCAAAGCAACAAAAAGGACCGAAGCCAAGAACATTAAAAAGGCGATGGATAGAGAGATCTCTATTAGAGAAGGAGATGGAAAGGCAAGAATAGAGTGCAAAGTTGGGAACCAATGGCTTGCAAACTACTGAACCAAATAGTGCATTCAAAAGGCCATCTCAAATGGAGAAGATTTGAAAGCCGCAAAAAGTACCCTGCAAAGCCTCATCGCCAAAGTGAAGAAGAAAACATGAAGAGTGACGCACAACAGGAGCCAACATGAGAGCAACATGGAAATTAGGAGCCTTTCATGGCAACATTAAAAAGTAGGACCCATCACCGATCTCAAAGGGCATTAAGGAGAACATCGGCTAAAGAAGTTGCATAAGAAGCAAAGGCAAAAAAGGTTGATGTACCAAAGCAACAACAGAGGAGCGAAGCCGAGAAGAAACTCGATTGCAACTAAATGCAATAGGTGAAGCCAAAGTAGTTATCATTCCATGAGAGCTAGTGAGAGCATATGAAGGTATGCAAGGTGTAGGAGTATCCTGCACAAAGACAAGGGTACACAAGAAGAACCCTTAAGAGAGCACAAGTGTTATTGTGCTCGGAGTGGAGGATGCACAAAAGAAAAGGTTAAGCTTAGATCCCCATAAAGCAAAAGATTGTTACACAGCAATAATAACATAGAGGGATGATGGAGCAATTGTTCATATGCTGCGGCATGTGATGGATAGAAGATAACCTTTAACCCCAGATGCAAAGGAAAATGAGCCTGAGGAAGAAGTGGCTCTAGAGGAACTTTGACCAAGAGAAACTTCCTTGAAAGAAGCATTGAAATAATAAGCAACACGACATGTTGTAGAAGGAGAAGAAGATTTGACTAGAGATCAACTGGGACTTGTTGAGTGAAGCAGAAATGCAAGTGATGTGCATGGGTCCAAAGGTGTGCCAAAGAAAATAGAGGCGTTAGTGCAAGCACTAGCTGAAGAAAGCTTGAGCACAAATGCTTACAACATTGTGCCAAGGGATGAGGAAGGCAAAAGAGAATTTGCACGAGTGAAATTCAAGCACAATAACCCGGCAAAAGAGATGTGTCCTTCGTAAGGCACAGACATAGAGAGGTAAAAGAGTGCAAGTCTATTTGAGGCAGGCATTTGCCTAAACCATTAGAGGAGGAAGAGAAAGAGCTAGCGGCTTGTAGCAAAACCTAAGTGATCCCAAATGCAACAGAGCATTGCAACATGGAGAGACACGTAAAGGGAAGGAGAAGTGAGCATAACTCCATAAAAGGCATCTGAAGATGTATGAGGAGTAGAGAAGAGTTGACCTATAGCTAACAAAAATACAACATTATTTTCACAAGACATGGATGACCTACCAGGAGGGGTTAGCCAAAATCAGCCCAAAGTCAATCAAGGGAGTGTAATTTTAAATGCGCAGAAGAAAAAGGAGTCACTTCTGATTGGAAGAAAAGCAAGTAGCCATTAGCTTGAAACTAACTAGGAACAACACTTGAAGGGGATATTAGTCCAACCACAAATAGTGAAGTGTGCGCCCCTGAGGAAATAAAAGCATTGGAGCAAGCACCTGTTAAAGAGAGCATGAGTGCTAATGGAAACAACATTGTGCCAAGGAAGGAGGAAGGCAATGGAGAAGCTGCATAAGCGAAATTCGAGCATAGCAGTGAAGAAGAAGAGATGTTTCCTTTCAAAGGCACAAAGATGGAGAGACGATAAAGTGCAAGTTTATTTGTGCGAGGCATTTACCTCTATCGTGAGGGGATCAAGATAAAACGCTAGTGTGCAATTGAACCTAAGTTGTCCCAAAGACAACATAGCATTACACCATGGATTAATGCGAGAAGGGAAGGAGAAGTGGACATAAATCCATAGACGACATCCGAAAATGCATGAGGAGAGAAGAAGAATCGACCAACAGGTAATAAAAATACAACATTATTCGCACATGACTCGAAAGAGCTACCATAACAGGTTAGTCAAAATCACTTCAAAGCTAATCAGGTTAGTAAAATTTTCATTGCGCATAAGGAAAAAGAGTTATTACTGATTGCGAGCAAGGTAGGAGACTGGCAACTTGAAAATAACCAGGCATGACTAAAGTGGATATAAATCTAAGCATGTAGAGGGAATTAGATGACAATAAAGGTAGAGGAAAAGGTGGTAGTCAATGGACCCCATAGAGATTTCCATACCACAGAGGGCAAGAAGCAAAGAGAAATGGACAAGGGCCATAGAAGACCTAGACAGACATACCTTATCAGAAACACGTCGATGAACAGCACGCAAGTATACCTACTAGTCGTAGGTGACATAAGAGATTGTACATAATAGAGGAGAAGCAAAAAGCACACAAAAAGAAGGATAGGAAAGCTATGAAGACGTTTTGGAGGAGACGGATGAACAAGAATGGGCACAAACACATGAGAGATAAAAGTGGGTGCAAACCCATAGGGGATGGAATATGGCATAGGCCCACAAGAGACAGAGGTGGGCATTGGCCCACAAGAGTAAACAAATGGGTGTGCAAAATAATAAGGGAAAGAAAGGGAAGGAAGATGAAGCATATCAAATCTAGACAGAAGAGGATAGTTTATGGCTCACGTAGAGTCTCCAAAAGAAGGAAGCACCGAAAGAGCCCACTTAGGGGCCACATCAGGTGGATGGTAACACCATGGTCAAGGCAGCCAACCAGAAAGATAGTTCTACCACTCCAACACTATTTTTAAGCAGGGGCTCAAATTTTAATTACCTAGGGAGTTTGATGGAGGAGCATCACAGGTCAATTTACTTAGTCAATCAAGCGAGAAACAAACTAACTCTAGTTCTGCACAGTTACATGGACCATGCAAAATCCACTTGTGTGGAAGGAAGCTGGTTGGGAGTTTCACAGGGAGTTAGAGAATAAAAAGGGTACAAGTTTTGGCTAAGCCAAGCAGCACACTCGCAAAGAAATAAACCACATAAAGATGCATTACGGACAGGAAGTAAGGTGCAGACGTAAAGGGTCGCTAAACAGTGCACGAAGGAACTAAGGCCTACAAAGTTCCAAAAACTATGTTGCGAAAGGAATTGTTCACTGAAGGTATGCTTCATAAGAATAAGGAAAGTTGCAACCAAAGCTAAAGTTCATACTTGACGAAAGTTGCATTTGTTTGAGAGCAAGCAAATTTGGGAAGGCCAAATTGTAGTGTCTCTATTTCTAAAAATAAAGTACTATTATTATTAAAATAAAAAGTATTTTTAAATACTTTGAATAAAAGTAATAGTATGTATTAGTTACCAAAAGTGAATATGTCGGTAACTCCTTTTCTAATTTGATATTTCATAAAGAAGGGGGCTCTCTATTGTGATGTAGGTCAGCCCTTAGTTAGGAGCTATTTTGGGGTTGGAGTGGGAAAGGTCATAAAAATGAAAAGGAGGTTCATTTGAAGAGGGTTATTTTATTTTTAGTAATTAAAATTCTAGAGTTTTGGCATGATTTGTTGAAATTCATGTAATTGAGGACAAAAACACTCATTAGTTTAGTTGTAGTAAGAATGAAAACCCTTAGTTAACAGCTGGCAGCCTTAATTCAAAGGTTGTATTGAGCATCAATTAATATTTTGAGGTGTTTTGAACACCATTACAGATTTGATGTGGCAAAGAATGATAGTTTAAAGAAGGGTGTAGCTGATTTGAAGGGTAGTGAGCTGGTTTGAAACCCTAGAAGGGCAACCAGGTGGTTAAAGAAGGTAAAAGACTCATTGTTAGTGCAGCGACCCTTCCTTGGGGTTTGAGAATGCAATTTGTAACGCTAAACAAAGCCTAACTTGTAGGGCATGCATATTTAGCTAGTATCTTTACTATATTTTCTAACCATTGAATTGATAATAAAAATCAGATTTGAAGGTATTTCAATAGGCTGTATTATTTCTGAATTATTTGGTGAATATTTGAGTGGAAAATATTACAAATTGTGCCTTAAATGTGTATTTACAAAATTCTAATTTTTTTTATGGTTAGGGCTTGAAATAAAGAAAATAAAAAAATTGCATTTATTTTAGGGTTTGTTGGGAAAGCCAAATCTTTCTAATATTATCCTAAATGGGACATTATAGGGTCTGAGGCACACTGAGAATAACCCTGAAGTTGAAACACAGGTTCTCCGGGAAAAAAGCCCTGGGTAAATGATGGAGTGGGTCTTAGATGTTGAATGTTATTTCACGTTGAAGGATGTACAACAATCCATAAAGGTGGAGTATGCACAAAAAATGCTCTATGATAAAGCAATAAATGGTTGCATAGATCTCCAAGCGAGGAGATAGAAGTGCAATAAGAGGGTGAAAGGTTCGCAACAGATAGCTTCCAAATAACAAAAACAAGTAGTGCATCCAAAAGGCCATCTCAAATGGAGGAGAAAACTTGAAAGCCACAGAAGATAACCTTCAAATCCTCGCCCCTAAAGTACAGAAGAGTGTTACCATGAAAGGCAATGTGTAAGACGAGCCAGCATGGGTGTCGTGTAGAGGTCAGAAACAAACCTTTGAGAAGATTGAAGAGTAGCAGCTAATGTTGATCTCAAAAGGCATTAAGGAGAAGGCTGCACAAAGAAGATATGTAAGACGTAGAGGCAAAGAAGGTTATTTCACAGAAGCAACAATAGAGAAAAGCCAAGAAGAAATTCAATTTTTACAGAGTGAAAGGAGTGAAGGCAAGTGGGATATCATATGTCCTTGATATGATGTACAAGGAGTAGGAGTTGTTTGCATGAAAATGGAGATAACCTCCATGTTGCAAGCACTGTAGGAAAGGATGGTGCAGGTAGGAAGTAAAGCTATTAGGAGGGAGGATCTCAAAGATAAGCAAGGAGAGACCTATGGGAGGAAAGAGCCTGCAGAGATTTTGAGGCATGCTGAGAATAACCATGAAGCTGAAATGCAAAGGTTCTGTAGAAAAAAGGCCTCAAGTAGATGGAGTGGGTCTTAGATGTCAAATGTTATTTTCCATTGAAAGATGTAAAGGAATCCATAAAGGTGGAGTATACACAAAAAATGCTGTGTGATAACATATTAGATGGCTGTAGAGACCTCCAAGATAGGAGATAGAAAGGCAATAAAAAGGTGAAATGTTGGTAACATATAGCTTCCAAACTACAAAAACAAGTAGTGCATCCAGAAGACCATATCAAATGGAGGAAAAAACTTGAAATCCACAAAAGGTAACCTTCAAAGGCTCGCCCCTAAAGTAGAGAAGAGAGTGTTATTGTGCTCGAAGTGGAGGATGCACTAAAGTAAGGGTTGAGAACCCTAGATCCCCATAAAGCAAAGGATTGTTGCATAGCAACGACATAGAGTGATGCTAGAATAATTGTCCATATGTAGTGGTGTGTGATGGATACAAAATAACATTTAACACCGGATGCAAAGGAAAATGAGCCTAAGGAAGAACCTTCGACTAGGAGAAACTTCCCTGAAAAAAGCACCGAAAGGAGCAGCAGGAGATGTTTTAGATGGAGAAGAAGAATTACCTAGAGAGCAAGTGGGAGTTTTTGAGTGAAGCAGAAATGAGAGTGAGGTACATGGGTCTAAAGGTGCACTAAAGGAAAAAGAGGCGTTGTTGTAAGCACCAGTTGAAGAGAACTTGAGAGAAAATGCAAACAACATTGTGCTAAGGGATGAGGAAGGTGAAAGATAAGCTGTACAATTGAAATTCAAGCACAACAGCCATGCAAATGAGATGTGTCCTTTGTAAGGCACATACATAGAGAACACATGCGGTGCAAAGAGTTGAGCTTCTCAAGGAATCACATTAAACCATTGCGCAATAACAATTAAAGGGAATGCAAATGCGCCTACAACATAATCAATTAGCAAAAGAGCTCTAAGGTACACAGTGTGTGATGATGTTTTGTCAAAGGAGAGTCTGAAGCACAAAGACACACAAAAATCTAAGTGCAAGGCATTCAACACAAAACCTGAGGAAGCAAAATAAACTTGGATGACTAGTCAGTTGCGAGGACCTACACTTACCTTTCCTTAGGCTAGGTCATTACTTCAACTGACAGGACAACTTAAGGGATAACTAAAAAGATCTACACTGTGATGATATCTTCTTACAACACTTAGACTTGTGCGGCTCAGGGTCTGTTAAAGGCTATGATAATTCTAGCGTAAGTTTACAGACTCACACAGGCTCTCATCAAATGAAGTTGTAGGCCAATTATGTGGAAATAGGTGAATCAACCAGAGCTCAGGCACCTATAAATAGGGGTTTTGGTCTAGCAATTTAACACTCTGAAGCCAAGGAGGTTATTTTATTAGGGTGATCCCATAAAGGTATAAGGAAAATTTGTCTGAGGCTAGAGAGATAGAAAAGGAGCTTCACATGATAGGCGAAGGCTCGTGGTCACGAGAAAATGGTAGTCTATGGATACCATAGTAAAGAGAGAAAAACATAGATCTTTATCTAAGGATTGGATTAAGTAGAGTTGAAATCTTAATGTACAATTGTGAAGCTTATATTATCTTGCAACCCCTGAAGTTAAGGAATAAAAGCCTTTACTAGTATGATCTATTGCATGGAAATCTGAAGGTTGCATGGTTAATGCATCCCTTTTGATGCATCCCTTCAGCAGGACTTCTCATCTCGACCAACACTAGTTTCATATCAAACCAGGTCATGAACCTTGAGGGATGCAAGAAGGATAAACATGCAAGTGAGATATGAACTAGTAGAGAAAAAGCTAGCAGATAGTTGAACATGATGCAAATAGCATAACATGGCTCACTTATGCAAGGGAGGTAGGTACATATCGAGCAGGTGGAAGATAAAAAAAAGAGAACCCTCAAAAAGGTACTGATGAGGAAAAAGTACTGACAAATTGTCGATCATGCAGTTCAGACACAAAGATCAAATGGGTTGATAATGAATCAAGTAAAATTGATGATGGGGTTGACAAATCATTAACCATGAGGAAATCAATGTGCACAAGCATATTCTAATACATGTATTAGGTAGAAAGTATAAAATATAGATGTTCTCCATCAAATGCAAATGGATAAAGAATGGGAAGCATATAAGTTGGCTCAGTGAAAAGCAAAACCGAGACGTGACCCAAAATCACATATCTTAAGTAAAATGGAGATAGCCTCCACATTTCACGAACTGTAGGAAAGGAAGGAGGAAGTAAAAACCTTAGGGAGGAGGATCCCAAAGAGAAATAGGGAGAGACCTATGGGAGGAAAGAGCTCACAGAGGTTTTGAGGCACGCCAAGAATAACCCTGAAGCTTAAATGCAAAGGTTATCTAGAAAAAGGCCTTGAGCAAATGATGGAATGGGTATTAGATTTTGAATGTTATTTCACGTTGAAAGATGTAAAGGAATCCATAAAGGTGGAGTATGCAGAAAAAATGATCTAAGACAATGCATTAAATGGCTGCAGAGATCTCCAAGAGAGGAGGAGATAGAAAGGAAATAAGAGGGTGAAAAGTTGGCAATAGATTGTTTCCAAACTAAAAAACCAAGTAGTGCATCTAGAAGGACATCTCAAATAGAGGAAAAAACCTGAAAGCTGTAAATATTAACCTTCAAAGCCTCGCCCCCAAAGTAAAGAAAAGAGTGTTACATAAAAGGCGATATGCAGGACTGAACTGAGTGAAGGCAAGATGGATATCATTCAATATGAGCTATCGAGAGTGCATGTAGATGTGCAAGGTTCCAAGAATAAACCCAATTATAGTGGAGTGAAATGAGTGAAGGAAAAGTGGGTATCATACCACATGAGCCAACAAGAGTGCAGAAAGGTATGGAAGGTGTAGAACCAGTCTACGTAAAGACAGGAGGACATAAGAATAACCCTAAAGAGAGTACAAGTGTTCTTGTGCTCACAGTGGAGGATACACCAAAGGTAGGGTTGAGAACCCTAGACCCCTATCAAGTAATGTATTATAGCACAACAATGACCATAGAGAGGGATTTAGAGCAATTGTCGATATGCAGTAGTCTACAATGGATAGAAGATAACCTTTAACCCTAGAGACAAGGAAAAGGAGCTTGAGGAAGGAGAGGCTCTAGGGAACCTTTGACCAAGAGAAACTTCCTTGAATGAAGTACTGAAGGAAAAAGCAACGAGAGATGATACAAAAGGAGAAGAGTTGCATAGAGAACAATTGAGAGTTATTGAGTGTAGTTAAAATGAGAGTGAGGCACATGGGTCCAAAGGTGCACCAAAGGAAACTGAGGCACTAGGGCCAACACCAACTGAAGAAAGCATGAGCACTAATGCAAACAACAATTCCTAAAGGAAGGAGGAAGGAAAAAGAGAAGTTGCACAGCAGAAATTTGACAATAGTAGCCAATTGAAAGAGATGTGTCCTTCAAAAGGCACAAAGATGGAGAGATGAAAGAGTGCAAGTTTATTTGTTGGAGGCATTTAGCTATATCTCAAGGGGATCATGATAAAAAGGTAGTGCGTAATTGATCCAAAGTTCTCCCAAAGACAACACAACATTATGCCATGAATAGACATAAGGGAAGGAGAAGTGGCGATAACTCCATATAAGGCATCTAAAGATGCGTGAGAGGAGAAGAGTCAGCCTGTAGTTAATAAAAATGAAACATAGTTTGTGTATGCCTTGTAGGAGCTACTGTGATGGGTTAGTCAAAATCAACACTAAGTAGGCCAAGGAAGTGCAATTTTTATTGCACACAATCAAAATCAGTTATTGTTGATTAGAAGCAAGGCGGGAGATCGTCAACCTGAAACTAACTAGGAACAATAACTGAAAAGGATATTAATCCAAACATGTAGAGGGAAGTGCACAACATTAAGGGAAGAACAAATTGTGGGAGTCAATGGACTTTATAGAGACTTCTATGCCACTAAGGGCTTCAAGCAAAGAGAAATGAAGGACAAGGGCAGCGAAAGAACCACACAGACACCCCAGAAAAACATGCAAAAGAATAACACAAGAGTATACCTACTTACCACAAGCGATATAAGGAAGAGAGTGCACATAACAGAGGATAAGCAAAAAGCACACAGAAAGAAGGAAAGGAAAGGTATGAAGACCTTTTGGAGGATATAGATGAACAAGAATGGGCACAAACCCATGAGAAATAAAAGTGGGGGAAAACCCATAGGAGGAGGTGGGCATCGGCCCACAAGAGTAAATAGAGGTTGGCACAACACCACTAAAGGGAAGGAAGATGAAGCATATCAGAGCTAGGCAAAGGAGGATAGTTTATGGCCCAAGGAGGGTATGAAAAATAAGAAAGCACTAAGTGGGCTTACGTAGGTGCCATATCAGATAGATGGGAACACCATGGTCAAGGCAGCTGACCAAAAAGACAATTCTACCAATCCAACACTATTTGTAAGCAAGAGCTCATATTTTAATTAACTAGGGTGTTTGATGCAGGAGCATCATAGACTAATTCACTATCTTGAATCATACAGTTAGAGAATAAAAGGGCATACAAGTTTTGGCTAAGCCAAGCAGTACACTTGCAAAGCTACAAAGCACATAAAGATGCACTAGGCAAAGGAAGGTACAAAAATAACTGGTCACTCAATAATGCATGAAGGAACTCCGGCCTATAACATTCCAACAACCGTGGCATGGAAGGAGTTGCTCATTGAAGGTATGCTTCACAAGAACAACGAAAGTTTCAACCAAAGCTAAGTCAAACTTGAGCAACAGATGCACAAAGAGTTGAGATTATCAAGGGAGCACATTAGAGCAGTGCACAATCATAGTCAAGGGGTGAATAAATGTGCCTAAAACATAATCAACCAGTGAAAGAGCTCTAAGGTTCCCAATGTGCGATGATGATGGCACGTGCAAAGAATGAGATTTTGAGGTACAAGGGTGCGTAAAAATCTAGGCGCAGGGCATTCAATGCAAGCTTGAGGACATAGAAGATGGATCAATAAGCAATAGTTAGCCTTTCCTTAGGCTAGGTTAGTAATGTAAATGACATGACAATAAAAGGGACTAACAAGATCTACTCGTGCAAGTCGAGGTCCATAAAAGGCCATGCCACTTCTAGGGTAGGTTAGTAGACTTGTGTAAAGCCTTATTAAACGAAGTTGGCCAATTGTGTGGTAATTTAATGAAGCAACCTAAGCTTAGGCAACTATAAAAAAGGGGTCTTGGTCAAGAATTTGTAATGCTCAGAAGCCAAAGAGACATTATTAGAGTGATCCCATAAAGGGACCAAAAAAATGTCTGAGGCTAGACAAAGAGAAAATAAACTTCGTAGATAGGTGAAGGCTCACAGTTATGAGTGAATGGTAGTATAAGGACACCACAGTAGAAAGAGAGATACTTATATCTATGTCTGAGGACTAGACTAAGTAGAGTCGAGAGCTCAATATACATCTGTAAAGTTTATATTATTTTGTAACACCCAAAATTAAGGAATAAAATGCTTTATTAGCATGATCCATTGCGTAGAATTCAAGGAAAATGGAGATAGCCTAGTTTAGAAGCCAAAATGAGAATGACCTAGAGTTGTAAAACTCGAGGAAAATGGAGATCCCCAATATCCCAGACACTACAAGAAAGGATGGCACTGACAAAAATAAAAATGGTTTGGAGGAAGCATACCATAGAGAAGCAGAGAGAGATCCATGAGAGGAAAGAGCTCACAAAGTATCTAATGTGAATCGAGAATTAACTAGAACTTGAAGCACAAAGGTTCTTTAGAAAAGAAGGACTTGAGGAAATGATGAAGTGGATTGGATATCAACCGCTATTTTGTATTGAAGGGTGTAAACAACTCCATAAAGTTGGAGTATGCGTAAAAAAGGCTCCGTGATAGCGTAGCAGATGGATAGAGAGATCTTTATTAGAGATGGAAAGGCAAGAAGAGGGTTCACAGTAGGGGATAGATGCCTTCCAAACTCTTGATCCAGGTAGTGCATTCAAAAAAACATCTCAAATGGAGAAGACTCGAAAGCCACAAAAAGTATCATGTAAAGCCTCGTCGCCAAAGTGAAGAAGAGAATGTTTCCATAAAGAGTGATGCACAAGAGTTACCATCATGGGTGCAATACAGAAGTTAGAAGGAGCCCTTCATCACAACATTAAAAAGATTAAAAAGTGGGAGTCATCACTAATCTTCAAATGCATTTAGAACACTCGGTAAAAAAGTTACGTAACTAGTAAAGGCGAAGAAGCTTGTTGTGCTAAAGCAACAGTAAAGGAGTGAAGTTAAGAAGAAACTTGGTTAGAGTAGAGCACAACAGGTGAAGGCAAGGTAGATATCATTTCACAAGAGCCAGTAAAAGCACAAGAAGGTTTGCAAGGTGTAGGAACAACCTACATAGAGACAAGGGCACATAAGAAGAACCCTTAAGAGAGCATAAGTGTTATTATGCTCAAAGTGGAGGATACATCAATGGAAGGGTTAAGAACCTTAGATCCCCATATATAAATCAAAGGATTGGCTCATAGTAACAACATAGAGGGATGTTAAGATCAATTATCCATATGCAGTGGTGTGTGATGGATAGAAGATAACCTTTAGCCCTAGATGCAAAGTAAAATGAGACTGCAGAAGGAGAGGTTCTAGAGGACTTTCAACTAGGAAATTTTTTCCTGAAGGAAGTATGAAAAGAAGAAGCAGTAGGAACTGTTGCAGAAGAAGAGTTTCCTAGAGAGCAATATGGAGATATTGAGTGACGCAGAAATGAGTGTGAGGTGTATGGGTCCAAAGGTGCACTAAAGGAAATTGAGGCATTGTTGCAAGAACCAGTTGAAGAGAGCTTGGGTGCTATTGCAAACAACATTGTGTCAAGGGATGAGGAAGGCGAAAGAGATGTGTCCTTCGTAAAGCACAAGATAAAGAGGCAAAAGATCACAAGTCTTTTTCACCTAAAGCATTAGAGGAAGAAGAGAAAGACAACAGATCAATATGCCGTGGAGAGACACACAAAGGGAAGGAGAACTAGGCGTAATTCCACAACGGGAACCTAAAGATGCATGAGGAGAGGAGAAGAATGAACATGTAGCTAACAAAAATACGACATTATTTGTATACGACATAGATGAGTTACTAAGAGGAGTTATCCAAAATCAGCTCGAAGCTAATCAAGGGAGTGTAATTTTCATTACTTGGAATAAAATAGTCATTGCTGATTAGGAACAAGTTAAGAGGAGATCAGCTTGAAACTAAATATGACTAATGCTTCTGCCCGAACGACAGTGATTGTATTCTCCAAGTGTAACATTTCAATATGGAAACCCTAGAACGCTGAAATTCTAAGTTTTATTGCCCTTCACATCTTCATAAAACCGTAGAACTGATTATGTTTTTCTGCCAACACAAGTCTGAATGTAATTTTGATGATCTAAACAATTGCAACCCCTATATGAAGTCACCTCTCAAAATTGGAGGGTTTTAATTCTCAAATTTGATTGCAATGGATGGTTTTTGTTCTCAAAAATAAAAGTTGAAAGAATTCTGAATTCAATCATGAATAATAAAACTTGAATAATCAATATTCAACAATAATTCTTTTTGGCCCCACTTAACCTTTTACAAATTCACTTTTCCAATTTTACCCTGACCCTAAAAGCATTTAAATCACTTTTACGCAATTATTACATTTTTGACCATTTAATAAATATTTCCTTTTTGCCCATGTTCCCAGAGAAAGAAATAAAGTAGTCGATGGCTTGGCCAACTGGGCTCTTGACAATCATGACCTTGTATGTTATGGTTTGCCTTATTTTTGGTGGTCATCCAAGTTGCAAATAGATTTGAGGAACATTCTTGATTTAGATTTATATCAATGAATATTCACATCTTCTCTTTTTTGTTTACTGTAGGGTTTTCATCCTCAAATCTGATTACAATGGATGGTTTCCATCCTCAAAAATAGAAGTTGAAAGAATTCTAAATTTAATCGTGAATAATGAAAATTGAATAATCAATAATCAACAATAATTCTTTTTGGCCCCATTTGTCCTTTTACAAATTCACTTTTCCAATTTCACCCTGACCCTAAAAGCATTTAAATCATTTTTATGCAATTATTACATTTTTGGCCATTTAATAAATATTTCCTTTTTGGCCATATTCCCAGAGAAAGAAATAAAGTAATCGATGGCTTGGCCAACTTGGATCTTGATAATCATAACATTGTATGTTATGGCTTGCCTCCTTTTTATTGGTCCTCCAAGTTGCAAATAGATTTGAAGAACATTCTCGATTTAGATTTGTATCAATTGATGTTCACATGTTCTTTTTTTTTTGTTTACTACCCAGGCTTGGACTATTAGCTTTTAAGCTTAGCACATTAGAATTTATACACTTTGAATTTTCTATAATATAATTTTAGTTTTTAAAAATAATAATAATAATAATTGTCATTTTTACACATTATAACATGAAGTAACTTTGGACAGCTTAAATGAATTATTATTAAATTATTTCCCTCATTAAATCCCCTTAGCCAATGGGAAATAAAGATAGAATTTGCATCCTTTGATTTATTTAATTTAGAAATGGGGGCATTACATGAACTTGTTGGATATGCTCAAAAAACTTTTATACCATTCATTAATAATAACAGGGTACAAGTTTTGGCTAAGCTACGCAGAGCATGCACAGAGCTGCAAAACGCATAAACATGAATTAGGGATAGGAAACAAGGCACAAAAGAAAAGGCTTGTGTAACAACATGTGAAAGAATTGAGGCCTACAAAATGCCAAGGAACATGGCATAGAAGAAGTTGTTCCTTGAAAGTGTGTTGCTCAAGAACAAGGAAGTTTACAACCCAAGCTAAGTTTGAACTTGCATGACTGAGACGTAAAGAGTTTAGCTTATCAATGTAGCACATCAAAGAAGTGCACAGTCACAGTTGACATGTGTGCAAATGCACCTAGAGTGAAGTCAAACAACGAAGTAAATCTAAAGTACCCACTGTGCAATGATAATGATGCAAGAAAATGAAAGTCCAAGGCACAAGGTTGCACAGAAAGCTACGAGTAGGGCATTTGACATAGAAATCGAGGAAGTAGAAGATAGTAGATGAGTAATCTGTTGTGAGGGATCTTCACTTAGTCATTCCTTAAGGTAGGTCAATATTGCAAACAATGCAATATCAGAAGGGGCAACTGTTAAGATCTATTATGTGCAAATATGTTCTGACAACAATCAGATTTGCACGGCTCGAGGTCTGTAAAAATCTATGCTACTTCTAGGGCAAGTGTACCGTTCAAGAAAGCCGAAGGGCACTTCTCAAGAAATCCAAAGGGCAAGTGGATTGTTTAGAAAAGCCAAAGTGTAGTCCGCAAAAAGTCCGAAGGGTAAGTGGACCGTTTCAAAAAGTCTGAAGGGTATGAGGACCATTCAACACTTCTGAAGGGACTGTTACAAAAAGCTGAATGGTATATTTGTAAAGCCCCAAAGCATGTGTCCTAAACAAAATTGCCGAAAGGGGACCCAGAGAAAAAGTCTGTTTAAATTATCCTGAAGGGGACATGTTAAAGTTTGAACAAGTCTGAAGAGACCAACAAAGAGGAAGCAAATCAAAGACGTCGAAAGAAGCGAAATGAAGTCAACATGTTGGAAGTTAATGATCTAGTCAACATAAAGAGCAAGCATCTTTAATGATCTAATGACACACGCAAGTCAGGACTAAGAAGATCTAATGGAGCGAGTGGATCCAAAGCCTTAAAAGTGCTCGAAAGTTAATGCACAGTAGCGAAGTTAAAGACCGATCAAGTCCGATAAGATCTATCGGAGCAAAATCTCTCATGAATGCCATGACAAGTGAGATATAGTCAAATCTGCCAAAGATTAACGTCTGCCTAAAGTTATGGATCGAGCATATTCAAATAAATCAAAAGGAGCGAAAGCAAACCAATCATATAGAAAGTATCAAGATGTGGGAAAGAGCTCGATGGTTAATGTAAGAGAGATCGATGGTTCTATTTTAAAATGAAAATATCTGACAGTTCAAAATAGACAGTGATTGGCACCAAAGATAAGACGAATAATCCTAGATTAAATACATGACTAGACAGACTGTGAACTTGAGTCTATACGGAGCTCAAATTAATCCTTGATTTAAGAAGTGGCGCAGTTATGACCAAAATCTAGCAGTTGCCAAAAATAGAAAAGAGATCTGACCATTATAATGTGATGCATGAACTGAGACACGAGAAAGAGCATAAGTCAAAATCACTTTTAATGAGAACCGGTTAATTGCAGCTAAAGTGTGAATGTAATTGGAGATAGAAAACCTTAAGCTTCATTGTCTATACATATACGACATCTTGAACATTATAATGTGCTTTTTATCATCACTGATGATACTGCCATTGCAATTCTGAGAGTGAGTCAAATGCTGTCAATTAGAGACATGCAGATTGTGAAAAATGTTGTCGATTAGAGAGATACGTAGATAGAGTAAAAGGTAGAATAAAAAGGGGGAATGAACCGTGTCTGAATAGAACATATCCAGACATACGCAGATAAAGAAAATGGGTTGTCACTGCTATTGTTGAAACTAAAAAGTACCATCAGAGAAAATTCGAAGGGTGTCAACTCAAGATGTATGCACACACATAATAAAAGACAACTAGACACAAAGAGAGGTAGAGAGGAAGAAAGAGCACATAGAGAATGTACAGAGATTGAATAGAGAGAAAGAAAGAGCACATAGAGAATGAGTAGAGAGTGTGCAGTTATAGACTAGACTTGTAACAAATAAACTGAACTAGATTCATTTGTCAATCTATCTTGTATGTTAGAGTTGTAGCTCCATAGTTCTGATTGGTTGGTATTATCAGACAAACTAAGTTAGTGCTCAATTAGGGGATTGGAGTCTCCTTAAGGTTGGTTCCCTTAAATCTTGTAACCAGTAAGGTTAAACTGAGTTGGTGCTTAGTTAGAAGATTGGTGTCTTCTAAGGATAGGTATCCTTGAATGTAACCAACGGGGTTTTGCCAGTGAGGTGATTTAACTATGAGGCTAGATTAGAATAGTAGATTCTAGAAGCTATTTTCACTGTGGTTTTTCCCTTTGGGTTTTCCACGAATAAATTTGGTGTATTGTGCTTTTGTGTGTGTGTGCTCCCTACATTTATTCTTTGATATGCATATGTTTTGTATCTTCATTAAAAAGTTAAAGAACTAGTTTTTTAGCTGATCTATTGATTCACCCCCCTCTCAGTCGATAGTTGTGTTTAACAAAGCACACAAGATGGCTTAGGGAGAAGCTAGGTCAAAATGTGGCTCAGAGTCACCAATCTAAAAGAAAATAGACAAGATAGCCTCGATGTTGAAGGTATTATGGGAAAGGAAAATACAGTCAAAAATAAAATTTATTGGAAGGAAGAATCCCACATAAGCAAGGAGAGACACATGGGGGAAAGAGTCTGCATAGATTATCAAACAGGCCGAGAGTCAACCTGAAGCTGAAGCAAAAATGTTCTCTAGAAAATAAAGCCCTGAAGAAATAATGTTATGGATCTTGGATGTCGAGCATTATTTTGTGCTAAAGGGTGTACAAGACTTCCATAAAGGTTGGGGAGATCTTCAAGAGAAAAAGAGATGAAAAAGCAACAAGAGGGTGTAAAGTTGGGAATAGATGGTTTCCAAACTACCGAACCTAGTACTACATTTAGAAGGCCAACTCAAATGGAAAAGACTCAAAATCCACATAAGAAAGCTTACAAAGCCTCGCCACCAAAGTGAGGGAGGGTTGACATGAAGGGAACATGCAAAAGGAGCTATTATTAGAGTAAAATGGGCGTCAAAAGAAGACTAGTGAAATGATGGAAGAGCAGGAGCCGATGTTAGTCTCAGAAGGCATTGGGGAGAAGACTTATAAAGATGCATAAGTCGTAGAGGTAAATAAGGTTGTTGTACATAAGCAACAACAAATGAGCAAAGCCAACAAAAAATGCAATTGCAGCAGAGCACAATGGGTGAAAACAAGGTGGATATCATTCCACAAGAGTCAGCGAGAATGCAAGAAGGTGCACAACGTGTAGGAGCAGCCTACATATAGATAGGGCTAATAACACTACATCCCCATAAAGAGAGCATAAGTGTTATTATGCTCAGTATGGAAGATGCACTAGATGAAGGGACAGGAACACTACATCCCGAAAAAAAGAGGATTGTTATGCAACATAAGAAATAGAGAGGGACGCTAGAGAAAATGACCATATGCAGTAGTGCGTGATGGATAAAAGCTAACCTTTAGCCCTGTAGGCAGAGGAAGAGGAGCCATACGAAGGAGGGGCTCTAAAAGACAGAAGACATGTAGCACAACAGTCACGATAGAGAGGGATGCTGGAGCAATTATAGATATGCAATAGTGCAAGATGGACAGAAGATAACATGTAGCCCCAGAGACAAAGGAAAGGAACCTAAGGAATGAGAGGCTCTGTAGACCTTTTATCAAGGGAAAATTCCCTAAAGGAAGCACTAAAACAAGAAGCAACGAGATATGCTACAAACAGACAACTATTAAATAGAACAATTGGGAATTGTTGAGTGTAGTTGAAATGAGAGTGAGGCACATGGGTCCAATGGTGAGTTAAAGGAAATAGAGGCACTCGAGCGAGTATCAAGTAAAGAGATCATGAGCGCTAATGCAAACAACATTGCACCCAGGAAGGAAGGCAAAAGAGAAGATACACGAGAAATTCGAGCATAATAGCCAAGCAAAATAGATGTGTCCTTCAAAAGGCACAAAGATTGAGAGATGAAAGAATGAGAGTTTATTTGTGGGAGGCATTTACCTAAATCCTAAGGGGATCAAGATAAAAAGGTAGTGCACAACCGAACCTAAGTTGTCCCAATGACAATATAGCATTACACCATGGAGAGATGCACAAAGGGAAGGAGAAGTGGACATAACTCCAAATAATGCATCTGAAGATGTGTGAGTAGAGGAGAAAAGTCGACCTGCAGCTAACAAAAATGCAACGTTATCTGTGCACATTTTGTAGGAACTACCGTAACCGGTTATCCAAAACCAATGCAAAGTAGATCAGACGAGTGCAATTTTCATTGCACACAAGGGAAATGAGTTAATCTTGATCGAGAATAAGACAGGAGATCGTGAGCATGAAACTAACCAAGAATAAGGATTGAAGGGGATATTAATCCAAACATGTAGAAAGAAGTGCATGATAATAAAGAAAAAATGTGGGAGTCAATGGACCCATTAAGACTTTCATGCAACTGAGTGCATCAAGCAAAGAGAAATGAAGGACAAGGGCAGCTGAAAAACCATGCAGACATTCCTCGTGACAAGCACATAGAAGAATAGCATGAAATTATAGCTACTTGTTATAAGCGACATAAGGAAGAGAGTGCACATAACAAAGAAGTGAAAGGCACAAAGAGAAATGGAAGGTATGAAGACCTTTTGGAGGAGACAGATGAACAAGAATGGGCATAAACCCATGAGAGACAAAAGTGGGTGCAAACCCACAAGAGATGGACATGGGCATAGGCCCACTAAGAGACGAAGGTGGGCATAGGCCCACAAGAGAAAATAAAGGTGGGCACAAAACCACAAGAGGAAGAAAGGGAAGGACGATGAAGCATATAAGAGTTTGGTAGAGGAGGACAATTTAAGGCTCGAAAAGGGTTTGGAAAAGAAGGAAACACTGATTGAACCTACTTAGGTGCCACATTGGGTAGACAAAAACACTATGGTCAAGATAGCAGACCAAAAAGACAGTTCTACCACTCCAACATTATTTATACACAGGAGAGAACATTTTAATTGCCTAGGGAGTTTGATGCGAATTTGTAATCTCTCATCAAATAAAAATAGAGTCAGTCAAGCGAGAAATAAACAATTCTAGTTGTGCACAGTTACATAGACCATGCAAGAGTCTACCTACATGGAAGGAAGGTGGTTGAGATGTGTGTAGGGAGTTAAAGAATGAAAAGGGGGTACAACTTTTGGCTAAGCTAAGAAGCATACTCGCAAGGTCAAAAACCACACAAAGATGCACTAGGGATATTAAAAAAGGTGCAGAAATAAAGGCTCGTTCAATAATACATGAAGGCACTGAGCCCTTCAAAGTTCCAAGAACTATGGCACGAACGTAGTTATTCATTAAACGTGTGCTTCACATGAACAAGGAAAGTTACAACCAAAGCTAAGTTCGAACTTGAGCAACATATGCACAAAGAGTTGAGCTTATCAAGGGATCACATTAGAGTAGTGCATTATCATAGTTGTGGGGTGCTCAAATATGCCTAAAAACATAATCAACCAGTGAAGGAACTCTAAGGTACCCAATGTGCAATGATGATGACACGTTTAAAAGAGGAAATTTTGAGGTACAAAGCACACAAAAAGCTACACTGAAGAATTCAACGCAAGCCTGCATAAGTAGAAGATGGTTGGAAAAGAAATTAGTTGTGAGGACCTATAAATTAACCTTTCCTTTAGCTAGGTTAGTACTGCAAATGACGTGACAACAAAAGGGACTGACAATTTCTACTTGTGCAGCTCGTAGTCATGAGTGAATGGTAGTCTAAAGATACCATACTATAGAGAAAGAGAGATACTTATATATGTCTAAAGACTAGACTAAGTAGAGCTGAGAGCCCAATATACAGCTAAGAAGCTTATATTATCTTGTAACACCCGAAGTTAAGGAATAAAATGCTTTATTAGCATGATCTACCATGTAGAATTCTAAAGGCTTCGTGGTTAATGTAACCCTTCACTAGGATGCCTGATGCAAAGGAAAATGAGCCTAAATAAGGAGAGGCTCTAAAGGACCTTGGACCAGGGGAAACTTCCCCGAAAGAAGTGAGAGATATTATTGGAGAAGTAGAGTTGCCTAAAGAGCAACTAGGAGTTGTTCAATGTATCAAAAATGAGTGAAGCGCCTGGGTCCAACGATGTGCAAATGGAAATAGAGGTATCGGTGCAAGCACCAACTGCCAATGCAAACAACATTATGCCAAGGGATGAAGAAGGTGAAAGAGAAGCTGTACAGGTGGAATTCAAACATAACAATGATGCAAAAGAGAGGGGTTCTACATAAGGCATAAACATAGAGGGGCAAAAGACCCTGAGTCTTTTTGTGACAGGTATTTGCCTAAAGCATTAGGGGAAGAAGAGAAAGAAGTAGCGGCTTGTAGCGGATCTTAAGTTATCCTTAAGACAACAGAGCATTACGCCATGGAAAGACATGCAAAGGGAAGGAAAAGTGGGCATAACTCCACAAAAGGCATCCAAATATACATGAGGAGAGGAAAAGAGTCGACCTATAACTGACAAAAATACAACATCATTTACACACAACATGGATGAGCTACTGGGAGGGTTAGCCAAATTCAACCTGAAGCTGATCAAGGGAGTGGAATTTTCATTGCAATGAAGGAAAAGGAGTCACTACCAATTGGGATCAAGGCAAGAGGCCATCAACTTGAAACTAGCTAGGAATAATGCTTGAAGGAAATATCAGTCCAAACACACAGCAAAGTGCATGACAAGAGAGGAAGAAAGGGAAAGGAGATTACATTTTAATTACCTAAGGAGTTTAATGAAGGAGCATCACAGGTGAATTTGTAATCTTGCATTAGGAAAAAAATATAGTCCATCAAGCAAGAAACAAACCAACTCCAGTTGTACACAGTTACATGGACCATGCAAGAATCTAATTGCATGGAAGGTGGTTGAGAGTTATGCAGGGAGTTCAAGAATAAAAAGGGGGTACAAGTTTTTGCTAAGCCAAACAACATACTTGCAAAGATATAAAGCGCATAAAGATGCATTAAGGACAGGAAGCAAGGTGCAGAAATAAAGGGTAGCTCAACAGTACATGAAGGAACTGAGGCTTACAAAGTTCCAAGAACCATGTCGTGGAAGGAGTTGTTCACTGAAGGTGTGCTTGACAAGAACAATTAAAGTTGTAACCAAAGCTAGGTTTAAACTTGAGGAAAGTTGAATTTGTTTGAGGGAAAGCAAATTTGGGAAGGATGCACTATAGTATCCCCTTTTCTAAAAATTAAGTAATATTATTATTAAAATAAAAAGTATTTTTAAATACTTTAAATAAAAGTAATAATATGCTTTAGATGCCAAAAGTGAATAGATATTTCATAAAGAAGGTGGCTTTATATTGTGATGTAGGTCAGCCCTTAGTTAGGAGCTCCTTTGGGGTTTGAGTGGGAAAGGTTATAAAAATAAAGAGGAGGTTCATTTGAAAAGGGTTATGTTATTTTTATAATTGAAATTCCAGAGTTTTGACATGATTTGTTGAACTTCATGCAATTAAGGACAAAAACCCTCGTTGGTTTGGTTGTAGTAAGGATGAAAACTCTTATCTAACAGTTGGCAGCCTTAATTCAAAGGTTGTATTGAGCATAATTTGACAGTTTGAGGTGTTTTGAAAACAACTACAAATTTGGCATGGCAAAGAAAGACAATTTGAAGGACACAACTGATCTGAAGGGCAGTGAGCTAGTTTGAAACCCTAGAAGGGTAGCAAAGTTGTTCAAGAAGGTAAAAGACTCATTGTTAGGGCAGCGACCCCCCCTTATGGTTTGGGACTGCAATTTGTAAGGCTAAACAAAGCCTAATTTGTAGGGTATACATATTTACTTGGTACTTTTACTATATTTTCTAGCCATTGAATTGATAATAAAAATCAGATTTGATGGTATTTCAGTAGGTTATATTATTTCTGAATTATTTGGTGACTATTTGAGTGGAAAATATTGTAAATTGTGCCCTAAATGTGTATTTCCAAAATTTAATTTTTTTTATGGTTAGGGCTTGAAATAAAGAAAATAAAAAAATTGTATTTATTTTAGGGTTTGTTGGGAATCCCAAATATTTCTAATTCTATCCCAAATGGGACATTACAAGGTCTGAGGCACGCTAAGAATAAACCTGAAGTTGAAATGCAAACGATCTCCAACAAAAGGCCCTGAGTAAATGGAGTGGGTCTTAGATGTCCAACCTTATTTCTTATTGAAGGATGTACAACAATCCATAAAGGCGGAGTATGCACAAAAAATGCTCTGTGATAAAGCAATAAATGGTTGCATAGATCTCCAAGAGAGGAGGAGATAGAAATGCAATAAGAGGGTGAAAAGTTGGCAACAAATAGTTTCCAAACAACAAAACCAAGTAGTGCATCCAGAAGGCCATCTCAAATGGAGGAGAAAACTCAAAATCCACAAAAGGTAACGTTCAAATCCTCGCCCCCAAAGTAAATAAGAGAGTGTTGCCATGAAAGGTAATGTGCAAGAGGAGGCAGCATGGGCATCTTGCAAAGGTCAAAAACAGACCTTTGAGAAGATAAAAGAGTAGGAGCTAATGTTGAACTCAAAAGGCATTGAGGAGAAGGCTGCACAAAGAAGATGTGTAAGACGTAGAGGCAAAGAAGCTTATTTCATGGATGCAACAATAGAGTGAAGGCAATAAGAAACCTAATTGTAGCAGAGTGAAATGAGTGAAGGAAAGGGAGGTATCATTCCAGATGAGCCAGCAAGAGTGCATTAAGGTGTGCAAGGTGTAGGAGTTATTTACATAGAGACAAGGGCACATTAGAAGAACCTAGAAGAGAGCACAAGTATTCTTGTATTCACAATGGAGGATGTTCCAAAGGAAGGTTTGAGAACCCTAAGTTACCATAAAGTAAAGGATTGTAGCACAACAATGACGATAGAGAGGGATGTTTGATCAATTTTTGATATACAGCAATGCATGATGCACAAAAGACATCCTTTAGCCCTAGAGATAAAGGAAAGGAGTGTGAATAAGGAAAGGCTCTAGGGGACCTTTGACTAGGAGAAACTTCCCTAAAGGAAACACTAAAGGAATAAGCAATGGGAGATGCTACAAAAGGAGAAGAATAATTGCATAGAAAACAATTGGGAGTTGTTCAGTGTAGTTAAAATGAGAGTAAAGCACATGGGTCTAAATGTGCACCAGAGGAAAGAGAGGCACTAGAGCAAGCACCAGTTGAAGAGACCATGAGTGCTAATGCAAATAACATTACGCCAAGGAAAGAAAAAGGCAAAAGAGAAGCTGTATAGGATAAATTCAAGCATAGCAGTCAAAAAGAAGAGATGTGTCCTTCGAAAGGCACAGAGATGGAGAGACGAAAGAGAGTAAGTTTATTTGTGGGAGGCATTTACCCATAACCTGAGGGGATCAAGATAAAAAGGTAGTGTGCAATTGAACCTAACTTGTCTTGAAGACAACAGATCATTACTCTATGGAGAGATGCGAGAAAGCAAGGAGAAGTGGACATAACTCCACAGAAGGCATTCGAAGATGCGTGAGGAAAGGAGAAGAGGACATAACTATTTCTAAGTAGGAGCTCATATTTTAATTACCTATGGAGTTTGATGCAGGAATATCATAGGTGAATTTGCAATCTTGCATCAGAAAAATAGAGTCAGTCAAGTGAGAAATAAGCTAACTCTAGTTGTGCATTGTTACACGGACCACATAAGGGTCCCCTTTCTTAGAAGGAAGGTGTTTGAGAGTTGCATAGGGAGTTAGAGAATACAAAGGGGATACTAATTTTAGATAAGCCAAGTAGCACACTCGTAAAGTTACAAAGTGCATAAACTATACCAAGGATAGGAAGCAAGGTGCAAAAGTAAAGGGTCACTCAATGGTGCATGAAAGAACCGGGGTTTACAAAGTTCCAAGAACCTTTGCATGGAAAGAGTTGTTCACTGAAGGTGTGCTTCACAAGAACAAGGAAAGTTGTAGCTAAAGCTAAGTTTGAACTTGAGTAATAGATGCACAAAGAATTAAGCTTATCAAGGGAGCACATAAGAGCAGTGCACAGTCACAGTCGAAGGGCGCTCAAATGCATCTAGAACGTAATCAACCAATTAAAGAGCTTTAAGGTACTCGGTGTGTGATGACAATGGTGCATGAAAAGGAGGAGATTTTGAGGCACAAGGGTGCAAAGAAAGCCAAGCACAGGGCATTCGACTCAAGCCCAAGGAAGTAGAAGACAATTGGATAAGCGATTAGTTGTAAGGACCTCTAATTAGCCTCTCCCTAGTTTAGTACTGTAAATGATGTGACAATGAAAGGGACTAACAAGATCTACGTGTGTAGCTCAAGGTCTGTAACAGGCTATGCTACTTCTAGGTTATGTTTGTAGACTTGCATAAAGCCACATTAGATGAAGTTAACCAATCACATTGGAACTCAGTGAAGCAACCAAAGCTCAAGAAAATATAAAAAGGTGTTTTGGTCCAGAATTTATAATGCCCAGAAGCCAAAGAGGAGACTTTTTTAGAGTGATCCCATAAAGGGATAAAATAAATTATCTGGGGCTGGACAAAGAGAAAAAAAACTTCGTAGACACTGAAGGATTGTAGTCTTGAGTGAATGGTATTCTAAGGACACCACAGTAGAGAGAAAGAGAGATACTTATATCTATGTCAGAGGACTAGAATAAGTAGATAAGATAAGATAAGATAAGATAAATATATTAATGTCCAACTAATGACTACAAAAGTAGGTCAATGGGACTGTAGATTATAAAAATATGTCAGGGAAAAGCGATAAACCAAAAAATTCTCAGAAAACAAGAAAAAACAACGCTAAAGGATTGTAGTCTTGAGTGAATGGTATTCTAGGGACACCACAGTAGAGAGAAAGAGAGAGACTTATATCTATGTCAGAGGACTAGAATAAGTAGATAAGATAAGATAAATATATTAATGTCCAACTAATGACTACAAAAGTAGGTCAAAGGGACTGTAGATTATAAAAATATGTCAAGGAAAAGCGATAAACCAAAAAAGTCTCAGAAAACAAGAAAAAACAACGCTAAAAGAAATAAGATAAAACAAGTAAAGAGTGACCACGCTCAGAGCCAAACCACCAAAGGACCCAACCACACTCAAGTCCAAAGAAGGGAGTAAAAGAAATGAGCAATCTCCAAGAATCTGTAAACATTAAGAGCATGAGGATTATCCCTAAGAAAGAACCACGAGGGAACCCATCAAGAGTCAAGAGGTCAATATACAACTATGATGCTTATATTATCTTGCAACACCCAACGTTAAGGAATAAAATGCTTTATTAACATGATCCACTACGTGGAATTTTGAAGGTTGTGTGGTTAATGTTTCCCTTCATTGGGACCCTTGATGTTAGCCAACACCAATATGACATCAAATCAAGGTTGTGATCCTTGAGAGATGCAAAAAGAAAAGAAAAACTTGCAAGCAAGATACAAACTAACAGAAGGAAAGCTAGCATATCATTGAACATGAGGCACCTTGTAGAGCATCATTCAACACAATGTGGGAGGTACGTAGATAGTGAGGGAGTGAAACATAAGTAAAGAGAACACTCAGTAGGGATTAGCTATGTAAGATCATGAACGGAGAATTTTCTAGAGTGATTCCATAGTATGAAGCACCTACGTAGGAGTGTGATGGAGAGAATAACACTAGGTAATGTATGAAGTTATGAGGTTGTAAGTAACCTGAAGGAGTGTTGTGTGAGCACTAACAGATGGTTGACCATGAGGCAATCATTGCACTAGAACGGAGAGGTGAAGTGGTAATATATTACTAGAAATGAGGTAGTTGACTGGAACACATACAGATCATCAAAAACGAGGTAGTCTAGATGCACAAATTAGGAGAAACCATGGATAGATTACCAACCATGAGGCAATTCACATGCTCAAAAAAAGTGGGTTAACAATGAATCACATGAAAGTAAATGAAGATGTTGACAGATCATCAAACATGAGGTAGTTAAGGTATTGGATCACTTTCCAATCAATGTATTGGGTATAAGGTTCCAAAAAAGGTTTTCTCCATCAAGTGCAAATGGATAGAGAACAAAGAACACAAATGATGGCTCAACTAGAAGCCAAAAGAGACATGACCCAAAGTTTCAGAACTTAAGAAAATGGAGATAGCCTCCATATTGTAGACTTTACAATAAAGGATGGCATGGACAGAAAAAAAAATGGTTGGAGGAAGCATACCATAGAGAAGCATGGAGAGACCCATGAGAGAAAAGAGTCCACAAAGGTTTTGATAAGAATTGAGAATTAGCTCGAAGCTGAAGCAAAAGGTTCTCCAAAAAAAAAGGCCCTGAGGAAATGGAGTGAATTAGATGTCAAGTACTATTTGGCATTGAAGGGTGTAAAGAACTCCATAAAGGTGGAGTATACACAAAAAAGACTCCATGATAGAGTAACAAATGGCTAGACAAGGATTATATGGCTTCCAAACTACTGAACCAAGAAGTGCATTCAGAAATCCATCTCAAATGGAGAACACTCAAAAGCCATAAAAAGTACCTCGCAAAGCGTATCCACCAAAGTGAAAAATAAAAAGTTGTCATGAAGAGTAACGCATAAGAGGAGCTAGTATGGGAGCAACACAAGAGGTCACAAGGAGCCCTTCATGGCCACATTAAAAGATTAAAAAGTGGGAGCCAACACCTATCTCGAAAGTTGTTGAGGAGAAGGTTGGGTATATAAGTTGCGTAAGAAGCAAAAGCGAAGGTTGTTGTGCCAAATCAATAACAGAGGAGAGAAGTGTAGAAGAAACTCGATTATAGCAAAGCATAACAAGGAAAGGAAAGGTGGATATCATTCCACAAGTTCCAACAAGAGTGAAATAAGGTGCACAATATGTAGGAACAACCTGCTGAGAGACAAGGGCGCATAAGAAGAACCCTTAAGAGAGCATAAGTGTTATTGTGCTTGTAGTGGAGAATACACCAAAGAAAGTGTTGAGAACCCTAGATCCCCATAAACCAAAGGATTATTGCATAATAACAACAATGAGGGATGTTGGAGCAATTACCCATATGCAATGGTGTGTGATGGATAGAATATAACATTTAGCCCTGGAAGCAAAGGAAAATAAGTCTGAGGAAGAAGAGGATCTAGAGGACCTTCGCCTAGGAAAAACTTCCCTGTAGGAAGCACTGAAACAAGAAGCAAAGATAGATGTTACAAAAGGAGAAGAAAAGTTGCCTAGAGAGCAGCTAGGAGTTGTTGAATGAATCAGAAATGAGAGTGAGGTGCATGGGTCCAAAGGTGCACCAAAGGAAATAGAGACGGTGCGAACACCAGCTGAAGAGAGCTTAAGCACCAATGCAAACAACATTGTGCCAAGGGATGAGGAAGGTGAAAGAGAAGCTTCACAGGTGAATGTATCCTTTGTAAGGAACAAACATAGAGAGGCAAAAGGGTACAATTCTATTTATGGCATCCATTTGACTAAAGCATTACGAGAAGAAGAGAAAGAGGTAGCAGCTTGCAACAAAACCTAAGTTGTCCCAAAGAAAAGATAGCATTGCACCATGGAGAGACATGCAAAGGGAAGGAGAAATGGGCACAACTCCACAATAGGCATCTGAAGATGCATGTAGAGAGGAGAAGAGTGACCTGAAGCTAACAAAAATGCAACAACATTTACGCATAATATGGATGAGCTCCCAGGGTGAGTTTGCTAAAATTTACCCGAAGCTGATTAAGGGAGTGCAATTTTCATGGCATGAAAAGAAAAGGAATAACTATTGATTACGAGAAAGGTAGGAGGACATCAATCTGAACCTAACCAAGAACAACGCTTGAAAGGGATATCAGTCCAAACACATAGAAAAAAGTGCACGATAATAGAGGAAGAGAAAAGATGGGAGTCAACAGTCCCAATAAAGACTTGCATGCCACTAAGGGCATCAAGGAAAGGTAAATGAAGGATGAGGGCATTGGCAAAATCATGTAGATATACCTTATGAAAAACACATGGAACTATAACATGTAAGTATGCCTACTTATCGTGGGTGATAGAGAGAAGAAATTATATATAACAGAGGAGAACCAAAAGGTGAGCAAAAAGAAGGAAATGAAAGGTTGAAGACCTTTTGGTGGAGGTGGATGGATAAGAGTGGGCATAGACCCAAGAGAGATAAAGTGGGTACAAAACCATGAGAGATGAAACTGGGTGTAGGCCTAGAGGAGATGAATATGGGCATAGGGCCATAAGATAAAATAGAGGTGGCCATAGACCTATAAGAGGAAGAAAGGGAAAGAAGGAGCTTACATTTTAATCACCTTGAGGAAGCCGACCAGAAGGGTGGTTCTACCACTCCAGCCCTTCTTGTAAGAACGAGCTTACATTCTAATTACCTTGGCAATCTAATGCAAGACCATTGTTGGCAAATTATCTATGTTACATCAAACAAAAACATAGTTAAACAAGGGAGAAATAAACCAACTCTAGCTATGCATCTTGAATGGCAAAACATTATTAAAGCTTGTTATACACTGTGTAAGGCAGACGATTGAGAGTTGTGCAAAGTGCATATATATGCACACACAAACTACAAACATTTCTACTTCATAGGGATGTTCTGAGTGTTCTTTTTTCTCCATTTCAAGGTCTTTAAGAACCTCGTTAAAGTTTGATGTTGACCTCTCTTCTTCATTTTTATCCATCTTTGACATCTCTTTTGCTACCCCGAACCCTACTGATAGCGCTCCTGCTGCCCCAAAGTGACTAATTTTTTTTGTTCAGAAATTACAGCTCTAGGCTGCCCTAAAGTGTTGTGCCTTTGTTCAGAGGGTCCCAAAGTGCTAAACTTCTTCTATTCAAGGGGAATAAATTCTTCCTCTTGGATTGGGATATTTCTCCCACTTTCCCTTGGTATGGTAGATGCCTCTATCGGTTCACTAACCCCTTTCACAACTGAATTCTCTTGTTTTCAGATTCCTTCATTTCAACCCTCTATCTTTCCCCTTCACAATTACTTGCAACTCAATCTTTCCTTTTTTTTGCTCTACTGTCAAATAAGGCCTCAACTTCTCATATTTTCTATCAACATTTTCAATCAACACAAGTGCAGCTGGAGAAATAAATTGTTCTTGCCTCACATTAACCCATAAGATAGATAATAATTATTGAGAAATATTATCACTCTCATTTAGAATCAAAGTCATAATTGTTTGGATAGAAGTTAAAACATTTTCTGCATGATTCTCATTGACAACTGCAAGGAAATGTTGAAACATTTCAATAATAAGATCATCACATTTCATATCCAACATCAAAACACATGACCTAATTTTTGCCATAGTTTCTAGAATTGTAACCCTCCTAGCTAAATCTTAAGGGGATCAAGATACAAAGGTAGTGTACAACTGAACCTAAGTTATCCCAAAGATAACAAAGCATTATGCCATGGAGAGACACGAGAAGGGAAGGAGAAGTGGAGATAACTCCACATAAGGCATCTGAAGATGCATGAGGAGAGGAGAAGAGTTGGCTTGCAGCTATCAAATAAGCAACATAGTTTGTGCATAGCCGGTAGGAGCTAGCATGATGGGTAAGCCAATATCAGCATGAAGCAGATCAAGAGAGTGCAATTTTCATTGCACGCAAGGAAAAAGAGTTAATGCTATTTGGGAACAAAGTAGGAGACTATCAACCTAAAATAAGGAAACACGGAGTGAGATTGCACAGGTGCCACATTAGATGGACGAGAACACCATGGTCAAGGCAGCTGACCAGAACGATAGTTCTACCACTCCAACATTATTTATAAGTAAGAGCTCATATTTTCATTAACTAGGGACTTAGATGCAGGAGCATTATAGACAAATTTGTAATCTTGCATCAGACAAAGAATAAAAAGGGGTACAAGTTTTAGCTAAGCCATGTAACACACTTGCAAAGCTACAAGTGCATAAATATACACTAAGGATAGGAAGTAAGGTGTAGAAGTAAAGGGTTTCTCAACAGTACCTGATGGAACCGAGGCCTACAAAGATCCAAAAATTATGGCATGGAAGGAGTTATTCACTGAAGGTGTGCTTTGCAAGAACAAAGAAAGTTGCAACCAAAGCTAAGTCAAACTTGAGTAACAAATGTACAAAGAGTTGAACTTATCAAGGCAACACATTAGAGCAGTGCATAGTCATAGTCGAGGGGTGCATAAATGTGCCTAGAATGTAATCAACCAGCGAAGGCGCTCTAAGGTTCCCAACGTGAAATGATGATGGTGCATGGAAAGGAGGAGATTTTGAGGTACAAAGGTGCGTCGAAAGTAATGGAAAATGACCCTGAGAAAGGAGAGGCTCTAAACGACCTTCGACCAAGAGACACTTCCCAAAAAGAAGCACTTAAAGGAAGCAATGGGAGATGTAGAATGAGAAGAGTTACCTAGAGAGCAATTGGGAGTTGTTGAGTGAATCAGAAATGAGAGTGAGGCATAGGGGTCCAAAACTATTTCGAAGGAAATAGAGTCATTGGTGTGAGCACCAAGTGAAGAAAGCTTGACCACCAATGTAAACAACATTATGCCAAGGAATGAGGAATGCGAAAGAGAAGCTGCACAAGTGCAATTCAAGCACAATAGCCATGCAAAAGAGATGTGTCCTTGGTAAGGTACAGGTATAGAGAGGCAAAAGAGCACAAGTCTATTTATGGTAAGTATTTGCCAAAAGCATTAGGGGAAGAAGAGAAAGAGGTAGCATCTTGCAACTGAACTGAAGTTGTCCCAAAGACAAGAGGGCATTGTGCCATGGAGAGACACAGAAAGGGAAGGAGAAGCAGAAATAACTCCATAAAAGGTATCTGAAGATGCATAAGGAGAGGAGAAGAGTTGACTTGTAGCTAACAAAAATGCAACATTGTTTTCACATGACATGGATGAGCTACAGAGATTGGTTAGCAAAAATCAGCCTAAAGCCGATCAAGGTAGTACAATTTTCATTGTGTAGAAGGAAAAGGAGTCACTACTGATTAAGAACAATGTGGGAGGCCATCAACCTGAAACTAACGAGGAATAACATTTGAAGGGGATATCAATCCAAGCAAAAGGCGCATAAAAGGAAGGAAATGAAAGGTATGAAAACCTTTTGATGGAGGTGAATAGACAAGAATGGGCATACACTTATGAGAAACAAAAGTGGGTGCATAACCATGAGAGATGAAACTAGGCGTAGATCCAGAGGAGACGAAGGTGGGCATAAGACCATAAGAGCAAATAGAGGTGGGCACAAACCCACAAGAGGAAGAAAGGGAAAGAAGAGTAAGGATATTGGATCTAGGTGAAGGAAGATAGTTTATGTCCCAATGATGGTATACAGGAAGAGGCACCAAGTAAGCCTATTTAGGTGTCACATCTGATGCAGGAGAACACCATGGTTGAGGTAGTCGACTAAAAAAATGGGTCTACCATTCCAATCCTACTTGTATGCAGAAGTTTACATTTTAATTTCCACAAGGGTCTAATGCAAGAATATCACATGGGAATCAACAATCTTGTATTAGACAAAAATAACCCTAGTTGTGCACAGTTGCACAATGCAACATTTTGGAAGGTGTTCTGGACTATGCAAGAGGCCACTTTTGCGGAAGGAATGTGGTTGAGAGTTATGCAAGGAGCTAGAGAATAAGAAAGCAGTACAAGTTTTATCTAAAGTAAGTAATACACGTGTAAAACTACAAAGTACATAAGGATGCACTAGGGATAAGAAGCAAGGTACAAAAGTAAAGGCTCGCACAATAACACACGAAAGAACTGAGCCCCACAAAGCACCAAGGAACATGGTGCAAAAGGAATTATTCATTGAAGGTGCCCTTTAGGAAAATAAAGAAAGTTACAACCATCGATGAGAGACAAAAGTGGGTGAAGAACCATGAGAGATGAAATCGGGCATAGACCCAGAGGAGACAAAGGTGGGCATAAGACCATAAGATCAAATTGAGGTGGGTGCAAACCCACAATAGGAAGAAAGGGAAAGAAGAGGAAGGGTATTGGATCTAGGCAGAGGAGGACGGTTTATGTCCCAAAGATGGTGTAGAGGAGGATGCGTCGAGTAAGCTTACTTAGGTGCCCAATCTGATGCAGGCAAGCACCATGGTTGAGGCAGTCGACTAAAAAATGGTCCTACCATTCTAATCCTACCTGTATACAAGATAATAAATTTTAATTATCACGAGGGTCTGATGCAAGAGAATCATAGGGGTGACACCAATCTTGCATCAAACATAAACAGAGTCAATCAGGAGAGAAATAAAATGACTCTAGTTGTGCATAGTTGAACGACATAACATTTTGGAAGGTTATTATGGACTATGCAAGAGGCCACTTACTCAGAAGGAAGGTGGTTGACAATTGTGCAAGGAGTTAGAGAATAAGAAGGGGGTACAAGTTTTGGCTAAAGTAAGCAATGCATGTGTAAAACTACAAAGTACATAAGGACACATTACGGATAAGAAGCAAGGTGCAAAAGTAAAGGCTCGCACGATAGCACACAAAAGAACCGAGGTCCACAAAACACCAAGGAACATGGCACAAAAGGAATTGTTCATTGAAGATGACCTGAAGGAAAATAAAGAAAGTTGCAACCAAAGCTAAGTTTAAACTAGTTTGTCTGCAATGTGATTATGGTTGCATGTAGAATGTTAACAACTAGATATCTTTGAACTTTTAGAGTTGTTTAAAGAGACGATCTAAAATAGTGTCCAACTTTTAATTGGAAGCAACTTTTGGGGAGACTTGAAGACTTTGAACTTAACTATTTTCAATGCTTTGGATGTTGAATTCCACAATTGTAGCATTCGGAGTCACCTTTGATGAACAACTATGAAAGATGATGTTTTGTTTCCAGATAAGCTCTTTTGTACAAGGACAAGTGTTGGGAAAAATTGGTATTTTACTTGCCCAAATTTCTACATATTGGGAAAAACCAATGCTTCTTCAAGATTCCACACTATTCCACTAGCAGTGCTCAAATTTTGTCTAGCAAATCCATCGAAGTTGATCTTATGAAATCTTAGATGGGAACCATCTAGGCATGCTTGGAAATATTGATGAATCTTTGGTATTTGTAATGGAATGGCAAGCCAAAGATTTGAAAAGTTTTGAGATCCTCCATTTTGAGTGAGGAGAAGGCTACAGAGTTATTCCCCTCTCGAATCATTGTTGTGCTTCTAACTTGAAGTGAGACTTTTCAGACCTTAATTAAAATAGATTGTTTATGGTTTCAAATACTAGCACATTTATTTTAGGCCAAATACGCTAGAGGGCCAAAATTGAAGTGAGATTTTGAGCACAGTTTGAATTAAGATCCACTTGGAGATTAATTGATGCATATGTTTGATCTCTAAAACTACTATGCTAAAATCCACCAAATTTGAAGAGCATAAATGGTCCCAATCTAGAAGAATAAGTGCACTATGTTCTCCCCTTCCCTTTAATTATTTGAACAGCTAAATGCTCCCAATCTAACGTCTACGTTGTAGCTTTTCTTCGTGAGAATAGTATTTTTTAATGGGAACCATGATGGCACAATATTTGGCCAGCCTGCTCAAAAAATAATTTTTTTCCAATGTCTGTTATACATTAACTAACTCAAGGTTGAGATAGACCAAGGCCCCTTTACAGTGTCCCATAGTTGGGAAGGACTAAATATGTTTAATAAGGATATCTGATATAAATATGGAAGTATTAGAGATCTCATCAATCAATATTTAGACTTGGATAAGGGATGCTCCCCTATGTTTTTCAATTATTGCTTGCTTTACTGCTTGGCGGTTTTACATAGTAGCTTACACGATAAAGTTTCCCCAAGATTGTAAAATGTTTTTGATAGAATCAAATATCTATGAAGAGAGAGGTGGGTAGCCATTCCAACTTGATTCTCAGTAGGGTATTGTGTGCCCTTTTCCAACTTGCAATGTTATCATCTATGAGAGGATCTAGCACTAAATTTAATGTGTTAGGTAGTTTTGGACTATGGAGTCTTCCTTTGGTTAGGATCTAGATAATTCCCAAATAAAATTTTACTCCACCGAGAGATGTTTGAAACTTTGAGCCTCTAAGCTGATCACATGGATAAAACGTTGTTGAATTACAAATTACTTTTGACATTTAATCCCCCTCCACATTTGGGCCTACAAACCTCATCACAAGAAACCAAGTAATACTTGTATCGTTAGATCATGCCTTGTCACAAAAATTTACATTTTAGGGCTGTGAATGTTTCCCCTATGTACCTAGGGAGTTTAAGAAGAGTGAGAATGTAAACCAAAACACCTAGAGTATAACCTTCAATAGTTGAAGTCAATGTGCAAAGGAAATCCAGCTATGGTATTGAAAAAAATTTATTTTCAAACTATGACTTGAGACTACGCCAAGAGGTCAAGTGAGGTTTATCATCCAAAGGGGATCTCAAATAAGTTAAGGGAATGTATCCTTTAGAGAATCCCTAACCCTGAATAATATTTCTTTTTTGGCAATGCAGGCATTAACAAATATTGCCTTGGATTTGTGCCTATTAATTTATTGACCAAAAGCTTCTTAAAAGTTGTCAAATATAACACAAATGTGTCAAGCTTCAATAACGAGGATTTATCAGAGAGGAAGAGTGTCGTATGCAACTTTTCCCTTTTTATTTTGGCATGTTGCAATGACCTATATAAACATTCTCCCAATATAATAAAAAGTATGGGCTTATCGGATCGCTTTATCTAAGGCCTCTAGAGTAAGTGAATAAGAGGTCAATATCCCAGTTAATGTTCACAAGTGGCAGTCTTCCTTTGGTTAGGATCTAGATAATTCCCAAATAAAATTTTACTCCAACGGGAGATGTTTGAAACTTTGAGCCTCTAAGCCGATCACATGGATAGAACGTTGTTGAATTACAAATTACTTTTGACATTTAATCCCCCTCTAGAGTAAGTGAATAAGAGGTCAATATCCCAGTTAATGTTCACAAGTGGCAGTCTTCCTTTGGTTAGGATCTAGATAACTCCCAAATAAAATTTTACTCCAATGGGAGATGTTTGAAACTTTGAGCCTCTAAGCCGATCACATGGATAGAACGTTGTTGAATTACAAATTACTTTTGACATTTAATCCCCCTCAACATTTGGGCCTACAAATCTCATCCCGAGAAACCAAGTAATACTTGTATCGTTAGATCATGCCTTGTCACAAAAATTTACATTGTACGGCTGTGAATGTTTCCCCTATGTACCGAGGGAGTTTAAGAAGAGTGAGAGTGTAAACCAAAACACCTAGAGTATAACCTTCAATAGTTGAAGTCAATGTGCAAAGGAAATCCAGCTATGGTTTTGAAAAGTTTTTATTTTCAAACTATGACTTGAGACTACGCCAAGAGGTCAAGTGAGGTTTATCATCCAAAGGGGATCTCAAATAAGTTAAGGGAATGTATCCTTTAGAGAATACCTAACCCTGAATAATATTTCTTTTTTGGCAATGCAGACATTAACAAATATTGCCTTGGATTTGTGCCTATTAATTTATTGACCAAAAGCTTCTCAAAAGTTGTCAAATATAACACAAATGTGTCAAGCTTCAATAACGAGGATTTATCAGAGAGGAAGAGTGTCGTATGCAACTTTTCCCTTTTCATTTTGGCATGTTGCAATGACCTATATAAACATTCTCCCAATATAATAAAAAGTATGGGCTTATCGGATCGCTTTATCTAAGGCCTCTAGAGTAAGTGAATAAGAGGTCAATATCCCAGTTAATGTTCACAAGCGGCAGTCTTCCTTTGGTTAGGATCTAGATAATTCCCAAATAAAATTTTACTCCACCGAGAGATGTTTGAAACTTTGAGCCTCTAAGCCGATCACATGGATAGAAAGTTGTTGAATTACAAATTACTTTTGACATTTAATCCCCCTCAATATTTGGGCCTACAAATCTCATCCCAAGAAACCAAGTAATACTTGTATCGTTAGATCATGCCTTGTCACAAAAATTTACATTGTACGGCTGTGAATGTTTCCCCTATGTACCGAGGGAGTTTAAGAAGAGTGAGAGTGTAAACCAAAACACCTAGAGTATAACCTTCAATAGTTGAAGTCAATGTGCAAAGGAAATCCAGCTATGGTTTTGAAAAGTTTTTAATTTCAAACTATGACTTGAGACTATGCCAAGAGGTCAAGTGAGGTTTATCATCCAAAGGGGATCTCAAATAAGTTAAGGGAATGTATCCTTTAGAGAATCCCTAACCCTGAATAATATTTCTTTTTTGGCAATGCAAACATTAACAAATATTGCCTTGGATTTGTGCCTATTAATTTATTGACCAAAAGCTTCTAAAAAGTTGTCAAATATAACACAAATGTGTCAAGCTTCAATAACGAAGATTTATCAGAGGGGAAGAGTGTCGTATGCAACTTTTCCCTTTTTATTTTGGCATGTTGCAATGACCTACATAAACATTCTCCTAATATAATAAAAAGTATGGGCTTATCGGATCGCTTTATATAAGGCCTCTAGAGTAAGTGAATAAGAGGTCAATATCCCAGTTAATGTTCACAAGCGGTAGTGTTGTGATACAAATGTTAATCAATTTAGTTAGATGCTTTGAGAAACCAAAAGCAATCATAGTCTAGAAAAGGAGATCTCAATTTCATCTATTAAAGGCTTTTGGCATGCCAAACTTAATGAGGATTCCTTACCTTTTTTGGATCTTCAATGAGTGTAGAATCCCCTGTGTGGAAAGGATATTATTAATGATTTGCCTTTCATGCATAAATGTCAACTGGGTATTAAAAAAAAATTATAACAAAGGTTTGAATCATAAAGCAATGAGTTTATATAATTTTGTAGATCATATTGCATAGAGCTATAAGCTTGAATTGGTCCATTTGTACATCTTGAGCTTCCTTTGGGATGAGGTCCAACTTAGTGGCATTCATAGCTTTAAGAATAGATTTATTTCTTAAGAATTCCTAAAATAATTGCAAAAAGGTATTCCTTTATCACAAGCCCATAACATTTGGTAGAAAAAGATCAAGAAAACATTTATTCCTGAAGCTATATGCTTGTGAAAGGAACAAATGAAATGTTTCAATTCTACTTTGAAAATTGGTCTAACAATTTGATCATTGTCTTCCTATGTGATATGAGATAGATGTGCTTAAAATACTTGTTTTGGTTTATGATTTATTTCCTTGTAGTGGGGACTTAACTATAAGGAGGTCTTGAAAATACTGAGAAGCATCTTGGAGTATATTTTTTGAGGAAGTGAGTGGGTTTCCATCTCCCATCACAATGGGTTGTTGAGAAACTATAGTTTATTAACTATGGACTAATTTATGAAAGCATCAACCATTCATGTTCCCCTTCCTAAGCCATTGGTCCCTTAAAACTAATTATATTTATAATTACATATATAATGTAATAAGAAGGGTGTGGCCTCTTCATTTTAGCATGTGTTTATATAGTGTTCCAGTATAATTTATGATTTAGGTTAAATGATTTATTAGATTTCATAAAGGAAACAATGTAAAAATGCTTTCAATTTAATTTCTATAAAGTTCACTGATGAAAAATATAGTCAATAGCAAAATGATTTAGCATTTATCTTTGAAAATAATTAAAATTTGTTTAGCGACATTCTCACTACATGTAAGTCCTAACTTTCCAAAACTAACTAATGTTGGACATGGTTTTTAAACCTTCTAGCACCATGCATGCACACATGCCACATATTCTAGTTATGCACCTTTATACAAGTGGCACGGCATGTCCTCTCACATTCTATATTTTTATCATTATATTTTATTTACAAGTGGTTATGAATAATTTAAAACTATTTACAAGTGCAATAAAAAAAGAGTTATTACTGAATGACAGCAAGGTAGGAGACCGTCACCCTGAAACTGACCAGGAATAAGGACTGAAGGGAATATCAATCCAAGTGCATAGAAGTGTGCAATAATAAAGGAAGAAGAAAATGTGGGAGTCAATAGACCCCATAGAGACTTGAGGGCATCAAGCAAAGAGAAATGAAGGATAATGATAGTGGAAGATCCACATATAAATACCATGTGAGAAACACATGGAAGAATAGCACGCAAGTATACCTACTTGCCAAAGGTGACATAAGGAAGAGAGTATGCATAACAGAGAAGAAGTAAAAGGCACACAAAAGGAAGGAAAGGAAAGGTATAAAGACCTTTTGGGGAAGATGGATGAACTAGAATGGTGCAAACCCATGAGAGATGGAGGTGGGCATTGGCCCACAAAAGACGAAGGTGGAGTATACACATTAAATATTATGTGATAACGTAATAGAAGGCTGGAGAGATTTTCAATGGAGAAAGAAATGGAAAGACATGAAGAGGGCACATAGTTACAAAGCCAGGAATAGATTTTTTCCAAACTACTGAACTAAGTAGTGCATCCAAAAGGCCAGCTCAAATGGGGGAGAAGACGTGAAAGTTGCAAAAGGGAACCTACAAAGCCTCGCTTCAAAATTAAATAAGATAGGGTTACGTTGATGGGCAACACAGAGGAGGAACCAGCATGGGAGCAACACAAAGGTTAAAAGGTGCCGTATTAAAAAATGGAAGAGCGAGAGTGAATGCCAATCTTGGAAGGCGTTAATGAAAATGTTGCCCAAAGAAGATGCATAAGCAATAGAGGCAAAGAAGGCTATTATGTCGAAGCAACAACAGAGAAGTAAAGCCAAGAAGAAACCCAGTTGTAGGGGAGTGCAATAGGTGAAGGTAAGGTAGCTATCATTCCACAAGAGCCAACGAGAGCACAAGAAGGAACACAAGATGTAGCAGCAGGATACACATATCCTAAAGCACAAAAGAACCCTAAAGAGAGCATGTGTTCTTGTGCTCAACATGGAGAATGCCAAAAGAAGGGTTGACAACCCTCAATGCCCATAAAGCAAAGGATTCTTGCACAGTAGAAACAACAAAGAGGGATGTTGAAGCAAATATCTATATACAATTATATACAATGGTCATAAAACAATGTTTAGCCCTAGAGGAAAAGGAGATTGAAGGAGAGGCTTTAGAAGACCTTTGACTAGGCGAAACTTCCCTAAAGAAAGCACCAAAGGAAGTAAAAGTAAGAGATGTTGTTGAAGAAGGAAAAGTAGAGTTGCCTAGAGCGAAATTATGAAATGCTGAGTGAAACATAAATGAGAGTGAGGCGCTTGGGTCCAAAGGTATGCTAGAGCAAACAAAGGAACTAGAGCAAGTACCAAGTAAAGAGAGCTTGAGTACCAATGCAAACAACATTACACCAAGGAAGGAGGAAGGCAAAATAGAAGTTGCTTAGGATAAATTTGAGCACAACAACCAACCAAAAGAGATGTGTTTCGCAAGGCACAGAGATGGATAGGTGGAAGAGTGCAAGTTTATTTGTACGAAGCATTTGCCTAAAGCTTGAAGGGAAGAAAATGGAGAGCTATCCGTCTATAATTGAACCTAAGTTATCTAGAAGACAACATGGTATTGCACCATGGAGATTTGAACGAAAAGAAGGAAGTGGGCATAACTCCAAATAAGACATTTAAAGATGCACAAGGATAGGAAAACAATCATCTTGAAGCTAAAAAAAACACGACATTGTTTGCGCATAGCCTAGAGGAGCTACCAGAAGGGGTTAGATAAAATCAGCCCAAAGCCAATTAGGGAAGTGCAATTTTCATTTTGCACAAGGAAAAGAAGTCACTACCGATTGGGAGCAAGGTAGGAAACTGTCAGCATAACGCTGGGTAAGAAAACAGATTGAAGGGGATTTTGTTGTGGCCAACATGCCCCATTCTCCTTTTTTCAAATGGGGACCCTCTTTTGACCTTAAGTTTATTATTGGTTTATTGCTCATCCTATGAAGGTTTTAACTTGCTTTTGTATTTCGAATTATTGTTGTGGTTTTGGAAATCTGAAATTAAGCTACGATTAACAAGTGAAATTCAAGCTTGGTTTTGTCACTCGAATTATTGTTGTGGTGTTGCAAATCTAAATTTAAGCTAACCACTCACAAGTGAAATTTGAGCTAAGTGTTTATATGAAATCCATAACCCTTCGTGGCCACATCATTGTATTAGGGCATATTCGCATCACTTTGTGGTTCTTTTGAGTTCTTTGTAGTGTTTGTTACCTTTGTAGCTTCAATCCCCTCATGAATTCCTCTACAATAACAATCACTTAGGCAATGTGTGTAGTTCTCTAACATCTTCAACTCTTCACAACATCCAAACTTAGTTGTGGCATCAATACATATCAATCGACGAGTATAAACGTTTCCCACAAATCATTGATGCCCATGAGCGTAAAGGCCGCAAAACAATAATAAAACTAGTTGGTTTATGAAAAACCTCATGACAAATCTTAACTAAATCATCATCCTCCCACATGTCTTTGGCACATGGGTCCAAAGTTGAGCCAAAGGAAATAGAGGAATTGGATTGAGTACTAGTTAAAAAGAGCTTTAGTGCCAATGAAATAATATTCACCATGGGAAACTCGCACACAACAGCCAAGCAAAAGATATTTGTCATTCAAAAGGCATAAAAATGGAGACATACAATTGCACAAGGCATTTGCCTAACCCCTAAGAAGAAAAAGATGAAGAGGTATTGGATTGCAGCTGAACCTAATCTGCCCTGAAGACAACACAACATTGTATTAGGGAGAGATGTGAGAAGAGAGGGAGAAATGTTCATAACTCCACAAAAGGCATCTAAATTTGTGCAAGTAGAGTAGAAGATTTGCCCTGAAACTAACAGAAATACAACATTGTATACGCACGTCCAAGGAGCTATTAAAATGTGTTAGCCAAAGTAAACCCGAAGACGATTAGAGAGTGTAATTTTTATTATGCAAGGAAAAAGAGTCACTTCCAATTGGGAATAAGGTAGGAAACCGTCATCCTAATACTAACTAGGAGGAATAACTGATCAGGATATCAGTCCAAGCAAGTAGAATAGATTACATGGAAAATAGAGGAAGAAGAAAAGTTGGGAGTCAATGGACTCGTGGAAACTTGCATGCCACTCAAGGCAACAAGTAAAGGGAAATCGAAAAAGACAATGGCAGTGGAAGATTTATGCAGACATACCCCATGATAAATACATGAAAGAATAGTGTGCAAGTATGCCTACTTACCATGAGCAACATAAGGAAGAAAGTGCAGATAAAAAAGAAACAAAAGGCACAAAAAATAAAGGAAATAAAAGGTATGAAAACCTTTTCATCAAGATGGATGGACAAGAGTGGGCACAAACATATAAGGGACAAAATTTATCACAGACCCATGAGGAATGAAATTGGATACAAAACCATGAGGGATAAATGTTGGCACAAACCCATGAGAAATGAAGGTGGGCATAAGCCCACAAGAAGAAATAAAGGTGGGTGCAAATCCACAAGAAGAAGAAAGGAAAAAAATGGAAGGGTATCGGAGCTAGGCATAGGAGGATGAGGGCCAGGAGAAGGAGGAAACGTCGACTGAGACTGCTTAAGTGCTACATCGGTTGAAGGGCAATATCGTGGTCTAAGCAACCAACTAAAAGGATGGTTATACCATTCTAGCCCTTATTGTAAGGATATTTGAAGGGACAACTGACAAGATCTACTTTGTGAGGATATCTTCTAATAACACTTAGAATTTCACAGCTCAAGGTCTGGAAAAAGGCTATGTTAATTCTAGGGTAGGTCTACAGACTTACGAAGATTCCCATCAAATGAAGTTATATACCAATTACGTGGGAAATAAGCAAAGCAACCAAAGTTCGGGCAACTATAAAAAGGTGTCTTGGTCTAGCATTTTTAACACTCTGAAGCCAAGGGGGATACTTTGTTAGGGTGATCCTGTAAACAGACAAGGAAAATTTGTCTAAGGCTAGACAAATAGAAAGGGATCCTCACATCACAGGTGAAGGCTCATAGTCATGAACGAATGGTAGTCTATGGACACCATAGTAGAGAGACACTTAGATCTATATCTAAGGACTGGACTAAGTAAAGCCGAGATCTCAATGTACATTTGTGAAGCTTATATTATCTTGTAACACTCAAAGTTCAAGAATAAAAGCCTTTATTAGCATGATCCACTGAGTGGAACTATGAAGGCTGCATGGTTAATGCATCACTTCAGTAGGACTCCTAATATCAATTGATACTAGTTTGATATCAAAATAAGGTCGTGAACCTTGAAGGATGCGAGAAGAAAGGATAAATCTACAAAAGAGATATGAACTAGTAGAGAAAAAGTGAATAGATGGTTGAACATTAGGCAACTAGCATAGCATCACTCACTAACATGAGGAAGGTGGGTAGATAGCGAGTAGGTGGAAGATAAGAAAAGAGAAACCTTAAAAGGAACAAGTACAGAGGATCATGCAGGGAGACTTTACAATAACAGTTCTTAAGTTCAAGCACCTATGTAGGATTACAAAGGCGAGCATAGCAACATGTAGTGTAAGAAGTTATGAGGTTGTAGGCAACCCACAGGAGTTGTGAGAGAACTGAAAGATCACCCACCTTGAGGCAGTCATTAATAAAAAGGAGAGGTGAAGCATCATCAAATTACTATAAATAAAGTAGTCGAGGATAGATCACCTAGTGTAAGGCAGTTTTGAGGTACAGATGAGGAGAAAGCACTTACAAATTATCAATCATAAGGCAGTTTGCAAGCAAAAATCAAATGGGTTGACAATGAATCAAGTGAAAACAGATCATTAATCGTGAGAAGGTTAGGGTACACAAGCATCTTCCATTCAGTGTACTGGGTAGAACATATAAATAAAGTGCAGATGGATAGAGAATGAGGAGCAAAGAAGATGGCTCAGTGAAAAGCGAAAATGAGAATTGACCTAGAGTCACAAATCTCAAGGAAAATAGAGGAGATAGCCTCTACATTGCAAGCACTATAGGAAAATAGGGTGCAGGTGAAAAGAAAAACCATTGGGAGGGAGGATCCCAAAGAGAAGTAGGGAGAGACCTATGGGAGGAAAGAGCCTACAAAGTTCTGAAACATGCCAAGAATAACCCTGAAATTGAAATGCAAAGGTTCTTTAGAAAAAAGGCCCTGACCAGATAATGGAGTTGGTCTTAGAAGTCGAATGTTATTTTACGTTGAAGGATGTAAAGGAATCCATCAAGGTGGAATATGCATAAAAAATGCTCTGCTATAATGGAGTAGATGATTGTAGAGATCTCTAAGAGAGAATGAGATAGAAAGACAATAAGAGGGTGAAAAGTTGGCAATAAGTAGTTCACAAAATACAAAACCAAGTAGTGCATCTAGAAGGCCATCTCAAATGGAGGAGAAGACTCGAAAGCCATAGAAGGTAACCTTCAAAGCCTTAGAAGGTAACCTTCAAAGCCTCACCGCCAAAGTAAAGAAGAGAGTGTTGCCATGAAAGGCAATGCGTAGGAAGAGCCAGCATGGGAACAGCATGGATGTCAGAAAAAGCCCTTTAATAAGATGAAAGAACGAGAGCTAATGCTGATCTTGGAAGGCATTGAGAAGGCTACATAAAGAAGATGCATAAGATGCAGAGGTAAAGAAGGTTATTTCACAGAAGCAATAATAGAGGAGCAAAGCCAAGAAGAAAACTAATTGCAGAAGAGTGAAATTAGTGAAATCAAGGTGTATATCATTCCACATGAGCCAATGAGAGTGCATAAAGGTGTAGGACGAGTTTACATAAAGATAGGGGCACATAAGAAGAACCTTAAAGAGAACACAGGTGTTCTTATGCTCACAGTGGAGGATACACCAAAGGAAGAGTTGAGAACCCTAGAACTCCATAAAGTAATGAATTGTAGCACAACAACGGTGATAAAGAGGGATGTTGGAAAAATTATCAATATGCAGTAGTGCAAGATGGACAGAAGACAACATGTAGCCCTAGAGACAAAGGAAAAGGAGCCTAAGGAATGAGAGGCTCTACGGATCTTTTACCAGAAGAAACTTCCCTGAAGGAAGCACTAAAGGAAGAAGCAATGGGAGATGCTACAAAAAGACAACTGTTATATAGAGAACAATTGGTAGTTGTTGAGTGTAGTTGAAATGATAGTGAGGCACATGGGTCTAAAGGTGTGCCAAAGGAAATAGAGGCACTAGAGCAAGCACTAACTAACGAGAGTATAAGCATTAATGCAAACAACATTGCACCAAGGAAGGAAGAAGGGCAAAGAGAAGATCCACAAGAGAAATTCAAGCATAGTAGCCAAGTAAAACAGATGTGTTCTTCAAAAGGAACAAAGATGGAGAGATGAAAGAATGTGAGTTTATTTGTGGGAGGCGTTTACCTAAATCCTAAGGGGATCAAAATAAAAAGGTAGGGTGCAACCGAACCTAGGTTGTCCCAAAGGCAATATAGCATTACGTTGTGGAGAAATGAGTGAAGGGAAAGAGAAGTGGACATAACTCTAAATAACACATCCAAAGATGTGTGAGTAGAGGAGAAGAGTCGAATTGTAGCTAATAAAAGTGCAACATTATTTGTGTACATCCCATAGTAGCTACTATAACATGTTATCCAAAATTAGCATGAAGCAAATCGAGGAAGTGTAATTTTCATTGCACATAAGGAAAAGGAATTATTGTTGATTAGGAGTAAGGTGGGAGACCGTCAGCTTGAAACTAACCAGGAATAACATCTAAAGGGGATATCAATCCAAGTACGTAGAAGGAAGTGCATGATAATAAAGGAAGAAGAAAAGGTGGGAGCCAACATACCCCATTAAGACTTTCGTGCCATTGAGTGCATCAAGCAAAGAGAAATCGAGGACAAGGATAGCCGAAGAACCATACAGGTATTCCTTGTGAGAAACACGTAGAAGAATAGCACGTAATTATACCTACTTACTACAAGCGACATAAGGAAGAGAGTACACATAATAGAGGAGAAGCGAAAGGTGCAGATGGAAATAGAAGGTATGAAGACCTTTTGGAGGAGATGGACAAACAAGAATGGGCGAAAACCCATGAGAGAGGAAAGTGGGTGCAAACCCACAAGAAACAGATGTGGGCATAGGCCCACTAAGAGACGAAGGTAGGTGCAAAACCACAAGAGAAGAAAGGGAAGGAAGATGAAGCATATAAGAGCTAGGTAGACGAGAAAGTTTAAGGCCCAAAGAGAGTCTGAAAAAGAACAAAACACCAAGTGAACCTGCTTAGGTGCCACATTGAGTAGACGAGAACACCATGTTCAAGATAGCGGACCAGAAAGATAGTTCTACCACTCCAACACTATTTATAAGCATGAGCTAACATTTTAATTACCTAGGGAGTTTGATGGAGCATCACAGGAGTAATTGTAATCTTGCATCAAATAAAACTAGAGTCAGTCAAGTGAGAAATAAACAACTCTAATTGTGCACGGTTACATGGACCATGCAAGACTCCACCTGTGTGGAAGGAAGGTGGTTGAGAGTTGTGCAGGGAGTTAGAGAATAAAAATGGGGTACAACTTTTAGCTAAGTCAAGAAGCACATTCACAAGGTTAAAAAACACATAAAGATGCACTAGGGATAGGAAGAAAGGCGCAAAAATAAAGGCTCATTCAATAATGCATGAAGGAACCGAGCCATATAAAGTTTCAAGAACTATGACATGAATGGAATTATTCACTGAAGGTGTGCTTCACATGAACAAGGAAAGTTGTAACCAAAGCCAACTTTGAACTAGAGCAACAAATGCACAAAGAGTTGAGCTTATCAAGGGAGAACATTAGAGCAGTGCACTGTCACACTAGAGGGGTGCTCAAATGTGCCTAAAACATAATCAACCAGTGAAGGAGCTTTAAGGTACCCAGTGTGCAATGATGATGGCATGTCGAAAGAAGATTTTTAGGTACAGAGCACGTAAAAATTCCGACACAGGGCATTTGACGCAAGCCTACATAAGTAGAAGATAGTTGGATAAGCAATTAGTTGTGGGGACCTATAGATAGCCTACATAGTTAGTACTACAAATGAACTGACAACAAAATGGACTAATAAGATCTACTTGTGTAGCTCGAGGTTTGTAAAAGGCTATGTCACTTCTAGGGTAGGTTTATAGACTTGTGTAAAGCTAAATTAAATGAAGTTGGCCAATTACATTACAATTCAGTGAGGCAACCAAAGCTTAGGAAACTATAAAAAGGGGTCTTGGTCTAGAATTTGTTTCACTCAAACGACAAGGACGAACTTTGTAAGAGTGATCCCATAAAGGGATAAAAAAATTGTTTGAGGCTAGACAAAGAGGAAAAGAATTTCATAGATAAGTGAAGGCTCGTAGTCATGAGCGAATGGTAGTCTAAGGACACCATAGTCCAAAGAAAGAGAGATACTTATATCTATGTCTGAGGACTAGATTTAGTAGAGCCGAGAGCTCAATATACAACTACGAAGAATATATTATCTTATAATACCTGAAGTTAAGGAATAAAATACTTTATTAGCATGATCTAGTATGTAGAATCTTGAAGGCTATGTGGTTAATGTATCCCTTCACTGGGACCCCTAATGCAAAGGAAAATGAACCTAAGGAAGGAGAGGCTATAGAGGACCTTGGACCAGGACATACTTCCTTGAAAGAAGCACCGAAAAAAGAAGTGAGAGATGTTGCAGGAGAAGTAGAGTTGCCTAAAGAGCAACTAGGAGTTGTTTAGAGAATCAAAAATGAAAGTGGGATGCATGGGTTTAACAGTGTGCAAAAGGAAATAAAGGCATTGGTGCAAGCACCAACTAAAATGAGCTTGAGTGCCAATGCAAACAACATTGTGTCAAGGGATGAGGAAGGTGAAAGAGAAACTATATTGGTAAAATTCAAACATAACAATGCAAAAGAAAAGTGTTTTATGAAAGGCAAAAACATAGAGAGGCAAAAGAGCCCAAGTCTATTTCTAGCAGGTATATGCCTAAAACATTAGGGGAAGTAGAGAAAGAGGTAGCGGCTTGCAGCAGATCCTAAGTTATCCCAAAGACAATAGAGCATTGCACCATGGAGAGACACGCAAAGGTAAGGAGAAGTGGGCATAACTGCACAAAAGGCATCCAAATATACATGAAGAGATGAGAAGAGTTGGCCTGTACCTAACAAAAATGCAACATTGTTTGCACACAACATGGATGAGCTATTGGGAGGTGTTAGCCAAAATCAGCCTGAAGTTGATCACGGGAGTGCAATTTTCATTGCGAGGAACGAAAAGGAGTCACTACCAATTGGGAGCAAGGCAAGAGGCCATCAGCTTGAAACGAACTAGGAAAAATGCTTGAAGGGGATATCAGTCCAAACACACAAAGTGAAGTACATCACAAGAGAGGAAGAAAGGGAAAGAAGTAACTTACATTTTAATTACCTTGAGGCAACCGACCAAATGGGTGGTTATACCATTCCAACCCTTCTTGTAAGAAGGAAATTACATTTTAATTACCTTACAAGTCTAATCAAGGAGCATCCCAAGCAAATTGGCTATGTTACATCAGATAAAAACATAGTCTAACACCTACAAATAAACCAACTCTAGTTATGTAGGTTAAATGGCAGAACATTTTTAAAGGTTATTATAGACTGCATGGAAGGAATATGATTGAGAATTGCACAAGGATTTAGAGAATAAGAAGGGGGTACATTTTTTTATTAAGTTATGCAACGTGCACACAAAGTCGTAAAGTACATAAAGACGTACTAGGGATAGGCATCAATGTGGAGAAGTAAAGGCTCGTACAACAATGCACGAAGGAAATAATGCCTATAGAGCACAAAGGAACATGGAACAAAAGAAGTTATTTATTGAAGGTGTGTTATAAAATAATAATTAAAGTTGAACCCAAAGTAAGGTTTGAACTTGTACGAATGAGGTGCAAAGAGTTGAGCTTTAAAAGGGAGCACATTAGAATAGTGCACAGTTACAGTTGAGGGGCACACAAATGCCCCTACAACATACGTAATTAACGAAGGAGCTCTAAGGTAAATAGTGTGCAATGATGATGGTGTGTGAAAAGAGAGTCTGAAACACAAGGGCATATAAAAAGCCAAGCACAGGGCATTCAATTGATAAGATCTACTTTGTGAGGATATTTTCTAACAACACTCAGACTTGAGTGGCTCTAGGTCCATAAAAGGCTATGATAATTCTAGGGTCTACAGACTTACATAGACTCCCATTAAATGAAGTTGTAGACCAATTGTGTGGGAAATAAGTGAAGCAACCAAAGCTCAGGCAACTATAAAAAAGGGGTCTTGGTCCAACATTTTTAACACTCTGAAGCAAAGAAAGATACTTTGTTAGGCTGATCCCATAAAGGGATAAGGAAAATTTGTCTAAGGCTAGACAGATAGAAACAGAGCTTCACATGACAAGTGAAGGTTCATGGTCATGAACGAATGGTAGTCTATGGACACCATAGTAGAGAAAGACACTTAAAAGACTCGACTAAGAAGAGCCGAGATATCAATGCTTACTTGCAAAGCTTATATTATCTTGTAACAATTGAAGTTAAGGAATAAAAGCCTTTATTAGCATGATCCACAATGTGGAACTCTAAATGTTGCATGGCTAATGCATCTATTCACCAGGATAACTGATCTCAACTGGGACTAGTTTGATATCAAAGAAAGGTGGTGAACCTTCAGGGATGCAAGAAGAAAGGATAAACCTATAAGTGAGATATGAAATAGTAAAGAAAAAACTAGTAGATGGTTGAACGTGAGGGAACTAGCATAGCCTCGCTTGCCAATGTGAGGGAGTTAGGTAGATGGTGAGTAGGTGGAAGATAAGCAAAGAGAACCCTTAGAAGGGATGAGTATATAGGATCACAAAGTGATACTTTATGACAATAGATCTTAAGTTGAAGCACCTACGTATGATTGTCATGGAGAATACAAAAATAGGTGGTGTAAGTTATGAGGTTGTAAGCAACATGCAAGAGTGATGTGTGAGAACTGAGAGATCGCCAACTTTGACGTAGTTATTACTGGAAAGGAGATTTAAAGCATTGCCAAATTATTGTAAGTGAGATAATAAATCACAATGAGGATATATCATAGAATGTGAGGCGCTCTAGAGGCATGAATGATGAGAAAACACTAACAAATTATGGATCGTGAGGCAGTTTATAGGTAAAGATCAAATGGGTTGACAATGAATCAAGTGAAATGGATGATGATGCCAATAGATCATCAACTGTGAGGCAATCAGGGTACATAGGCATCTTCCAATCAATGTATCAAGTAGAAGGTACCAATTAAAGTTGTTATCTATCAAGTACAGATGGATAGAGAATGAGGAGCACAAAAGATGGCTCAGTGAAAAGCAAAAATGAGACATGATCTAGAGTCGCAAGTCTCGAGGAAAATGAAGATAGCATCCATGTTGCAAGCACTGTAGGAAAGGGTGGTGCGAGCCGAAAGAAAAGCCATTGGGAGGAAGGATTTAAAAGATAAGCAAGGAGAGACCTATGGAAGGAAAGAGTCCACAGAGGTTCTGAGCGATGCCAAGAATAACCTTGAAGCCAAAATCCAAAAGTTTTCCAGAAAAAGGCCCTGAGTAGATGGAGTGGGTCTTAAATGTCGAATGTTATTTTGCATTGAAAGATGTAAAGGAATCCATCAAGGTGGAGTATGCACAAAAAATGCTCAGTGATAACATAGTAAATGGCTGCAGAGACCTCCAAGATAGGAGATAGACAGGCAATAAAAGGGTGAAATGTTGGTAACATATAGTTTCCAAACTATAGAAGCAAGTAGTGCATCTAGAAGGGCATTTCAAATGGAAGAGAAAACTTGGAATTCAAAGAAGGTAACCTCCAAAGCCTCAGCCCCAAAGTAAAGAAGAGAGTGTTGCCATGAAAGGCGATGCACAAGAGGAACCAACATGGGTATAGTGCGAAGGTCAGAAAGAGCCCTTTAAGAAGATGAAAGAGCATGAGCTAATGTTGATCTCAGAAGGTATTGAGGAGAAAGCTACACAAAAAAGATGCATAAGACATAGAGGCAAAGAAGGTTATTTCATAGAAGTAACAGTAAAAGAGTGAAACCGAGAAGTAACTCAATTGCAGCAGAGTAAAATGAGTAAAGGCAAGGTGGATATCATTCCATTAGCCAATGAGATGTATGAAGGTGTGCAAGGTGTAAGAGCAGTATGCATAGATAAAGGGTCACATAAGAACCATGGAGAGAGCACAGGTGTTATTGTACTCACAATGGAAGATGTCCCAAAGGAAGGGGTGAGAGCCTTAGATCCCCATAAAGTAGTGCACTGTAGCACAACAATGATGATAGAGAGGGACGTTGGAGTAACTATCGATGTGCAGCAGTGCATGATGGACAAAAGGTAACCTTTAGCCACAGAAACAAAGAAAAAGGAGCCTGATGAAGGAAAGGATTTAAGGGACTTTTGACTAGGAGCAGCTTCGTTGAAATAAGTTTAAAAAGTAGAAGCCAACAGTAAAATGATTTAAAGTGGAACCAACCACCGATATAGAAAGGTGATGAGGAGAAGGCTTGGTAAAGAAGTTCCATAAGAAGCAAGGCAAAGAAGGTGGTTGTGGCAAAGTAACAACAGAGGAGCAAAGCCAAGAAAAAACTAGGTTGCAATGAAGTAAAACGGGTGAAGGAAGTGTGGATATCATTCCAAAGATGGATAGAGAGATCTCTATTAGAGAAGGAGATGGAAAGGCAAGAATAGGGTGCATAGTTGGGAACAAATGGCTTCCAAACTACTGAACCAAGTAGTGCATTTAAAATTCCATCTCAAATGAAGAAGATTTGAAAGCCGTAAAAAGTATCTTGCAAAGCCTCGTCACCAAAGTGAAGAACAAAATGTTTCCATGAAGAGTGAAGCACAATATGAGCCAACAAGGGAGCAACACGGAGGTCAGAAGGATCCCTTCATGACAGCATTAAAAATAACAAAAAGGAGATGGAAAGGCAAGAATAGGGTGCATAGTTGGGAACAAATGGCTTCCAATCTACTGAACCAAGTAGTGCATTTAAAATTCCAGCTCAAATGAAGAAGATTTGAAAGCCGTAAAAAGTAACTTGCAAAGCCTTGTCACATAAGTGAAGAGCAAAATGTTTCCATGAAGAGTGAAGCACAACAGAGGCCAACAAGGGAGCAACACGGAGGTCAGAAGGATCCCTTCATGACAGCATTAAAAATAATAAAAAGGGTGACCCAATACCAATCTTGAAAGGCATTGAGGAGAACATTGAGTAAAGAAGTTGTATAAAAAGCAAAGGCAAAAAAGGTTATTGTACCAAAGCAACAACAGAGGAGTGAAGCTGAGAAGAAACTCGGTTGTAGAAAAATGCAATAGGTGAAGTCAAAGTAGATATCATTTTATAAGAGCCAGCGAGAGCATAGGAAGGTCCATAAAGTGTAGGAGCAGCCTACACAGACACAAGGGTGCATAACAAGAACCCTTAAGAGAGCACAAGTGTTATTATGCTCAGAGTGGAGGATGCACCGAAGAAAAGGTTAAGAACCCTAGATCCCCATAAAGCAAAAGATTGTTGCATAGCAATAACAACGTAAAGGGATGATAGAGCAATTATCCATATGCAATAGCATGTGATGGATAAAAGATAACCTTTAGCCTCAGATGCAAAGGAAAATGAGCCCGAGGAAGGGAAGCTCTAGAGAACCTTCGACTAAGAGAAACTTAAAGGAAGAAGCAGCAGGACATGTTGCAGAAGGAGAAGAAGAGTTGACTAGAGATCAATTAGGATTTATTGAGTGAAGCAGAAATGCGAGTGATGTGCATGGGTCAAAAGGTGTGCCAAAGAAAATAGAGGCATTGGTGCATGCACCAACTGAAGAGAGCTTGAATGCCAATGCTAACAACAATTTTCCAAAAGATGAGGAAGGCGAAAAAGAAGTTGCGCAGGTGAAATTCAAGCACAACAACCTTGCAAAAGAGATATGTCCTTCATAAGGCACAAACATTGAGAGGCAAAAGAGCACAAGTCTATTTGTGGTAGGCATTGGCCTAAACCATTAGAGGAAGAATTATAGTAGAACCTAAGTTATCCCAAAAACAACAGAGCATTGTGCCATGGAGACATATATAAAACAAAGGAGAAGTGGGCATAACTCTATAAAAGGCATCCAAAGATATATGATAGCTAACAAAAATACAACATTGTCTGCACACGACATGAATGAGTTACCAAGAGGGTTTAGCCAAAATCAGCCCAAAGCTAATCAAGGGAGAAGAAGAGAGCAACTAGAGAGCAACTAGGACTTGTTGAATGAAGCAAAAATGCGAGTGATGTCCATGGGTCCAAAGGTGCACTAAAGGAAATAGAGGTGTTGGTGCAAGCACCAATTGAAGAAAGCTTAAGCCCCAATGCAAACAACATTGTCCCAAGGGATGAGGAAGGCGAAAGAGAAGTTGCACTAGTGAAATTCAAACACAACAACCTTGCAAAAGAGATATGTCCTTCATAAGGCACAGACATATAGAGGCAAAAGAGTGCAAGTCTATTTGTGGCAGGCATTTACCTAAAGCATTATAGGAAGAATAGAAAGAGGTAGCGGTATGTAGCAGAACCTAAGTTATCCCGAAGACAACAGAGCATTACACCATGAAGAGCCACACAAAGGGAAGGAGAAGTGGGAATAACTCCATAAAAGGCATCCAAAAATGCATGAGGAGAGGAAAAGAGTTGACTTGTAGCTAACAAAAATTCAACATTGTTTGCACATGACATGGATGAGCTACCAGGAAGGGTTAGCCAAAATCAGCCCAAAGTCGATCAATGGTGTGCAATTTTCATTACGCATAAGGAAAAGGAGTCACTATCGATTGGAACAAGGTAGGAAGCCATTAGCTTGAAACTAACTAGGAACAAGGCTTAAAGGGGATATTAGTCCAACCACAAATAGTGAAGTACACGACAATAGAGGAACACGAAAAGTTGGGAGTTGACAGACCCCATAAAGACTTGTATACCACTAAGGGCATCAAGCAAAGGTAAATGAAGGACAAGGGGACACATCACCAAATGTGATGTAGTTGAGAACAACTAGGGTAGATCACTGAATATGAGGCAGTGTAGACGCATAGATGAGAAAAAAACACTGACGAATTGTCGATTGTGAAGCAATTCACAAGTAACATTCAAATGGGTTGACAATGAATCAATTGAAATGGATGACAGTGCCGATAAATCATCAACTATGAGGTAGTCAAGGTGTAGGAGCATCTTCCAATTAGTGTATTGTGTAGAAGGTACCAAATACAGTGGTTCTTCATCAAGTGCATATGAATAGAAAAAGAAGAGCACATAAGATGGCTCAACAAAAAGCGAAAACAAGAAATGACCTAAAGTTATAGATGTCAAAGAAAATGGAGAAGATAGCCTCCACGTTGTAAGCACTATAGGAAAGGATAGTGTAGGTGAAAATAAAAACTATTGGGAGGGATGATCCCAAAGATACACAAGAAGAAACCAATGAGAGGAAAGAGCCCACAGAGGTTTTGTGGCATGCAGAGAATAAACCTGAAATTGAAACATAAAGGTTCTCCATTAAAAAGGCCCTCAGTAAATGGAGTGTCTTAGATGTTGAATGTTATTTCATGTTGAAGGATGTAAACGAATTTATAAAGATAGAGTATGTATAAAAAATGCTTTGGGATAACAGTGGTAAATGGCTGCAGAGATATCCAAGAGAGGAGATAGAGGACAAGACTCAAAAAAAGTAGAAGGTAACCTTCAAAGCTTCGCCCCTAAAGTAAAGAAGAGAGTGTTGCTATGAAAGTTGATGCAATGGAAGAGCCAGTGTGGGAATAACGTGGAGGTCAAAAAGAGCCTTTTGAGAAGATAAAAGAGCAGGGTTTAATGCTAATCTCAAAAGGCATTGAGGAAACGTTGCACAAAGAATATGCGTAAGACATAGAGGTAAAGAAGGTTTTTCCACAAAAGCAACAATAGAGGAGCAAAGCCAAGCAAAAACCCAATTACAACAGAGTGAAATGAGTGAAACCAAGGTGGATATCATTCCACATGAGCCAATGATGTTGCATGAAGGTGTGTAAGGTATATGAGCAGTTTGCACAAAGAAAGAGGCACATAAGAAGAACCCTCAAGAAAGCATAAGTGTTTTTTTGCTCATAGTGGAGGATGCGCCAAAGGAAGGGTTGAGAACCTTAGATCCCCATAAAGTAGTGGATTGTACCACAACAGTGACTAAAGGAAGAATGTAATGTCCTCACTTTAGTAGTTGACCAAATGTGTGTGTGCGTTAGCCTAGTTCTACATGGTCCCGAGGGCTAACAAAGAGTTTAAAGGGATCCTAGAGTGCTTTGGCCTAGTCATTTCCAGTTTGGGCCAAAACGGAGTTGACTTACTCAGTTTCAGGCATACTTACTATTTGTAGTAAGTTAGCAGGACATAGCGGAGGCCAGTTTTGATGATTGGATTTGATACTCCTCGACGAGAGCTTTCCAGAGAACTATCACTTGCGCTATTCGGTGTCCGATTGCTATTATATTTTAACGCCTGAAGTGTTATAAAAGTAACATTTAACTTAATTGCAAGATATTAAAGTGTTACTTTAAATATTTACTTTATGGGGATGGTACCCTAGGGAGACAAGTAATATTTTAACATATAAAATGTTGCACATCTTTTATCCCACATTGCTCATGAGAGTTGAGTCGCTCCCTTGGAGAAAGAATAAAAGGAAGTGTTTGTGGCTTCATTAGGCATGTTGTATAAGAAGAAAAAAATGATGCACTTGCAGTTTGCCAATTATTTTGGGCATTTGGGAACGTCCTTCCCAACTGTAGCACTCTAGGCATCAATCCTTGGGATTGGTCTTTAGAGTCTGTGCTTTCAGCCTCATATAGCCGCGCCACTGTAGCAACCACACCACTGTAGCAGTTACACCACTGTAGCAGCTGCGCCACTGTAGCAGCCATGCCATTGTAGCAGACGTGCCACTGTAGTAGCCACATCACTATAGCAGTCGTGTCACTGTAGCATCTTGTCACTGTAGCAGCTACGTCACTGTAGCATCTCGTAGCAGCCGCTATCTGCAGTAAGAGTCAGGAGAAACAAGCTTGCAAAGTCTGTAGAATGACCCTGTAGAGTCCGTAGAAACCAGCCTGCAGAGTTCATAGAAACAAGCCTGCAGAGTCCATAGAAGCAAGCCTACAAAGTCCGTAGAAGCATGCCTGCAAAGTCCGTAGAAACAACCCTGCGAAGTTCGTAGAACAAGCCTACAGAGTTCGTAGAAACAAGCCTACAGAGTTCGTAAAAGCAATCCTACAGAGTCCGTAGAAGCATACCTGCAGAGTCCGTAGAAACAACCCTGCGGAGTCTGTAGAATAAGCCTGCAGAGTCCATAGAAATCAGCCTACAGAGTCCATAGAAATCAGCTTACAGAGTCCGTAGTTCTGCTGGATGGAGAACAAAATGATCGCACCTTCGATATTCGCTTGAAACAACGTTCATTCCATTACTGGAGTATTTATTGAGTTATCATATCGCTGACATTGTACTTGCTTACTCATCTTGCAATCAATATAAATACAGTGTGTTGGCTATTTCAGCTATGTGTGTCTATGCTTTCAATTCTATATTTATGTTACATGCATAAGACCTTGCAAAACACAAAAAAAACAATACAAGCAAACCGTTCTGGAGTCATGGGGTTTCAGCTGGGTTAGTTTTGGGCGTAATAGGGGTGCCCATTACAGTGGTATCATACCCTATTTTTCTGCCATCCTGTGAGGTTTCATGCATCCAACACATCAGTACTACTTGAGGAGAAACCGAAGAAACCCAGACTTACATAATTTTTCAGAGATTGAAGAGGGTGACCCTTTTTCAGCACCAGCCATGGGTGACAGAGATGGGAAAAGGGGAGAACCTAGCACTAGGATGATGCTCAGTGATCTTGCCAGGGGTCAGAGGGAGTTACAGGCTACATTACAGCAGATGACTCTAGCAATCACACAACACTTGACTAGAGCAGATCAGGGCAATAATGCCAACCAGAGTAATAATGCTAACCAGGTAGGTGGACAGGGTAATGGAGGTAATGGAGATGCATCGATTAATAGAGGAACCTGGACATATGTTAAAGCAGGGTCTTCTACTACAAGACCACTCATGCCACAGTTTCCTCCAAGACAGAATGACCAAAATAATGTTGGTCCTACACAGCAGGAGATTCAGGATATGATTATGGATGATTGGAGGAATTCTAACCGGAGTTACACGCTGAGATGACATTCAGGGAATATATGGATGTTAGACTCAAACATATGCCCATGAGAAGAAATAGGCAACAAAATTATGAGATGAGGAAGAAGTTGGGGAAGTTGTCTATTCCATACTATGATGGTACAGGGAAGACTTCAGCACAAACATGGGTCCAAAAATTAGACACTTATTTCCAGCTTAATCCTATGCCTGAGGAGGATGCAATTAAGTATGTTGCATTGCACTTGGATGGGAGTGGCCACAAGTGGTGGCACTACGGTATGGTCACACTTGGCCATAACCAGATAGATACCTTTGCAGAGTTTACTAAGAGACTCATTGACAGATTTGATACGAAGGATCCTGAACTTCATTTTAAGGAGTTAGCGCAAGTTAGACAGTGGGGCTCTGTAGATGGCTACATTTCAAATTTTCAGAGGCTTTCAGTGTTGGTGACAGACATATCAGAGAGGAGGTTGATAATGTTGTTCATGGATGTACTGTCAGACCCCCTTCGTGGTTGGGTGAAGGGACATGATCCTCCCACTCTGCAGGATGCTATCAAGAAGGCTAGAGACTTAGCGCCTTCTGCTTACAGGAGCAAGTTCACTTCAAAGGACTCTCATTTTAAGAAAGATAAGGACAAGAAGCCAATGCATAAAGACGTACAGCCAGAAAAGGGAGAGTCAAACAAGTTGGATAGTGAGTCACTGAATGAGCTAAGAAAGAAAAAAGTTTGTTTTCAGTGTAGGGAGCCGTGGGATTTATCTCACAAGTGTCCTTTGAAGGCTAAAGCCAAGCAGATGGAGTACTTTTCAGCTAAGGAGTCACAGTCACAGGATGAGGGGCAACAATTTGATTTTGAGTCTAGTCAAGAGAGCAATGCTTCAGAGGAGAGTTCAGGGGATGAGAAATCCCTAGCCAAGTTGACAGGAGCCCAAAAGGCAATTACCTTTAAGGTACGTGGTACGATACAGTGACAGAAGGTGATTGCATTGATTGATACAGGGGCCACTCACAATTTTATAGATGCACAACTAGTGGCTAAGAGGGGTTGGAAAACGGAGGAGCATGCTGGATTTAGAGTTATGGTCGTTAATGGCCAGAAATTAGTGTGCACACAGAAGATTTCAAATCTTTGCCTTAGATTGGGTAATGGATATGAGTTACAGAATGAGTTCTATGTTGTAGACATGGGAAATTATGACGTCATCTTGGGTATGACATGGATGGCAACACTGGTTGAGTTCACTCTCAACATAGAGAGGGTGGAGATGACATTCCAGCACAAGGGCAGAACAGTGGTGCTTAGGGGACTGTCAAACAGTGGTTATAGGATGGTCTCCTTGAGGAGGATGGAAAGACTTTTCAGGCATAATGATGTTGAGTGGGCAGCAGAGTGTTTGATCATGCCAGCATCATTGAACCACAAGTTAAGAGTCATCCATGTGACATTCAGGACATTATTGACAGACATGCCAAAGTATTTGGTAGCATACCCCATGGAGTTCCCCCTCATAGAGGGATAGAGCATGTCATAGAGCTTGAGGAGGGGGCTAAGCCCGTTATCATCACTCCCTATCGTCACCCAAAGAAACATAAGGATGAGATAGAGAAGGCAATTAAGGAGTTGTTGGAGATGGGGCATATCAGGCCTAGTAAAAGCTCTTTTGCTTCAGCAATAGTGTTGGTAAAAAAGGATGGGATGATGCACATGTGCATTGATTATAGGGCATTAAATAAGAAGACAATTAAGAACAAGTATCCCATTCCGCGGATAGATGAGCTGATTGATGAGTTACATGGTGCACGCTTCTTTTCGAAGATTGATTTGCGGTCAGGGTATCATCAGATCAGGATGAGGAGGTAGGACATTGAGAAGATGGCTTTTCAGTGTCACTATGGCCACTTCGAGTTTCTAGTTATGCCATTTGGGCTAACCAATGCCCCTGCTACTTTTCAGAGTTGCATGAATCAAGTGTTCAGGGATCAACTTAGGAGATTTGTCTTGATTTTCTTTGATGACATCTTGATCTTCAGTAAGACTTGGGAGAAGCATTTGCATCATTTGGAGGAGGTGTTATCTATCCTAGAGAGAGTCCCTGTATGCTAAGGAGTCTAAGTTTGAGTTCAGTATGACAGAGTTACTATACCTTGGGCACATTATCAGTGCAGATGGAGTTCAGGTAGATTCCAAAAAGATTAGAGCTATTGTTGATTGGCCTACTCCTATGAACCTCACACAGCTTAAGGGTTTTTTTGGTCTTTGCAGTTTTTACAGGAGGTTTGTTAAGGGGTTTTCACAGACAGTAGCGCCTTTGACAGATCTCGCTAACAAAAGGGGCCTTTATATGGACAGGGATAGCTCAAAGGTGTTTTGATCACTTCAAGCAAGTGATGTCTTCTTGTCCAGTGCTAGCTCTATCAGATTTCATGAAGCCATTTGAGCTTCATTATGATGCATTGGGAGATGGGATTGGGGAAATCTTGATACAAGAGAGGCATCCCATTGCTTTTGAGAGTAGGAAGCTCCATGGAGTGGAGAGGAGCTGTTCCATCTATGACCGCAAGATGTTGGCCATTATGCATGCATTGGCCAAATTCAAATCTTACTTGGTCAGAGGGAGATTTATGATCAAGACTGATCACAATAATATCAAGTACTTCATAAGTCAACGTGATCTCAATGACAGGCAGCAGAAGTGGGTCACTAAATTGTAGGCTTGACTTTGACATTGAGTTTGTCAAAGGGAAGAAGAATGTAGACGTTGATGCCTTATCCAGAAGACCTCACATTTGTGCTCTTGCAGAGATCTCAGGAGATTGGAGGGAAAAGATTATAGCAGAATATGCCGGAGATGCTTGGGCTTCTGGATTGATTTCAGGTACTATACAGGATGATCGCTATGAGGTGATAGATGGGATGATTAGATTTCACGATAGGGTTTATTTGATTCCATCATCACATTTAAGAGAGGCGATACTGAGGGCATTTCATGATGCACCTATGGCTGGGCATCCGGGGTCTTCAAGACCTACAGGTAGATTCGAGAGCGGTTCTCATGGAGAGGGCTCAAGGATATGTTCAAAGGTATGTCAGGGAGTGTGCGGTTTGTCAACAGAATAAGGAAGAGCACACATTTTCTGCTAGTCTAATACAGCCTTTACCCATTCTGAACAGAAAATGGGAAAGCATTTCTATGGACTTCATCACTGGCCTACCACAAGTGCAGGGAAGAGATTGCATTTATGTGGTGGTAGACAGATTAATGAAGTTTGCACACTACTTTGCTATCCCTTCTACTTACACAACAGCTCAAGTGGCAAAATTGTTCTTCAGGGAGGTTTTCATGTTGCATGGGTTACCGAGATTTATTGTCAATGACGGGGATAGCAAGTTCATGAGCGTCTTTTGGCAAGAGTTGTTCAGGCTGTGCGGTACAGATCTTACACTTAGTACAAGCTACCATCCTCAGACAGATGGGCAAACGGAGATAGTAAATAAATGGGTGGAAGGTTATTTGTGGAACTATGTGACTGTGCGATAGAGAGCCTAGGTTAAGTGGTTACACATGGGAGAGTATTGTTACAATACCACGCATCACATGACCATCAGAATGACTCCATTTATGGCATTGTATGGGTAGAAGCCCCAAGCTTCATGGATATGGCTTTGGGGGACAGCAGAGTGCCCAAAGCTAAAGACCTATTGAAAGATAGTCAAGATATCCTAAGAGTGCTCAAGGAGAATATACAACAGGCTCAAAATCAGTAAAAGTTGTATGTTGATCAGCATAGGGTAGAGCACAGTTTCAAGGTGGGGGACATGGTGTATTTGAGGCTACAGCCATATAGGCAGTCATCGCTCAAGAAGAGGGAAGCAGAGAAGCTAAAGCCTATATTGTATGGCCCCTACAAGGTGATTCGCAGAGTGGGCGAAGTCGCCTATGAGCTTGAGCTCCCAGAGGGTAGTCGAGTGCACAATGTATTTCATGTGTCTAGGCTTAAGAAAGCCATTGGTCAGAGAGTAGTGCCTTGTGCAGCTTTACCCCCTTTGGACGAGGAGGGGAAGCTTGTGTTAGTACCCGAGGCTATTCTAGACACCAGAGAGAGGAAACTCAAAAATAGGATAGTGAAGGAGTATTTGATCAGATGGAGAGACCTGCCGGAGGAGGATGCTACATGGGAAAGTGAGCAGGTTATTCAGCAGGTTGGGTTGAGATTGCTTGAGGACAAGCAATTTCAAGGGGGACAGACTGTAATGTCCCCACTTTAGCAGTTGACCAAATGTGTGTGTGTTAGCCTAGTTATACATGGTCCTGAGGGCTAATGAAGAGTTTAAAGGGATCCTAGAGTGTTTTGGCCTAGTCATTTCCAGTTTGGGCCAAAATGGAGTTGACTTACTCCATTTCAGGCATACTATTTATAGTAAGTTAGTAGGACACAGCGGAGGCCAGTTTTGATGATTGGATTTGATACTCCTCGACGAGAGCTTTCCGGCGAACTATCACTTGCGCTATTCGGAGTTCGATTGCTATTATATTTTAATGCCTGAAGTGTTATAAAAGTAACATTTAACTTAATTGCAAGATATTAAAGTGTTACTTTAAATATTTACTTTATGGGGATGGTACCCTAGGGAGACAAGTAATATTTTAACATATAAAATGTTGCACATCTTTTATCCCACATTGCTCATGAGAGTTGAGTCGCCCCCTTAGATAAAGATTAAAAGAAAGTGTTTGTGGTTTCATTAGGCATGTTGGATAAGAAGAAAAAATTGATGCACTTGTAGTTTGCCAGTTATTTTGGGCATTTGGGAACGTCCTTCCCAACTGAAGCACTCTAGACATCAATCCTTAGGATTGGTTTTTAGAGTCTGTGCTTTCAGCGTCATACAGTCGCGCCACTGTAGCAGCTACGCCATTGTAGCAGCCATGCCACTGTAGTAGACATGCCACTGTAGCAACCACATCACTGTAATAGTCGCATCATTGTAGCAGCACGTCACTGTAGCAACCACGTCACTATAACATCTCGTAGCAGCCGCCATCTACAGTAAGAGTCAAGAGAAACAACCCTGTAGAGTCTGTAGAACTAAGCCTGCAGAGTCCGTAGAAGCATGTCTGCAGAGTCCGTAGAAACAAGCCTACAGAGTCTGTAGAAACCAGTCTGTAGAGTCCGTAGAAGCAAGCCTGCAGAGTCCGTAGAAGCATGCCTGCAGAGTCCGTAGAAATAAGCCTGCAGAGTCCATAGAACAACCCTGCAGAGTCTGTAGAAACAAGCATGCAGAGTCTGTAAAAGCAAGCCTGCAGAGTCCGTAGAAACAAGCATGTAGAGTCCGTAGAAGCAAGCATGCGGAGTCCGTAGAAACAAGCCTGCGGAGTCCGTAGAATAAGCCTGCAGAGTTCGTAGAAATTAGCCTGCAGAATCCGTAGTTCTACTGGACGGAGAACAAAATGATCGCACCTTTAGTATTCACTGGAGATATTCACTTGAAACAATGTTCATTCCATTACTGGAGTATTTAGTGAGTTATCACATGGCTAACATTGTACTTGCTTACTCATCTTGCAATCAATATAAATACAGTGTGTTGGTTATTTCAGCTATGTGTGCCTATGCTTTCAATTCTATATTCATGTTACATGCATAAGACCTTGCAAAACACAAAAAAAACAATACAAGCAAACCGTTCCGGAGTCATAAGGGGTTTCAATTGGGTTAGTTTTGGGCGTAACAAGGGTGCCCATTACAAAGAAGCCACAAGAGATGCTACAAAAGGAGAAGATTTGCATAGAGAATAATTGGGAGTTGTTGAGTGTAGTTGAGATGAGAGTGAGGCACATGGGTCTAAAGGCACGCCTAAGAAAATAAAGGCACTAGAGTGATCACCAGTGACAGACAATGTGAGGGCTAATGCAAACTACATTACGCCAAGGAAGGAGGAAGGCAATGAAAAAGCAGCACAGGAGATATTCGAGGATAGCAGTGAATAAGTGATGTTTCCTTTAAAAGGCATAGAGATGGAGAGACAAAAGAGTGCAAGTTTATTTTTGGGAGGCATTTACCTATATCTTGAGGGGATCAAGATAAAAAGGTAGTGTGTAATTGAAACTAAGTTGCCCCAAAAACAACATAACATTATGCCATGGAGAGATGCGATAAGGAAAGGAGAAGTGGACATAACTCCACAAAAGGCATCCAAAGATGTATGAGAAGAGAAAAAGATTCGGCCAGTAGCTAACAAAAATGCAACATTGTTTGCACATAACCTGAAGGAGTTACCATGACAGGTTAGTCAAAATCACTACAAAGTTGATAAGGGCAGTACAATTTTCATTATGCATAAGGAAAAAGAGTTATTGCTGATTAGGAGCAAGGTAAGAGACCGACAACCTGAAACTTACCAAGAACAATGACTGAAGGGGATAAATGAAGGACAAGGGTAACGGAAGAACTAGACATGCATACCTTGTAAGAAACATGTGGAAGAATAGCATGTAAGTATACCTACAGGTCATAGGTGACATAAGAGAGTGCACATAATAGAGGATAAGCAAAAGGCTCACAGAAGGAAGGAAAGGAAAGCTATGAAGATGTTTTAGAGGAGATGGATGAACAAGAATGGGTGCAAACCCATGAGAGATAAATGTGGGTGCAAACCCATGAGAGATAAAAGTGGGTCCAAACCCATAAGGGACGGAGGTGGGCATAGGCCGCCAAAAGTAAATAGAGGTGTGCGCAAAACCACAAGAGGAAGAAAGGGAAGGAAGATGAAGCGTATCAGATCTAGCTAAAGACGGCTAGCTTATGGCCCAATGAGAGTCTCAAAAAGAAGGAAGCACTGAGAGAGCCTACGCAGGGGCCACAACGGGTGGATGGGAACACTCCCTTTAAGGAAGCTGACCAGAAAGATAGTTCTACCACTGCAACATTGTTTTTAAGTAGGAGCTCATATTTTAATTACCTAGGGAGATTGATGGAAGAGCATCACAGGGTAATTTGCAGTCTTGCATCAGAAAAAAATATAGCTAGTCAAGTGAGAAACAAACCAACTCTATTTGTGAATGGTTACATGAACCATGCAAGAATCCACTTGCATGAAAGGAAAGTGGTTAAGAGTTACGCAAGGAGTTAGAGAATAAAAATGGGGTACAAGTTTTGGTTAAGCCAAGTAGCACACTCATAAATATATAAAGTGCATAAAGATGCATTAGGTACAAGAAGCAAGGTTCATACGTAAAGTGTCGGTCAACAGTGCATGAAGGAATTAAGGCCTAAAAAGTTCCAAGAACCATGTCGTGGAAAGAGTTGTTCACTGTAGGTGTCCTTGACAAGAAAAAGGTAAGTTGCAACCAAAGCTAAGTTCAAACTTAAGGAAAGTCGTATTTGCTTGAGGGAAAGCAAATTTGGAAGGGCGAACTATAGTGTCCCCATCTCTAAAAATAAAGTAATATTATTATTAAAATACAAAGTATTTTTAAATACTTTAAATAAAAGTAATAGTATACTTTAGTTGCCAAAAGTGAATATTTCGGCTACTCCTTTTCTAATTTAATATTTCATAAAGAAGAGGTCTTTCTATTGTGATGTAGGTCAGCCCTTAATTAGTTGCTATTTTGGGTTTTGAGTGGGAAAGGATATAAAAATAAAGAGGAGGTTCATTTGAAGAGGGTTATGTTATTTTTTATAATGGAAATTTTAGAGTTTTGGCATGATTTCTTGAACCTCATGCAATTAAAGACAAAAACCTTCAGTGGTTTAGTCGTAGTAAGGATGAAAAAACTTATCTAACAGTTGAGGAAAGTTGCATTTGCTTGAGGGAAAGTAAATTTGGGAAGGGCGAACTATAGTGTCCCCTTTTCTAAAAATAATGTAATATTATTATTATTTTTTTAAAGTATTTTTAAATACTTTAAATAAAATTAATAGTATGCTTTAGTCGCCAAATGTGAATATGTTAGCAACTCCTTTTCTAATTTGATATTTCATAAAGAAGGGGGCTTTCTATTGTGATGTAGGTCAGCCCTTGGGAGATATTTTGGGGTGTGAGTGGGAAAGGATATAAAAATAAAGAGGAGGTTCATTTGAAGAGGGTTATGTTATTTTTTTATAATTGAAATTCTAGAGTTTTGGAATCATTTGTTGAACCTCATGTAATTGAGGACAAAAACCTTCGTTGGTTTGGTCGTAGTAAGGATGAAAACCCTTATCTAACAGCTGGAAGCCTTATTTCAAAGGTTGTATTGAGCATCATTCGACAGTGTGACATGTTTTGAACACTATTACAGATTTGGCGTGGAAAAGAAAGAGAGTTTGAAGAAGGATGCAGCTGATCTGAAAGGCAGTGAGATGGTTTGAAACCCTAGAAGGGCAAAAAAGAGGTTGAAGAAGGTAAAAGACTCATTGTTAGGGCAGCAAACCCCCATTAAGGTTTGGCACTGCAATTTGTAAGGCTAAACAAAGCCTAAATTAGAGGGCATGCATATTTAGCTTGTATTTTTACTATATTGTCTAGCTATTGAATTGATAATTAAAAATCAGATTTGAAGGTATTTTAGTAGGCTGTATTATTTCTGAATTATTTGGTGAATATTTGAGTGGAAAATATTACAAATTGTGCCATAAATGTGTATTTCCAAAATTCTGATTTTTTTAATGGTTAGGGCTGGAAATAAAGAAAATCAAAAAATTGCACCCAAATCTTTCTAATTCTATGCCAAATGAGGCATTACAGGGTCTGAGGCATGTTGAGAATAACCCTGAAGCTGCAATGCAAAGGTTATCCATAAAAAAGTCCATGAGTAAATGATGTAGTGGGTCTTAGATGTCGAATGTTATTTCACGTTGAAGAATGTACAAGAATCCATAAAGGTGGGGTATACACAAAAAATGCTTTGTGATAAAGCAATAAATGGTTGCATAGATCTCCAAGATAAGAGATAGAAATGCAATAAGAGACTAAAAAGTTGGCAACAGATAGCTTCCAAACAATAAAACCATGTAGCACATCTAGAAATCCATTTCAAATGGAGGAGAAAACTCAAAAGCCACAGAAGGTGACCTTCAAATCTTCACCCTCAAAGTAAAGAAGAGAGTGTTGCTATGAAAGGCGATGTGTAAGAGGAACCAGCATGGGCATAGTGTCGAGGTCAAAAAGAGACCTTTGAGAAGATGAAAGTGTAGGAGGATAGGTCAAAGGAAGGTTTGAGAACCCTAGGTCACCATAAAGTAATGTATTGTAGGAAAACAAAGATGATAGTGAGAGATGTTTGATCAATTTTCGATATATAGTAGTGCATGATGCAAGAAAGATAACCTTTAGCCCTGGAGATAAAGGAAAAGGAGCCTAAGGAAGGAAAGGCTCTAGGGGACCTTTGACCAGGAGAAACTTCCCTAAAGGAAGAACTAAAGAAATAAGCAATGGGAGATGCTAGAAAAGGAGAATAAGAATTGCATAGAAAATAAATGGAAGTTGTTGAGTGTATTTGAAATGAGAGTGAAGCACATGGGTCTAAATTTGCACTAGCGGAAATAGAGGCACTAAAGCAGGGACTTAATTGAAGAGAACATGAGTGTTAATGCATAGGATAAATTCAAGCATAGTAGTCAAAAAGAAGAGATGTGTCATCCGAAAGCCATAAATTAAAACTATCCAAGAACAATGCTTGAAGGGGATATCAATCCAAGCACACAGAACGAAGTGTGTGATAAAAGAGGAAGAAGAAAAGTGATAAGAGGGTGAAATTTTGGCAACAGATAATTGCCAAATTATAGAGCCAAGCGGTGCACCCAAAAGGCCATCTCAAATGGAGGATAAGACTCGAAAGCCACAGAAGGTAACCTTCAAAGCCTCACTCACAAACTAAAGAAGAAAGTGTTGCTATGAAAGGTGATGCACAGGAGGAGCCATCATGGGAGCAATGCAGAGGTCAGAAAGAGCTCATTGTGAAGATGAAAGAGTGGGAGCTAATGCTGATCTCAAAAGGCATTGAGGAGAAGGCTACATAAAGATGCATAAGAAGTAGAGGAAAAGAAGGTTATTTGATGTAAGCAACAATAGAGGAGCAAAACCAAGAATAAACTAGTTGTAGTGAGTGAAATGAGTCAAGGAAACGTGGATATCATTCCACATGAGCCAACAAGAGTGCATGAAGGTGTGGAAGGTATAAAACCAGTCTGCACAAAGACAGGGGCACATAAGAACCCGGAAGAGAGCATAGGTGTTCTTGTGCTCACAGTGGAGGATGCGCCAAAGGAAGGTTTGAGAACCCTATATCCCCATATAATAATGGATTATATCAAAACAATGATAGAAAGGGATGTTAGAGCAATTATAGATATCATTCCATAAGAACCAGCAAGACCGCAAGAAGGTGCACAAGGAATAGGAGCAGCCTAAGCAGAGATAAGGGTGCACAAGAACCCTTAAGAGAGCACAAGTGGTATTGTGCTCTAAGTGGAAGATGTACCGAAGGAAGGGTTGAGAACACTAGATCCCCATAAAGCAAAGGATTGGTTTAAAACAACAACATAGAATAATGTTGGATAGAAGATAACCTTTATCCCTAGATGCAAAGAAAAACAAGCCTAAGGAAGGAGAGGCTCTAAAGGCCCTATTATAGCTTAGAATTGCACCCTTGTGCGAGAGTTCTTCAGGCTCTCTCACCTTCCAGCTACAAGCATGGGGATAACCTCAGGATGTGGGTATCCTATGGTTAGGTTGAACCTCTAGGATTTTTTATGAGGCTAGTTCCACTAATGGAGTCCGTAGTTCTGATGGAGTCATGCTTGAAATGCTTGAACTATTTGGTATGCCATGAAAAGTGCTCAAGAACCTTTTCTTGGATCTGCAAACCTATCCCTTAGAATTTGACAAAATACACTTTAAGCAATCTTAAAGTGTTTCAAAAGCTTTGTTAGCACTGTAAAACAATTTGGTCCATCTGTTTCACCTGGAATATCTGCTCATCCATTAGCAACCGGATCCATCTGGGCACAATTCGATATGTGGGCCCAAAAAAATGGCCAAGAGGACCTTTGACCAGGAACAACTTCCCAGAACGAAGATCCTAAAGAAGAAACAACAATAAATGTTACAGAAGGAGAAGAGTTATCTAGAGTTCAACTAGGAGTTGTTGAGTGAAGCATAAATAAGAGTGAGGTGCATGGGTCCAAAAGTGCACCAAAGGAAATAGAGGCGGTGGTGCAAGCACCAGCTGAAGAGAGATTGAGCGCCAATGCAAACAACATCGTGTCAATGGATGAGGATGGTAAAAGAGAAGTTGCAAGGGTGAAATTCAAGCACAACAACCATGCAAAAGAGATGTCCTCCGAAAGGCACAGACATAAAGAGGCAAAAGAGCGTAAGTCTATCTATGGCAGAAATTTGTCCAAAGCATTAGGGGAAGAAGAGAAAGAGGTAGCAACTTGTAGTGGAACCTAAGTTGTTATAAATATAATAGAGCATTGTTCCGTGCAGAGACACAAAGGGAAGGAAAAGTGGGCATAACTCCACAAAAGGCATCTGAAGATGCATGAGTTGAGGAGAAGAGTCAACATGTAGCTAACAAAAACAAGACATTGTTTGCACATGACATGGACGAGCTACCCTAAGGAATTAGCCAAAATAATCATGATGCCAATCAAAGGAGTGTAATTTCCATTGCACATAAGTAAAAAGAATCCCTACCAACTGCGAGTAAGGTAGGAGGCCATCAGCTTAAAACTAACTAGGAATCAAAGTTAAAGGTGATATTAGTCCAAGCACACAAAGCGAAAAGGAAGAAAAAAAGTAATAAAAAGGTGAAAATTTGGCAACAGATAATTTCCAAACTACAGAACCAAGTAGTACACCCAGAAGGCCATCTCAAATGGAGGAGAATACTCGAAAGCCATTGAATAGAACTTTGAAAGCCTCGCTACCAAAGTAAAGAAGAAAGTGTTGCCATGAAAGGAGATGCACAGGAGGAACCAATATGAGAGCAATGCGGAGGTCAAAAAGAGCCCTTTGAGAAGATAAAGAGTGGGAGTTAATGCTGATCTTGGAAGGCATTGAGGAGAAGACTACATAAAGAAGATGCATAAGAAGCAGAGAAAAAAAAGGTTATTTCATGGAAGCAACAATATAGGAGCGAAACCAAGAATAAACCCAAATGTAGTGGAGTGAAATAGGTGAAGAAAAAGTGGATATAATTCCACATAACCCAACAAATATGCATGAATGTGTGTAAGGTATAACACCAGTCTCCACAAAGGCAAGGGCACATAAAAAGAACCCTAAAGAGAGAACATGTGTTCCTATGCTCATAGTAGAGGATGCGCCAAAGGAAAGGTTAAGAACCCTATATCCCCATAAAATAATGGATTGTAGCACAACAATGATAGAGAGGGATGTTAGAGAAATTATGGATATCATTCCACAAAAGCCAGCGAGAGCACAAGAAGGTGCACAAGGTGTAGGAGTAGCCTGCACAGAGATAAGGGTGGACAACAACCCTTAAGAGAGCATAAGTGATATTGTGCTCGAAGTGGAGGATGCACCGAAAGAAGCATTGAGAACACTAGTTCTTCATAAAGCAGAGGATTGGTTCACAACAACAATAACATAGAGTAATGTTGGAGTAATTGTCCATATGTAGTGGTGTGTGATAGATAGAAGATAACCTTTAGCCCCGGATGAAAAACAAAATGAACTTGAGGAAGGAGAGGCTCTAAAGGACCTTTAACCAGGAGAAACTTCCCTAAAAGAAGCACCCAAAGAAGAAATAGTGAGAGATGTTGCAGAAGGAAAAGAATTGCCTAGAGATCAACTAAGAGTTGTTGAATGCAGCATAAATAATAGTGAGGCGCATGGGTCCAAAAGTATGCCAAAGAAAATAGAGGCATTGGTATAAGCACTGACTAAATATAGATTGAGCACCAATGCAAATAACATTATGTCAATGGATGAGGAAGGTAAAAGAAAAGTTGTATAGGTACAATTCAAGCATTGTGGTAGAAATTTGCCTAAAGCATTAGGTGAAGAAGAGAAAGAGGTAGCAACCTAAAGTGGAACCTAAGTTGTCCTAAAGATAATAGAGCATTGCACCATGCAGAGACACGCAAAGTGATGGAAAAGTGGGCATAACTCCATAAAAGGCATTTGAAGATGCATGAGGAAAGAAAAAGAGTCGACATGTAGCTAACAAAAATAAGACATTGTTTGCACACAACATGGATGAGCTTCTGAGATGAATTAGCTAAAATCAACCCGATGCCAATCAAAGGAGTGCAATTTTCATTGCACGGAAGGAAAAAGAGTCACTACCTATTGGGAGTAAGGTAGGAGGACACAAGTTTAAAACTATCTAGAAACAACACATGAAGCGGATATCAATCCAAGCACACAGAGAGAAGTGTGCAAAGAAACAATAAGAGATGTTACAGAAGGAGAAGAGTTACCTAGAGATCAAATGGGAGTTCTTGAGTGAAACATAAATAAGAGTGAGGTGCATGGGTCTAAAAGTGCACCAAAGGAAATACACGCGTTGGTGCAAGCACTAGCTGAAGAGAGATTAAGCGCCAATGCAAACACCATTATGTCAATAGATGAGGAAGGTAAAAGAGAAGTTACATGGGTGAAATTCAATCACAACAACCACGCAAAAGAGTTGTGTCCTTCAAAAGGCATAAACATAGAAGAGGCAAAAGAGTACAAGTCTATTTGTGGTAGACTTTTGCCTAAAGCATTAGGGGAAGAAGAGAAAGAGATAACAACTTACAGTGGAACCTAAATTATCATAAAGAGAATAGAGCATTGTGCCATGGAGAGATACGTAAAAGGAAGGAAAAGTGGGCATAACTCCATAAAAGGCATCTGAAGATGCATTAGGAGAGGAGAATACATGTAGCTAACAAAAATAAGACATTGTTTGCACACAACATGGATGAGCTACCGAGAGGAATTAGCCCAAATCAGCCTGATGCCAATCAAAGGTATGCCATTTTAATTGCACAAAAGGAAAAGGAGTCACTACTGATTGGGAGCAAGGCAAGAGGTCATCACTTTAAAATTAACTAGGAACAATGCTTAAAGGGGATATAAGTCCAAGCAAACAGAGCAAAGTGTGCAACAAAAGAGGAAGAAGAAAAGCAATAAGACAGTAAAATTTTGGCAATATATAATTTCCAAACTACAGAATCGAGTAGTGCACCCAAAAGGCCATCTCAAATGGAGGAGAAGACTCGAAAGCCATTGAAGGTAACATTCAAAGGGTCACTCCAAAAGAAAAGAAGAAAGTGTTGCCATGAAAGGCGATGCACAAGAGGAACCAACATGGGAACAATGTCGATGTCAAAAAGAGCCCTTTGAGAAGATGAAAGAGTGGGAGCTAATGCTGATCTCGGAAGGCATTGAGAAGAATGCATAAAGAAGATGCATAAGAAGCAGAGGAAAAGAAGGTTATTTCATGAAAACAATGATAGAAGAGTGAAACCGAGAATAAAACCAGTTATAGTGGAGTGAAAAGAGTGAAGGAAATGTGGATATCATTCCACATGAGCCATCAAGAGTACATGAAGGTGTGGAAGGTATACCACCAATCTGCACAAAGGCAGGGGCATATAAGATCCATAAACAGAGCACAGGGGTTCTTGTGCTCACAGTAGAGGATGCACCAAAGGAAGTGTTGAGAACCCTATATCCCCATAAAGTAATAGATTGTAGCACAATAGCAACGATAGAGAGTGATGTTAGAACAATTATGGATATCATTCCACAAGAGCCAGCGAGAGTGAAAGAAGGTACACAAGGTATAGGAGTAGCCTCCACAGAGATAAGGGCACACAAGAGGAACCCTTAAGCGAGCTCGAGTGTTATTATACTCGAAGTGGAGGATGTACGGAAGGAAGTGTTGCAAACAATAGATCCCCATAAAGTAAAGGATTGGTTCATAATAACATAGAGTAATGCTGGAGTAATTATTCGTATACAATGGTGTGTGATGGATAGAAGATAACCTTTAGCCCTGGAAATAAAGAAAAATGTACCTGAGAAAGGAGAGGCCCTAAAGGAAGCACCGAAAGAAGAAATAGTGAGAGATGTTGCATAAGGAAAAGAGTTACCTAGAGATTAATTGGGAGTTGTTGAGTGAAGCACAAATAAGAGTGAGGCGCATGGGTCCAAAAGTGCGCCAAAGGAAATAAAGGCATTGGTGCAAGCACCAGCTGAAGTGAGATTGAGCACCAATGCAAACAACGTTATGTCAATGGATAAGGAAGGTGAAAGAGAAGTTGCACGGGTGAAATTCAAGCATAACAACCATGCAAAAGAGATGTTTCCTTCCAAAGGCACAAATATAGAGAGGCAAAAGAGTGTAAGTCTATTTGTGGCAAAAATTTGCCTAAAGCATTAGGAGAAGAAGAGAAAGAGGAAAATACTTGAAATAGAACCTAAGTTGTCATTAAGACAATAGAGCAGTGCACCATGGAGAGACACCCAAAGAGAAAGAAAAGTGGGCATAACTCCACAAAAGGCATATGAAGATGCATGAGGAGAGGATATTAGTCCAAGCACAAAGAGTGAAGTGCACGACAAGAGAGGAAGAAGAAAATCAATAAGAGAGTGAAAATTTGACAACAGATAATTTCCAAACTATAGAACCAAGAGGTCCACCAAAACAGGCCATCTTAAATGCAGGATAAGACTCAAAAGCCATTGAAAGTAACCTTCAAAGCCTAGCTCCCAAAAGAAGAAAGTGTTGCCATAAAAGGCGATGCATATGAGGAGCTAACATGGGAACAATACGGAGGTCAAAAAGAGCTCTTTGAGAAGATGAAAGAGTGGGAGCTAAACCTGATCTCAGAAGGCATTGAAGAGAACGCTGCATAAAGAAGATGCATAAGAAGTAAAGGAAAAGAAGGTTATTTCATGGAAGCAACAATAAAGGAGCAAAACCAAGAATAAACCTAGTTGTAGTAGAGTGAAATGAGTGAAAGAAAAGCAAATATCATTCCACATGAGCTAGCAAGAATGCATAAAGGTGTGAAAGGTATAGCACTAGTTTGCACAAAGACAGGGGCACATAAAAAGAACCCTAAAGAGAGCACATTTGTTTTTGTACTCACAGTGAAAGATGTACCAAAGGAAGGGTTGATAACCCTATATCCCCATAAAGTAATGGATTGTAGCACAATAACAATGATAGAGAGGGATGTTAGAGCAATTGTGGATATCATCCCACAAGAGCCAACGAGAGCACAAGAGGGTACATAAGGTGTAGTAATAACGTACACAAAGATAAGGGTGTAAAAGTAGAATAATTAAGAGAGCACAAGTGTTATTGTACTGGAAGTGGAGGATGTACTGAAGGAAGGGTTGAGAACACTAGATCCCCATAAATCAAAGGATTGATTCACAACAACAACATAGAGTAATTCTGGAGCAATTGTCCATATGCAACAGTGTGTGATGGATAGAAGATAACCTTTAGCCATGGATGCAAAGCAAAATGACCCTGAGGAAGGAGAGGCTCTAAAAGACCAACCAGGAGAAACTTCCCTACAAGAAGCACCAAAAGAAGAAATAATGAGAGATGTTGCAGAAGGGGAAGAGTTACCTTGAGATCAACTGGGAATTGTTGAGTGAAGTATGAATAAGAGTGAGGTGCATGGGTCCAAAAGTGCACCGAAGGAAATAGAGGCATTGATGCAAGCACCAACTGAAGAGAGATTGAGCACCAATTCAAACAGCATTGTGTCAATGGATTTAAAAGGCAAAAGAGAATTTGCACGGGTAAATTTTAAGCACAACAGCCATGCAAAAGAGATTTGTCCTTCTAAAGGCACAAATATAGAGAGATAAAAGAGTGCAAGTCTATTGTGGCAGAAATTTGCCTAAAGCATTGGTGGAAGAAGAGAAAGAGGTAGCAACTTATAGTGGAACCTAAGTTGTCATCAAGATAATAGAGCATTGCACCATGTAGAGACATGCAAAGGGAAGGAAAAGTGGGCATAAGTCCACAAAAGGCATCTGAAGATGCATGAGGAGATGAAAAGAGTCTAAATGTATCTAGCAAAAATAAGACATTGTTTGCACACGAATTGCATGAGCTATTGAGAAAAATTAACCAAAATTAGTGCAACGCCAATCAAAGGAGTGCAATTTTCATTTTAAGAAAGGAAAAAGAGTCACTACCGATTGGGAGCAAGGTAGGAGGCCATCAGCTTAAAACTAATTAGGAACAACGCTTGAAGCAGATATCAATCCAAGCACATAGAGCGAAGTATGTGATAAAAAAGGAAAAAGTAAAGCAATAAGATGGCAAAAATTTGGCAACAAATAATTTCCAAACTACAGAACCAAGAAGTACACCTAGAAGGCCATCTCAAATGGAGGAAAAGACTCAAAAGCCATTGAAGGTAACCTTCAAAGCCTCACTCCCAAAGTAAAGAAGAAAGTGTTGCCATGAAATGTGATACACCGAAGGAGCCACCATGGGAGCAATGCGGAGCTCAGAAAGAGCCCTTTGAGAAGATGAAAGAGTGGGAGCTAATGCTGATCTTGAAAGGCAATGAGGAGAAGGTTGCATAAAGAAGATGCATAAGAAGTAGAGGAAAAGAAGGTTATTTCATGGCAACAACAATAGAGGAGTAAAACTAGGAATAAACTTAGTTGTAGTGGAGTGAAATGAGCAAAAGAAAACTGGATATCATTCCACATGAGCCAACAAGAGTACATGAAGGTGTGGAAGGTATAGCCCCACTCTACACAAAGATAGGGGCACATAAGAACTCTAAAGAGAGCACAAGGGTTCTTGTGCTCACAATGGAGGATATGCCAAAGGAAGGGTTGAGAACCCTATATCCCCATAAAGAAATAGATTGTAGCACAACAACAACGTTAGAGAGGTATGTTAGAGCAGTTATGGATATCATTCCATAAGAGCCAATGAGAGTGCAAGAAGTTGCACAAGATGTAGGGGCAGCTTGCATAGAGATAAGGACACACCAAAGGAACCCTTAAGAGAGCACAAGTGTTATTGTGCTCTAGTGGGGGATGCACCGAAGGATGGGTTGAGAACACTAGATCCCCATCAAGCAAAGGATTGGTTCACAACAACAACAACATAGAGTAATGTTAGATTAATTATCCATATGCAGCGGTGTGTGAGAGATAGAAGATAACCTTTAGCAATGGGTACAATGCAAAATGAGTCTGAGGAATGAGAGCCTCTAAAATACCTTTGACTAGGAAAAACTTCCCTAAAGGAAGCACCCAAAGAAGAAATAGCAAGAGATGTTATAGAAGAAGAGTTGCCTAGGCATAAATAAGAGTTTAGCGCATGAGTTAAAGAAAAGTGGATATCATTCCTCATGAGCAAACAAGAGTGCATGAAGTGAAAGGTATAGCACCAGTCTGCACAGAGATAAAGGCACATAAGAACCCTAAAAAGAGCATAGGTGTTCTTGTATTCATAGTGAAGGATGCACTAAAGGAAGGGTTGAAAACCCTATATCCCCATAAAGTAATGAATTGTAGCACAACAACGATAAAGAGTGATGTTAGAACAATTGTGGATATCATTCCACAAGAGCCAGCAAGAGCACAAGAAGGTACACAAAGTGTAGGAGCAGCCTACATAGAAATACGGTTGCACAAGAAGAAACCTTAAGAGAGCACAAGTGTTATTGTGCTCGAAGTGGAGGATGCACCGAAGGGTTGAGAACACTAGGTTCCCATAAAGTAAAAGATTAGTTCATAACAACAGCATAGAGTAATGTTGAAGTAATTGTTCATATGTAGTGGTATGTGATGGATAGAAGATAACCTTTAGCTCTGGATGTAAAGAAAAATGAGCTTGAGAAAGGAGAGGCTCTAAAGGACCTTTAATCAGGAGAAACTTCTCTGAAAGAAGCACCCAAAGAAGAAACAATGAGAGATGTTGCAGAAGGAGAAGAGTTACCTAGAGATCAACTGGGAGTTGTTGAGTGAAACATAAATAAGAGTGAGGTGCATGGGTCCAAAAGTGCACCAAAGGAAATAGAGGCATTGGTGCAAGCACCAACTAAAGAGAGATTAAGCACTAATGTAAACAACATTATGTCAGTAGATGAGGAAGGTGAAAGAGAAGTTGCATGGGTGAAATTTAAGCACAACCATGCAAAAGAGATGTGTCCTTCAAAAGGCACAAACATAGAGCGGCAAAAGAGCGCAAGTCTATTTGTGGTAGAAATTTTCCTAAAGCATTAGGGGAAGAATAGAAAGGGATAGCAATTTGCAGTAGAACCTAGGTTGTCATAAAGATAATAAAGCATTTAACCATCGAGAGACACAAAGAAAAGGAAAAGTGGGCATAAATCCATAAAACACATCTGAAGATGCATAAGGAGAAGAGAACCGTCTACATGTAGCTAACAAGAACAAGACATTATTTGTACACGACATGGATGAGCTATCAAGAGAAATTAGCCAAAATCAGCTCGATGCCAATCAAAGGTGTGCCATTTTCATTGCAAGGAAGGAAAAAGATTCACTATCGATTGGGAGCAAGGCAGGAGGCCATCACCTTAAAACTAACTAGGAATGACGTTTGAAGGGGATATCAGTCCAAGCACACAGAGTGAAGTGCGCGATAAAAGAGGAAAAAGAAAAGCAAAAAGAGGGTGAAAATTTGGCAACATATAATTTCCAAGCTATAGAACCAAGTAGTGCACCCAAAAGGCCATCTCAAATAGAGAAGACTCGAAAACCGTTGAAGGTAACTTTCAAAGCTTCGTTCCCAAAGAGAAGACAAAAGTGTTGCCATGAAAGGTGATGCATAGGAGGAGCCAACATGGGAACAATGTGGAGGTCAGAAAGAGCCCTTTGAGAAGATGAAAGAGTGGGAGCTAATGCTGATATTGGAAGGCATTGAGGAGAAGGCTACATAAAGAAGATGCATAAGAAGCAAAGAAAAAGGTTATTTCATGAAAACAATAATAGAGGAGCGAAACCAAGAATAAAACTAGTTCTAGTGGAGTGAAAAGAGTGAAGGAAAAGTGGATAACAGTCATTAAGATTACATGAAGGTGTTGAAGGTATAGCACCTATCTGCACAAAGACAGGGTCATATAAGAAGAACCCTAAAGAGAGCACAGGTGTTCTTGTGCTCACAATGGAAGATGTGCCAAAGGAAGGGTTGAGAACTCTATATCTCCATAAAGTAATGGATTGATGCACAATAACAATGATGGAGAGGGATGTTAGAGTAATTGTGGATGTCATTCCACAATACCCAGCGAGAGTGCATAAGGTGTAGGAGCAGCCTACACAGAGATAAGGGCACACAAGAACCCTTAAGAGAGCAGAAGTGTTATTGTGCTCGAAGTGGAGGATACACCGAACAAAGTGTCAAGAACACAAGATCCACATAAATCAAAGGATTGGTTCACAACAACAACATAGACTAATGTTGGAGCAATTGTCCACATGCAGTGGTGTGTGATGGATAGAAGATAACATTTAACCCCAGATGCAAATAAAAATGAATCTAAGGAAGGAAAGGCTCTAAAGGACCTTCGACCAGGAGAAACTTCCTTGTAAGGAAGCACCCAAAGAAAAAACAACAAGAGATGTTACATAAGGAGAAGAATTACCCAGAGATCAACTAGAAGTTGTTGAGTGAAGCATAAATAAGAGTGAGGTGCATGCATCCAAAAGTGCACCAAAAGAAATAGAGGCGTTGGTGCAATCACCAACTGAAAAGAGATTGAGCACCAATGCAAAAAAATTGTGTCAATGGATGAGGAAGACGAAAGAGAAGTTGTGCAAGTGACATCCAAGCACAATAACCTTGCGAAAGAGATGTGTCCTTTGAAAGGTAAAGACATATAGAGGCAAAAAAGTGCAAGTCTATTTATGGCGAAAAGACAGGGGTATATAAAAAGAACCCTAAAGAGAGCACAGGTGTTCTTGTGCTCATAGTGGAGGATGTGCCAAATTAAGGGCTGAGAACCCTATATCCCCATAAAGTAATGGATTGTAGCACAATAACAATGATAGAGAGGGATGTTAGAGCAATTGTGCATATCATTCCTCAAGAGTTAGTGAGAGCATAAAAAGGTGTACAAGGTGTAGGTGTAACCTCCACAAAGATAAGGGCACATAAGAAGAACCCTTAAGCGAGCACAAGTATTACTGTGCTCGAAGTAGAGGATACACTAAAAGAAGTGTTGTGAATACTAGATCCCCATAAAGTAAATGATTGGTTCACAATAACAACATAGAGTAAGGTTGGAGCAATTATCCATATGCAACGGTGTGTGATGGATAGACGATAACCTTTAGCCTCAAATATAAAGCAAAACAAGCCAGAGAAAGGAGAGGCTCTAAAGGACCTTTGACTACGAGAAACTTCCCTAAAAGAAGCACCTAAGGAAGAAATAGTGAGAGATGTTGCAGAAGGAAAAGAGTTGCCTAGAGATCAACTGGGAATTGTTGAGTGAAGCACAAAAAATAGTGAGGTGCATGGGTCCAAAAGTACGCCAAAATAAATAGAGGCGTTGGTGCAAGCACCAGCTGAAGAGAGATTGAGCGTCAATGCAAATAACATTGTGTCAATAGATGAGGAAGGTGAAAGAGAAGTTGTACACGTAAAATTCAAGCACAACAGCCATGCAAAAGAGATGTTTCTTTCCAAAGGCACAGATATTGAGAGGCCAAAGTGCACAAGTCTATTTGTGGCAGAAATTTGCCTAAAGCATTAGGAGAAGAAGAGAAAAAAGTAACAACTTGTAGTGGAACCTAAGTTGTGATAAGATAATAGAACATTATGCCATAGAGAGACGCAAAAGGAAGGAAAAGTGGGCATAACTCCAGATAAGGCATCTAAAGATGCATGAGAGGAGAAGAGTCGACATGTAGCTAACAAAAACAAGACATTGTTTGTACACAACATGGATGAGCTACTGAGAGGAATTAGCCAATATCAGCCTGATGCCAATCAAAAAATGCAATTTAATTTTCATTGCACAGAAGGAAAAGGAGTCCCCAATGATTTGAAGCAAGGCAGAAGGCCATCGACTTAAAACTGACTAGGAAGAATGCTTGAAGAGGATATCAGTCCAAGCACACAGAGTGAAGTGCACAACAAAAGAGGAAAAAAAAATCAATAAGAGTGAAATTTGGCAACAAATAATTTCCAAAGTATAAAACCAAGAGGTACACCGAGAAGCCCAACTCAAATGGAGAAGACTTGAAAGCCATTGAAGATAACCTTCAAAGCCTCACTTCCAAAGTAAAGAAGAAGGTGTTACCATGAAATACGATGCACAGGAGGAACCAACATGGGAGCAATGCGAAGGTTAGAAAGAGCCCTTTGAGAATATGAAAAAGTGGGAGCTAATGCTGATCTTGGAAGGCATTGAGGAGAAGGCTGCATAAAGAAGATGCATAAGAAGTAAATGAAAAGAAGGTTATTTCATGGAAGCAACAATAAAAGAGCGAAACCAAAAATAAACCCAGTTGTAGTGGAGTGAAATGAGTGAAGGAAAAATGTATATCATTCCATTTGAACTAGCTGGACTACATGAAGGTGTGGAAGGTATAGCACCAGTCTGCACAAAGACAGGGGCACATAAGAAGAACCCTAAAAGAGCACATGTGTTCTTGTACTCACAGTGAAGGATGCACCAAAGGGTTGATAACCCTATATCCCCATAAAGTAATGGATTGTAGCACAACAACACCGATAGAGAGGGATGTTAAAGCAATTGTGGATATCATCCCACAAGAGCCAATGAGAACGCAAGAAGGTGCACAAGGTGTAGGAGCAACCTGCACAAAGATAAGGGCACACAAGAAAAGTAATTAAGAGAGCACAAGTGTTATTATGTTCAAAGTGGAGGATGCACTGAAGGAAGGGTTAAGAACACTAGATCCCCATAAAGTAAAGGATTGGTTCACAATAAGAACATAGAGTAATTCTAGAGCAATTATTCATATGCATCAATGTGTGATGGATAGAAGATAACTTTTAGCTACGGATGCAAAACAAAATGAGCCTGAGAAAGGAGAGGCTCTAAAGGACCTTCGACTAGGAGAAACTTCCCTGAAGAAAACACCCAAAGAAAAAACAATGAGAGATGTTGCGAAACGAGAAGAGTTGCCTTGAGATCAACTGGGAGTTGTTGAGTGAAGTATAAATAAGAGTGAGGTGCATGGGTCCACAATTGTGCCAAAGGAAATACAGGTGTTGGTGCAAGCACCAACTGAAGAGAGATTGAGCACCAATGCAAACAACATTGTGTCAATGGATGAGGAAGGTGAAAGAGAAGTTGCATGGGTGAAATTCAAGCACAACAGCCATGCAAAAGAGATGTGTCCTTCGAAAGGCAAAGACACAGAGAGGCAAAAGAGTGCAAGTTTATTTGTGGTAGAAATTTTCTTAATGCATCAAGGAAAGAAGATAAATAGGAAGCAACTTACAATGGAACCTAAGTAATCATAGAGATAATAGAGCATTGTACCATGGAGAGACACGCAAAGGGAAGGAAAAGTGGGCATAACTCCATAAAAGGCATCTAAAGATGCATGAGGGGAGGAGCAGAGTCAACATGTATCTAACAAAAATAAGACATTATTTGCACACAACATGGACGAGCTATCGAAAGGAATTAGTCAAAATGAGCCCAATACCAATCAAAGGAGTGCAAATTTCATTCTACAGAAAGAAAAGGAGCCACTACCGATTGTGAGCAAGACAGGAGATCACCAGCTTAAAACTTACTAGGAACAAAGCTTGAGGGGATATCAATCCACACCAGAGTGAAGTGCACGACAAAAGAGGAAGAAAAGAAGTAATAAGAGGGTGAAAATTTGGCAACAGATAATTTTCAAACTACAAAACTAAGTAGTGCACTTAGAAGGCTCAAATGGAGGAGAAGAATCAAAAGCCATTGAAGGTAACCTTCAAAGCCTCGCTTCCAAAGTAAAGAAGAAGGCGTTAACATGAAATACGATGCACAGGAGGAACCAACATGGGAGCAATGCAAAGGTTAGAAAGAGCCCTTTGAGAATATGAAAGAGTGGGAGCTAATACTGCTCTTAGAAGGCATTGAGGAGAAGGCTGTATAAAGAAGATGCATAAGCATAGGAAAATAAGGTTATTTCATGGAAGCAACAATAGCGGAGCCAAACCAAGAATCAACCCAGTTGTAGTGGAGTGAAATGAGTGAATGAATACTGGATATCATTCCACATGAGTCAACAAGAGTGCATGAAGGTGTGAAAGGTATAGCCCCAGTCTGCACAAAAGACAAGGGCATGTAAGAACCCTAAAGAGAGCACAGGTGTTCTTATGCTCACAGTGGAGGATACGCCATAGGAAGGGTTGAGAACCCTATATCTCCATAAAGTAATGGATTGTCTCACAACAATAATGATAGAGAGGGATGATAGAGCAGTTGTGGATATCATTCCAAAAGAGCCAATGAGAGCACAAGAAGATGCGCAAAGATGTAGGAGTAACTTGCCAAGAGATGAGGACACACAAAATCACAAGTGTTATTGTGCTCAAGTGGGGGATGCACCGAAGGATGGGTTGAGAACACTAGATCCCCATCAATCAAAGGATTGATTCACAACAACAATAACATAAAGTAATGCTAGAGTAATTATCCATATGCAACGGTGTGTGAGAGATAGAAGATAACCTTTAGCATTGGGTGCAAAGAAAAATGAGCCTAAGGAAGGAGAGGCTCTAAAGACCTTCAACTAGGAGAAACTTCCCTGAAGGAAGCACCAAAAGAAGAAACAAGAGATGTGGTAGGAGTTACCAAAAGATCAATTGGGAGTTTTTGAGTGAAGCATAAATAAGAGTGAGATACATGGGTCCAAAAGTGCACCAAAGAAAATATAGGCATTGGTGTAAGCACCAACTGAAGAGAGATTGAGCATTACTACAAACAACATTGTGTCAAAGGATGAGGAAGGCGAAGGAGAAGTTGCATGAGTGAAATTCAAGCACAACAGCCATGCAAAAAAGATATGTCCTTCGAAAGGCAAAGACACAAAGAGGTAAAAGAGCATAAGTTTATTTGTTGCATAAATTTGCCTAAAGCATAGGAGAAGAAGAGAAATAGGTAGCAACTTGCAGTGGAACCTAAGTTGTCATAAAGATAATAGAGCATTGTGCCATGGAGAGATATGCAAAGGGAATGAAAAGTGGGTATAACTCCATAAAAGACATCTGAAAATGCATGAGAGGAGAAGAGTCAACATGTAGCTAACAAAAATAAGACATTATTTGCACACAACATGAATGAGCTACCGAAAGGAATTAGCCAAAATCAGCCCAATGCCAAAAAAAAGAGTGCAATTTTCATTCTACGAAAGAAAAAAGAGTCAGTACCAATTAGGAGAAGGGCAAGAGGCCATCAGCTTAAAATTAACTAGGAACAATGCTTGAAGAAAGTATCAATCCAGGCACACAGAGCGAAGTGCCCAACAAAAGAGAAAGAAGAAAAGTAATGAGAGGGTGAAAATTTGGCAACAGATAATTTCCAAACTACATAACCAAGTAGTGTACCCAGAAGGCCATCCCAAATAGAGGAGAAGACTCGAAAGTCATTGAAGGTAACCTTCAAAGCCTCATTTCCAAAGTAAAGAAGTATGTGTTACCATAAAAGGCGATGCCCAGGAGATGCCAAAATGTGAGTAATGTGGAGGTCAGAACAAGCCCTTTGAGAAGATGCAAGAGTGGGAGCTAACGCTAATTTCAAAAGGCATTGAGGAGAAGACTGTATAAAGAAGATGCATAAGAAGCAAAGGAATTTTTTTTTTTATTTAATTAATATTTGTCTATGAATATAACTCGGGTATACTTTATCCTATCGGATATCCTTTGCCGAACAAGCAAGCATCTAACCATATGGGTTAGGCATTCATTTGCCAAATGGCAAGCATCTAACCATACGGGTTAGGCATTCTTTTGTCAAACGAGCAAGCATCTAACTATACGAGTTAGGCATCTATACATGAGTAGGTTATGCTCTGGCCAAAGACTTGACTCATCGAAATCAATCGGATCCTGAATCAGTAACTGTTCACCGATCATCTCTAATGGATAAGCACCGAGGTCACCATGATAGGAGTATAAAACATATAATAAATAGTCACATTCTACCTCAAAATTTGGCCTAAAACCTCAAGAATGCGACGATCTAACTGATATCCTTCAAAGTATATTGTAGAGTTATTATCTTTGCTTTGTTTATCTAAACTAGAGTCTTATTATATTGGTCTTGCATTTTCATTTAACTTTAATCTTGTTTAGTGTACAACCTCAACCCCGTCCTAATCACCTATGTACTAGAAGAATCCTTCACTTCCCAGACTGCCTATATACCTACTTCTGAATAGGATCAAAGTGTAGTGTGCATGTAGTTCTATTCCCTATTCAATGTTTCATATAAATTGCAGGTCTAGATATGCAGCTCTTTTTAAAGACCAATTCTCCAAACAGTTCCTCTATGATAGCTACCCAAATGAGAGCATAAAAAGTATCAATTTAAGTAACTGGATACTTGTTTAACTAGACTAACCCTAAATCTAAACAAAAAATAGAAATATACATTTGTAAGCTACATCATTTTTCCATTTTTATTTATATCAACAATGTTTTTGATCTTTGTTTTAGACAACCTATTCCATATAATTGTTGTTGCCAAGGTTTCATTATTTGAGAGCCATATGGTTGGTAGTTTCTTGATAATAATTGATTTAACATTCTCAATTTGAGTTTTATTTACTCATTTTCGATGGCATCGAGTTTTGAATAAGAAATGTACTTTCTCCATCTCTATTTCATAAGTTCACAAGTCAAAATCGTTTAAGGTAGTTCAAGTTGTTTCCTTATCTTAATTAATGTTACTGACCAAGAGGGATTATCCCACCCCTTGATCTTAATGACATGACATGGTCCTTATTTCTCCCCGATGATTTATAGAGACGATGCCCAGACATCGTTGTTGCAGCTGTGTTAGGCTACAAATGCAGTAGCTCAAGCGCGACGGCATTACCCGTAAACGTGAACCAGAGGCACCACTTATACCGAACGCTGCGTAGTTTTGTTTAACCTTAAATTCTTGGTCTAAGTTGAGATTTAAAAAATAAAGAATACTTAAAATGAATTGATACATTGTATTTCAAAAGCAAATTCTTGAGTAGAAAGGTAAAAATTAATTCTGTAACATAATCTCCTAGTTTAGTCATCATGTCGATTTTCAACAACATTATTTTCCTTTGACAATTATACCTTTAGTCTACTTAGGTAAACTTTTCTAGAAAATAACTTATACACAAAGAGTTTAAGAATGTGATATTGAACCTGAAATTAATGTTAAATAAATCCCTTCATATGTTTGAAAGGAGGGTTTTGAAATTGAGAGATCAACCCTAGAATGAAGAATAGTTATGCTATTTTCAATGATAATAAATGAGAATTTTAATTCCAATAAAGAACGAAACAAAAAAATAGATTTTTTCAGCTGTGCAATTGTAAATATAAAAAAATTGAATAGTTTTCTACATACACAAGTATAAAATCTATTATAATGAATCTCTAAGAAAATTTGTTGAAAATTTGAAAAAGAAATAGCTTTTATTTACACCTCTATGAAATTGAGAATTGTTTCGCAACGTAAGATAGGTTAGAATATCATTTAATTATAAAGATGGAATTGAAATTTATTTGTTTACATAACATATCGTAAAATTGATTGGAATATTCTTCTAATCATAAATAAGAAAGTTAAACTTATTCTAAGTAACACGATGAATTTTTTTTTTTATAAATAGATTATCATTCTAATTATAAATATGAATTTTGTAATTTTATCATCTAATCATAAACAGCTAAACAAAAACATCAAATATATATATTATTAAGATAATTACATCACATATTAATTATTATAGAATATAATAATTAAGTTATGAAGACACAAATGTGGTCAAATATTTTATATGGACATCTATGTTTATATCCGTTAATATTTTAATTGAAGGAATGAATTAAGATATTTAAAAGCGACTGATAGATTAATAATACTACCATTACACACAATGATAAGTAACATTACGTGCATCATATATTGTTCATGTTACTTTCATATTTGATGCTTAAACTTTAAGCAATATTATGCGAACGTAATCTGATTTTGCTTTACAATATTAATTACTAAAAGAAAAAATTGACTTACAAAACATGAATTTAATAAATAATGTGCAGTATCACACTTCTCTCTCATTTTGGATATTATAGATAAGGATATATTTTCTAAGACAATAATAATTAATGGATTCAATGGAAATTTTTAGAGTTATATTTATGAGATCACAACATTCAACACATAATTTGATAACGGAGTTCGGCACGAAGGCCTACGTCTCCGAGTCCTATATCAATCGATGTATTAGGAAAAAAAATTGAAAAATACTTACAAACATCTCCAAATTGAAAAATGATCAACTGAAAAATTATTCTATGGACAAAAATAATGCTAGTCTCTTTTCAAACTTTTTACTAATTTTGCCTCTAGCACCCTCTACGAGCCACACACTCCTTTGTTATAGTCTTCTAGCAAACTTGCTTGCTTTCGATGCTTTTAAATATAAGTCTTAGCACTTTATATAGTGCTACGTCCCATGGTTATGACAGTGGGGACACTTATCTTTTACCCAAAATTGCTTGGTTCGAATCCCACTTTCAACGTATTCGGTGGTCGAAGCATATCCTTAGTCCCACATTGGTAAGTGGGGGGCGTTTGGGATGTTAATATACCATGGAGTTCGTGGTTTAACATGCCAAGTGTTTGGCATTAACATGCATTTCATGGGGTTTCGTAAGAATGTGGAAGGAATGTGGTGACATGTTGGCTATTTCGTGGGTTTGTGGATGGAATGTGGTTTTGGTGAGGTTTTCACATGGACATGGTGGCATGAACATGGTCTGTACGTGGATGTAACGTGGAATGTATTGTAAGTTATTTATGGTTTGCTTGGAACATTCAGGAAATAATATGAAATTAGACCATGGTAATTAATTAGTGGCAAGTCACGTGGTGGCTTAAAGACCCATCACGTGGTCCAATCTCCACTCGTCACTTGTTGTCCACTCGTCATTTGATGACCACTCGTCACTTGTCGACTTCCAACTGGATGTTCCATCTAAAACCAATTTTTTTGCCCTGTTACATTACCCTTGTCAAAAATAACTATATTCACCTGTAAAAGACATGATTGAAACCCACTATTTCTCGCATGAACTAATTGCCACATCACGTTCTTACTGTCCTCATTTTGCCATGTCATCTTGTTGACCAAGTTTGACCACAACTTTGACCGGTCATAACTTACACATAGACTCTGTTTCACAAATCGTAAATTATGTCGAAAAGCTCATGATGAGTTCTTCATAGTGGAACTATTTTCAAATTATTTTGTAATGGTCATTTTTTTAGTTTGACCAACTTTGACTTGTTTTGACAAGTTTGACTAAAACTTTAACTATCTGCACAAGGAGCATACGAGTTTTGTTTTTTGCATTCTGCATACCATTGGAAAGGTCTTAATGGACCTGATGCAATGGTATAGGTTTTGATCTACTTCAGGACCTTTTTTAAATTCACCTCTAGATCAATCCTTCCTATTAAGGTTTTTTATCCTCAAAAAGTTGGTACTGGACTTGGTACTTCATATGAGGATATTTACATGGCTCTAACTACTGTGAAAATGTTGCATGTCACTTGATGTTATAATAATCACCACTTTACAATTGTCTTCTTAGGGTCTTACATAGCAACACAATTTACAAATGTTGCCCTTCTTGGGTTTTTACAAATACTATAACTGTACATAATAATTACAGACATTGCCCATACTTGGGTCATGCATTTATAAATAATGGCTATATTCAGGGCTTACAAACATGAAGGAAATATGTATGCATGTTTGCATAGTCTATACAGATTAAATTATACAACTTATTTTCCAAGTTGTTCTCAATGCTTCTCATGATGACATCTTTATGTTATCCTATAGTAATCCTAACATGCATGGGTATAAAAACACTGAAGGCTTCATTTACCTGTAACGGTTATTGCCAATATGCTTGCACGAGATATTCTATCCCATCTTTTACAATACTTTACTGATTTTACTTCTTGGAGTAAGTTGTTTTTCTTAGAGATAATATGATTTACCTATGACAATGCCACTAAACTAAAGTGGAACCACATCTAATTCAACTTCATCTACAAAGTGGGAGGTAATCGCAAACCCTAATTTACAAGTTTTACTTACATGCACACCATTACCATCATATATTCTATCCAGAGAATAGGGTTGGAAATGTGGCTTAGTTTCCAAACCTAGGGTTTCTACAACATCTTCTGAGATCAAATTCTTTTGATAATTCTTATAAAAAATAACGACTATCTTAGAATGCTTGATAATTATTCTTTTAAATAAATGTTGCTTACCTTTCTAGGGTGACAATTTTTGAACTGTCAGCTCCTCATTGACTGTCATCTCCCTTGCAGATGTTACCTCAGGTTCTGACTGACTAGATTTTGTCTTATGCTTGATTGAAGATGCAGTTATAACCTCTGCCTTAGGTTTTGGATAACTTTGCTTATCTTCTTTCAGTATTTGCCCCTAAGAATTGAAGTAAAAACCTAACTTCATGTCTTCTTTAGGCAACTTCTTGACATGTCTCTTAAGCATCTTTTTAGGGCTTTCTGAGGCATAATTATATAATACATTTAAGTATTTTTTCTTTTCGTACCTTAATAAGTTGTCTAAAGATGCTTCATCAAATTTAACTACTTCATCTTCTGATAATGCTTCTTTCAACTCTTCAGAGTGTTCTCACTTGTTACTTGAGTAACTCTCCAACTCAGCATCTTGTGATATTTGTCCTTTATCTCGATATCTTAATCCCGCATAGAATGGTCTCTTTACAACTTGGATATGTTGAACAATTCCTTGACTATTAATGTCAAGGCCTTTTCCTTTGAATCCCATTTTAACTAACATCTTAGAACCTATTCCCTTTGTGTGCTTTACAAATGTATCAATACATGAACTTGATGAATGTTTAGGGTTAGTAAATTCAGTGTTCCTAACATTGTCAATATAGCCTGAAGAGTTGATTTCATTGTTTTCATCTTCAATATGTACATTAGAAGATTCATTAATAATCAAAACATTATTTGCTTTCGAACTTCTAACATCATTCTCATTAATAGGACTAGCAAGAATATAGGAATTAGAAGAATCACCGCTATAGCTAGAATGTACCTTTGTAGTCTGGCTTGGCAAAATCTCTTGGATGAATCCTTTATTTTTTGTTTAATACTTAGGAAAACTAGGCTTTGCAACTTTTCTGACAGGTGCCTTGCCTTTTACTTTGCATCTTTGCTCCTTCTGCTTCTTGAACCATAATGGACCCTGACTAGGATGTAGTATCCAGCATTGCTTGGCAATATGACCTTGGAAGACATAATGTCCACAAATCTCTACATCTTCACGCATCTTTTTCTTTTATCGACGTTTTTGTTGCAGTTCTGCTCACAACACATCAATTCTCTATTGGAGCTTTTCGATTTGTTGCTCCTGTCGTTGCTCTACCACTTACTGAATTTGCTCTTGGGATTACAAGTATTGCATTATTGCAGTGATAATGTTGCTCAATAACAACTGAATCTAAACTAGCATTGGATCCATTGTTAAGATAACAAAGTCACAAATTCACCTGCAAATTTAGTTTTGATAACAAACTAGACATTTCAGAGCAATGCTTATACATACGTTAACCCAGCACACTAACTGCTTTGATACCAAATTGATCTATAAACTTTAAGCAATATTACGCTAACGTAATTTGATTTTGCTTTACAATATTAAGAGGCCTGTGAGAAGATGAAAGAGTGGGACTTATTGTTGATCTCAGAAGGCATTTAGGAGAAGGCTGCATAAAGAAGATGCATAAGAAGTAGAGGAAAAGAAGGTTATTTCATGGAAGCAACAATAGAGGAGCGAAACCAAGAATAAACCCAATTGTAGTGGAGTGAAATGAGTGAAGGAAACGTAGATATCATTCCACATGAGCCAGCAAGAGTGCATGAAGGTGTGGAAGCTATAGCACCAGTCTGCACAAAAATAGGGGCACATAAGAACCCTAAAGAGAGCACAGGTGTTTTTATACTCATAGTGGAGGATGCGCCAAAGGAAGGGTTGAGAACCCTATATCCCCATAAAGTAATGGATTGTAGCACAACAACAATGATAGAGATAAATGTTAGAGTAATTATGGATATAATTCCACAAGATCCAGTAAGAACCAAAGATGGTGCACAAGATGTAGGAGCAGCTTCCAAAGAGATAAGGATGCACGAGAAGAACCCTTAAGACTGCACAAGTGTTATTGTGCTCGAAGTGATGGATGCACCAAAGGATGGGTTGATAACACTAGATTCCCATAAAGCAAAGGATTATTTCATGACAAAATAGAGTAATGTTGGAGCAATTGTCCATATGCAGTGGTGTGGAATGGACAGAAGATAACCTTTTGCCTCGGATGCAAAGCAAAATGAGCGTGAGGAAGGAGAGGATCTAAAGGACCTTCGACTAAGAGAAACTTCTATGAAGGAAACACCCAAAGAAGAAACAACAAAAGATGTTGCAAAAGGAAAAGAGTTACCTAGAGAATAACTGGGAGTTGTTAAGTGAAGCATAAATAAGAGTGAGGCGCATGGGTCCAAAAGTGCACCAAAGGAAATAGGGGCATTAGTGGAACCACTAGCTGAAGAGAGATTGAGCGCCAATGCAAACAACATTGTGTCAATGGATGAGGAAGGCGAAAGAGAAGTTACACGTGTGAAATTCAAGCACAATAGCCATACAAAAGAGATGTGTCCTTCGAAAGGCAAAGGCATAGATAGGCAAAAGAGCGTAAGCCGATTTGTGGCAGAAATTTGCCTAAAGCATTAGTGGAAGAAGAGAAATAGGTAAAAACTTGCAGTGGAACCTAAGTTGTCATAAAGACAATAGTGCATTGTGTCATGGAGAGACATACAAAGGGAAGGAAAAGTTGGCATAACTCCACAAAAAGCATCTAAAGATGTATGAAGAGAAGAGTAGACATGTAGCTAAAAAAATCAAGACATTGTTTGCACCTGACATGGATGAGTTACTGAGAGGAATTAGCCAAAATCAAGCTGATGCCAATCAAAGGTGTGCAATTTTCATTGCACGAAAGGAAAAGGAGTCACTACTGACTGGGAGCAAGGCAGGAAGACATCAGCTTAAAACAAACTAGGAATAATGCTGGAAGGGGATATCAGTCCAAGCACACAAATAAAAGTGTGCAACAAAAGAGGAAGAATAAAAGCAATAAGTGGTTGAAAATTTGGCAACAGATAATTTCAGAATGATAGAACCAAGTAGTGCACCTAAAAGGCCATCTCAAATGGAAGAAAAGTCTCAAAATCCATTAAAGGTAACCTTCAAAGCCTTGCTCCCAAAGTAAAGAAGAAAGAGTTACCATGAAAGGCGATGTGTAGGTGGAGCCAACATGGGAGCAATGCGGAGGTCAGAAAAAGCACTTTGAGAAAATGAAAGTGTGGGAGCTAATGCTGATCTTGGATGGCATTGAGGAGAAGGCTGCATAAAGAAAAAGGAAGGTTATTTCATGGAAGCAACAATAGAGGAGCGAAACCAACAATACAACCCGGTTGTAGTGGATTGAAAAGAGTGAAGGAAAAGTTCATATCAATCCACATGAGCCTGCAAGAGTGCATGAAAGTGTGGAAGGTATAGCACTAGTCTGCACAAAGACAGGGGCTCATAAGAACCCTAAAGAGAGCATAAGTGTTCTTGTGCTTACAGTGGAAGATGTGCCAAAGAAAGGGTTGAGAAAACCATATCCCCATAAAATAATGGATTGTAGCATAATAACAATGATAGAGAGGGATATTAGAATAATTATAGATATCATTCCACAAGAGCCAACGAGAGCGCAAGACAAGGTATAGGAGCAGCCTGCACAGAGATAGAACACAAGTGTTATTGTGCTCAAAGTGGAGGATGCATCGAAGGAAGGGTTGAGAACACTAGATCCCCATCGTCCATATACAACATAAAGTAATGCTAGAGCAATTATCCATATACAACACAGTGTGATGCATAGAAGATAACCTTTAGCCCCAAATGCAAAGCAAAATGAGCCTGAGGAAGAAAAGGCTTTAAAGGACCTTTGACCAGGAGAAACTTCTCTGAAGGAAGCACCCAATGAAGAAACAACGAGAGATGTTGAAGAAGAAGAGTGGCCTAGAGATCAACTAGGAGTTGTTGAGTGAAGCATAAATAATAGTGAGGTGCATGGGTCTAAAAGTGCACCAAAGGAAATAGAGGCGTTGGTGCATTCACCAACTGAAAAGAGATTGAGCGCCAATGCAAACAGCATTGTGCCAATGGATGAGGAAAGCGAAAAAAAATTGCAAGGGTGAAATTCAAGCACAATAGCCATGTAAAAGATATGTTTCCTTCAAAAGGCACAAACATAGAGAGGCAATAGAATGCAAGTCTATTTGTGGCAGAAATTTGCATAAAACATTAGGGGAAGAAGAGAAAGACATATTAACTTGAGGTGGAACCTAAGTTATCATAAAGACGATAGTGCATTGTGCCATGGAGAGACACACAAAGGGTAGGAAAAATGGGCACAACTCCATAAAAGGCATCTGAAGATGCATGGGGAGAGGAGAAGAGTCGACATGTAGCTAACAAAAATAAGACATTCTTTGCACACGACATAGATGAGCTACTGAGAAGAAGTAGCCAAAATCAACCCAATGTCAATCAAAGGAGGGCAATTTTCATTGCATAGTAGGAAAAGGAGTTACTACCGATTAGGAGCAAGGCAAGAGGTCATCAACTTAAAACTAACTACGAACAATGCTTGAAGAGGATATTAGTCGAAACACATAGAGCGTGTATCACAAAAAAGGAAGAAGAAAATCAATAAGAGTGAAAATTTAGCAACAAATAATTTTCAAACTACAGAACCAAGTAGTACACCGAAAAGGCCATCTCGAATGAAGTAGAAGACTCGAAAGTCATTGAAGATAACCTTCAAAGCCTCGCTCCCAATGCAAAGAAGAAATTGTTTCCATGAAAGGCGATGCACAAGTGGTGCCAACATGGGAGCAATGTAGAGGTCAAAAAGAGCTCTTTGAGAAGATGAAAGAGTGGGAGCTAATGCTGATCTCAGAAGGCATTGAGGAGAAGGCTGCATAAAGAAGATGCATAAGAAGCAGATGAAAAGAGAGTTATTTCATGGAAGCAATAATAGAGAAGCGAAACCAAGAATAAACCCCATTGTAGTAGAGTGAAATGAGTGAAGAAAAAGTGGATATCATTCCACATGAACCAGTAAATGTGCATGAAGGTGTGGAAGGTATAGCACCAGTCTGCACAAAGTCAAGGGTACCTAAGAAGAATCCTAAAGAGAGCATAGGTGTTCTTGTACTCACAGTGGAACATACACCAAAGGAAGGGTTGAGAACCCTATATCCCCATAAATTAATGGATTGTAGTACAACAACAACGATAGAGAGGGTTGTTAGAGCAATTATGAATATCATTCCACAAGAGCCAGTGATAGTGTAAGAAAGTACACAAAGTGTAGGAGCAGCCTGCATGGAGATAAGGGCTCACAAGAAGAACCCTTAAGAGAGCACAAGTGTTATTGTGCTCAAAGTGGAGGATGCATCTAAGGGTTGATAACACTAGATCCCCATAAAGCAAAGGATTGATTCACAATAAAAACAATATAGAGTAATGTTGGAATAATTATCTATATGCAGCAGCGTGTGATGGATAGAAGATAACCTTTATCCCCAGATGCAAAGCAAAATGAGCCTAAAAAAGGAGAGGCTCTAAAGGACCTTCGACTAGGAAAAACTTCCCTAAAAAATCACCCAAAAAAGAAACAACAAGAGATGTTGTAGAAGGAGAAAAGTTGCCTAGAGATCAATTGGACTTATTGAGTGAAGCATAAATAAGAGTGAGATGCATGAGTCCAAAAGTGCACCAAAGGAAATAGTGGCATTGGTGCAAGCACCAGCTGAAGAGAGATTGAGCGCCAATGCAAATAACATTGTGTCAATAGATGAGGAAGACGAAGTTGTATGGGTGAAATTCAAGCACAAGAGCCATGCAAAAGAAATGTTTCTTTTGGAAGGCACAAACATAGAGAGGCAAAAGAGTGTAAGTCTATTTGTGGTAGAAATTTGCCTAGAGCATTAGGGGAAGAAGAGAAAGAGGGAGCAACTTTCAGTGGAACCTAAGTTATCATAAAGATAATAGAGCATTACGCCATGGAGAGACATACAAAGGGAAGGAAAAGTGGGCATAACTCCACAAACGGGATCTGAAGATGCATGAGAGGAGAAGAGTTCACATGTAGCTAACAAAAACTAGACATTTTTTGCACATGACATGGATGAGATATCGAGAGGAATTAGCCTAAATCAGCTTGATGCCAATTAAAAGAGTGCAATTTTCATTGCACGAAAGGAAAAGGAGTCATTACCGATTGGGAGCATGGCAAGAAGTTGTCATCTTAAAACTAACTAGGAACAATGCTTTAAGGGGATATCAATCAAACCACACAGAGCAAAGGGCACAACAAAAGAGGAAGAAGAAAAGTAATAAGAGGGTGAAAATTTGGCAACAGATGTTTTCCAAATAACAAAACCAAATAGTGCACCAAGAAGGCCATATCAAATAGAGGAGAAGACTTGAAAGCCGTTGAAGGTAACCTTCAAAGCCTCACTCCCAAAGTAAAGAAGTATGTGTTGCCATGAAAGGCGATGCGCAGGACGAGCCAACATGGGAGCAATGCAGAGGTCAGAAAGAGACCTATGAGAAGATGAAAGAGTGGGACCTAATGTTGATCTCGAAAGGCATTGAAGAGAAGACTGCATAAAGAAGATGCATAAGAAGTAGAGGAAAATAAGGTTATTTCATAGAAGCAACAATAGAGGAGCAAAACTAAGAATAAACCCAATTGTAGTGGAGTGAAATGAGTGAAGAAAAATTGGATATCATTCCACATGAGCCAGCAAGAGTGCATAAAGGTGTGAAAGGTATAGCACCAGCCTGCACAAAGACATGGACACATAAGAACCCTAAGGAGAACATAGGTGTTCTTGTGATCATAGTGGAAGATATGCCAAAGGAAGGGTTGAGAACCAATATCCCCACAAAGTAATGGATTATAGCATAACAACAACGATAGAGATAGATGTTAGAGAAATTGTAGATATCATTCTACAAGAGCTAACGAGAGTGCAAGAAGGTGCACAAGGTGTAGGGGCAGCCTACACAGAGATAAGGATGCACAAGAAGAACTCTTAAGAGAGTACAAGTGTTATTGTGCTCGAAGTGGAGGATGCACCAAAAGAAAGGTTGAGAACACTAGATCCTCATAAAGCGAAGGATTGGTTCATAATAACAACATAGACTAACGATGAAGTAATTGTCCATATACAGTGGTGTGTGATGGATAAAAGATAACCTTTAGCCCCGGATCCAAAGCAAATTGAGCCTTAGGAAGGAGAGGCTCGAAAGGACCTTTGACTTGGAGAAACTTCCCTGAAGGAAGTACCCAAAGAAGAAAGAGTGAGATGTTAAAGGAGAAGAGTTGCCTAGAGATCAACTGGGAGTTGTTGAGTGAAGCATAAATAAGAGTGAGGTACATGGGTCCAAAAGTGTAACAAAAGAAATAGAGGTGTTGGTGCAAGCACCAGCTGAAGAGAGATTCAGCACCAATGCAAACAACATTATGTCAATGGATGAGGAAGGCGAAGGAGACATTGCATGGGTGAAATTCAAGCACAACAGCCATGCGAAAGAGATGTGTCCTTCAAAATGCATAGACAGAGAGGTAAAAGAGTGCAAGTCTATTTGTGGTAGAAATTTACCTAAAGTATTAGAGGAAGAAGAGAAATAGGAAGCAACTTGCAGTGAAACCTAAGTTGTCATAAAGATAATAAAGAATTGCACCATGGAGAGATAAGCAAAGAGAAGGAAAAGTGGGCATAACTCTACAAAAGGCCTCTGAATATGCATAAGGAGAGGAGAAGAATCAACATGTAGCTAACAAAAATAAGACATTGTTTGCACACGACATGGATGAGCTACCAAAAGGAATTACCTAAAATCAGCCCGATACCAATCAAAAGAGTGCAATTTTCATTGCACGGAAGGAAAAGGAGTCACTACCGATTGTGAGTAAGCCAAGAGTCCATCACCTTAAAACTAATTAGAAACAACGCTTGAAGAAGATATCAGTCCAAGCACACAGAGAGAAGTACAAAACAAAAGAGGTAGAAAAGCAATAAGAGTATCAAAATTTGGCAACAAAAAATTTCCAAACTATAGAACCAATTAGTGCACCAAGAAGGCCATCTCAAATGGAGAAGATTCAAAAGACGTTGAAGGTAACCTTCAAAGCCTCACTCCTAAAGTAAAGAAGAAAGTGTTTTCTGAAAGGCAATATGCAAGAGGAGCCAAAATGGGAGCAATGTGGAGGTCAGAAAAAGCCCTTTGAGAAGATGAAAGAGTGGGAGTTAATGTTGATCTCGGAAGGCATTGAGGATAAGGTTGCATTAAAAAGGTACATAACAAGCAGAGTAAAGAAGGTATCTCATGAAATCAACAATAGAGGAGTGAAACCAAGAATAAACCTAGTTATAGTGGAGTGAAATGAGTGAAGGAAAAGTGGATATCATTCCACATGAGCTAGTAAGAGCGCATGAAGATTTGAAAGGTATAACACCAGTCTACACAAATAATGGGTAACATAAGAAAAACCCTAAAGAGAGCACAGGTGTTCTTGTGCTCATAGTGGAGGATGCACCAAAGGAAGGGTTGAGAACCCTATATCCCCATAAAGCAATGTGTTGTAACATAACAACAATTATAGAGAGGGATGTTAGTGAAATTATAGATATCAAACCACAAGAGCCAGCGAGGGCACAAGAAGGTGCACAAGGTGTAGGAGCAGCGTACATAGAGATAAGGGCCCACAAGAACCCTTAAGAGAGCACAATTGTTATTGTGTTCAAAGTGGAGGATACACCGAAGGAAGGGTTGAGAACAAGATCCCCATAAAGTAAACGATTGATTCACAACAATAACATAGAGTAATGTCAGAGCAATTATCCATCTGTAGTGATGTGTGATGGATAGAAGATAACCTTTAGCCCTGGATGTAGAGCAAAATGAACCTGAGGGAGGAGAGGCTCTAAAGGACCTTCGACTAGGAGAAACTTCCCTGAAAGAAGTACCAAAAGAAGAAACAACAAGAGATGTTGAAAGAGAAGAGTTTTCTAGAGATCAAATGGGAGTTGTTGACGAAAGTATAAATAAGAGTGAGGCACATGGGTCCAAAATTGCGCCAAAGGAAATAAAGGCATTAGTGCAAGCACCAACTAAAGAGAGATTGGGTGCCAATTCAAATAGCATTATGTCAATGGATGAGGAAGGTGAAAGAGAAGTTTCACAGGTGAAATTCAAGTACAATAGCCATGCAAAAGAGACGTGTCCTTCAAAAGGCATAGACATAGAGAGGCAAAAGGGTGCAAGTCTATTTATAGCAGAAATTTGCCTAAAGCATTAGGGGAGAAGAGAAAGAGGTAGCAACTTGCAGTGGAACCTAAGTTGTCATAAAGATAATAGACCATTGCACCATGGAGAGACACGCAAAGGGAAGGAAAAGTGGGCATAACTCCACAGAAGGCATATGAAGATGCATGAAGAGAGGAGGAGAGTCGACATGTAGCTAGCAAAAATAAGACATTATTTGCACACGACATGAATGAGCTACCGGGAGGAATTAGCAAAAATCAACCCAATGCCAATTAAAGGAGTGCAATTTTCATTGCACGAAAGGAAAAGGAGTCACTATCGATTGGGAGCAAGGCAGGAGGCCATCAACTCAATACTAACTAGGAACAACGCTTGAAGGGGATATCAGTGCAAGCACATAGAGCGAAGTGCACAAAAAAAGAGAAAGAAGAAAAGTAATAAGAGGGTGAAATTTTGGCAACAGATAATTTTCAAACTACAGAACTAAGTAGTGCACCCAGAAGGCCATCTCAAAAGGAGAAGACTCAAAAGTCGTTACCATGAAAGACGATGCGTAGGAGGAGAGAACATGGGAGCACTGCCGAGGTTAGAAAGAGCACTTCAAGAAGATGAAAGAATGGGAGATAATGCTGATCTCAAAAGGCATTGAGGAGAAGATGCATAAGAAGTATAGGAAAAGAAGGTTATTTCATGGAAACAATAATAGAGGAGAAAAACCAAGAAAAAACCCATTTGTACTAGTGTGAAATGAGTGAAAGAAAAGTGGATATCATTCCACATGAGCCAACAAGAGTGCATGAAGGTGTGGAAGGTATAACACCAGTCTGTACAAAGACAGGGGCACATAAGAACCCTAAGGAGAGCACAAGCATTCTTATGATCACAGTGGAAGATGCACAAAAGAAAGGGTTGAGAACCCTACATCCCCATAAAGTAATAAATTGTAGCATAACAACAACGATAGAGAGGGATGTTAGAGCAATTGTGGATATCATTCCACAAGACCCAGAGAGAGTGCAATAAGGTGCATAAGGTGTAGGAGCAGCCTGCACAAAGATAAGGGCACACAAGAAGAACCCTTAAGAGAGCACAAGTGTTCTTGTGCTCGAAGTGGAGGATACACCAAAGGACGAGTTGAGAACACTAGATCCCCATAAAGCATAAGATTGGTTCATAACAAAAACAACATATACTAATACTGGAGCAATTGTCCAAAAGTAGTGTGTGATAGAGAGAACATAAGCTTTAACCCCTGATGCAAAAGTAAAATGAGCTTGAGGAAGGAGAGGCTCTAAAGGACCTTCGACCAGGAGAAACTTCCTTGAAGGAAGCACCCAAAGAAGAAACAACGAGAGATGTTATAGAAGGATAAGAGATGTATAGAGATCAACTGGGAATTTTTGAGTGAAGTATAAATAAGAGTGAGGTACATGGGTCCAAAACTGTGCCAAAGAAATTAGACGCATTGGTGCAAGCTCCAGCTTAAGAGAGATTAAGCACCAATGCAAACAATATTATGTCAATGGATGAGGAAGGCAAAAGAGAAGTTTCACGGATGAAATTCAACCACAACAGCCATGCATAAGAGATGTATCTTTCGAATGGCACAGATAGAGGGGAAAAAGAGCGCAAGTCTATTTGTGGCAGAAATTTGCCTAAAGCATTAGGGGAAGAAGAGAAAGAGGTAGCAACTTGCAATGAGACCTAAGTTATCATAAAGATAATAGAGCATTGCGCTATGGAGAAACACACAAAGAGATGGAAAAGTAGGCATAACTCCACAAAAGGAGTCTGAAGATGCATGGGGAGAGGAGAAGAGTTGACATGTAGCTAATAAAAACAAGACATTGTTTGCACATGACATGGATGAGTTACCTAGAGGAATTAGCCAAAATCATCTCGATGCAATCAAAGGAGTGCAAATTTCATTGCATGGAAGGAAAAGGAGTCACTATCAATTGGGAGCAAGGAAGGAGGCGATCAACTTAAAACTAACTAGGAACAACACTTGAAGGGGATATCAGTCCAAGCATACAGAGCAAAGTGTGCCACAAAAAAGGAAGAGAAAAAGAAATAACAGGGTGAAAATTTGGCAACATATAATTTCCAAACTACAGAACTAAGTAATACACCCAAAAGGCCATCTCAAATGGAGGAGAAGACTCGAAAGCCATTGAAGGTAGCCTTCAAAGCCTCATTCCCAAAGTAAAAAAGAAAATGTTGCCATGAAAGGCGATGCACAAGACGAGCCAACATGGGAGCAATGCGGAGGTCAAAAAGAGCCGTTTGAGAAGATGAAAGAGTAAGAGTTAATGTTGATCTCGAAAGGCATTGAGGAGAAGGTTGCATAAAGGAGATGCATAAGAAGCAAAGGAAAAGAAGGTTATTTCATGGAAGCAACAATAGAGGAGTGAAACCAAGAATAAACCTAGTTGTAGTGGAGTGAAATGAGTGAAGGAAAAGTGGATATCATTCCACATGAGCCCGTAAGAGTGCATGAAGGTGTGGAAGGTATAACAACAGTCTACACAAATACATGAGCACATAAGAACCCTAAAGAGATCATAGGTGTTTTTGTGCTCACAGTGGAGGATGCACCAAAGGAAGGGTTGAGAACCCTATATCCCTATAAAATAATGGACGATGGACAGAAGATAAACTTTAGCCCAATACAAAGGAAAATGAGCCTGAAGAAGGAGAGGCTCTAAAGGACCTTTGACCAGGAGAAACTTCCCTCAAGGAAACACTAAAGGAAAAAGTAATAGGAGATGCTACAAAAAGAGAAAAATTACATAGAGAATAATTGGGAGTTGTTGAGTGCAATTAAAATGAGAGTAAGGCATATGGGTTCAAAGGTGTGCCAAAGGAAATAGAGGCACTGGAGCGAGCACTTGCTAAATAGATCATGAGCGTTAATGTAAACATCATTGCACCAAAGAAGGAAGAAGGCAAAAGAGAAGCTACATAGGATAACTTTAAGCAGGGCAGCCAAGTAGAAGAGATGTGTCCTTCAAAAGGCATAAAGATGGAGAGATGAAAGAGTACATGTTTATCTATGGGAGGCATTTACCTTAATACTAAGGAGATTAATTCAAAAAGGTAATACGCAATCGAGCCTAAGTTATCCCAAAGATAACAAAGCATTACACTATGGAGAGATGCAAAAAAGGAAGGACAAGTGGACGTAACTCCACATATGGCATTTGAATATGGTAAGGAGAGGAGAAGAGTCAGCTTGCAGCTAACAAAGATGCAACATTGTTGGCACACAACCAGTAGGAGCCAGTAGGATAAGTTAATCAAAATCAGCACGAAACAGATCAAGGGAATGCAATTTTCATTATGTGCAAAGAAAAGGAGTTATTAATGATTAAGAGCAATGTAGGACACCATCAGCCTGAGACTGACCATGAACAATGACTGAAGGGGATATTAATCCAAGCACGTAAAGGTAAGTGTGTGACAATAAAGGAAGAACAAAAGGTGGGAGTCAATGGACCACATAGAGACTTCCATGCCATTGACAACATCAACCAAAGAGAGATGAAGAACAAGCGCAATGGAAGAACCACGTAGACATATCCTGTGAGAAACACATGGAAGAATGGTACGCAAGTATACCTACTTACCATAAGCCACATAACATAGAGAGTGTGCATAACAAAGGAGAAGCGAAAGACACAAAAACAAGGAAAGGAAAGGTATGTAGACCTTTTAAAGGAGATGGATGAACAAAAATGGGCATAACCCCACAAGAAACAAAAGTGGGTGCAAACCCACAAGAACAAAGGTGGGCATAGGCCCACAAGATATGAAGATGGGCATGGGGCCACAAGAATAAATAGAGGTGGGCACAAAACCACAAGAACAAGGGAAGGAAGATGAAGTGTATCAGAACCAGGCAAAGGAGAACAATTTATGACCCAAAGAGGATTTAAAAAAGAAGGAAGCACTGAGTGAGCTTGCTCAGGTGCCACACTAGGGGGACAGGAACACCGTAGTCAACATAACCAACCAAAAAGATAGTTCTATTACTCCAACACTAGGGAGTTTGATGTAGGAGCATCACAGGCGAATTTGTAATCTTGCATCAGACAAAAATAGAGTCAGTCAAACAAGAAATAAACCAATTGTAGTTATGCACGGTAACACGGACCACGCAAGATTCCACTTGCATGGAAGGAAGGTTGTGCATGGTGGCTAAGAGTTACGCAAGGAGTTAGAGAATAAAAAGGAGGTACAAGTTTTGGTTAAGCCAAACAACACACTCACAAAGGTACAAAACACATAAAGATGCACTAGGGACAAGAAGTAAGGTACAATAGTAAAGGCTTGCTCAAAAGTGCGTGAAGGAACCGAGGCTTTAAAAGTTCCAAGAACCATGGTTGAGGAGTTGTTCATTGAAGGTGTATTTCACAAGAACAAGAAAAGCTGCAATCAAAGCTAAGTTCAAACTTCAGCAATAAATGCACAAAGAGTTGGGCTTATCAAGGGAGAACATTAGAATAGTGCATAGTCATAGTCGAGGGGTGCTAAAATACGACTAGAACATAATCAACCAGCGATTGAGCTCTAAGGTACCCATTGCATGATGATGTTGGTGCATGAAAAGGAAGAGATTTTGAGGTATAAGGGAAAAGGAAGAGATTTTGAGGTATAAGGGTGCACAAAAAGCAAGCCAAGCGAAGGGTATTTGATGCAAGCCTAAGGAAGTAGAAGACAGTTAGATAGGTAATTAGTTGTGAGAACCTATAGTTAGCCTTTCCTTAAGCTAAGTTAGTACTGTAAATGATGTGACAAAAAAAGGGACTGACAAGATCTACTTATGCAGCTCGAGGTTCATAAAAGGCCATGCTACTTCTAGAGTAGGTTTGTAGACTTGCATAAAGCCACATTAAATGAAGTTGATCAATTATGTGGGAATTCAATGAAGCAACTAAAAAAGGGGTCTCGATCTAGAATTTGTAACACTCAAAAGCCAAGGAAAGACTCTGTTAGAGTGATCCCATAAGGGACAAAATAATTGTCTGAGGCTAGACAAAGAGAAAAGGAACCTTGTAGACAAGTGAAGGCTCATAACCATGGATGGATGGTATTATAAGGACACCATAGTAGATAAAAATAAAGATACTTATATCTATGTCTAAGGACTAGATTAAGTAGATCTGAGAGCTTAATATATAGCTACTAAGTTTATATTATCTTGGAACACCCAAAGTTAAGGAATAAAATGCTTTATTAGCATGATCCACTATGTGAAATTCTAAAGGCTATGTGGTTAATGTATCCCTTCACTAGGACCCCTGATCTTGGTCAGCACCAATATGATATCAAAGCAAGGTTATGAACATTCAGAGATGTAAAAAGAAAATATAAACTTGCAAGTGAGATACAAGCTATCTGGAGCAAAGGTAGCAGATTGTTGAACATGAGGAAACTAGTAGAGCATCATTCACCATCGTTAGGGAGGTAGGTATATAGTGAGTGGATGAAACATAAACAAAGAATACACTTAATCAAGATGAGCCACATAGGATCACGGAGTGAGAATTTGTTAGAGCAATTCTATAGTGCAAAGCGCCTACATAGGATTACAACAGAAAGTGCAACAATAGGTAGTGTAAGAAGTTACAAGGTTGTATGCAACCTGTAGGAGTGTTGTGTGAGAACTAACAGATGGTTAACCATGAGGCAATCATTGCACTAGAAAGCAGAGGGGAATCATCAACAAATTGCTAGAAGTTAGGTAGCCAATTCGAATGCAAATAGATCACTGAATGTGAGATAGTCTAGATTTGCAGATTAGGAGAAACCACCGATAGATTATCGACCGTGAGGCACTTCACATGAAAAGAAAAAGTGGGTTGACAATGAATCGTGTGAGAGTAATGAAGATGCCAACAGATCATTAAACATGAGGCAATCAAGGTAAGAGAGCATCTTTCAATCAACGAATTGGTATAAAGTGCCAGAAAAGGTTGTTCTCCATCAAATGCAAATGAATAGAGAATGAAGAGCATAAAAGATGGCTTAGCTAGAAGCCAAAATAAGACATGACCCAGAGTTACAAAACTCAAGGAAAATGAAGATAGCCTCCATATTGTAGATACAACAGGAAAGGATGGCATGCATAGAAAGAAAAATGGTTGGGAGGAAACATACCATAGAGAAGCAGGGAGAGAACCATATTAGGAAAGAAGCCACAGAGGTTTTGATGCAAATCGAGAATTATCTTAAAGTTGAAACGCAAAGGTTCTCCAGAAAAGAAAGCCCTGAGGAAATGGACTGTATTAGACGTCAAACACTATTTCACATTCAAGGGTGTAAAGGACTCAAGGTGCTAGTCAACAGATAGAGCACTATGTCCAAGCAAACATAGAAAAGTGCATGATAATAGAGGAAAAAGAAAATGTGGGAGTCAACAGACCCCATAAAGACTTATATACCACTAAAGGCATCAAGCAAAGGTAAATGAAGGCAAAGGCAGCAACAAAACTGCACAGATGTACCCTATGAGATTCACAAGGAAGGATAGCATGTAAGTATACTTACTTGTTGCAGGTGATAAAAGGAAGAAAGTGCACGTAAAAGATGAGAATTGAAAGGTGCACAAAAAGAAGGAAATGAAAGGTATGAAAACCTTTTGGTGGAGGTGAATGGAATGGACAAGAATGGGCATACACCCACAAGAGACAAAAGTGAGTGCAAAACCATGAGAGATGAAATTGGGTGTAGACCCAGAGGAGACGAAGGTGGGCATAGGACTATAAAAACAAATAGAGGTGGGCACAAACCCACAAGAGGAAGAAAGGGAAAGAAGAGGAAGGGTATTGGATCTAGGCAGAAGAGGATGGTTATTGTCCTAATGATGGTGTGAAGGCACCAAGTGAGCCTACTTAGGTGCCACATCCAATGCAGAACACTGTGGTCTAGGCAGCCGAATAAAAAAATGGTTCTACCATTCCAATCCTACTTGTATACAGGTGCTTACATTTTAATTATCACGAGGGTCTAATGTAGGAGCATCGTAGGGTAATCGACAATCTTGCATTAGACAAAAACAGAGTCAATCAAGCAAGAAATAAAACAACTCTAATTGTGCATAGTTACACAATGTAACATTTTAGAAGGTTGTTCTAAACTATGAAAGAGGCCACTTGTGTGGAACGAGAGTGATTGAGAGTTGTGCAAAGAGTTAGAGAATAAAAAAGGGGTACAAGTTTTGGCTAAAGTAAGCAATGCATGTATAAAACTATAACGTAGATAAGGACACACTAGGGATAAGAAGCAAGGTGCAAAAGTAAAGGCTTGCACAATAACACACAAAAGAACAAAGGCCCATAAAGCATCAAAAAAAATGGCGTAAAAGGAGTTATTCATTGAAGGTGTCGTAAAGGAAAACAAGGAAAGTTGCAACCACCCATGAGAGACAAAAGTGGGTGCAAAACTATGAGAGATGAAACTAGGCGTAGACCCAGGGGAGACAAAGGTGGGCATATGACCATAAGAACAAATAGAGGTGGGCATAAACCCATAATAAGAAGAAAGGGAAAGAAGAGGAAGGATATTGGATCCAGGTAGAGGAGGACGGTTTATGTCCTAATGATGGTATAGAGGAGGAAGCGCTGAGTGAGCCTACTTAGGTGTCACATCCAATACAAGGGAACACCATAATTGAGGCAGCCGACTAAAAAAATGGTTCTACCAATCCAATCCTACTTATATGTAGGAAATTACATTTTAATTATCACAAGGGTATGATGCAGGAGCATCACAAGGGAATTGGTAATCTTGCATTAGACATAAACAGAGTCAATCAAGTGAGAAATAAAAAAACTCTAGTTTTGCATAGTTGCACAATGCAACATTTTGGAAGGTTATTTTGAACTATGCAAGAGGCCACTTGCATTGAAAGAAGGTGGTTGAGAGTTGTACAAGGAAGAATAAGAAAGGGGTACAAGTTTTAGATAAAGTAATACACATGTAAAATTGCAAAGTACATAAGGACGCACTAGGGATAACAAGCAAGGTGCAAAAGTAAAGGCTCGCACAATAGCACACAAAAGAAATAAGGCCCATAGGGCATCAAGGAACATGGCACAAAAGGAGTTGTTTGTTGAAGATGTCCTGAAGGAAAATAAGAAAAGTTACAACCAAAGCTAAGTTCAAACTAGTTTGTCTGCAATGTGATTATGGTTGCATGTCTAATATTAAGAGGTGGATATCTTTGAACTCCTAGAGTTGTTTGAAGAGACGATCTAAAATAGGGTCCATCTTCTAATTAGGAGCAACTTTTGGGGAGACTTGAGGACTTTGGACTCGATTATTTTCAATGCTTTGGATGTTGAATTCCACAATTATAGTATTGGGAATCACTTTTGATGAACAATCGTGAAATATGGTGTTTTGATTCCAAATAAGCTCTCTTGGACAAGGACAAGGGTTGGGAGAAATTAGTGATTTGCGTGCCCAAATCTCTGCATATTAAAAAAAGCCAATGTTTCTTCGAGATTCCACACTATTCCACTAGCAGTCCCCAAATTTTATCTGGTAGATCCATCGAAGTTGATCTTGTGAAATCTTAGAGGGGGCCCATCTAGGCATGCTTGGAAATATTGATGAATCTTTGGTATTTATAATGGAATGACAAGCCAAAGATTTGGAAAGTTTTGAGGTCTTCCATATTGAGTGAGGAGAAGACTACAGAGCTAATCCCCTCTCGAACCATTATTGTGCTTCTAACTTGAAGTGAGATTTTTCAAATGTTAATTAAAGCAAATTACTTATTGTTTAAAATACTAGCATTTATTCTAGGCCAAATATGCTAGAGGGCCAAAACTGAAGTGAGATTTTGAGTACAATTTGAATTAAGATCCACTTGGAGAACAATTGAAACATATGTTTGATCTTTAAAACTAATATGCTAAAATCCACCAAATTTGACGAGCATAGGGCCACTAGAATAATTAGTGCATTGTGTTCTACCCTTCCCTTTAACAATTTAATCAGCTAAATAGTCCCTATCGAACCTCTACACTAATTCTCCATGAGAATCATATATTTTAATGGGAACCACAATGGCATGATATTTGGCCAGCCTACTAAGAAATTACTTTTTTCCAATGTCTGCTTTACATGGACTAACTCAAGGTTGAGATTGACCAAGGCCACTTTGTAGTGTCCCTTAGTTGGGGAGGACTAAATATGTTTAATAAGGATATCTGACATAAATATCAAGTGATTAGAGATCTCATCAATCAATATTTAGACTTGGACAAGGGATGATCCCCTATGTTTTTCAATTGTTTCTTGGTCCCCAATGGGTTCACTGCTTGGGGGGTTTACATAGTAGCTTGCATGATAAAGTTTCCCCAAGATTGTAAAATGTTTTTGATAGAATCAAATACCTATGAAGAGAGAGGTGGGTAGTCATTCCAACTTGATTCTCAGTAGGGTATTATGTGCCCATTTCTAAATTGCAATGTTATCATTTATGAGAGGACCTAGCACCAAATTTAATGTGTTGGGTGTTTTGGACTATTGGAGTCTTGCATTGATTAGCATCTAGATAATCCCCAAATAAAATTTTACTCCACTGGGAGATGTTTGAAACTTTGAGCCTCCAAGTTGATCTCGTGGATAGAACGTTGTTGAATTATAAATTGTTTTGAGATTTAATCCTCCTGAACATTTCGGCCTACAAATCTCATCCCAAGAAACCAAGTAATACTTGTGTTGTTAGTTCATGCCTTGTCACAAACATTTACATTATAGGGTTATGAATGTTACCCCTATGTACCTAGGGAGTTTAAGAAGAGTGAGAGTGTAAACCAAAACCACCTAGAGTACAACCCTCAATAGTTGAAGTCAATGTGCAAAGGAAAGCCAGCTATGGTTTCATTTGAAAAGTTTTTTTTTCAAACTATGACTTGAGAATATGCCAAGAGGTCAAATGAGGTTTATCATCCAAAGGGGATCTCAAATAAGTTAAGGGAAGTTATCCTTTAGAGAATCCTTAAGCCTGAACAATATCTCTTTTTTGGGTAATGCAGACATCAACAAATATTGCCTTGGATTTGTGCCTATTGTTGACCAAAGGCTTCTTGAAAGTTATCAAATATAACACAAATGTATCAAGCTTCAATAACAAGGATTTATCAGAAAGGAAGAGTGTCCTATGTAACTTTCCCCTTTTTATTTTGGCATGTTGCAATGACCTACATAAAGATTCTCCTCATATAATAAACAAGTATTGGCTTATCGGATCGCTTTATCTAAGGCCTCTAGTGTAAGTGAATGAAAGGTCAATGTCTTCATTAATGTCCACAAGGGGCAATGTTATGATACAAATGTTAATCGATTTAGTTAGATGCTTTGAGAAAACAAAAGCAGTCATAGTCTAGAAAAGGAGATCTCAGTTTCATTTGTTAAAGGCTTTTGACATGCCATACTTAATGAGGATTCCTTACCTTGTTTGGATCTTCAACAAGTGTAGAATCTCCCGTGTGGATAGGATATTGTCAATGATTTGCCTTTCATGCACAAATGTCAACTAGGAATTAAAAAAATTATAATAAAGGTTTGAATCATAAAGTAATGAGTATATATAATTTTATAGATCATATTACATATAGCTATAAACTTGAATTGGTCCATTTGTATATCTTGAGCTTCTTTCAAGATGAGGTCCAACTTAGTGGTATTCATAGCTTTGAGAATAGATTCATTTTTTAAGAATTACTCAAATGACTGCAAAAAGGTATTCCTTTATTACAAGCCAAAAATATTTGGTAGAAAAAGGTCAAGAAAACATCCAGTCCCGAAGCTTTATCCTTGTGAAAGGAACAAATGAAATGTTTCAATTCTACTTTGAAAATTGGTCTAACAATTTGATCATTATCTTCCTCTTTGATATGAGATGGATGTGCTTCAAATCCTTATTGTGGTTTATGATTTGTTTCCTTGAAGTGGGGCCTTAACTATAAGGAGGTCTTGAAAATATTGAGAAGCATCTTGGCGTATATTTTTTGAGGAAGTGAGTGGTTTTCCATCTCCCATCACAATGGATTGTTGAGAAATTATAAGTTTTTAACTATGGACCAATTTATGAAAGCATCATGCATTTGTATCTCCCTTCCTAAGTCATTGGCCCTTAAAACTAAGTATATTTATAATTGCATATATGATGTAACAAAAAAGGTGTGGCCTCTTCATTTTAGCATGTGTTTATTTAGTGTTCCAGTATAATTTATGATTTACGTCAAATGATCTATTAGATTTCATAAGGAAACAAAGCTTTCAATTTAATTTATATAAAGTTCATTGATGAGAACTAATAGGTAATAGCAAAATTATTTAGCATTTATCTCTAAAAATTATTAAAATTTGTTTAGCGACATTATATCTACAAGTAAGACCTATCTTTCCCAAGCTAACTAATGCTAGACTTGGTTTTTAAACCTTCTAACACCATACATGCTCACATGCCACATATTCTAGTTATGTACCTCTATACAAGTGGCATGGCATGTCTTCTCACATTCTATATTTTTATCATTGTATTCTATTTACTAGTGCTTATGAATAATGTAAAACATATATAGTTCTAAACAACACTATTCTTCTCTCTTACTTCATGATACTATGTTTCACATCAGTTGATATTAGAACCTAATTATCTACTCTATTCCCCAATTAATTTTGGTTCAAAGTTTGGTTGTACACATCTAAAATTCTACTAGATATCTGAATAAGATTATATAAAGTTCTCCTTACTAGATCTAATTTGTTAGGAAACACAACTAATTTGATTGCTTCCATTACAAGTTGAGCCTATAGACCAAACATAACTTACATAAATAAAAATGAAATGAAATACCATGGGTGATTCCTAGTTAGTTAGGTAGATCTTGAACTCTATTGTTTATCTTTCTATGCAAATCTTATATTAAAATAAATACAACATTTATATATTGAAAAAAAAAAATGCCTTCCACTAACCGTAGACCCTAAATGTCATATATGACTAATAGATTGTACAATTGATGCATCAATGGAAACATTGAATGGGCATTTTATTTAGGTTGTAAATCAATACAAATTTTCACAAGTAGCAAAAGATAGGTGATAATATTAATGTAGCAGCTCTTAAAGATGTACATTGTGCCTATTCTCTGCTAACTACGTTTCGGAAAAGGAAAGAAAGAAATAAATTATATTGTTAACATTGTTAGGTTTGTGGCTGTTCGTATTGTTGAATCTATGTCTAAACACTTAGAAGAAGAGTATTTTGAAGTAAAACCTAGCATGTCAAGTTAATTAATACACTTTGAGTATCAAAAGCATGTTCACTTGTAATTTGACATAAGTCTGTCATAAAAGGCAATGTAGAAGGCAGGTTAGCTGAGCTCTATACTCCACGTAAAGTCATGGCATTGTAGTAATGTTTGTTGTGATTGAGACTATCCAAGTAGTGAAATATCATTAATATTTAAGGACAGTGTGATGTATTTCTTAATTGTAGTAGCATCATAAGCCCTATTTAGATGTTGAAAATAATTGAAACCAAAAACAAAACCTACTTCTCAACCAAAAATCTTAATTAAATACTAATATCAAAAAATTAAAGAACTTAATTCAAATAAATATAATAAACTGATTACCACCAATCAAAAAAATAAAAAAATGAGAATAAACTATAACATTAATTTTCCAATTTATAATTATTTAAAAAAAAATATATTAATTATATATAAAATTAGTCTAAATATCTAATAATTTAAATAATCATTAAAACAACAAACAACATTTTTATAATATCATTCAAAATGTAAATAATAAATAATAGATATATCGATGTGTTCAATAGACTTACCTGGTTGAGTCGAGTCGGTGGAACGGGTTAAATTTTAATCCTTGCAGGCTACACCACTTTTTTGGCAGGCAATAAGTGTTCGTGGCGGTGGCGTGGCAATAAGTGTTTGTCGCAGTGGCAATAAGTGTTTGTAGCACTCAGTGTCTGTAATCATCGCCATGGATCAGAGATTCTTTATGGCTGCCTCCATTATGATATCGTTACTGAATTTCCATTTCCAAGTCTGTTCAAGACACTCCTATAATGCCATTGATAAGTGCTGGAGAAGAGACCAGCATTGGGCACAGAACAGAATGAACCTCTCAGACTGTGCCGTGGGCTTTGGAAGCGCAGACGAGGGAGGGAGAGGAGGAGAAATGTACAGAGTCGCCAGTGATGATGAGAACCCTACAAATCCGCTGCCTGGAACTCTAAGATACGGAGTTACTCGTGATAAAGCTTGAGATGCCCCTCTTTTGTACCAGCCACAAGTCTATCGACGCAAGGTGGGCAAATGTTCACATCAGCAACGGCCCCTGCATCCGCCTAGTAAATGTTTCACGGCTTAGACATCCACGACTGTAAGCCAAGCATAGCTGGCAAGTGGCAACGTTCTGCTGTCAGAATCCATGAGCCTTCAGTGGATGGAAACACAGGACGGAGACGCTATTTCTGTTATCTCGGCACGAGATATTATATGGATTGATCATTGATGATAACGCACTCTCCAGTTGCGCAGATGGGCTTCTAGATATCACGATTTCTTCCACTCGTTCACAGCAGCAAGTACTGGCAGCGGCAGCAAGTACAACGGTTGGGTCCTCCTTTGTCTTCTGGATATAATCATGTAAAGGCGAGGTCACATGACAATCAGGGTTCCCTCTCTCCCACCGACATCAATGACATGCTCACCCGCTACATAAATCACAATAATAGTATTTTATTTGCCGACATTAATAATAGTAATGGCACGGGCACCAACCACAATACAGAGGCTGCAATCGTACGTTCCGAGGACGAGGTGCGGTTGTAAATCCGGACCTGCCGCCGGCGAAGCGGGCATCCACCAAGGATCGTCATACCAAAGAGGACGGACGGGCGGGCGGGCGGGGCCGGCGAATCCGTATGCCCGCAACTTGAGCGGCGAGGGTTTTTCAGCTGCCACGGGAGCTGGGGCACATAGAATGGCTGCTGCAACTAGTGGAGCCGGCGGTGATTGCCACCACCGGCACTGGAACAATCCCGGCGAACTTTCATACTCTTGAACGTCTCGATGCACAGCTCCAGCTCAAGCATGTCAGCTCCACTGAAGCCGCCGTATAATTTCCACGGCGAGTCGCTCAACCTCAACGCGAGCATGACGGATCAGATTCGAACCCGGGCCGAGTGGGAAAAATCGGCAGTAGAGGAAACGAGGTCTCAGGGTATGAATATTTTAGGTTATATCCATCATTCTCATCACACGGGTGGATTCGAGAAGTTGATAAACGACCCTGAACAACAACAGCAGCAGCTAATGCACGATTCGGACTGTGGGGACTCGAGTTCAAAAAGACAGAGAGAGGAGAGCTTGCAGCAGCAGACGACGGCTAGCGCCATGTGGGCAGTTACCCCTGCAACGTGGTGAGTTATCAAATACCGCACAAAGCATGCCGGGCGCGTTCTGGATGCTCCCTCTGCCCTCCCATGCCCTGCGCTGCGCCTTACCCACAAACTGAAACTTTCCTCCTTTTATTTCGTCCTAACCAGAAAAAAGAAAAGAAAGCTCCGTACAAAACATGCCGGGCGCGTTCTGGATGCTCCCTCTGCCTTCACATGCCCTGCGCTGCGCCTTACCCACAAACTGAAACTTTCCTCCTTTTCTTTCGCCCTAACCAGATTAAAAAAAAAAGAAAAAAGAAAGAAAGCTCCGTACAAAACACAAAGCAAACTAAAACATTATATAATCCCACATCATATAATGTGGCGGTGAAATGACATAGCCGTTTGGAACTAGATTTAAAATGCTTTTATCAAGCGTGTGGTTCACGCCATCTATCCGTATACAAAAACATTAAAGAAATTACATTTAACATTGAATTTGGTTTAAACGAATTAAAAAACATTAAAGAAATTACATTTAATTGGATTTAAATATTTTAGATTTAATAAGTGATATAAAAAAATTAACAAGAATATTTTGATCTTTAAATTTTTTTAAAATAAGTGTTAAAATTTATCGGTAAAAATTTGAGTTTTGTGATAAGGTAATGAGAATTGTAAAAATATATAGTGGACATTTTCAAATATATTTACAAATGAATTGAATTCATTTTAGGATCTAACTAGCACTCAAATCGACATCAAATGGTAAACAATGTGAATAAAACACGAAAATTTTCCTTACATTCAATGATAGTGTGAAGTGAACAACATCATTTTCCTTGCAACAAGTGAACCAAATTCATCCCAATCATGTTGATTCAATATTAGAGACAAATGACACTGTTTATTTCTCAAAATAATAAATATTACATCATATCATGAGCTAACATCATTTTATGATGTTTTCCAAGCAATTAAAATTTGAAAATATGATTCAAATAATGTGAGCTATCCATTTTATTAACTGATACATCATAAATAAGCTCACTAGAATTTTTTGATGCAGTCACAAAGACAAGGTTTACAAAAAAGGAAAGCCCTAACCCAATAACAAGTAAACACACACATAGAAAAAGAAACTCAAATGTTTATATACACAACAATTTTGTATCACGCAAGCTGCATGTCATGCTTCATTAAAAACTATCAAATGCAAGCTTATACTAGCTATTACAATAAATTCTACTTAGATCTCCTTTTATCACTCTCTCGTTAAACTTTCGAATGAAGAAGACAATCCTCTTGATCTTGATATCTCCTCCCATACCTCTTCCTTGCTCTATATGCATTCATATAGCCTTTCCCAAATGATACATGTCAATTCATATCCATGCACATTCATGTAAGTTGCCACACTTCCCAAAGACAATTGTGTCTTTCGCTCTAACTCATATATAACGGACGCATTCCTTCCTATTTATCTCCAAGAGTCTCATTGTAAATGATCATATTTTGAACCTTTATGCAAATTATTCCATCTACGCGCTAGCCTTCCTAAATCCATTTACATCAATACTTCTACAAAATTATTTGACGTCCTTCATGAACCTATGCATCATGCACACAAGTTTGGTGCATCCTAGTCCTAACTTGTTTCTTATATTACCCTTTCCTTTGCACGCAATAACATCTACATGTATTGAACAACTTAATTTTTACACAATCAAACCCTTGAGTGCCATAGTGAGTGACCAACACCTTTACGCATTCCCATGCAAGTTTTGATTTCTTACTCTAAAATCCATGTGCACTTCTCTTATGAATACTTCTTCTACGTTAGACAAGCCTCTGTACCAACTCTCTCTGTAGACCTTTTCTTAGAGTTAAAACTCATTGAAACCTACTTTAACTGATTCTAACACATTACACAACCATTCTACTACATTTTTGTGCATGTACCCATATGCAATCCTTCAACCCAAAGAGTTATACACCTACGTGCAACATGCATCATGTTATAACTTTATTCAAAAAGGACTTTAGATATTTGGTGATGAAAGATTATATTAAGTTAGGGATGTTCCTCCATCAAACACCCCAAGTAACTAAAAATGTGAGCTCTTACTCATTGTTGGTTAAAATCTTCAAGAGTATGGCCTTAATGACTAATCTTTGCAAGATCCAACCAAGTGGAGTGTTCTTTCTTTTTGTTCTATCCATTTCACTATGTATAACTTATACTATTTTTTGTGTGCCCTCTAAATAATCTTAGAGTCCAAAATGGTCTTTATTTCTTATTTCTCCTTCTTAGGTATTTTCTCTCTCTAATTGAGAGCCTAATTATTCTTCCTCATTAATATTATTCCTCCATGAAACATATACAAATATGCAACATTGAATATTAGAGATATGCCCATGTTTAATCTTATATGCATTTGTCTAACACTTTCTCAATACTATTTGTACTACTTCTTTCACTTCAACTTGTTATACACTCTGCACAAGAATATCTCCGTGTGTAAATACACAAACACTAACTTGTCAGCCTAGAAATGTTTATATTTACATCTAATATATGGCTGTTGCTTATACTATTAATTTGTCTGCTCCAACTTCTCCTTTATATGTTTATGTATTTCATGCCTACATTATGCATAATATTTTTATTTAACACTCCTTTCATTCATCCCTTTGATCTTTCTTAACTATGTTAACTCATCTTGGGCTACCTCCATACATAATTTGGAAAGGTGATTTTTCCCATGCTTCTATTTACCAATTTTTTATAAGTGAACTCTACCTATGTAATGTTTGGGTCTAGTCCCCCTTACTATATTTCGAGATTTCAAAATTTTGTTATGTAAAATTATATGAAATTTTAAAGGCACTAGTTAAGGGCTCTTCAAATGTCATCCCTCCAAAATTCTCCTTGAATGTGTGGCTTGAACCTCTACCCTCCCTGGCTCCTTTCATTAGCATATTTGACTTTGAGCTTTTAACATTTATAGTGCAACTCCTTGTGGACTACTAATCCAGTAGAGGAGTTATGGTTGCCATGGAGGAGGAATCTACCATGATGTCTGATAACAACCATTCAAAGGACTCTAGGGTTATGGTTTCTCGACTCATGCATGATAATTTATAGTAGATGGTGGATGTCATTGGTTTGGGAGGTGTTTTCGATCCTGGAAAACACAATAGGGATGACGAAGGTAGTTTGGGACCTACTCACAAGTTTACACATTTGAATACTCTCTCACCCCTATAGGTAGTTTTATTAGCTCTTTTTGGATAATCTTACTATAATTTTTTTCTCTTTGTTCCCAAGGTTTACCCCTCGATGGTCTGTATCTCTCCCTTTGGGACTTGCTCTTGGTTGGATGTCTCCACCTCAACCAAAACACCACTTATTTTGTGTGTTTTTTCTTCATCATTTGCATGGGTGAGGGCCCTTACCCCCAATATTTAGAAAAAAATCAAATTTCATTGCGTTAGCTTATCTCCAACCAAGCATCTCAACAGATTTCTAATGCTACTATTCATAACTTTTGTCTGTCCATCTATTTATGGATGTAATACTAAACTAAAACTCAAATGTGCCTAACATCTTCTATAAGTTCCTCCAAAAATAACCCCAAACTTTGTATTTTTGTGCAACACTATGCTGTGTAGTAACCCATATAGCCTTACCACCTATGTGAAGAATTATTTTTTAATATTTGTGGCATCACTGTCCAATACTATGTTATGAAGTTACTCTCCTCTACGTCCCTTCCCTTCTATTAAGCGCGTGGTTTTTGCCATCTATCCGTACACAATATTTATATGCTTTTTAAACTATGCCCTATGATAAGATTCCCCCTCCCATGGAACTTTTATTCTTAGTTGCAACATAAATATCCATTAACAGTGAATTTGGCTTAAACGTATACAAAAACATTAAAGAAACTAGATTTAATTACATTGTATTTAATTAGTTTATATTTAATAAGTGATAAAAAAATTAACAAGAATATTTAGATTTTTAAGATATTTAAAAATATATGTTAAAATTTAATGGTAAAAAATTAGGTTTTGTGATAAGACAACAAACATTTTCAAATTATCAAGTTTCATCTCTTGGTACTAGAAGTTTAGTGAGTTTGGTTCAAAGAATTGTTAAGTAAGTGCAATTTTTTTTAAAGATTATCAACACCATATTCAAGGCTCCAAAAACCTTGTTTAGTTTTCTGAAACTATTGGTAAATTATACTTCTTTTCCAAATCCTAACTAGACAACTAAACCTAAAATGATTAATATATATATATATATATATATATATATATATATATATATATATATATATATATATATATATATATATATATATATATATATATATTGGAGTCTACATCACACAAAAAAGAAGCCAAGCTTCCTCAATATTTTATAAGCCCCTCGATAATGTATATATTTTGGAGTCTACATTACACAAAAAAGAAGCCAAGCTTCCTCAATATTTTATAAGCCCCTCGATAATGTACAATATTGAAAAAAACATGACAATGATTGCAGTGCTTCTTTAGCCAAGTAAATTAGTGTAATGCAATGTGTCATTACTATAAACTTTGATGTTACAATGAATATTCTATAAATATTTGTTAAATTTCTCTAGAATGCTTGTAAATTTTCATTAGATCGTTGTGATATAAACATTAAAATACTCTTTCAAATAATCTCTAGATGTATGTAAATGTTCTAAAATCCTTGTGTATTTACAAATGAATTGAATTCATTTTAGGACCCAATTAGCACTCAGATCGACATCAAATGGTAAAAAAAAGTGAATAAGACATGACAAATTTCCTTACATTCAATGATAGTGTGAAGTGAACAACATTGTTTCCCTTGTAACAAGTGAACCAAATTCATCCCAGTCATGTTGATCTAATATTAGAGACAAATGAGACTGTTTATTTCTCAAAAAGATAAATATTACATCATATCATGAGCTAACATCATTTATGATGTTCTCCAGGAAATTAAGATTTGAAAATATGATTCAAATAATGTGAGCTATCCATTTTATTTACTAATACATCATAAATAAGCTTATTGGCATTTTCTAATATAGTCATAAAGACAGGGTTTACAACAAAAGAAAACCCTAACCTAATAACAAGTAAACACACGCATAGAAAAAGAAACTCAAATATTTATATATTAATGTAAATAACATATTATAACAATTTTTTATTGCACAAAATACATGTTGTGCTTCATTAAAAACTACCAAATACAAGCTTATACTAGCTATTACAATGAATTCTTCTTAGATCTCCTTTTCTCACTCTCTCGTTGAACTTTTGAATGAAGAAGACAATCCTCTTGATATTGATATCTCCTCCCATACCTCTTCCTTGCTCTATATGAATTTATATAGCCTTTCCCAAATGATACATATAAATTCATATCCATGCACATTCATGCAAGTTGCCACACATCACAAAGACATTTGTGTATTTAATAAAGACAGGGTTTACAACAAAAGAAAACCCTAACCTAATAACAAGTAAACACACGCATAGAAAAAGAAACTCAAATATTTATATATTAATGTAAATAACATATTATAACAATTTTTTATTGCACAAAATACATGTTGTGCTTCATTAAAAACTACCAAATACAAGCTTATACTAGCTATTACAATGAATTCTTCTTAGATCTCCTTTTCTCACTCTCTCGTTGAACTTTTGAATGAAGAAGACAATCCTCTTGATATTGATATCTCCTCCCATACCTCTTCCTTGCTCTATATGAATTTATATAGCCTTTCCCAAATGATACATATAAATTCATATCCATGCACATTCATGCAAGTTGCCACACATCACAAAGACATTTGTGTATTTAAATCTAACTCATACATAATGGATGCATTCCTTCCTATCTATCTCCAAGAGTCTCATTGTCAATAGTCATATTTTGAACCTTCATGTAAATTATTCCATCTATGCGCTATCCTTCCTAAATCCATTTGCATCAATACTTCTACATAATTATTTGACATCCTTCATCAACATATGCACCATGCACACAAAATAAACCTCTCAGATATCTATCTATTTATTGTCATACCAGATATCTATCTGTGCAATAAAATAAACCTCTTAGAGGTTTTGCTACCTCCATATCTAGATATCTATGTATGTACTTTCCTTTGTACAAATCCACTACTTCTTTGCCAAAATCCTCTTATTACCCCTATAAAATAACCTGTAGTTATATATTTATCAATACTATTTGGCATTGGTTGTGCAATAAAAAATTTCCCTAAGGTACTAATAATTTCCTCAATTTGGGATTTTTCCTATTTTGATAACATGGCATTGGCTCTCTAGGATTTTCTGCTACCTGTATCTGGTTTTGCTCTATAATCGATCAAAAATAAAATCCCAAAATTAAATTCAACATCATTGGCATATAATTGAGGGTGGATAATGGTGCAGAAATAGCGCCAAAGGTGATCCATGCTATCATAAATAATAAATAATTAAACTTCCCCACATATTAATAGGTAATCTATTGAATAATATTTGCTAGGTATAAACCCTTTGTTGTCAATGTTTTCACATACCATATCAATAAAAAAATATTCCAAAACCTTTAAAAATTAAATTACAACACATTTTCCAATGTAATAATAATAATAATAATAATAATAATTATTATTATTATTATTCCCACTTGAATGTAGAAATAACGTGTTGTTTCTTTAAAAAGATTCCATGCCAAGTGCATGCCAAGATTCTTTAAGCCAAGAACTATATTGGCACCAAGATCAAGAACAAGATTTGCATTTCTTGATTAATTTAAGATCACCATGTGATAAAACAAGAATCAAGATTCCAATGCATAAAGACTTGAGTTCCATTAAACATGTAATACTTCTTTCCAAGAAAATATTACCACGTTAAAATTGTTTCATGCATAAAGTTTTAATGCCATACTTTCCACGTAACTTATTTAAAGAATATTACTCCACATTTAACTTTGGTGTTAAAACTTAGAAGTCCATGCCATTAAAAACATGTGCCCACATAAAATCTTTTAAAAAGATTTATATGCATGGAGTTAAAATTAAGAGATATGCGGATTATTTTTTAAATAAATATTTAAATATGCATGTTTTAATAAAGACTATCACCTTTCTTTTAAAGATAATCTTTATAAAATGGCATGGATTTTTTTTAAATAAAAGATATTTATTAAGCATATTAAAATATATTTATTAATTCTTAATAAATATATTAAAATATATAAATATTAATTTAAATATCTTAATAAAAATATATTTATTAATAAATATATTAAAATATATCTTATTGGTAGTAATTTTTCAAAATTAATTATAAATGTTGTGGGTGGAGGTGTGGCATTATTGGCCAGATAATATCCTACCTACATTTGCAACAATAATTAAATATTACCATTATTGATCAGAATCATTGGGTGGAAATCTCCTAGATCATTCCCCCTACAGAGAGCTTTTGGACCTCTAACAATTAAACTTAATTATCAACTAGGTGAGGGTATGTTTCTCACACTTTCTTCATTTTCATCCAATTTTCCTTATTCGGATGCAACCCTTTCAAACCCACATGAAGATATTCTATATCACCCCTTCATTTATTTCTAGTTTTCCTATCAATAATAACATCTTCCTGTAACTCATGAGAAAAATCATCAACATTACAAATTTGAATACCCTCATCTTGATCCATGATCATAGGAGGTTCATAAAATTTAAAGTTTTCTACATTAACCACTAAATAAATTTGCATATAAGAAGGCAAATTCAATTGAAAAGCATTTATACCAATATTTTTCAAAATCCTAAAAAGACCATACCTGATTGGTTTTAATTTTTTGCCTTCACCTTTCAATATTTCTTTGTTGATGTGAAGCCAAACCTGATCATCCACTTTGAATTGATGATCAAATCTATGTTTGGCATGCCTATCCTTATATTTAATTTGGCTCTTCTCCAACTATTCTTTAACAACTTTTTGAATCAGTTGAATCCTCTAAGTGAACTTTTTATCCTTCTCAACATCATTTTTTCCATTCACCACTGAGTTAGATTCTTTTTCAAAAGAAAAGTCCAAAGGAAAGATAGGCAAATATCCAAAATAAGTCTCAAAAGGAGACTTTAAAGTAGAATAATATAAAGCATGGTTATAAGAATGCTGCACATAATATAAATGTTTATCCCCTAATTTAGGATGTTTACCACATTACCCCTTGAGTAAATGTACCACTATTTGATTGACCACTTCTATTTATCCATTGGTTTGTGTATTAAAGGTTGTGATTTTTTTATCTTAGTATCCATCAAGTCCCACAAAGCTGACCAAAAATCACCAACAAATTGAGTATCATGATTAGATATAATAGAAGTGGGTAACCCAAAATGGATCCAAACATTCTTGAAGAATAAATGTGTAGTATCCTCACTTGTAACCTATTTAGTTTAAGGAGCCAAAATACATATTCTGATGAACCTATCCACAACCACATACAGATAATCATGTTTTCTTCGTGACATAGGTAAACCTCCCACAAAATCCAAAGAAAGACTTTCCCAAGGATGGTTAGGAATAGGAAGAGGTGTATACAATCCTAACTTCTAGTTGCTAGGTTTACTTATGGAATAAAGAATGCAACCTTTAATATATTTAGATACATTTTATGTCATATGGGGCCAATAAAAATATCTTTATAACTGTGAAACTATTTTACCAATGTCAAAATGACCTGAAACAAGAGAAGTGTGTGCTTCTCTAATTATGTGAACTCTTTCATCCTGTGGAATACATATTTTTCCAAGATGATATAACATTTTGTTATGCACATGATAGTCAAATGCTTCTAATAATTTACCATTTATCAAATCTTCATAGACATCCCTAAAATCAACATCTATAGCATATTATTCCTTATAACTTTCATTAACAAAAACTATGCTGCAAAATAGTAAATGCTACAATAGGTCTAGAAAACATATCTACAACCTTATATGTGTTCCCTTTTTGTACCTTATAAGAAGATGGAATTGTTGTAAAAATCCCATGCATCATAAGCGTCATGATTCTTGTATCTTGGATTGTGATTGAAGGTATTGCAAAGGCTGATGATCCATATAGATGATTGTCTCTTTGCCCATTAAATAGTATTTTCATTTTTTCACACTTTGCACCAAAGCATACAACTCTTTATCATAAGTAAGATAATTTTTTATTGTACTTGTAAATGTTTCCAAATGAAAACACATCAATTTTTGGTTTTGCATTAATATTACCCCCATCGCATACCCACTAGCATTAGTTTCTATTTCAAAAGATTATTGTAAATCTAGAAGTGTAAGAATTGGGGTTGTACTTATCTTTTCTTTCAAGGTATTGAAAGCTTTTTCATGATTTCCTCCCCATTGAAACCTTGCTTAACACTTTTTAAAGCACATAAAAGAGGTGCAATATAAAAGAAGTAAGCAATAAATTTTCTCCAAAATTTAACTGCTCTGAGAAAACTTCTAACTTCTATTGCATTATTAGGCTTTAGCCAATTTACTATGGCTAAATTTTTTGAAGGGTCTATTTTTAATGAGCCATTCCCTACAACATATCCTAAGTAAACCAAATATGTTTTTGTAAATTCATATTTTGACATCTTAAGGAAATGTTTCTCCTTTTGTAAAGTATCTACGACTTTCTCGATGTGTTTAAGATGATCTTCCCATGTGTTACTAAAGACTAAAATGTCATCCAAGTACACAATTCCAAAATCATCAATAAATGGTCTTAACACATCATTCATAACCCACATAAATGTAGCAGGTGCATTACAAAGCCCAAAAGGCATAACAAGCAATTCAAAAAGACTTTTCTTAGTTTTGAAAGCAGTTTTCCAGCTATCACCAACAGTTATTCTTATTTGGTGATAACTACTTCTCAAATCTAACTTAGTAGAATAAATTTCATGTTTTAATTGATCTAACAAATCATCAATATAAGGAAGAGGGTAGTGGTTTTTAACCATGATTTTATTCAAAGCTCAAAAATCCATGCACATCTACCATGTACCATTTTTCTTTGGTAATAATACAATAGGTGAACCACATGTAGAGGTACTTGGCTGAATGACTCCTTTCTCAAGTAACTCCATCACTTGCTTCTTTATTTCTTCATTCTCTACTACTGACAAACTATACATGCCAATATTAGGGAGAGAGGCATTCTGCTATAATTGAATCTCATGTTGAATTTCCCTCTTAGGGGCTAAACCTTGTGGTTCTTGACAAACACCATTTTAGTTAGAAATATTGTTTTCTATTTCAAATTGATGTTTAGGATCACAAATCTCTAAGGCCTTGGATTTTCACTATCCTTGGCTTTCACAATCATGAGAACAAAACTTTTACTTGAGTTTACAAGTCTTTTCATTTATCCTACAGAGACAAGTGTCAAATTGGTTTTGACATGATGGGACTTACTATGTAATCAATCCCATCTTTTACAAGCACATATTTATTCTCTTCTTTATAAAAGATTGCCTTTCTATCATATAAGTAAGGACTTACCAATAGATATCCAAAGGAACTACATTTAACTCTACTTCATCAATGAATTTAGAAGTAATAACAAACTTCAAGGTGCATATTTTTGTGACCTATAATTCTACATCATCACACAACCATCTTAAATGATATGGTTTTGGATGTGGTTTAGTTTTAAGTCCTAACTTTTTAACAACCTCTTCAGAAATAAGATTAGATTTTGATCCACTATTAAATAGAGTAGGTATTTTAGTATGCTTAGATATGACTCTTATGTGGAAAACCTCATTTCTTTTTCTTTCAACATGTTTAAATTTAGTTTTAGAAGATAGATCAATAACAAAAGGTCTAGGGTTAGAAGAGGAAGAAGTTGAATCTTGTAGACCCATAGCAATCACTTTTGTTTCATCACTAGAATCTGATCCCAAGTCATGTTTGATTATAACATTAGCCTTCTTTTCCTTTTTATTCTAGAACCTTTTTGGCTTGAGTTCTGGATGGAGTTTTCACCACTTAGCCTCATCATGATTCTTCTTGCAGTGATTGTAGGAAGGTTTTCCTTCCTCTTTCTTAATAGTGTAAGTAGACTTACCCTTACCCTTTCCTTTACCTTTTCCTCTATTTTCAACTGGATTATGAGATTTCTTTCCATATCCTTCCTTGGTCATCTTACCCTTGGCTTCCATATGGATATCTTGCACACAAACTTCATCAAGGTTAGAAAGATTAAACATGAGAATAGTATGTATTAAATAACTATGCAACCTCAAATATACTTCAATAATGTTTCTAAACTGTACAAAAGAATGCCTATGATTAATGTCTTCTTTCTAAACTCCCGACTATAATCCTACATACTTTGACCTTTATTCTATCTCAAAGGTTGATAATCCATAGTATCTTGTTGCATATAACCCAAAGGATAAAATTGCTTTCTCAACTTAGAAACAAAATCATTCCAGGAAGAGATTAACTTACTATATTGCTTGAGATCTTGAATCTTAGTCTCCCACCAGATGAGTGTTGTGCCACTCATACAGAGAATAGCCAACAAAATCTTGGCTTCCTCACTAAGAATGTTATGAATCCTATAATATATCTCAATTTTCTTGACCTAGTTATTGAATTTCTCTACATTGAGCTCATCATTATACATTGGCAAATCAAATTTAAAATCTAATTTCAAATGTGGGATAGTTTTATCATCTGTAGAAGAGGAGGACTTCTTGGAAGATGAAGGTGAAAGAGGAATTTCTTCTCTTTCATCTTGATATTCCTTTGCTTATTTACCCTTTCTGTGTTCCCCATAATTTTCTCAACCATATTTTTCATGTTGAGGAAGGCACGCTAGAATTTTACCTCAGACATATTTGCTTCCATACTTGATTATTGGCTTGCACATCTGGCACTCATTTCAGGATCAAACTCTATAGGTTCCCATTCACCACATCTTAATTGAGACCTGCTTAACATAAAAGACTATTTCAATTGCTAGACAATGTGTTAAATGGCCTTGATCATAGGCTCTGATATCAAACTGATCAAAAAATCCAAGTTATAAAAAACCTTTACAGTCTGCTTGGATCAAATTTTGAATAAAGCAAAATATTTTAATTTATAATTTTCCCTTTTAATAAATCTAAAAAATTAATTTATAAAACTTTTGTAATTTAATAAAGGAAATTGAAAGGATTTCTGATCTAAAAGAGGAAATTAAAAATAAAATATAACACAAGATTTATTCACAGGGTTCACCAAATAGTTACATCCTGGGTCTACTCTATGAGTGTTCTGATATTATTAAAACTCTTTGAGACTGATTATCTATCTATGCAACAAAATAAAACTCCTAGAGGTTATGTTGCCTCTGTATCTAGATATCTCTATTTGCAATTTCCTCTGTTCAAATCTACTGCTTCTCTGCCAAAATCCTTTTACTTCCCCTGTAAAATAACCTATAGTTATATATTTCTCAATGATATTTGGTATTGGTCAAGAAATAAAATTTTTCCTTAGGTACTAACAATTTCCTTGAATTAGGGTTTTTCTCATTTTGATAGCATGGTGTTGGCTCTCTAGGATTTCTTACTACCTGTATTCAGTTTTGCTCTGCAACTGATCAAAACCAAAATCCCAAAATGGAATTCAACATCATTGGCATATAGATGAGCATGGATAATAGCATAGAATTAGCACCAAATCTGATCCACACTATCATAAATAACAAGTAATTAAACTTCTCCACATATTAATAGGTAATATGTTGAATAATCTTTGCCAACTATAAACCCTTTGTTACCAATGTTTTCGTATACCATATCTATCAAAAATATTCCAAAACCTTTAAAGAATTAAATTAACACATATTTTCCAATGTAGTAATAATAATAATTATTCTCACTTGAATGTAGAAATAATGGGTTGCATATAATTCTTTAAAAATATTCCATGCCAAGTGCATGCCAAGATTCCTTAAGCCAAGAATTGTATTGGCACCAAGATCAAAAACAAGATTTACATTTCTTGATTTATTCAAGATTACCACGTGATAAAACAAGAATCAATATTCCAACACATAAAGACTTGAGTTCTATTAAACATGCAACTGTTCTTTCCAAGAAAACATTACCACGTCAAAAATGTTTCATGCATAAAGTTTCAACACCATACTTGCCACGTAACTTCTTTAAATAATATTACCCCAAATTTAACTTTGGAGTTAAAACTTAGAAGTCCATGCCATTAAAAACATGTGCCCACATAAAATATTTTACAAAGATTTATATGCATGGAGTTAAAAGTAAGAGATGCACGGATTCTTTTTTAAATGAAGATTCCAAGTTGACAACAATTGGTTCATAATTGAAGAGTGCAATGATGTCACTAGATATAATTATTGACAAGCTTGGTACTGTAGTAATGACACTACACGAGCTATGCATTAATGTAGAAGTGGAATTGGATCTAACAAATTGGTACATAGGTGAGGAAACTATTGCTAGTGTTTTTAAGGTTAGCACAAACTTGTATGTGCAATAGTGATAATCTTTAGTAAGGCCTAGTGACCTAGATCCTCCTAGATAAATCACCCCTACTTGAATAACAATGGTCCACATTACATGTAGTTATAGTAATAGACGTGGAAATAAATTGTCATCCTAAACCTCTATAAACCATTTTTCTTGGGAACACATTTGACATGCTTTGATGATTTGGAAGAGAGGGATATTTTGTTGATGTGTCATTTTAATCGGGCATCAATAACTTGAAATGATTTTTTTGCGATGTTATAATGGGGATTGATTGATGTCTACTAAAGAGTCTATGTAGTATCTAAAATACCAAAAAGGGTTAGAATGTAGTGGCACAAGAGTTTTATGTTGAAGACTGGATGAAACCCAAGGTAAGATGGAAAATTAAACTTGAAAGTGTTATCTCGTACTTGCTTAGTGATGGTATAGGACATATACTTAAGTGAAAAAAATCTTGAGGTAAGGTCTTATCAATCTCTCCTTCTATAGGTGTATCTAGACTTGATCACCAACCTAAAAGGTGTGTGATGTCTAATGTTTATCATGGCATTATTTGTATTTCACATAAGCCTATTATAAAATAGTTTACACTTGTTATTAAATGTACTGAATGTGATTAATGAATTGAAAAACTTTGTTAACTTCCTTTTGCACCGAAGGAGTTGATACTATTGATGGTAGAATAGGATAAGTTATGTAAATGGGTACCAAAGGTTGGAAACCTAAGTAGGGTTAAAAAGTTTTATATGTATTAGAGTTGTGCAGAGCTATGTTGTAGCTATGCTAAATTAAAGGCAACATTTTAGTTTGTCCATTAGTTTGTGGATGAAAGTGGTGGACTTAATCAATTTTATGTCTAGCATAGACCAAAGCACTTTCCAAAAATGGCTCAAAAATATTATATCCCTATTAGACTGGATGTTTTATGGGATTCTAAAGTGGATCCAGACATGTTAAAAGTACAATTACTCTATTTCTAGAGATGATATTACTTTATAATAAGGTATGAGAAATTCTATCTTTAAGAATATATCAACTATAACATAAACACAATCATTACCATGATTAATATTAGGGTATATTAAGATAAAATCCATGGAAATAGATTACCAAAGTATTTTTATAAATGGAAAAGGTGCGTATAAACCTTGTTTCTTGTTAACCAAATTATTTATTGCACATGTGGTAAAAGACTTGATGTATTTAAATACATCAGCCCTGACATGTGGCTAGAATAATTACTTATACAACATTGAAAAAGTCTATTAAAATCTAAAATGTCTTACAATATTGCTAAAATGATCCCCCCATATTATTTTATGTCTCTTTACATCATGTAGAATGCACAAGTTCCTAAGGTGATATAAGAGTCCATCATGCAAGTAGAAATCTAAAACTAAATTACCGTAGAGCAAATTCTGATAGGTATCTACAAAATCCATGTCTGACAGATACAATTATGACCATGTACTAACTTCATGGCCATATTCATCAAGTATAGAAAGGTGAGCTTAAAAAATTGGAGAGTTCAAATAATTTATGATAGGGTTGGCCCTTCCTTCTTATGCTTGATGTTTAGGTGGAACTGCTGAAGATAAGAAGACCATTTTGAAGTTATTCTTACCACAACTTATTTTGGGTCCACAAAAATTGAAGTGGATTGTGATCTATGTGGATCAAAATCTCATTTACCAAGATTTGATTCTTCCAATTTTTACATGATTGAACAATGGCATAAAGCTCATGATCATAAGTTGGGTACTCTATTACTGATACGGTGAATATTTTGGTATGATAAACAAAATGACTATATTGAGTGGGGACTGCTCCAAGTGTGAATTTAAAGGCATATATATCAAGTTTAATTGGTAGTTTAAGATCTATTAACACAAGTAATGGTGTATAACAAAGTCTATATTTCAATTATTTGAATGTTATCTATTGTATGGCTTCCTAGATAAACTCTGCTTGAGTACCAACTTTGATAACTTGGTTCAAAGGCCAAGTCACATGAGATAAACCAAGTACAAATCTCTTGTAAAAATTTGTCATTCCGAAGAAGGTTTGAATCTCTATGAGATTTTTTGGTTGTGTACATTCAAAAATGACCCAAATATTGGTTTGATCCACATGTAGTCCTTGTGCATCTACTATGTATCGCAGATATTATATCTCCCACATATGAAATGAACATGTCTCCATTTTTGCATACAAATTTTGTTTTTGTAAAGTGTCAATCACTTTCTCTTTATAGCATAGATGTTCATCTCATATTTTGTTAAAAATTAGGATGTCATCAAGGAAGACTACAACAAACATAGTGAATGGCCTAAGAATATCATTCATTATCTGTATGAATGTAGTTGGTGCATTGGTCAAATCAAAGGGATGAATAACCATTCAAACACACCTTACTTTTACTTGAAGGTTGTTTCCATGTATCCATAGGTTCAATAGGGACTTGATGATACCTAGACTTAAGATCGATTTTGGTGAATATTTTACATCGTGGGACTAGTCCCTCAAATATTCAATCCTTGAAAGAGGATATCATTTCTTCACTATGATTTTTTTGAGAGCCTTTTAATCGATTCATAACCTCTATGTGTCATACTTCTTTGGCATAATCATAATGGGGCTATCATAAAGGTAATGAATTAGGCCTGATATGTCCTTTATCCACAAGTTCATGGATTTGTCACTTGATTAATTCATTATTTAGAACTAATCTATGGTATAAAAAGGAATTAGTTATAAGTAGTGCAAGGATAAAATCAATAGTGTGCTTTTCCACATTGTGTAAGCACTTCCCTTAGTAGCTAAAAAAGATCCTTAAATTCTTCCAATGAGTGGATCAACTTTGAAATTTTATACTACTATTATTGGAGGGACTACAGTATGGATTAGTGCCATAAATAATTTCATACATTTAGACCTTACCATCAAAAGCACAAATTCTTACTAAATGTGACTAACATCTTACATTTCTTGGTGATGATGAGTGATAACTTAGGGACTACTTCTAGTATGCGATATCTCTTATTACCAACATCTATGACAACACATTTGGTATTTTACCCATAGATTGCATGTCAATTATAAATATATGGTTGACTAATCAAAACATCACATACTTATGAGACATCATAAAGGATTATATCTTAAAAAGGCTTGATGGTTTACACCAATTGACATTGCTAAGTAACACATTTCTCAAATCTTGCACTCAACCATTTGATAGTGTATGGTTATGGGTGAGGCATCAGTTGTAATTTTGATATGAGAAATAGTTTAGGGGAAATCAAGTTATTCTAACATCCATTGTCAACAATGAAGTGTATTGGTTGAGTATTGATCCATATTTGAGAATGGAATAATCTTTTTAATTCTTTTATTTTTGTAGGGGTAGTAGATATGTTTGCGATACCCACTATGGTGATAGGTTAAAAATACCTAATATGCTTATATTTATCTAATGATGTTGTATCTACATATATTACTTCAAGTTGTGTAAATAGAGTCTTCCTAAGAACAAAACACTACTTGCTAGCCTAGGACTACTTATTATGATCATTTGATGATTGTTGCTTCCTTTGTGGAGGGTGTTTGGTCTTGTTTATTGGTTTGGAATTTGGCTTAGAAGATTTAAACTATTGCTTGGTTTGAGATTTAGAATATTTTTTCTTAGTCTTAACCTTGGCCTTCGCTTCAAACTTGCAAGCAAAGCTATAGGATTCTCCAATTAAATATATTTGTAAGAAATCTATATTTGATTGGATATGTGGTCTCCAGCCTAACCTATACTTTAAAACAAGGTCTTGGTTTTAATCTTGAATCTTGAGTTTGGATACCAAAGTTTGAAAGTTATATATGTATTGCTGCACATGTTTTTCCTTACCTTGGGCACAACTAGGAGAACTCGATGTATTATCATCATAGTTTTTGATAGGATAATAGGTTTGTTTGAGTGTTTCTATGAAACCATTGTATGTGTCTAAGTTAACTTCATATTCATGATTCTTATGTGAAGTGTAGTAGTTTTCCCATAATTTCTTTATTGATAATGATTTTTTTAGAAGAGTGAATGTAATCTTTCTTTTATTAGAGAATTGACTAACTACTTAATATGAACATATAAGTTTAAGTCAGTTATCTCATGTATCTACATCTATTTTGACTTCAAAATAAGGATGTCTATGTTTAATTTTAGCTTATATGGAGTTTGACCACCAAATGGCTGGAAAAGTAATGAGAAGTGATCAATGATACTTGCGTAGTCACAAATATGACATTCTTCCAAATATTTTGTTGTTTTTGTAATGCATTCCCTATCATCTTATAAAACATTTACGAAGTTGGCATCAAATATTTATCTCCCATTTGAGGATATTAAGGAAGATTTAATTAAAGGTATTAAATATCGAGTCATAACCTCATGTAATTAGACCTCGTATGAGTCAGCATACAAATAAAGATAAAGTCATATATAATAAATACCACTCAAAAATGATATGGTTTGTATGCTTTGATATCACATATCTAAGGCCCAAAAAGAGATCCATTGGATAACCTACATAAATGTATTTAAGATGGTTATGAACAAAAGTGAATTTATGAATGATAGAGAATATGAAAGTGCAATGCATTCAAAGAACAAAGAACACAATAAATAAATGACAACCAATGTAGAACTAATAGCATTTTATTATCTGAGAGATTAGATTTTTGGTGTCTATGTACTACAAAAATTCATTCTTTTTGGTCTCTCTATATAAAAATAATGGAAGTGTACAATATTATACAATAAAAGAAGATGAAGCATCAATTGAACCATTACAACAGTTGGTAACAATCACTTCATAGCTAAAGAGTGTGGTGACATCACTGGATATCATTTATAATGATTTAGGTGCTCTAATACTGACACCATAAGAGCTATGTGATAATGTAAAAGTGCAAATGGATTTAACAAATTAACACGTAGGTGTATAACCTATTGCCACGACTACTGATGTTATCATAATCTTATATGTGCAATAGTATTAATCTTCAATAATATCTAGTCACCCATATCCTTTTGGATCAGGCTTTCACTTATTAATGAGAATTTGATTCTCTCAAAAGGAATTTCAAGAGAACTAAAGACAATGGACATGCTAAGTGACATACATAATGATATTTATGAACTCAAAAAAAATTTCCCATCTTCTTTGATATTGTTGATGAAATGACAAAGGTCATGAACACATGGTTAACCCGCATTTCAAATATAGTGATTTATAAATATGATATCATAGTTGATACTTGGTGCTATAACTATGTTATGAATTTTTAAATTGAATAAATCACATGAGAAACAAAGTATTATTTTATAGACTAAGAGGGAATGAACCCTGGAAGTGGGCATATTTTTTAAGGAAAGTCTTCATAATAAAAACATAATATAATTTCACATTATAATTTTTTAATATTATATGGTTATTATTGGGAAATAATCACATGTCCTAAATATAAAATATTGGAAATTCCAAATTCACATTTAGACTCTTAGATAAAGAGTGCTTGCTGCCCCAAAATTCCCAACACTGTGTCCAAGTGTTGAAGATGTTCCTCCCATGTTTTATTATACACTAAGATGTCATCAAAGAAGACCAACACAAACTTTCTTAAGTGTTACCTAAAGACATTATTCATACAATATTGGAAATTTATTGGAATATTATTTAAAATAATTGAAAAGTTCAGAGGAATGCTTGGTCTGATAAAGGGGGATGTAACAATATTGTATACATTCATTATTATCTGAGGTGTCTTTTTCCTCATTTAGTAATTTATTTTCCATTCCCATAGGAATATGAAGAGTCTCTTTGGGAATGTGAAGAGAAAAAACATTTTAGCTTATATATTTCTAAGGCTTTTCTTCCAAATTTAATGTGAATGCAATTTTGGCTTGCACCAATAATTATTAAATCATGGACTTGATCCTAGTATTTTTTTCTTTTGTCATATCCTTGCTAGCTGTGGGGGATTGAGTTGTTGGTAGAGTTACCTACATCCTAGAAAGTGATAGAGAGGTTAGGTATTATGAAAGATAAAATAAAAAGGGTCAAGAACAATAAATATAAGGGTTTGATTATCTAGGTCACAAAGATATGATGATCAAGATCCTGTTTGGTTTGAGAAATTTGCTCAAAACCAAGAGGGTATGACTGATACAATCAATAAGTTTAATCACACCATGCAGGGCATAAGTGTAAATCATACTCCCAATGGTGAGAGGACTACTCTAAAAACTAAAAATAACCCTCCTCCTACATAAAAGGCAATCACTGGAGTTTTAGCTAGGCCTTTATAGCCTAACTTCATATGTAGATAAGAAGTCATTCATGAGGTGGAGTTTTACCCTCTAATGATGGAAGATATCATTGCTAGTTATCAAGAATACATGACTTTTCTACTTAAAATCAAGGGGGAAATGTCCCTCACTAAATTCATGCAACTGAGGAAAAATAAAGAGGGACCTAGGACTAATCCTATCCCTTAGTATAATTAGAAGGATCTTCAACACATAGTGGGAAAGGTCACCTTGTCTACATTCGATGGATCTACCAAGAGTACCATTCGAGCTTGGATATAAAATGTGGATACATACCTTTCCCTCTGACCTATGATGGAAGATGAAGCCATAAAATTTACTAATTTACATCTTGAGGGCACAACACATGAGTGGTGATACTTTAGTCACATAAGGGCATAACCTAATCCACAGTTATGATGAGTTCAATAGGAAGTTGATAGAGAGGTTTGATATGGCTAATCTAGAGGTCTATTCCTTATAGGCATCAAAAGAAAATATTCTGTCAAGGAAGGTTTTAACAAAAGGAGATGCCAAAACTAAGTAAAGAGATGGAAATAGGGAATGAGATTAGAAGTAAAAAGCTATGCTTCACTTTCAAGGATCCATGGGAGCCTTGACATAGATGTCTTGGGCATGGTCAAGTTATATTAAGGTGATATCGGATGTTGAATCAAAAGTAGAAGAGTTTGAATATGAAAATGAATAAAATGAACCAGAACCAAAAAGAAAAGAGGAATAAAATACTTTAGGAGGTACACTTTCCATACTATTTGGTGCTCTTATATATACTCCTTTTAAAATTTAGGGAATTTTGGAAGGGAAAAAGGTCATAGTGTTGATTTACGGTGGGGAAACCCATAATTTTATTGATGAAGGATTGGTAACCAGGATGGGTTTTAAAGTGAAAGATTTCAAGGGCTTCAATGTGATTGTAGCTGATGGATACACCCTTCCATATACCAAGAGAATTAAACAAATTAATCTTACTTTGGGGAGACATAAACTAAGTGATGAACTCTATGTTATAGGCATAAGAGAAACATATGTGGTACTTGGGGTAAAATGGTTAAATTATTTGGGATAATTCACCCTAAATTATCAAACTATGGAGATTAAGTTTAAAATAGATGGGAAAGAGGCTGTGCTTCAAAGCATGACCAATGATGCTCCTAGAGTGGTCATGACTAAGAGGATGGAGAGAGATTTTCATAGAGGACTTGTTGTTTGGGAATCCCATTTTTGGGTTAACATTACAAATTCATACATAGATAATAAATCCTACCATCATACATAGATAATAGATCCTACCATGTGGTCATTCAATCTATTTTAGATAAGCATGACATATTATTCAGTGTATACCTCTAGGATTGCCACTAGATAGAGGATTTCAACACATAACTGAGTTGGAATCAGATTCTAAACCTATATTAATTATTACTTATATCCATCCAAGAGTATTCAAATATTAAATTGATAAGGAAATCAAGGAATTATTAGAGATGGGACATATCCAACCTAGTTCTAGTTCGTTTGCTTCTTCTATTATTTTGGTGTAGACAATGCATCAACAACTACATTATCCTTCCCTTTGACATAATCAATATAAAAGAGATAAGATTTAAGTTTGATTATCCACTTATATTTCATATCACTCAAATTGGTTTGACTGAGAAAATATTTCATACTATTATGATCCGTTTTGACTACAAACCTGCCACAAATCAAATATTGTCTGAATTTGGACAAAGCATACATGATGGTCAACATTTATTTATTATAAATGAAGCACATACGATCCACCTATTTGAATTTATATATTTCAAAGGCTATAGGGTTCCCCTTTTTCACTAAAATAGCTCCAATACCTTCCCTTGAAGCGTCACATTCTAGCATAAAAGGAAAGGAGAAATTTGGAACAATAAGTACCAAACAAAAACTCATACCTCCTTGAATTTATCAACTTGGGGTATTTTAGGCTAGTTTAAAGTCCCCCTTTTGGTTAAATATGTCAATAAAAAGCTAAAAAAATCCTTTGAAAAACTTTTTATTGTAGCTTCATAAACCCAAAAACCCTCTCAAATGTATCATGGTAGTAGGTGGAGGCCAATCCATGATTGCTTGGATTTTTTGTTGATATAGATGGACCCATTTGGAAATAATTACATGTATTGAATATAAAATTTTGTAAATTAAAAATTCACATTTAGACTCTTATACAAAGAGTGTTTTCTGCCCCAAAATTCCTAACACTATGTCCAAGTGTTGAAGATGTTCCTCCCATGTTTTAGTATACACTAGGTTGTCATCAAAGAAGACCAACACAAACTTCCTTAAGTGTTTCCTAGATACATTATTCATACAAGATTGGAAAGTTATTAAAATATTATTTAATCTAAAAGGCATAACCAAAAATTCATGGTGCCCATAATGACATCTAAAAGCAGACTTTTGAACATTCTCTTCTCTTACCCAAGTTTGGTGATATTCGATCTTCAAGCCAATCTTGGAAAAGTAGACAACCTCATGTAGCTCATAAATTATTTCATCAATCTTAAGTATGGTATACCTAGTTTTTATGATAATTTTTTTCAAAAGGTAGTAGTTTATGCACATCCTCATAGTTCTATCTTTCTTCTTCACTAGGATAAATGAAGAAGTAAAAGGACTAAAACTAGGCCTTATAGGACCCATATCCAAGTGTTATTTGATGTATTTCTCAATATCTTCATTATATACTCTAGGATGTTGGAATCACAATGATTGATTGGGGGGGTTGACTTAGTCTTGAAAATTATTACAACTTTACTTTATCATTTATGAACTATCAAGCCAATATAGTGAAATAACAACACATTATGAGCCATGAACATGAGAAAAGATCATAACACAAAGAACACTTATTTGAGTGGAAAAGATTTAAGGGGAATAAAAACAACTAATGATGAAAATGGAATGCAATCCTATAGTACAAATATCAATATTTAGTGAAGTGCCAACTTCACTTGGAGCACCAATCCCAACTAGCCAAACACCAACTTGACTAGGCTTTAACAAGCACCCACTTACAAGGAGGCACCAACCCTCTAGATGATTCAACACCAATTAATCCAATTCAAAACCTTGATCACCTTTAAATTTTTTTTTCTCATACAATAGATGATTATCCCCCTTTTTATCTCTTCACACACTCCTATCTTTCTCAAACTCATCTTTAGTCTTCTTCACTCAATTAGCCCTCTTCTTGACTCGATTAGGCCATATGACATTGATAATCATCTATACTACCCATATCATATATTAATTATGGTCTATATTCACCCTCCTAATGGTCTACAAGACCTTGTTTATCTCTTCAAAGTTTAATCTCATTCGCTTCAACTCTTTCAAAATCTAAGTAGACAATTAGGCCTATTAGACATTATCTTATACTAGGTTCTTGCTTATACATTCCTTAGTTGGCCATACATATTTGAAAATTTATATTTACAATAAAATGGGCCTTATGTCTTGTAAAAAAACATTATAATAGGTCAGTCATAGCATATAGGACCAAAAACCTCTTTTAGGCATTAAGGATACCTAATTCAATTAGGACTTCATTAGCACACATTACCCTTTGAAGTCCTTATAACACTTTAAAAATAATCAAATTGAAATAAAATATCATAAGTCACTCAAATATATCCCTACCAATCTCATCTTAGGTCCATAACACCTTTTAGCTCCAATTAGTCAATTTATGCAATTAGGGGCATGATTTGGGAAAAATTGAGCCCACAAACCCAATTTATGGCTTAATCAATTGTATAATGCATATAAAATGTATGGTTCAATATAGATTGACTTCCAAAAATCTATTATGTAGTGGTTTATGTGAGAGATCACAGAGCTAAAAGGTAAGGTTAACTCCCTACAACAGAAAAAACTCAAGGATGAGTCAAATATTTTCATCCAGGAAGGATAAATGTTTTTAGAGTTTATCATTTAGGGTGGAGCTATTAGAACAGAATAATGAGAAACTTTATAATAACATAAGTTTTTTAGTGAATTTTAGTAAAAATTTTATGTATGAGAGCATATAAAACATTGAAAACCTACAAGCTCACCTTAGTGAGATTTTTGAGCCCAGTGTCAGTGGCAAAGGGAAGGGGAAAAAGGGGAAGAGCTGTGGATCTCAGTATGGCATGGACCAAGATAAATTGTTACTCCATATTGATATGAACCTTAAAAAGATGAAATCTTGTTGGGAGTATGTTTTTGGTAGTTTAGATTTAGACTAATTTCTTTGGTTTTTCTTTATTGGTTTCAGGGTTATTCTTTAGTTGTCTCGAGGCCTGTTTGGTCCTATTTCTTGTTTGGTCATTGGTAGAGCATGGTTTCATTTTTGTTTGTACTTATCCTAGGGTCTAGGACCCTCTTTCACAAAAACACCTCCTTTAACCTGAATTAAAAAAAATGTATGGCTCAATTGATCCTAGTTTTATTAGAATTGTAAACATGAAAGCAATTATCATAAATAGGTAAATAAACAACTCAAATTTTCTTCAATTACCTTAGTGATTCGACCCTATATCCTATAACTTAAAACTTAAACCTTGTACCATTTACCTTAAACCTTAAAACATAAGCCCTAAACCGCAAACCATTACCAATCAATTTAGCCCTGAACCAATCAATTTAGCCCTAATTAACATCCTTTATAGTAATAATTAGGTTCATAGGGATCAACTTGGTCAAAATCACATCACTCATTATTGCAATTGACTTAATTGGCTCAATCTGTGATGATGTGGGAACTAATTAAGCCCAAAATCAAATTCTTTACTCATAGATCTAGGCTTCAGGAGCTCAAATTTTCCCCAATTACCTTCATGATTCTACCTTATATACCCTAAAATCTTTACCCTAATCCTTAATCCCTAAAATTTATAATCCCTGAATCTAAACCATAAATATAAACTCTTTAAACCCTAAACCAATCATTTTAGCCCAAATTAACATCATTTAGACTAAGAATTAAGTTCACAGGGCTTAGTTTGGCCTAAATCACATGAATTATTTCCCCATTTGACTAATTACCTTGATTTGCATGATGACATGGGGTATAATGACAACCCAAAAACACATTTTATAGTCATAAATAGGTCCAACTGATTTAAATTATTCTCAATTATCTTTGCTATTGGAGTGTACCCTAAACCCTAAAACTTAAGCCCTAAGCCATAAACCCTATACCCTATATTTTAAACCATAAAATAATTGGTTTAATACTAATAACAATATTTAGAATAATATTTATGTATATAAATTACTTAATTTGGCCTGAATCAAATTATTCATTGTCCCAATTAATTAATTGGTTCAATTTGTGATGATGTGGGGGCTAATTGTGCCCAAAAACACATTGGCCCCTATGTATACCCTAAACCATATATACATTAAACCCTAAGACTGAAACCATAAACCCTAAACACTATACCCTAAATTGTAAACCATAAAATTTCCATATTTATTGATTAATTTAGCCCTATTTAACATATTTTATATTAAAAATTAGGTTCACATGGCATAAAGTGATTAAACCTTATATGTGGGGGCTAATTAAGCCTAAAATCACATTCTTTACTCATATATCTAGGCTTAAAGAGCTTAAGTTTTCACCAATTACCTTCATGATTGTACCTTATATACCTTAAAACCTATATCTTGAGCCCTAATCCCTAAACTCTAAACCATAAATATAAACTCTGTAAACCCTAAACTAATCATTTTAGCCCAAATTAACATAATTTAGATAAGAATTAAGTTCATAGGGCTTAGTTTAGCCTAAATCACATGACTAATTACCCCATTTGACTAATTGACTCAATCTGCACAATGACATGGGGTATAATGACAACCCAAATATACATTCTATAGTCACAAATAGGTCTAAGTGATTCAAATTATCCTTATTATCTTTGTGATTGACCCTATGTACCCAAAACCTTAAACCCTAAACCTTATATATTTTAAACCTCAAACCCTAAACCCTAATACCTATGTACCCTATATTTTAAACTTGATCAATTGGTTTAAGAATAATTAACATCATTTATAGTAATACTTAGGTAAATACATTACTTAATTTGGCCTGAATTACATTAATCATTGTCCCAATTGACTAATTGGCTCAATTTGTGATGATGTGGGGGCTAATTAAGCCCAAAAACATAGTGGACCCTATGTACACCCTAAACTGTATATACATTAAACCCTAAGCCCTAAGCCATAAACCTTAAACACTATACCCTAAATTGTAAACCATAAACTTTCCCTATTTACCAATCAATTTAATCCCATTTAAGATTCTTTGTATTAATAATTAAGTTCACATGGCATAGAGTGATTAGACCTTATATACATACGTAGACCTAAACTTTGTGCTATAATCCCTATTCCCTAAGTTCCCTACAACATAAATTATAATCCATATGCCTTAATTTCCTAATGACCTAATCCCTATCCCTATTCACTAAATGCCTTAATCACTAAACCCTATACACTAATTCCCTAATCCCTAATACATAATCTATATTAAGTATAACGTAATTGTGTTATTCTTAATATAGACAAAACTCTGTTCTCAAAGTCTATGTTTAACTCAAACCAAGTATTAAGAATAACATGATCATGTTATTAAATAACTCGATCACATTATATAACATGATTGTGTTATTGCATAATGTGATTGCATTATTATTAATATAGACAAAACTTGATTTTTAATGTCTATTTTAATCTGAATCAAGAATTTTGTCCCCACAAACATTCTCTACGTACTTTTATGGTACTTACGGTACCTATGTACTTTTGACCCCACCTTTAAAAAGTTGTCAATTATCCTTGATGGGTGGCAAATCACATTTGAGGAAGAGGAAGATATTGAAGAAAAAACATTGGAGTAATGAGAAGATTTCAGAGAGAAACACAAGATACAAATGCAAAAAATTCATGGTATACAAGGTACAAACCTTAATCTTGATGAATCACATACCATAGATAATGAGCCAATTGATAATAATGAATTAAATAATGATGAAATTGACCATAATGAAATGAATAATGATGAAATTGATAATAATGAATTAGATAATGTTGGAAGTTTACATTCAAAGTTCCAAGTTTTTGATTTTTTTAATGATGAGTCTATGTATGATGCTTCACCCCCCATGAATGAAGAAAATTTAATGAAAAAAAATAGAAATGAAATCAACAATCAATAAAACTTCATGGAAACATATAATGAAGAAATAAACAATGAATAAAATGTCATCCTAGCTCTAAACAATGAAAGTAATACAATGTTTTAAACACCCTCTCAACAAATTCCACCATTAATAACACATCTAAGAATTATGCATAGAAAAGACAATTACTTAATTGAAGGTGAAGAAAATATTTTAGAACCAATTCATAAGAAAATGTTTGATCGCCATTCAAGAAGATTGGGTCAACAAATATGGGATAGTTTCTTTCATAATTTGGATTATGATAGTCAAAGATGTCAATTATTTATTTCATTGATAAAATTGATTAAGATGAGACCTATAATGTACATATTAGGACTAAGAACATCTAACATGGATAATGGAAATAATGATTTTTTTTAAAAATATACATGATGCATATCATACTATAGTCTTAAAGTCATGCACCCAAGATTGTAATGCTGCCCAACGTTTACTTACAACTTGTGTAGTAAGTGGCCAAACAGGGAAAAATGAATGCTTTTAAAAACAAGCTAAAGACTTAATATAAATAGAAAAACATTAATGAAAGTAATTGAAAGACATGAAAGAATTAATGAACCTAATACCAAAAATCTCTAGGCATTCTTTGGTAAACTTACACAAAAGGACAAGTCTATAGTTGATGTTCTCAAAGAGTTTCTAAATTGTGGATATACATCACAAGAATTTTGCCCGATGCAAGAGATATAGTGAAAATAAGAGTTGGTTATCATAATCATGAATTGCATCCAAAACATTTATTGGATATGACTCAAGCACAATTGTACTCTAGGTTTTTGAAAAAAATATTCACAAATTTCTATTTGTCAAATATAGTTTAAGATGGCCAAATTTTTTTTTGTAAAAATAAATCACACACATTCCACTTGTTGTAGAAAACATGTTGAATTTTTTATGCACTATGATGTTTTTTTCCAGATTCATTATAATTTATATACTAACAACATTTATTAAAAGTGTGGCATTGAATTTCTACTAAAATTAACCAAATAATTTATTCCAACTATTTTTTACAAAAGATCGGATAGACAATTTTTTATAATGAATCATGTTTAGATGAAAATTTCAACATTTGTGGTGGATTTCCAAAATTATATTATTGTATCCATAAGGAGATAACAAGTGCAATTAGACATGAATTAGTTGGTTTAAGCAAATATAAATAATTAACTTATCTATTAGAGTGGATGTTACGATCTTTAGATCATGTGAATGCACATGTTTGTGATAAACACAAGTCAAACATGTACACAACACAATAGCTTCAAGAAAATTAAATCACAAATATGAGAATATTTCATAAACAAGATAAGACTAAAAATAATCTTATATATAATAATAGCTCACCAAGAAAGATGTACATATAGGAGTTCATGAGAAACTCCTCCCAAGATATGTGGTTAGAGAGCCAATAATAGAAGAGTAAATCCCATACTTGAAATAATTGATCAAGGGAGTTCTTCATATTCATCTGATCAAAATGTAACTCCAAGTACACCTAAGCAAACTTATCCATTTAAGTAGGAAAATTACAAATAAGGGGAAAATACCCATAATAAATAAATATGGGAAAAAATAAAACCTATACTCTAACACTACCCATAAGTACAACTTTAGTGGGTGGTGTACAAAAAATAAATGGGTCCCGACAACTAAGCCTGATCAAGTACCCAATACAAAACAATCTCTCATAAATTAGAGAAAGGGAGAAAACCCATAGGATAAAATCCCCCCAAAAAGAGAGACATAGATGAAAAGAAGAGGCTAAAAGGCCCCCTCAAATATGATGTTGTTACTGATGTAGACCACACCTCGAAAAGAGGTCATAAAAAAATAATTTAATCTGAGTGAATGGTTTGATAAAGATATCTACAACCTACTCTGAATACTATAAAATATCAATTCAATGACCTGACCATGAATAAGATCCCAAATAAAATGCATGCGAATCTTAATGTGTTTGGTCTATTGGTGTTGAACCAAATTCTTGCATATTTGTATGTTACTCTAGTTATCATAATAGATGATGGTGGACTACTTGAAAGGAATACCAAACTCAAATGAAATCCCTTGAATCCAAATAGCTTCAATAGTTACATTAACATTTCCCCTATATTATGCCTCTATGAATGTTATAGCAATAACATTTTACTTATTGATAGACCAACTAATGGGACTAGAACCCATAGAAAAGTTATAACCTAAAGTGGACTTGTGATTATAAGTATCACCAATCCAATTTCAATCTATAAAACCAACCAAGTCAACCTCTATGCCAAATCTATATTGAATCCTAAATCTATAATAGCCTTGAATGTAGTGTAAGATTCTCTTAGTTATTTTTTTGTGTAACTCATGGGGTTTCTATGTGAATATAGAGACAAATTCTAATGGATATGAAGTATCAAGCCTAGTATGATTCAGATAAATGAGGCTACCAACAAGTTATCGATACCAAGTGGCATAAACCAAAGGTGCAGAATAGTAAGCCTCAAGTTGGACTCGTAATAAAAAGGGAGTCAAAGATGGATTTTAATCATACATGTGAAATTAATCCAAAAGATCAAGATCATATTTGGGTTATGCAAGTGAGAACCCTAAATCAGACTATGAAATATCAATGTCGAGGAAGTAATGCAAAAGACCCAAGTCTATGATGTCAAATCTATCATGTAAAGCTATCTTCACTATTGTAATAGATGATGAGGAAATCATGGTGATCAAAAGATCATCAACATAAAGGACTAGTATCAATAAAGAATCATGGATTTTTTATTGATGATGAATCATAGATCATGATTCAAAATGCATCGAGCAAAAATAAAGCACACAATTTTACCCAAAAACAAGTACTACTCACTCTAATAGACTATAGAAACATCAAGAATCTTATTAATAACCATCCTTATATAAAAAGTATACATTGGGATCTAAATAACACCTGGTGAAATCTAACGTAAGGAAGAAGGAATCCATCTTGGCATACCAATCCTGAGTGGCCTGTTTGAGGCCATAGATGGATTTCCTAAGTCTAAAAACTAAGGATGAATCTTGAACAAACCCATGTGGCTACTCCATGTAAATTTCCTCCTCAAGGTATTCTTAAAGAAAGGCACTCTTCACATCCATCTGGTACACATCCCAACCTTGTGTTATGGCTATGACTAGTGTGAGTTGGATCGAATTCATCTCTGTAATAGGTGCAAAGGTCTCTGAGTAGTCAATGTTGACTATATATGAAAAAACCATGGTGACCACTCATGCCTTATACTTGTTAACTGACCCATCTATTACAAATTTGTCCAATATATACACCTACATTGCACAATATTCCTTCTTTTAGGAAGTGAAATTAAATCCCAAGTGTGATTTTTGATCAAGGAAGAAAATTATTCTTGCATAACACTATCCCACTTAGGTATGCCTAGAACCTCTCAAAATGTCTATAGATCCAAAATTAAATAAAATTAAACATGTGGACCACTCTAATAATCTACTTGAGTACATCTCTCATTTGCTAGATCCCCTACCCATGTGATTACACTCTAAAGTGACTACCTATCCCAAAGGAGCCTAGATGTGGGTGAGCTAGGTGATGAATCCCCATCCTCTAAAACATGACTAGAGGTGGATGTATAAGACTCCCCATCACTTCCCTCACTATTAAAATTGGTAGAATAAGAAGACCCTATCTCAAGAACCTACTCTAGATAATTTAATTCAGAAGAAGAATCATCAAGTCTAAGTGAATCTAATGAAAGAGAAGAAGTGTCAAGTGTTAAATCCTTGGACTCTCCTAAAAGTGAACACTTATCTCTATGAATAACTCATGTGTGGTTGGATTTATAAGGTGGTATCCCTTAACAACATCTAGATAACTTATAAAGATGTAAGGCTTGGATTATGTTTATATAGATTTGTGTATCTTCTTTGGTATATGTACCATAACTTGAGATCCAAAAAACATAAGATGTTAAAAATTAGGTTTCCTTCTATGCCAAGATTCAAAGGGTGTTATGCCTTTCAAAGCTTTGTGAGGAACCCTATTTTGAATATAACAAGCATAATTAATGGCTTAGGCCCAATATTGAGGTGCCAAGGACTTAGAGTGAATCATACAACTAGCCATTTCTAATAAGGACTTGTTCTTACATTCTTCAACTTCATTCTATGAAGGAATGTAAGTAACTATCCACTACAAATCAATACCTCATAGTACAAAATTGCTCAAATCTATTGCTAACATATTCAACTCCATTCTCAGTTCGAAGAACCTTAATGGATTTTTTAGATTATTTCTCAACAAGTGCCTTGAAGTCTTGAAAATATTCAAACACTTTAGAATTTTGATTAAGAAAGTAGACCTATGTATATCTCAAAAAATCATCAATGAAAGTGATAATGTACTTAGCCCTTATAAAAGATAGATTGGGAAAAGTCTCAAATACATCACTATATGCTAATTATAATGCTTGTGAATCCATCCAAGCTTTGACTTTGTCAAATTTTTCTTCAAGATGATTTTCTATGGGTCAAATACATCACTGTAGTAGTTAAGGTGGACAAGCTATTCATACCATAATTTTTTAACTCTATTAAAATGGGTCAACAATTGTGTCAGAGAAGAATCATGTATAAAATATGAGAAGGTGTATAACCTGGCTTGGTGATCTACCCTACCCACTACCACTATAATATCACTATATAACTCCTTGATGATAAGTGAATCTAGAAAAAAATTAACCCTCATGCCTTTACTAATATGAGTGATTTTATACACTAATAAGAGATTGGTTAGAAAGTAAGGGACACTTAGAACATTATTGAATGTTCCTCCTTCCATTTCAATAGACCCTCTCCCTACAACTAGTACAAAAGTGGCATCACCCAAACTAATAAAAGACATGCTACAAGTCTATAAGGAATAAACCTCAAGTAGTGAATAGCCCATGTGGTGAAAAGCACCTGAGTTAATGACCCATGAAGATTTTGAATCTATAATTGCTACAAGAGCCTTGCCCTTTAATTTCTCTTTTCCCTTGACCTTTGCCTTAGTAGAATATTAGGTAAATGAATTCTACTTGATGGACTTAGGAAGACATATGTTGTTTTTCTTTAGGATACGAGGTAGGTAATCTATTTGCTTCTTCATCCACTTGCTTTCATCATGTCCATTTTTCTTACAATAGGCATACTTAGACTTCTGTTTCTTAAGTTTTCCATTGGAATAGGAGGTATCAGTGTTGGTTTTGGTAGAGGTTTATTCTTTATTATTCTCTTAATCCTTATTTGTCTTCTTCTTCTCTTTGTTTAAAGTCTTTACTTTACCATTCCTAATAATTAGGGATTAAGGTTTTGTGGACATAAATGTGCCCATCTAAATCAACTTGTCTTTTTCCCTAATTTAGTTGGCACTAAAAACATCTAAAGAGGGCCATGCAATGCCTAAAGCATTTTTTGTGGCATGGAAAGTGGAGACAAATATTGAATAGTTAGGACATAGTTTAGAGAGTAAATAAAGAACAAGTTGGTCATCTTCTTTATTTATCCCACATTCTTTCAACTGTAAAATTAAAGACTTGAACTTAGTGAAGAAATCTTGAAGGATGTAAAATTTACAAATACTTAGGCTAATGAGTTCATTCTCAATCTCATAACCTCTCATCACATCAAGTTCCCCAAATAGTTTACCCATAATGGTCCATACATCTTGAGGTGATTTGGTAGGCTCTAAGTGAAATAATAGACTAGTGCTACAGAATGACATAATAACCCATAGGCTTCATCATTATGATTATACAACTTAATTATATCTACATTTATGTTAGGTTTAGTTTCATCATCCATAATTATCCTATATAGACCTTTAATCCTTATAATTATTGTCATCTTGATTTTCCATTCATGATAATTAAAGGGAGTTTGTGGGTTGATTGAATTTGAATTCATTAGTGCAAAAATGAGATGTAGTATTATTGCAAGTTGAAGTTGTTATAGAAATGAAAGTGCAAGTAGAATGCAAAGAGAGACCAAAAAGGCATAGTACACCCCCCTAAACTATGAAATGGTGAACCCCCAATAAATGTTACAAATACATGCTCAAAAGATGTTAGACTCAATCGATAGTGTGTCTAAGAAAGCAAGTACAATATGAGAAAGTAAAAAAATGAATAACACTTTCTTTTGAAATATCACCCAAAATATATTATTTTTTTGAAAAACAATAAAAAATATCCACTAACAATGCTAAAAATGACTAATATTCTTTTGCATTACTAGTGCATTAAAATAAAAGTATCCTATTTGCCCTTATTTTAAATCAAGATATTAAAAATATTAACATGCTAAATTTTTAAAGGAAAACTTGAATAGACTTAGCATGTTTTGGAAGAAACTTTCAATCCTTTGAAATAGTAAGAGTCTTTTGTGATGCTTATTTACTAACTCACATGTGAATCACATGCGTCGGGCATGGTTAAAGGCCTAGCCAGGGGGTTTTAGGGGTGGTGGGTTGTAGCCCCCTACTATAACCAAAGGTTTTTTTTATGAGACCATTAGGTTGAGCTAACCAAATTTGGCATAGAAGTTACATATATTGGTATTTTTGACTGGTCAACAATGAGATTAGTCTTAATAGGTGAAAATGTTATTATCATGATCCATCTAGAAGAACTAAGAAACTAGGGTTGAACATGCATAACCAACTGAGGTTAAACACAAGTTGATACCAAATAGAGGAGACAAGACTCAAGGATATATGGAGGCACACAATTTTTTTGTAGAAAAAATACACCAAGACACAATGAACATGCGTTCAAAATTAAACCACAAAAACTGTCGTGATGGATACCAATGAACCAAATTTTTTAAAAATATGACTCCACCAAAGATTAAAAAACTCCCACAAATGGATTGTGAAAACTAACTTTTATTTGTAAATAACAAATATGAATATTTGAAATAAAACTAACAATAATAAAAAACTAGACAATCAAATACCAGAGTAGATTTGATACCATATCAGAGTGAATGCCAAGATCTTTGGATCAAATAAATGCACAGGTTTATGATAGGGATAATTCAAGCATGTACACAACATAATAGATGCAAGAAAATGAAATCATAAATACAAGAATATTGCATAAACAAAGTAAGAGAAAAACCAATCTTCCATAGAACAATAGCTCACCAAGAGAGATGTACATAAAGGAGTGTATGAGTAACTCTTCCCAAGATAGTTGGTCAGCGAGCTAATAATAGAAGATTAACTCCCATATTTGAAATAGATGGTTAGGGGAGTTACTTCCTATTCATCCAGCCAAAATGTAACTCCTAGTAAACCTAATCAATCTTATCCATAAAAGTAGGAAAACTTAAAATAAATGGAAAAATGCCATAATAAATAAATACGGGAAAAAAATCCCCACTCTAACATTATTAAGTAAAAGATGGAAAAGAATCTAAAAGGTGTGAACTTATTATAAAAAAATATACCTATTTTTGAATTTTTGGTAAAATTTAGGTAGAAAATTATTTATGAGTATGCAAGGCACACACATAGGGCTAGATGGTGTGATGAACATTTCAAGATAAACAAGGATACATTCTAAATTGTTCTTTTGTTTCAGTAATTGACTTTGCTAAAAATTACACATTCAAACCCCAAATAGAAGTTCAATCTCAATATTACAAATCATGATAAGTTATCATATTTATGCATATAACATTCATGTATGTACCTAATAATATAGAGCAGCAATGGAAAATATTAAGGGAGTACCATTTCTATATCAACGATGATCAATCACATTGTTTAGAGTATGTGCAAAGTTATTTTTAGAAGTTTTATGAACTATTGAGTCAGAGGAACATTATTTTAAATCAAAATTACATTTGGTTAGAAAATTAAAAATCACAATTCAAAAATGCACAGATGTTTTATTGGTTGAACAGGATGCACATTAACACTGGTGTAGAACACATTTAGAGTTTCACCAAGGTTGGCCATGGAAAAGGAGAACATGACAGTGTTAGAGCATGTGGAAAAGGAGATATTGATAGGGAGGAGTTGAAATTTGAAGAGGGTGTTCATTTGATAGATGAAAAAACCATGGTTGAATGGTGTAATGTGAGCATGTGTCATGGTGCTCAACCAAATTATATTATTCTTAGACATTTCTGATTAATTTAAGAACACTTGGCAAATTATGAGTATTGTATGACTCTAATTTTGTATGGTGAAGCCTGATCTTATTTTAATGCCCAATTCTTGATTGGGGTGTGTGGTGGGGAAATGACCCCCACTAGGGTCACCATTGGGTATAGTAAAGGTGATGTAGGAGAATCAACAAATACATGTAGAATCTATGTTAATAATATTCTTAGGTAATTATGAAGATCTATAAACTAGGTTTGTTTAGAAAGTTTAATTTGAATGAGTAAGAGAGAATCTGAGCAAGTTTAGTAAATTAAAAATCTTGGTTTAGAATCTAACAAATTGATAATCCTCAACCCTAATGAGGAGGAACCATACAAGACCAACCAAAAAGCTTAAAAAGACAAAACATATCATTTTTGAAGAGGTTAGAGAAAATGTTGTAGGTCTATCTCAATGGAGGAGGACTGTGTAAATATTTTATTGTTAAACATAATAAATATTTTTGATTATTATTTCATGTTTTACATTGTATTATCCTTTTATAAAATGATTATAATCCTTTCATATTGATTTCAAGCTTAAATCTTAGTTATATTCATGAAACCCTCAGGAATTCTATATTTTTACTGTCACAGTCATTTTTAGAGGCTTATTTACACATGGAAACTATTATATGAACTCAATTTGAATATTGTAATAGTTGGATAGGTTTTTTAAGACCCATATACATGTGTTATATCATATAAAATCCAAATGATCTCTATGAACTATCAATAATTAGCTCTCAACCTATATAAATTTTGAGTCAATCTGAAGTAAGGGTTTCATGAGTAAAACACCTATAGAAATCAAATGATTAAACAATAATGACTAAACATTTGTAATAAGTTGGGGAATTAATATTATAACTTATTCCAAACATCATTATGTTTATAATATATTTTAAATTGTAGGTGCATAGGACTATTTTTTTGTACAACAATAGAAGACCATTTTTGAGAAAGTTGTGCATAAGATAAGACAAGTTTTTGGTTGATTTGAGTTATATAAAATTTGGTAAGGATTGAAAATTTTTATTATTTCTAAATTAATACTAAAAATATAATTTTTAAGAACTAAAATCTCTATTTTGAGAAATTGACCTATTGGAGCAACAACTAAGTCTAGAGACCTAAAAACCTAAAAACATAGAATTTGAGAATGAAAGCTCAATCTCTTAGAGACCTATAGTTGATTGATTTATTGTAAGTTTTAAAACCTACATAAATCATTAAGTTTTCCTTATACCTATCCAAAGTGTCTTAAATAATAATTATTCAAAGGAAGGAGATCAAATTTGAGAGATTGGTGACTAGTTAAAAGTAAATCTAATGAGTAATTGACTAGTTTAAAATAAGAATATTTGAGAGTGGATTTTGAATTAGGTCGAGAAGAAGAGTAGATAAGTGAGGTTGTAATTCTTCATGATATTAGGGCATATGAATATAAAATTCATATATTTATTAAACATAAAAGAGTAAACTGTTCATTAGGTGGTTTTTGTAAACATCCAATTCCTAACACCATTTGTGTTGAAATTATCAATCTTAATCGAATTGCACTCAAATGCACATTTTAGTTAAAAATCCATAAAACACCCTAAATGGTTCAAAATTTTCACTTAAAAGTGCCAATTTAGGTCAAAGTATCGCTAAATAGGGCAATGTATTTTATGGGCTAGCTAACTTTGATCAGATCATTTCGAGTCAAAATGACCATTTTGCCATTTAGTGCTCTGGATCTCTCTTTTATTCTAATTCATTAGTACACATCATATAGCTTTGTTATTTGGTGTTGGAAACATCCTAAATAGGAATACAACTCCAACGCATCTAACATCACCTTCTAGTTCCCCTCCAGTCAAATTATGACCCAATAATATGACTTTCTAACTATTTTGATTAATTGAGGACCACTTTTCAAATAATTGCACAAATTTTGATTAACCTTGTTTAAATGGATTTTTCATGGGAGTTGTTGAATATATTTTTTTAAAAATTGATTCTTATTAACTGCATCATATATGGGTTGGCATCCATTAAGCCATAAGTGCATAAAATATCAAGATTATAGGTCACCCATGCCTAGTTAATGTTTCCCATGCCTCTTTAATGATTATTTATCTTAAGGATATTTATGGATTTAATTCCACATATTATGATTATCCATGGCCACACATATCAATCTTGAAATGGACGATCATGGTTGATCCTGACTAGTCTAAAAAATCTATAAATAGAGAGGCCATGAACATCATTTCTAAGCTATTTTGGTGCAAGGTTATTATGCTCAAATATCTTTAAAGCTCAAATATTGCAAATTTATAATGCTAAATTATTTCCACAAGGATTTGCATTTGATCATAGTTTTGTTTGCAAGCTTCATTGATAGGCTAGTTTAGTGATTTGGAATCAAGAGCCTAGGTTTTATGGAGTGTTCTTGAGGCATTGGAGGAGCTTACCACCATCATTGATAAAGATAAGGATGTTTGATCAAGGGAGAACATGTTTTTGAGCCACATGAGTATGGTGAATCCATTTGGGAAGGTAATATGGTGTTGCTTTATTTCATTAGTTTCTTGATATCCTTTGTAATTCTCATAGGAATAGATAGGCTTGGTTAGTTAGTTCTTTATGCATGTTTCATTATTTATGGACTAATGCTTGACTAACTTGATTTGTAATCCTCTCTACATCTTGGCATGCCCAGTTGGACAAGATGCATCCTACACATGAAAGAGATCCTTTTACAACTTTAAAATATTTATTTAAGCTCTTAAAACTCTTACAAATTGATTTTCTAACTTTATTTTTCTATTTTTGGTTGCCACAGGTTTTACATAGTAATCGATGTTGATAGAAATATCGACATCAATTACCTGTTTAACCAATGTCGGTCAAAAAAATTAACATGGATTAGGTCTCGATTAGTAAATTAACCATCATCAATTGTAATAACTGATGTCAATCATTGTGTTTTTCAAAAAACACAAACCCGAGAGCTACTTCTTTAAATTTTATTATTTCAATTTAAAAATAGCTTCAAAGCTAAAGGACATGCTAACATTTTTGTTGCAGGAACAAGCTTTTACTTTGATAAAAACATGTTTAAATCACCTTTTTCATGCTCAAAAATGAATTGGAAACTTTGTTTTTGGTGTTTAAAAAATAATTTAGATGTTTTGGTGAATGATTTCAAAGTTTACAACTAAGACCAAGGGGTCAAATGAACACCACTAAATCTTTCATTTTGGGTTTAAAATTGAATGCACTTGTCATTTTTATCTTCAATAGTTGTTTGATCTAATCTTTGTTTGAAAAAAGGAGGAATGTTTCATGTATGCTCTTCCATTTATCCCCTATAGGGAACCTTTGGATTCAAAAGTGCCATTCTTATTGCAAGTAGCCTATTCCAAGGCTTAGAAAGAAAGTTGTCTAAAGCACTCCCCAAAAACTTGTCAAAGTTTGGGTGATCTTGAAAATGGCCCTAAAGTATTTCTATTTCATGTTTTCTTTATTTGTATCCATCTTGGCTTATGAGGGGGACTTCATCACCTCTCAAAAGTTATTTAGGGAAGCTTTGACTTAGGGTTTCATATCCTGACATTGACTTCACTTAATCTAATTGAGTTGCACATGGGACATATCTGCATTTGGACATCACACTACACTAAGCAAATAGTAAGATGTAATGGTTGTAAAAAAGATTAGACCTTTTTACAACTAGCCAATGCCATGGTTACCCAATTTTCATGCTTGTCTTTTACATCATTTGATGTGAAAGTCATTGTGCAATTGATTCCCCTAGAATGATTGAAACCTTGCTAGTTTAGTAGACCCCACTTTGCCTTACCTTGTCAGTTTAGACTTAAGGCATTTGTTTTTTGTTGTTAGCTTACTTGGTCTTGATTTGTGTCTAAATCTACTTGTTAACTCAATGAAATAAACCAAAACACATTGTCCTCAATTTTATTAAGCAAGGGAGGTGTTACGTTGTCTAAATGGAAAATTCATCTTTTCCTTATTCAATTTGTTATCAAAAGCTTTGTGTCATGTCATCCACTTTGGCACAATTATGCTACCTAATTGAGTCTAGATCTTTTACCCAATTTATTTAAATCCTTTATTTATAATCCACATTAAAAATTGAACCTTTTTAAGTTCTAAGGGTTGGTGTATCAAAGTGGGTTCACCATTTGTGCACTAAACTTGTTTTAACTTGGATTCAATTTTTTATTTGGATTGAAGGTCATTTATTAAGACTTAAAATCACATTATCATCTTGGTGGACTCAAGTCATCTTATGTATCACTCATACTTTGGGTCCTAGAACATATTTTATCCTACTAGAATGATCTGGTGACGTTATGCTGCCTATTTGGTCCTAGATTGTAACAAACTTAATGTTCTGACACTTTGGAAATATTTTATAAGTTCATGCTTTATTGAGATTGTACCAAGTTGTCATACTTAATGATGTACAAAATATGCCTATCTCTAGATGTATTGATCCATTTAAATTGTGAGCCACCCCTATATATAGATGTTTTAATTCAGACAAAATTCATAAACTAAAATGCTTCTCAACATGGTCTCACTCACAATTTATTAAGTATATTTTATAGTGATGAAGCATTGGAACCAATTCCTCAACATACCCACTAAAGACAAAAATAAGATAGTTTGTAACTTAAGGGCAGTAAATTTTGAATGGTTTTAGACAAATCTCAACACAAATCCTCTGAAGGAGCTTAAATAATGAAGGGAGATCAATAAATGTCTCAAATTTACTCATGTTAATTATTCTATTATTTATATGCCATGAAAATTATGACTGAAACCATTTACTCTATTGTAATTCAATTGTATAAAGAAAGTTCATTTTACTTACAAAAATTCCTTAGTCTTTTGTTGAAGATAGTAACTTTATCTTTGTTTTTGAGCAAGATCATGTGATCTAAGACTTTTTTGGGAATGTTACTTGTTAGGTGGGAAATGTACACTCTAGTGTACAAGGTTTGTACAATAATATCTAGTTTGACCATGATAAAACATTTTATGTTGAAGTGATAATCATGGGGTTAGTTTTAATCTAATGTATTTATAAATGCAACCACGAGGTAGTTATGGCTAAGAAGGTATAACTCACATTAAAGTTGATGTTAATCATTAAACAATTACAAGGTCAATTTTGGTCCTATATCAACCTTGAGTCTAAGGGGAAAGCCTTTGACTTGGCCTATATGACATGGAGGTCTTGGAGGCAGAAATGGTAGTTAGAGCTCAAGAAGTTGCCTATTCAATGTCAAAAAGTTACATTTTTGGACCCATCACTGTAACTTGTCAAATGAATTATTCTTGAAGGTTACACCTGAGTGATTTAGGGTGTGATTATAGGGGTTAAAGAGGTAAGGGAAGGGCCTAATAGTTTACATTAATCACTTACAAGTTTTTTTAATGTATGTTTGAACTTAGGCTAAAAATTACATGTTTATTATATTGGAAAGGGCATTCTTGAGGCTAGAATGGATGGTTAGCTTGTAGATCGAGCCTAATTGGAGGAATTAGAGTCTAATAACATGGTCCTAGATGTTATTTTCTCTCCTTAAACATGTTGGCAGTGCCAATTTTTGGTCAAGATGAGGTATTTGCATATTGGCACTTTACTTGGAACCAATATTTTTTGCTTGAACTTATTGTTAATCTTTATATGGTTGAATGGAATTTAATTGGTTTTTTCACCTCTTACAACACTCTCTCTCCCTTTTTCCACCCACTTTGTATGAAATTATATTTCATGTCTTCAAGGTGATTTAGAGGCTAGAATAGGTTTGTGATACTATCAAAGATCAGTTGTCAAGGTAAATTGTAGGAGGCCTAACACCCTTAAAGGATAGGCCTAGAAAGCAATAGAACTATTAATGGGAGTTGAATTGGGTTTGGAGACCTCAATGGGGAGTTTAAGTACGTTAAGAGTGATGTGTTGAAGGTGATGAAGGGTTAGAAACTAGTCTCAAGAACATGTATTAGGCCAAATATTTGTTGAAGGACAAAAGTGCAAGAAAGTGTAAAGGAGTGTGGAGGAATTTGAAAGTATATTGAGTGGGTTGAATGAAGGTTGGATAGGTGGATATAAGAGTTATATAAAGTGTTATTGAAATCATTAAAGAAGAGGAAGGCATCTAGGCATAGCCAAGACTAGGGAATGTATAGTGAGAGAGTGTGAAGAGTGAATGATAAAATAGGTATGCCTGAGAAAATAGTAGACTCATGATGCATTAGTTAATGGATATGACTAATAACAAAATCCTTTACTAGAAGTCATCTCCCTTGTATGTTCTATAAATAAAATCTAGTTTGATGTTGCTTTTGTCCTTTTTGTGTTTGATCCTTGTAAACACATGTTTTGCCTTTTATGCATCTTTTGATTATACGTTGAAAATTTGATTACATAAATGAGAAATAAGAATATATTGTCATATTAAGAAGAAATAAATATGCAAACATTTATCAATTGACTTGTTTAAATGTGGTTCAAGTCCAAAGACCTAGCAAACCAAGTATTTTATTTTTCTAACATTATTGGTTGAGCTTGACACAGATTGTGTTAATAATTATTTTATTTTATGTTGTTTTTGCATCTATGTTATGGTATCCACACATTACATGGATATAATTTTGTCCCTTAATATTCTACTTTGAAATTCACACAAAGCTACTTTGCTTGAAGAATGTTGAGTCTAGTTCAAGTCATTATTTATGCCTTTTTATCATTAGCACTATGTTTATTGAAAATGAATTTGTACGTTGCAAACAACATTAGATACAAAAAAAAAATGTTGTCAAACTAGTTGTCAAATCTATTTTTGAGACATTAGTCAAACCTATTATTACATATACAAGTGCCCTAAATCCTATTATGTCAAATGTCAAGCTAAAATATATTTAATCTATTATTCATAAACTTGAGGTTGTTCAAATGAAGTATAAACCAATTGTGGATAAAAGACATGTTTATACTCCTATTCTCAAGTCTATACCTCTTGTGCGAATCTAGAAGATAATGAAACTCAATAGACATAATGTTACTCTAGGGTTTATAAGCAGAGGCCTTATAAATAAATGTCAAACTGAGTCTTCACCTATTGGTTAATCATGTGAAATCCAAACCTCAAATTTATCAAGTAATCCAAAATCACCTTGTACTAGATCTAGTGAAGTCCAAACTTGTTCTCATTGTGTATATCAAGGTCATCCCTCTACCCATTGCTTTGACCTACATCCTTTTATAATGGAAATGATTAGATTACTCATCATTCAATCATTTTTATCTATGAGATCCACCTATAGAATTTATAATCCTTCTATATAGTGATATAAGGTTCATTTTTTGTCCAAATCCTACAAGAGAGTCCAATCCACTCTTCGAGATGGTGATTTATCTACTAATGATGTTATAGTTGATCATGTTAGTGTTGACCTTGATTCCCAATCTAAAATATGGAACTACTTTACTAGATACTTTATTTAGTTCATTTCTATTATACTTAATTATGTAGTTCTCACATTTAAAATATTGTGTAAGACATTTACTCAATCTTGTTCATGTAAAATGAACAATTCAGTTAAGTTATAGTGGTAGAATTGGTGTTTAGATGGTAAAAAGGCTTATTGTGTTGATGAAGTTAGCAACTTGTAGCCTTTGAATCTATGGGTTTCACCACCAAATAAAAATGGGTATAGGAGTGGTTACAAATGATTCTTCTTATTGGCAATGATTATTTGAAGTCTTTGGTGGGTTATAAGGTGAAAAGGCATAAACACAATATCTATAGAAATCAAATATCATTAGAGAAGTCGATGATAAATTTTGAAGTTGGATTGACATTGTAGTTTGCAAGTTTGTTTAATGTTGTCTCATTATATCCTAGTTTGAATGGTTATTATAGTTATGTTAGATCAATGCATAAGGTGTATAAGAAGTAAAAATAAATAATTTATTCAAGCTTTGGATAGTTTAATAATAAAATATCTATCTATGGAGACCATGTTTGGTAGTATCTTATACAATTTTTGAATTAAATAGTATAAGATAAGTACAATTACCTCACTCATTGGAGTTTTTCCCACACCAAATTTTTATAGGTCATATAGTGTTTTAATTTTATGATTTGGCTTCTCATAAGCTTCAATTTATATATTCAATATGTTTTATATTGCATTTATAACACTTTCTTATCTCCGTTTTAGCACTGAAAATATTCTAGAACACTATTCTATTAATCATATGTTGAACTAGGAGTTCATGATTTGTGTTGGTGAATATTAGTGTGAAATATCCACCTAGTTTATGAATCACATTGGTATCACAAGTAGTTTAGTATTAGTGTCATTTTGTGTGTCAGTGACTATATTATAGTATATGCCTGTCACAAGAATAAGAGGAGATAGTGGTCATGCTATCCTAGTTCTGTTTGAGGAAGTAATTTACACAACAAAGTGGAAGCAAGGGATTAGAAGTATGGTTCATTATAATGAAAAAAAAACCTATATACTAGAAGATAAATTCCACAAGATTGAAGGAGTGGCTAGAGTTTCTCTTTCTATGAGCAAGCTTGATCAATTGTATTCCATCATGGGTATTCTCATGGAGAAATTTGGTGTTTTTATAGAGACATTGAATTCAAGTAAGGAGGATTCTCCCAAGCATGGGAAGATGGAATGAAAACGCCATGCCAACTAAGATCCACCTTCTTTCAAGGTTGAGGCAAAGATAGAGATTTAGCCATATGACAAACATATAAACATGGAGAGGCTAAACCATTATCTAGTCCAACTAGAAGTATATTTTAGTTTGCATTAGATCAATGAGAGCAAACACATTTATTTTTCATGGTTAAAATTAACCAATCATGATTTAACTTAATTTGAAACTTATGTTCATACCTTGGATCTTAAGAATCTTCCTCCTATTACTAAGTGGGGTGATTTTAAAATACGAATAAAGAAGGATATTTATCTTATTTATTATGAGGAAGAGAGGCCTATGTATGGTAGATATCTTAGATAAAATTAAGGCTCAAACATGTAGGATTACACAAGTGAGGTCCACAGGAAGATTGTCCAAATGAGAAATGATATAGCAGACCATGACATCTTTATGAAGTATGTTGGTGGGTTTCATAGCCTTTTGAGGAGACCTATCCTCTTAGCCTAGTGTATCAGTGTAAATGAGGCTTATTCTGAAGCTCAATACTTGAATATGGAAAAGAAAAATTAGGCTACATCTACCTCTCAAATCACTCCAAAGAAACAAGTGGTTTTAAGCATAAGGGTAAAGGAAAAGGTCAACATAATGCTACATTTGTTTCTAAGAAGGATACTATAAGGCATTATGGGCATTGTGATGTTGATAGATATTTCAAGGAAAATTATTAAAGTTACATCCAAAATTTCATTTGTTTTAAAACAATAAAAAGAATAAGGCCATGGACACACTCGAAGGTGAAGACATTGGTTGTAGCTCTAATGTGGATGAGAGTTTGTGTTGTACTTTTGTAAATAAAGAGGTATATTTGAATAGTACTAATGCTAAAAAAAGTGAACTTTCTAATATTTTCCATATTAAAATTTAGATGAAAAAATTGGATGCTCTTTTTGATACTTTCTCACAAAAAAAATAAAAATCAAGGAGTTAGTTGTCAAATTGAGGATAGAGAATTACAATCATCCAAGCTTGTATACTTTGGGTTTAGTGAATAAAAGTGTAGAAATCAAGGTAACTAAGCAATGAAAAATTATGTTTGGTGTTAAAGCACACTTCATTGATTAAGTTATAGTGGACATTGTGCCCCTTGATGTGTGTGGTGTAGCATTTGGTATCCCTTATTTGTATATTCAGGATGTTATCTTCACGAAGAGAGCCAATCAATACCATTTGATAAAAAAAAGCAAGAGATACATAATTTTATCCTATAAAGGTGATTCTAATATATCTTTGGTAAATGCCTCTGAAGCTAAAAGGCTTGTTAATGCAAGTGGGAAGTTTGCTTTACTTCTTTTGAGTTATATTCAAGATAAAGAAGTGGTTAAACACAAAACTTATTGTACCAGGTTTACTAACAAATAACACAAGTATATGGGAGAATTAGTGTAACATCTCAAAGAAGTCTTCCTTAAGCCCATGGGGTTGTCAATGGTGAGACCTATTTATCACAAAATTCGATTGCTACCTCCAAATCATAGGTTGTATAGGCAATCCTTGAAGGATGTCAATGAGGTCAAACAAAAGTTATAGTATATAGTTAGTCAAGGTGTATATCCTAATAATTCTCCATGTGGTTCATATATTTTTTTAGTACTTAAGAAACATTGTTCATTTAGAATGTGTGTTGATTATAGAGCACTTAATAGTATAATCATTAAGAATAGGTACCCTATTCTATAGATTGAATATCTTCTTGATCAAATTAAACATGAAAAAAATTTACTAAGATGGATTTAAAATCTAAGTATCACCAATTGAGGGTTAATGAAGAGGACATTTGGATGTCAATGTTCAAAATAAGGCAAGGTTATATGAATGGTTGGTTCTACCTTTTATGATATGCAATGCACAAGCTACCTTTATGTAGATGAATGAGATAATGAATCCATTTATTGATTCCTTTGTCATTGTGTATTGGATGATATTTTTGTTTTTAGCAAAACTTTTGATGAGAATATTGATCATTTAAAATAAGTTTCAAGATTTCTGAGGGAGACAAAGTCAATGTAGTGTTGAATGAGAAGATATGTGAGTGATTCATGAAAATTTCATCTTCTGCTCATGTTACAATTCACCTTCATTTAGATATGACAATTAGACTAGTCCTTAATGATAACTTGAAATTTGATCAATCTCGGTGGATTGTTGTGCACCTCAAAGTTGGTGAAAAACTTCATCAATGCATGATAGTGGGTACCAATTTTGCACCATTATATTGTTGAGCACATGATAGTCCATGTAGAAGAGTCTTATACCAATTTTATTTGGAACTAGGACTACCAAGAAACCATAAGGAGAAAATATTGGCCTAATTTTTCCTTAATCAAGGAGCTCTTGGATCTAACATAAAATTTCATCATTCACACAAATGGACCTATAGTACTATAGAATATTTGTATTAAGGGATCCAAGAAACAAATTGATCTCATGTTTTACTATGCATAATGTGTGTGTAAAGCCTTTGGATCTTCAAATAAGTATTTATATTATTGTATTAACTTGTCAATCTATTATTGCTATAATGATTGAGTGGCATGGCATATTATCAATGCTCACTTTCCCAATGATGCATGTGCTTTTAGATAAATTTTAAATATAAAAAACTTTTACATTTACAAAATGATCTTATAATATTGATTTATGAATGCTAATGTGGGTTTAGTCTTTGAAAGTGACTCTAAGATGTTGACAAAGTGAGCTTTGACATGAATAGTCTACCACCATGGCTTGGCTTGATATGTAAAATCACCATCAGACACATATAATATTCAAAGCATACCCTTACACACCTCTAGTTGTGAAATGTCACTTGTGACTTTGAAATCCATAGGTTTGAATAAATACTTGGAAATGCATAGATGATTAACCTTTACATCCTTCCCCTATTAGAACCATCTCAAAGAGTTGTTAGTCAGGGATGTGATTCAATAGTAGGGATAATCTTTGGGTTATAGTTAGTGTGATTATGTTCTATAGTCTCCCATTATCAATGATGATGTTAAAAGATTACCCCTTAACCCAAAACATGGTGTAAAAAAATCACCCTTGTCATCAGAAATGTCTATGGTAGTAATATTGGTGCCTAAACAATTAACATTTAGATCAATGTCATCCACTTGTGTAGGAACTAATGTAGAATTCACAATAAAATATTGTTTTGTGTAGTATTATAAATCATTGTGTGAGCTTGTGCAATGGTGATCACACTAATTTTAACTTAGGTTCTTATTTCTTGTATGTGACACTGAAGGCAATGGATCCTTCTAGTGTTACATAACATTTTTATGATGCTCTCTCTTCTATAACATGTTTTGCTCAAGAAGTTGCCTATTTAATGTAAAAAAGTTACATTTTTGGACTCGTCACTGTAACCTGTCCAACAAATTATTCTTGAAGGTTCCACTTGAGTGCTTTAGGGTGTGATTAGAGGGATTAAAGAGGTAGGGGAAGGATCTAAAATTTACCATAAATGACTTATAGGTTTCATTTTATGCATGTTTGAACTTAAGTTAAAAAATGCATTTTTCTTATATTGGGAAAGGCATTCTTGAGGCCATAATGGGTGGTTAGCTTATTGATCAAGCCTAATGGGAGGATAATAAGTTGGTCCTAGATGTTATCTACCCCCCTTAGATGTGTTGGTAGTGCTATTTTATGGTCAAGATAAGGTATTTGTATATTGGAACTTTACTTGGAACTAATATTTTTTGCTTGAACTTGTTGCTAATCTTTATATGGTTTAATGGAAATTAATTATTTTTTCCACCTCTTGAAACACTCTCTCTCCCTTTTTTCATCCACTTTTGCATGAAATTGTATTTTAAGTGTTCAAGGTGATTTAGAGGCTAGAATAGGTTTGTAATATTATCAAAGATCAATTGTCAAAGATTAGTTATAAGAGACCTAAAACCCTTAAGGGACATGCCTAGAAAGTAATATAAATATTAATGGGAATTGACTTGGGTTTAGAGACCTCAATGGGGAGTTAAAGTATGTCAAGAATGAAGTGTTGAAGGTGATGAAAGAGTGAGGTATTTAAGGGTCAAAAACCAATCTCAAGAATGTATATTAGGCCTATTTGGCCAAATAGCCCTTGAAGGGCAAAAGTGAAATAAATTTTAAAGGAGCGTGGAGGCCTTTGAAAGTAAATTTAGTGGGTTGAATGAAGGTTGGATAGGTGCATATAAGAGCTAGAGGAAGTGTTATTGAAAGTATTAAAGAAGAGGAAGGCTTCTAGGTATAGCCAAGCCTAAGGAGTGTATAATGAGAGAGTGTGAAGAGTGAATGAAAAAAGGGGTATGTTAGAGGATAGTAAAGGTGATGCAGGAGCATTACCAAATACATGTATAATCTATGTTGACAATATTCTTAGGTAATTATTAAGACCTATAAACTAGGTTGGTTTAGTAAGTTTAATTTCAATGAGTAAGATAAAATATGAGTAATTTTAGTAAATTACCAATCTTGGTTTAGAATATAAAAAAGTGATAATAATAAATATTAATGAGGAGGAACCATAAAAGACCAACCAAAGAGCTTAAAAGGACAAAAATATCATTTTTGAAGAGGTTAGAACATATGTTGTCGGTCTATCTCAATGGAGGAGGACTATGTAAATGTTTTCTTGTTATACATAATAAATATTTTTGAGTTGTATTTCATGTTTTCCATTGTATTATCCTTTTATAATATTATTATAATCCTTTAATATTGAATACAATCTTAAATCTCAGTTATATTTATGAAACCCTCAAGAATTCTATATTTTTACTATTACAGTCATTTTATAGGCTTATTTACATGAAAAAATTGTTATATGAACTCAATTGGACTATTGGAATATTTAAATAGGTTTATTAATACCAATATACATGTGTTATATCATATAAAACCCCAATGAGCTCTATGAACTATCAATAATTAGCTCTCAGCCTGCATATTTTTTGAGTAAATTTGAAGTAAGGATTTCATGGGTGAAACACCTCTACAAATCAAAATATTAAATAATAAGGTCTAAAAACTTGTATTAAGATGGGTAATGGATCTTATAGATTAGTACAAGTATCATTGGGTTGATAATATCTTTAAAATTATAGGTACATAGGACTATTATTTTATACAATAATAAAAGACCATTTTTGAAAAAGTTGTGCATAAGATAAGACGAGATTTTGGTTGATTTGAGTTATATAAAATTGGGTAAGGGTTGGAAAATGTTATAATTTATAAAATAATACTATAAATATAATTTTTAAGAGCTAAAAAATCTATTTTGATAAATTGACCTATTGGAACAACAACTAGGTCTAGAGACCTAGAAACTTAAAAAGATAGAATTTGAGAATGAAAGCTCAATCTCTTAGAGACCTATAGTTGGTGATTTATTTTAATATTTGAAACCTAAATAAATCCTAAATTTTTTATAATACCTATCCAAAGTGTCTTATAAAATAATTATTCAAAGGAAGGAGAGCAGATCTGAGATATTGGTGACTAGTTAAGAGCAAACCTAATGAACAATTGACTAGTTTAAAAGAAGATTATTTGAGAGTGGATTTTAAATTGAGTTGAGAAGAAGAGTATATAATTGAGGTTGTAATTATTCATGATATTAGATAATATGAATATAAATTTCATATCTTTATTAAACATAGACGAGTAAACTGTTCATTAGGTGGTATTAGGTATGATAAAGGGTTTTGGCCAAAGATGTTATCTCATGAGTGAATATTTTGTTTCAAGTAAATAAGGTTGGATTTTATTAGAATAAAGAGATTATAGTCAAGTTTAGGCATAATTTCATATCTACATTATACAAGTATGAACATGATTGGTTATTGTCCTTAAATGAAATCAAATTGCATGCTAATGATCAATTGAAAAGTTGTAAATGGGTGATGAAAAATGAAAAATAGATAAGAGTGTCATTAGTTATTTCCACTACATAATAAAATAAGAAAATTAATTTAAAAACTATGGAAAATATATTTATAGCATTAAAAAGAATAATTTTTAATCCTCATTTGTGTACAACATTAAATATGAAATCTGATAGACAAAAGTTTAGAAGATCAAAACAACATTATACGATAATATTTTAAGTTAAAACTAAATAAAAATTAGATATATTAACATAATTTAGATGAAAACTTACAAAAAATCATATAGGCACATGTACAATGTCAATAATATACATAGATTACCATGATAGGCATACATAAAATTACAACATCTACCAACATAGTATGTAATGTCAGGTGAATGTCATATACACATATACAATGCCAAACATGGATACGTTACTATATAGGCATACAAAAAAACACTTCCCATGTAGGACATCCTAATCATAAAATAGCCTCCCTCTCTTTTCCTTCCTCAAAGAAGACTCTCCCTAGGATGCCCTCTTGGTAGATGGATATCTCTTTAATGCCTTGGATTGCTCCAAGGTCTGACTACGGGTCTTATGTTCATATCTCACTTGCAGATAAACCTATTAAGATACAAGTATTACTGTAAAATTAACATAAAATACATTTAACCATTTGTTAATAAATTAATTTTAAACTAGAATAAAAAATCATTTAAACATGCACTTACTGCAAGCTCACGGTCAAGATCAATATTTTTTTGACGCTCCAACAAGTTAGTGGCACGATCAAATATTTGAATAGGTATATGAAATAGGGAATAAATATGAGAATTTTCCATACTAATAATCTAAATAGGACTATTAGATGTCATGGGACAACCCTACATACACAATACATTTGCATAAGTTATATTTTCCCCAAGTATGTAGTAAATTTTCTAAAACAAGTTTATTTTTACAATTTAAAATTATAAGTTAATATATACCTCTAACAGTGCCTATGAAAATGACATTATAGCAATAATGCCTATGTTTGTCTTAGCTCACAATGATGTAGAAATTTCTATTTGAGTCATCAACTAAATGTAAACAAAGTCTCACTTAAATTTTTTATAGAGTATCAAAGATATATGGCAAGTTTTTGTCCTTTATTAAACCAAGAGTGTATTTTATAACATTTTACCTTCATTTTGAGATCCTTGATAGATAAATTTAACTGAAACTTAGAAGTCAAATATATATAGACTAAATATACATAGAGAATAAGATTAACTCAAAATTTTACCTCTATATAAGTAAAAGGTGTCATTATAATAGAGATAAATGTAGTAGTGGATGAGGCAACAACTAGATCTAAAATTGTAAACAATGGCTTTGCCAAATCAAATGTTACAAATGTTGACTATGATGATGAAGGCACCATCACCTCCTAGGACATAAAAATGACATATCTATCAATTCAATTTATATGTAAATTAATTATTAGCTAAATCAAATTTGTAATTATACCTTAAATTTAACATGACATTTATATAAAATATTCCTACATTTATGTAGTGGTTGATATGTGCACATCAAATATACATGACAAAAACTCATCACTCATAATTATATTATTCAATCCCTCTAAACCATCAATGTCATCATCATCAAAAGTTCCAGTGCATACAGCTCCACAAGATCTATAAGGGTAGGGTCGAGTATGCATAATATGTGGTGTATCTCTAGCATCAGTATGTGAGAGCCTACTCATATGTTGAATGAGTGTATTAGTGAATGAACTAAGTTCATGCACAATGTTAATCTCCATGACCTACTAAAATGCATAAGAGATTTTGGGTTCAAGTGGCTTTTGGATATAGATATTTGTAGGTTGATTAGGTGCATGACATGCACCTGGTAGATCTTATGCAAATATTTTACCTCAGCTCTGAAACTCATTAGAATTAAAATAGTTCAAAATTTCATCAAAGATAAAGTCACTATAGATTTTCTTCAAAAAATACAATGGGACCTCATGGTTGTTACATGATGGATAATAAAACACCATCCACCATCGATCCCAAAAATTGGTTGTGGTTAAATTTTTTTGGCAATGATGGATTGGAAAATGTTTAGCAGTTACTAAAAATGGTGCATTGGTGGTTGGACTAATGAATAAGGTGAAAATAGAGGGTTTTTATGTCTTTCTACTTTATCTCATGTGTTGATAATTTTTTAGCCTAATAATCCCTACAAGTATCTTGATATGAATCCCATATGTCAATTTAATTCATTATATAGTCAATTTGACCTAATAATGTATCTAGGGAATCAGCTAGATAGGTGTGGTAGGTGTTGGTGGAATTGTGATCCCTCAAGCTCCCAATTAATTTTTCAATTTCAATTTTATTCTCCATAATGTGGTCCAATAGACTCTCTTGACTACTTGGGTTAGGAGGAAGGTTAGGTGGAGGGTTAGGAGGAGGGATATGTAGAGGAACAAGAGGGTTAGGTGGAGGGTTAAGCTAAGGAACAAGAGAGTTAGGAGAGGGTAAGGCTAAAGAATAAGAGGGTTAGGTAGAGGAATAAGAGGGTTAGGTAGAGTAAAAAGAGGGTTAGTAGGATGGGTTATTCAAAATAAATGAATTGCTAATTAAATAATGAAAATAAAAAAAATCAATAAAATTAATAAACAATGAGTAAATTTTTAGCATTTACCTCTTCGACATGGTGGCATCATCAATTAAATTTTTTTTAGGATGAATTAGGGTAAGGTTTGGCCTCACTAGGGTAAAACATGATTTTAGAGTGGAGGAGAGTAAGGGAAAATATGGAACATGAATCCATAATGAGAAATTTCTATGTTTGATTCAATTTTTGTTTTGAGTGACACAAGGAATGTGATCACATTATTAATGTGATCATGTTATTTATTTTAAATAATGTGATCATGCTATTTAATAACACAATCATGTTGTGGCTAGGTAATTACTAAGCCATAATTTAAATAATGTGACTGTGTTATTTAAATAAAATGCTCGTGTTATTAAATAATATGATCGTGTTATGGGAAATGCTGACAAAATTATTCTCCAACTCTGTGCACATACCAAAAAGAGTGTGGTGACATCAATAAATATAATTATTGATGATTTTAGTGATACAATACTAAAACTACAGGATCTATGTGTTAATGCATAAGTGGAATTAGATATAACAAATTTACATGTAGCTTTGGAACCTACTCCTAGCATTATTGATGTTAGCACAAGCTTGGATGTGAAATAACAGTAATATTCAGTAAGATATAATGACCCAAATCCTCTTGAATCAATCTATGTTTTATTTTGATGAGAAATGACTTATCTCAATAGGAATTTCAAGAGAGTTAAAGACAATGAACAAGCTAAGCAATATATAGAGTGTTCTTTGTGAACTCGATAAAACAAATTCTTGACTTATGCAAAATTGTTGATGAAATGACAAAGGCCATGAACCTGCATTTAAAATATAATGATTTTGAAAGATGATAGTATATTTGGTGCTATAACTAAGTTTATAATTTTTAAATTAAATAAATCAAGGAGGAAGAACAAGGTTTTGTTGTGTATACTACAGAGGGAGTGAAACCTGAAAGTGGGCATCTTTCTCAAGGAAATTATTCATAAATAAAACATAATATATTTTCCCATTGTAATTTTTTAATATTATATGGTTATGAATGTATTACCTTTTTTTAATATTCAAGTTTATTAAATGAGTAAAAAGTGAAGAAGCAAAGAGAAAATGTAATAATAGAAGAAATGTTTGTTGGGAAGGAATCCCAAGAGTGACATTCAAAGAATGACCACCAAGTTTGGAAATTTGTAAACCTTGTGTTTTCTAGTCTTCTCTGATGATTGGGGTTTTCACATTTTGCACATGTGAAGACCAAGTTGATACACTACACTGAAGTTAAGAAACCAATAGCTTACAAAATCCCACTATTATATGTGTGTTGACTAATGACCAAACGTTTATATTTGTTCATTTTATTCCAAAAATCTTCCAAATCTATATTACCACTTCTTGAATTACCAAATTCTAGGATTATTGTCTCTAAATTGGATATGATTTCAAATCTCATGTATTTGTGTTTCATTTTTGGAGGCTTAATTATGTGGAAGGCAACTTCCTTAAGCTTATGGGATTTTGATAGGCATAGTTAGAATAAAGATTTTTTTTATGTGAATGCAAATAAGAGGATATAGTGGTCATAAAAATATTATATTCACCCCTTGAAACTATCCCAAGAGGCCACATAGTCTAACCTAAGCTTTGAAGTGCTTGAGACACACCAAAATCATAAAATGTACTAAAATGCATGAAACTAGATTAAATTTTTAGATAATAGCAATAAAATGCTCTATACATTGAGGGTATTTGAATAGTAGTTTATAGGTGATTAATAATATTTGAATGGGGTGAAAATATCTAATGGGAATGATATGGTTTTAGACTAGTGACCTTAGGGAAAAGCCTTAAATGGAAAGGACATAGGTCAGACTCTAGAATCACATAGTTCTAAACTGGTGCCTTATCATTAGAATATAGAGTAAAAAGTAATTACATGAAGAATTTAAAAAAATTTAATGAGTAAAGAGAGATAAAACAAAAACAAAAAAATGGAAACAAACCAAAATCCTAACTCACTTACATACATCTGGGGGAAAACATGATATAAGGACATCAAAGGTGTATGAGCAATATTGAATCCCCAAAAAAGGTAGGAGGTTTCATGGTTTGAATTAAAATTCCTAGGAAAGATTTATTAGTTCAAAAGGGTTTTTGGCTCATAAGAGATCTGATTTTGGTTCAGTTGGAGTTACAATAGTTTTCTAAAATCACACAGATCACATCGATCACATTGGGGGTCATATGGTCACATTCCCATATAAAAAATCCAAGTTGGTTTGTATTAGTGGTCACATATATATTCCCTCACAACTCAAAGATGTGATGTTTTGATCCATGTGCACATCATTTCATAATTCTTTAATTTCATAGGGACTATATAATCTTTGTGTCAATAGCCACATTATTTCCCTAAGTTTTTAAGTCTATGAGGGACTTTATATTTTCTACATTCATTTTCACAATTAAGCACTCTTTCTGAACCCAACAAGATATGCATTAGTTTAGAAATTATAATGGGTATATAAGTCAAGTGTCATAGTCATAATTAATCATAGAGGCCTTATCTTGTTTGCAAGTCTAAGTCATGACAGGGTTATGGGTGCAAGACCAATTTCAAATTGGAGTTCATAACTTAGGGTCATGGGTGCAAGACCAATTTCAAATTGGAGTTCATATCTGAAATGAGTCTATGACAATCCATATATCAATCACATGAGTCTGGGAACCTAAGATTTCAATATGTGTCACAATCATGAGGGTCACAAGATATAGTACTAGCCATAATGTAACATGAATGCATTAAAATATTTCAATGGATTTAAATGATTCATAGGTCAAAAAAAATAAAGAGAGGCCAAAATGAAAAGGAGTAGAGCACGAGGGATCATAAGGCAAATTTAATAAATCCATGAGTCCATAGAGACTTTGAAGACCACGAGAAAAGCTTGGAAACTAGTAATGTAGGGACCCATGATCTTTCCACATGACACTTATCATGTGTAGCCTACAATCATAATTTTTGATTTGGTCCCAAAAATGAAAGAACAACATATAGATCTTTGGATGGTCAAAATTTTTGCATTAAAGTAGTAAATTAAGAATTTAAGGTCTCATTAGAAATATCTGGAAGAGAAATTTTAGTTAGTGGCCACATAAAAGTTAACCTAACCATGTATTAAATATTACAAAAAGATATTTTGAGAATCATTGATAATTATAATGAAAGTTTAAGAAAGTAAAAAGTGAGAGAAGCAATGAAAGAATCTCATGTAATCGTTAAATGGGATTTTGTAAGTAGTATATATGGGACATAAAGAAATCAACTGTGGGTTGCATTAGAAATGTTAACATTGAAAGATTAAGAGGTCCATATTGAAAGGGTTGAGTAAGGAAGTGAGATCTTAGCAAAAAGTAGAGCTTCAAGCCTAAAAGTAGAGAACAAAGATTAAAATAGAGGGGCCGCATATCATAAAAGGGCCATAATAGAGATCCAAAAGAGAAGAGTTGTAGGGTTTATAATAGAGAGTGAATGTAAATCCCATAGAGGCTCAAAATTAGATATAGGTGGGGATGGAGTAGGTGCAAAGTCACTATGAATGAAGATGTTATTAAGGATATATTTTATTAAATAAATAAAGAATACATATTGTTTTACATTGTGTTAATTTAATTGTATGGCCAAGAGAACCCCTTCACTAGGAATCCTTACCTTGAATTGCACCAAGTTATCTTAGACTAGTCACATGAGTTTGTTGTAGATGTGATAAAGTTTTGTAAGTAAAGAATATCCATGCGATTAAATTGTGAGACACTTTTCTTTTAGTTAACTACAAGTTGTGAAAAAGAATATCATATTTTTTGTAGGTAAGAGAAAATTTTATAAGAGGAGAGAGTTGTGTGAGAGGGACATAAACTCTTGATTGAGTCTATTGAATATTTTAAAAGATAATCATTGCTTATATTAGTGCCAAGTTGTGAAACATAAGCTTGCATTTGATAGAGGGTAAGATTATCATAAGTGTGAATAAAGTAGTGGAAGAGAGGCTCTTATTTGAGTCCAATGAAGGTTTTGAAAGTTAAGATTGCTTATATCAATTACAAGTTGTGAAAGATAATATTGTTTTTGGAAATGAAATGGCATATAAAAGAAGTTCACATGAGTATAAGACCTAGTAGAGATATTGAAGGAATTCCATGAAATATTAGGATGGAACAAGTAGAGAATATGTTGCAACTGAGTAAAGAAGATGAAGAAGAAATGATGATGGGGTGGTTTTTCCTATAAAAAAGGTTGGATGATTCAGAGAGAGATGTAAGTGAAGTATAAGATTCCAACAAAGAAAGAGACCAAAAAAAGGTGAAAGTGAAAGAAAGAGTTAAGTCTACTTGAAATATTGTTTTGTTTTATGGTAAAGAGAGACAAAAAATCTCATGAAATGGATTGTTGAGTTAGAAGTTTTATTTTAAGAGAAAAACATTGTAGATCTGATGAGGGTAAAAATTGCATGAAAGAAGTTATGTGGACATCCAAATGTGTATTGGAGAGACCTCCAAAATAAGAGACAAGAGAAAGGAAAAAAATGTTGAGTATTTGAAAACATATGGTTTTCAATTTTATGGATCATGTTATGCATCCAAAATTTTAGAGAGAATGGTGGAATAAGCTCTAAGTATTGAGAATTGAGAGAGCGGTGAAGAAGATTTCCTTTAGGCAATCGAAAAAGGATGTTTCCAAATGATCAACTCAAAGAAGCGAGTGAATAGAATAAGGTTGATTTGAAAATAAATCAAAAAATGAGATCTACAAGTGAGAAGCCCAAGTATGTTTTCAAGAGCATCAAAGAGAGAAATTTGTGAGTAGCCCTTAAAGGAAGAAATATTCATGGAAGAGGATGTGTAAGTAATTAATTATTCACCAAAAAAATGAAACCTATTATTTGATGATGGTAAAGAAATTACAGAATCCTTTAAGTGGGAAGAGGTTGTCATCATTAAAGTATAAAGGTACCAAAATTGTTATTTCTCTTTTACAAAGAAGCTCCTCAGGTTTTTGATGAAGAAAATAATGAAGGTAAAGGAAGTGCAAGTGAATGCACATAAGGATTATGTAGATGAAGACCACTATAGAGAAATAAAATAGTTTGAAGAATGATGTAAAAATATAAATGGAGTTTTTTGATAATGGACCTTTGGAAGTCCATTATGTGAATGAAATCCAAGAGGAAAATGTGAGCAATAGAGAAAATTTGGACAATGTGTCCTCGAGGCATGAATAAGTGATGGAAAAATTATTTATAGGATTTATTGATTCCCTTAATGTGGGTGATGTAATTGCAGGTCCAACAATGATGAAGATAACAAAGAAGAGGAGAAATTATGGTTTGATCCAGTGTGCTCATATGCATAATATACAACATGAAGAAGTGGAAAAAGATATATTTCACTTAAAACAATTTGATGTGGGAGATAATACTCACAAAGGAGATTGGATAAGTGAAAAATGTCATTCGCATGACATAGAATCAAAAAAAGAGAAAGAGGGAAAATGAAATCAGCATTGTGCTAATGAAAATGGGATAAGAAACAAAGAAAAACAGAAAGAGTTGATGTCACTATAAAAAATAAGCATTTTTATGAAAATTAGGAAAAATGATGAAGGCTTTGATAAGCCTAAGCTTGGAGGAAATAAAATTTATAATATGAGTATGGATGAAGGACCTATGGGGTTTGTAAATTCTCATGTTTTTAAGGCAATTTATGGCTATATTTTGTGTCAATGTGGAGAAATGAAGAGAAAGGAAACATTCAAAGAGGCCTTTCAAGGGGAATAGGTGAAGCAAGAAGTGTAAAATCATGTACTTAAGAAAGTGAAAAGGATTAGTTCATTTGTACTTTAACTAGAACATGTGAAGAAATAGAGAAATAAGTAGTTTATTGGAGGACTCTAATGAGTGAAAGAGCTACAAGCAGAATGGTGATGCCACAAATGAAATCAAAGGAAGAGATGACATCTATTAGAAAAGGGGAGCTGAAAATAGAGATGAGTAACAAAAGGATGAATCAAATAGTAGGTTGGATAGTGAATGGACAAATACAAGAAGTCTTTAGGAGTAGGTGGTCAAAAGATAGCCATGGGTTCAAGCACACTAGAGAAAGTATGATGCAAAAAATAACATCTTGGTGGACATAATTGGACAAAGATGAGATTGATCTCACATGAAGATGGGGAAAAAATCATTTGGTGAAAGTGGAAAGACTATGCCCCAATAGTGAGTAAGAATAAATAAATAATTTTTGGATGTGGTGGAACTATGTTTGATCCATTTCCACATAAGGGAAGAAAGTGAATATTAGCAGAAGAAGATGGAATCAAAGCCAACAAGTTAGAAGTGGAAGAGAGAAAAGTAGATGAAATATTTGTTGTACTAGAAGGGAATACCATAATCATCAATCTTAGTGGCCAAAAGAGTATTTTTTCCATTTATTCCATCTATGTGAGAAAGAATAAATTTTTTAATTACCTTGAGTGTTTTATACAAGAGCATCCAAAGTGTATGGGTAATCCTACATCACCAAAAAAAGGTACGAGTTGGTGTAGTTTCAAAAAACACTTTTAAATCAAATTTATCAAATCAATAGGGTTCTCAAGTCACATTTTAAGATCCTATTTTGGTTCATGGATTTGTAGTAGTTTTTGAGGTCCTAGGGATCACATGGATCACACTCAGGGTCACATGGTTATATTCCAATGTTGTAACTCTAGGTTTCTTTGTATTGGTGGTATTGGATATTTTACCTCATAATTTTAAGTTGAAATGTCAGAGGTCAAGTGTACATTATTTATTATGTCTCTAAGTCCATAGGGACTACATAATATATATGTATTAGGGTCTACTTTATTTCCCTAAGTTTACAAGTCTATAAATATTCTTTTTTGTAATTAAGGCTTCTTTTTGGACCTAAAAAAATGTACATTGGATTATAAAGTCTAATAGGTCCATAAGACTCTTGGGATTCATACACAGGACCACAAAAGTTCACAAAGACCATGGAGGTTAGGTGTCATAGTCATAATTACTCATGGGGCCTTGGTTTGTTCATAAGTCATGACAGGGACCATGGGTAGATGTGTGACCAATTTCAAATTTGAGTTTATAACTCCAATGGATCTACAATAATCCATAAAGAAATCACATGAATCTAAGAACCTAGATTAAAAAATGTGTCATAATCACTAAGGGTCACAAGATATAGTAATAGCCACAGTGTAATGCAAATGTATTACAATCCTTAAATTGATTTAATTGATTAATGGGACCACAAGCATAAAGAGAGACAATGATGAAAAGAGGTGAATACATGAGGGATCATAAAATGGATTTAATAAATACATGGGTCCATGAAGTCTTTGAAGACCATGAGAAAGGCTTTGGATCCTGTTATCTAGGGGCCATGGGATCTTGGCACTTGGCACGATCACATGCAACTTATGATCACAGTTTCAAATTTGGTCACAATAATGGAATAACATGAAGATCTTTGAATGGTCACAAATTTCATATTAAATCACCAATAGAGGCATTTAAGGTCTCATGAGAAAACTCTATAAGAGAACATTGTAGACACTTAAATCTGTCCACCAATGACCATCAATCAAGGCTTTGACTAATTTCTACCAAAATGCACAATTTGGCTTAAAAACACTAGAATACATTAAAAGAGTTGAAATTTTTATATTGAAGTGACAATTTTTGCCAGGGTATCATTAAATGGGGTAATGCAATTTATGAAGCAACTAACTTTGATCAAATCATTTTGAGTCAAAATGACATTTTTGCACTTGGGTGTTCTGGATTGCTCTTTTCTATCAAATTTCTTGTACAAGACATATGTCTTTGTTATTTTTCATTGACAACATCTTAAATGGAATAATGGTTCCAAAAAATCTAACATCGACTTACAATTCCAATCCAATCAAATTTTGAGCCAATAATGTGACATTTTAACCAATTTGATTAGTTTGTGCACAAATTGTTAAGGTTGTGCATCAAAGTTAACTAATCATGTTTAAGGATAATTAAACCAAATCAATAGCTTAATTTAATTTTGTATGAAATTTTTTGAATATTTTTTAAGAAATTGATATTGAATATCTACATCATTAAATGATATCATTTCTTAGAAAGACATCCCTAGGCCATAAATGCATAAAATATCTCATCAAGCCACCCCATGCCTCATTAAGACCCTCCCATGCCTCTCATCCCTCTTAAATGTACCTTCTTACAAAATATTTATGGGGGATATTTATAAATTTAATTCAATAATTTGGATTAATTCATGGCCACACATCTTAATCTTGAGATGGATGGTCATGGTTGATCCTAAACCATTTCAAAAATCTATAAATAAGAGGCCTTGCCTATTGATTTTTAAGCTCTTTAATGACAAACTTACAATGCCCAAATGCATTTAAAAATCCATTAAAATTACTATTATAATATCAAATTATTGATCCAAGCCAAGCCAATCTAAATCCATCACAAAGGTGCCAAGGAGAAGAGGAGATACCCAAGCCTCCTTTGATGAAGACTCATTTAGCACAAGCCAAGCAAGCCAAATCAAAGAATACTATTGGAGTATAAAGAAAGCTAAAGAATGTTTGTTTTCTTGCATTTTTATTGAGCTTTATCATTTATTTTCTTCACTAAGCTCCTCCATTGAGATAGGATTAAGGTGTTAGCTATTAGTGTGTTATTTTGAATTTAATTTCATATACTAACACTATACTAATCTCCATTTATTATAATCTTATATTCACAAATGGCATGCTTGGTGGGACCTAGCTTCACAAATTTTGTTAAATTACATCTACAAGCAACCTACTAACCATTATCATGTAGGATCTTGGAGTGTGGAAGCAAATAAGGCAAAAAATTAAGTAAAAACCCATTTTTTGGTAAGTCATGGTTTTGTTCTCGGGACTGTGTAGGCCAACTCACCTGCCAACCCAACTCGACTGCCAACCCAACTCACTTTCCAACCCAACATGGTTGCTAGATGAACTCACCTATCGACCTAGCTTGACTGCTAACCCAACTCACCTATGTAGCCCAACATGCCTACCGAGATAACATGCCTACCGATATAACTTGCCTATGCAACCCAACTCACCTATCATCCCAAATTGACTGTCAACCTAGCTCACTTATCAACCTAACTTGACTGTCAAACCAATTAGAATGTCAACTCAAGAGCTTATTTTTCAAAAGTCCTTATCTCATCCTCTAAATTGCTTCAAAGCAGTTAGTCCTAATCTTGTTTTTGTAGGTTGAAATGATGGTTTGAAAGTTAATTTGGGTGTTTTAACTAATCATACACTTTAATTTGGAGTTTTAAAAATAACTTGGGTATAAATCATGCACACTTCAAATTTGGTGCCTAAAATGAATCTTTAGCATGCTATGTCTTGAACACTTCAAACTTTGGGTTTAAAATGAATGTAAGTGCTTATTGTTTCATTTAGTTTTTTTTGTTGTAATATTTACATGTTTTTACAACTTAAGACCAAGGGGTCAAAATAACATCACCAAAGTTTTGTTTTAGTGCTTAAAATTGGACTCATTTGTCAAGTTTGTACCGAATAGCTTATTAATTAATTGATTGGCAAAGAGAAGGTTTGTTTGTGTATGCTCTTCCATCTATCCCTTTTAGGGAACTTTTTGAAATTAAAAGTGTCATATTTATTGAAAACATGCCTAGTCCAAGGCATAGAAAGAATGTTGTCTAAAGCACTCCCTAAAAACTTGCAATAGTTTGGGTGATCTTGAAATGACCCTAAAGTCTTTTTATTAGATATTTGTTTTATTGTATCTTGGCTCAAAAGGGGGAATTCATTACCTCCTATAAGTTATATAGGGAATATTTGAGCTAGGTTTTCATCTCCCAACACTGACGTCAACCACTCCCACTAGGATCAGAGGTTTGAGCGGTTAAACCACCTTCTAGTGTTGGAGTTGCACATGGGATGTATCTACACTTTGGACATCATACTACACTAAGAAAGTGATGGATGTAGTGGTTTTAAAAAGGAAAAGACCTTTTTGAAATAAGCCAAGTGCCATAGCCACCTAATTACATGCTTTTATTTTGCATCATGACATGAAAGTCATTGTGTAATTAATTCCTCTAGAAATGTTCAAAAGCTTGTAGATCTTAGACATATCCCCACTTGCCATGAAAATGTTGTTGGTACAAGGTGAACCTCAAGGTCCATGTCACAATAGTATCATTTGAGAGAAGGGGGTTTAAAAACCCTACTATGTAATTTACTTTTTGGATGAACACTAAAAGCCTCTCAAATGATGTATATTGATGGATTCCAATAATACCAAGCAAACTTATCAGTTTGGAACTTAAGAGTAATTATTTAGTTGGTTTATTGTAGATTAAAGTTTTGTTTAGAGTCAAAAACTTGGTGTGAACAAATAATACAAATAAAACACATAGTCCTCATTTTCCTTTGAACAAAGAGGTGTTATGATGCCTATGTGAATCGTCAATTTGCCTTGTTTAAAGTTCATCAAAAATTGGAGTCATATCATCCACTTTGGAAAAATTATGCTACCTAATAGAGTCTAGAATTATACCAAACATTGTTTAAGTCCTTCATTTATAACTTAAATTTGAAATTGCACCTTCATAAGGTCATAGGGTTGATGTGTTAAGTGGGTTCACCATTCACACTAAACTTGAGGGAACTTTGGTCTAATTTTAAATTTGGGTTGAAGGCCATTTAAGACTCATAATAATTATCACCACTAGATAGACTTAAATCAATTTATGATAAACACTTTTACTTTGATTCTATGCAATTTATGTTAGCATCTTATTTCCATTGAGATCATTTGAAAACATACCTTTTTGCCTTAGAGATATTGTAAAAACTTTGAAGGTATGTATGTCATTTGAGTTAAGAAAGGTAGTGTTATGCTACCAAATTTGGGAGAAACCATCTTTTCCTTAGAGAGTTTTTGAAACAAATATTTTATCACATCTTTTGAGTAGTCTAGCATTGTTACATTGGTCAAAACATTTCAAACATTATTTCACAGACATTTTTACATAGAGTCCAAATTTTCCAATTTTTTTTCAAGCAAATCCAAGTAAAACTTTGTGAATATTTGTATAGCACAGTTATGCCATTCATATTTTTCTAGCCTATTTGTCAAAAAAAACAAGCTTTATACCATTATTAACAAGGAAATAAACTATCTCTTAAGTGCCTTTTATTTCATACCTTATACCTATTTGATCAAGTTCATGTTCAAGAGTCAAATGCCTAGTTTTTTTTATAAGTGTTTCAAATCCATTAGATTAAAATCTCATCTATTTCAAAGTCTAGATTTTGACACCATTTGGCCAAGAGTTATAACACATGCCTTGTTTGAGTCTAGATTTTGATGCTGTGATTAGCCAAAAGACCTAAAAACTATTTATTTCTTATATTATTCTAATTTGAAACACCTTGACCTTAAAGTTTGGAATTTTGATTTTTGTTCCATTTACTTAATCTTTTTTATATAAGACGTGTAATGTTAGATAATTAACATTAACTTGTTTTATCACAAATGATTTCATAAACCTTTCTATTCTTTTGATGAATCTAGATCAAGTTTTAACATCATATTTTAAACATTATCTTTTTAGATTATTTAGAACTCTCTTCCCTTTTTATTGCAAAAAATTCACTATGGATCCCAACATGTATTCCTACATTCATAGTGGATTCATGTATAATCCATGGATTAGTAATGTGGTTGTGCAAGAAGAAATGGTGCAAGACCCCTATGCAGACAATATTTATTATGAAATGGATCCTTATCCCTCTTATAATATTAAAATAGGGGCACAAAACCAAGATCCATTGGCTAACTATTTGGTTAGTACACCACCATATTTAGAATAGGACCAATAATAAACTATATAATACCTAGCTATGATACCCATAGCTAGGAACTCTTTCCTCAACAATCATACTCTATTAATATGCCTTCCACATATGATCCATTTTTATTTGAACATCATTTTTTGGAGAATAAAGGTGAGATTTTGGTTAGAGCCATAGAAGTAGGGGCTAAGTTTCCAATGGACTTCCCTCATAAAACTTTACCAAGCTTAGTAATAATGCCTCATAACATATTGTATAGTCAATAGGATTGTTCTATCAATACTTTAAATCTAGTCCAAATGATGTATCAGGACCCTAATATGCATAAAAAAGGAAAAGAACTCATGGAAGACCACTTTAATCAAATACAAGTAGCATATCAAACCTACCTAGATTTACCATGCAACTTGAATCAGATGACCATGGTGAGTAAAACTTTTATTGACTTATTTCCTTCAACATGAGTTTTGATAGAGTTAAATGGTCAAGACAATTAGAGTTTAGATCCATTTGAACAAAACACTTTGGTATAAAACTTGTTGTATACACCAATTATCAAAGAAGTGTCTTCTTATTCTATGTAGAATAATGAGTAAAACACAATGTATAATTCATAAGCAACATCCAATCCAAATCAAAGTGGCACTAATACACAAATAACTAGTCAACAATATGTGCCTTTAGTTAATACCATGAGTGGATGTACAAACCTAGGAATAGGAGCTTCTTTACCCCAACCTCAATTAGCTACTTCTAATCCTTAACCAACTACTTCATTAAGCGCACGACCATTAGGATCAGGTAGTCAATCAACAACCAATGTTGTGCCTCAATAATAGAATGTGATGAATCTTATTACTCCTTAATAGGTGATGAGTATCATTCCAAAATAGTAGGCACAAATGATTATACTAATACAATAGAGGCTGAATATATTACCACCTCAACTAGGGGCAACTAATGTTCCACCTCATTAGGTAGCAGTAAACATACCTTCTTCTTCACATACCAACATGCCAATTTAAAACCACATGATGTTTAATCAACAATATATCATTTTGGTCAATGATAGGTACCAATTCTCCAACATGCATCTAATTCCCAATCAGGATTAACATAACAAGGGGGTTTCAATGTCTCTCAAATACTTGTTAAGAAACTATTTCCTTTTGTACATAACATACCACAAGTTTAGAGAAAGGGTCTTGGTTTACAAGTTCCCTCTCAAAAGCAAGGTTTGAGTAGTTGTCAACATATCCCTATTCAACCACAATAGGCACATTATAGTTATATCCTTCCATCCCAACCTTAAAATCCTCCAATTCAAACCTTAATTGCCAACCCAAACCATAATATCACACAACCAAATGTGAAATTTCAACAAACACATCCTAATCTACATATTCATATTCTTAGATCATTTCCCAACCAATCCAATGTATACCAACAAATACCTCCATCACACCCTGGTCAAAGTGCTCCACTTGTGACCACTCAACCATCTATCCAAGATAATGTCCCCCCTCAAACCAATGTTCCTCTAGTTTCCTATCGCAAGAATTACAACAAATAAAATATGCAATCACTACCATCCAAGTGGGGAAATAGGTTAAAAAGTTTAAATTGGATGATGTGTGTTATTATCATTTTAATATGGAGTACTTACATATTCCATTTCCTCTAGGATATGAGCCACCAAAATTTGATAAATATAAGGGGAAATATGAACCCAAAGCACATTTAATCAAGTTTTTTTTATCGCATGTCAGCTAGTGTTATATAGTAATATGTACATTTTGTTGTTATTTCCAAAGAACTTAGCTAGACAAGCCTTTGATTGGTTCTTGAAGTTGCCTAAGAATTTAGTAACTAATTTTGATGATCTTTCAGATAAGTTTGTGTAGCACTTTTCCTATAATCTTGAGCATGAGATTTCATTGGTTGATTTGACTCAAGCTAAACAAAAAGTCAATGAGATTTTTACAAGCTATCCACATTGATGGAGAGTAATTTCAAGTCGATTTACTCATAGTTTACTAGATAAACAAGTAGCCTTTGTATTCACTAAAAACTTACATAATGAGATAGCATATCATCTGGAACTGCAGTGTGCACATACCTTTAAAGAAATCATTGACAAAGGTTTTTTGACCGAGTGAGTGCTCATTAATAGAGGAGTTATCAAGGTTGATTCAACTAATCAAAACCAAGGTACCATTAATGGAAGTGGCCAAAACCAACATCCAATCCAAGCATAAGTATCATAATCGACATAAGCCAATAACCAAGATAAACCAAAGCAATTCAAATATAATAAGAATGTTGTGGGAAATAGAGTAATCAAGTCATGCCATGTCTAAATAGTGGAAATATCATCTGATCAATGTGCACCACCTTTTTATCTTAGTCCTACAGGAGAACCTCTTCAACCAATGTCTTAAGCACAATAACCAAGACCCACACAACAAATGCCATAACAATTACCATTTTAAAACCCTCTTTTAAGGAGAATTGTGCCTACGTGGCATGTTTTTAGTGACCTTGGAGAGCCTATTGAGTCTATATTTTGCAAACTTGTTAGCACTAATTTGATTAGTTTGCCTATACCTAAGCATTATCTTCAAGGCATCCCTTATCCTTATTGGTACCATGAAAATGAATTCTATGAATATCATCAGATCAATGAGCATAATTTATGAAGATGTGTGTAAATCAAGAATTTAATTAAAAATATGTTGGAGAATGGGGAGATCACAATCAAAATCTTGGAATCTATCAAAACCTTTTTACACAAAATAACTAACAACATAAACAACAACAATAATAGCCATGATCGATACAATAACAAAATCAAAGGCCAGACCAATAGACTCAATAGTAGAACCAACAATGTTAGAACAATAGATAAAACCAAGGTCAGAATGGTAACAACCAACAAACCTACCATGAAGTTTCACATAAATACAACAAGTTTATAGGTCATACTGTATGGGGTTAGTATTAATACCATCTCCATTAATCCTAGATCGAGCGCTAATCAATCTAGACCATTGCTAAACAATGCCACTCGACCAAATTACATGGATAATCCTTCTTTGACTTGGGACCATATGTAAGAAAACCAAAAAATTGATATTTAAATTTTTGGAGCTTATACTGATAACTCATCCTTACCTCGTGACTACATATAAGTGCACTAGCAATTGAGACTTGTCTTATCTAGTCCCATACCATTACCACCATTTTTAAGCAATAATGGTCCTGTATTTAATCCTAATTATGTAATCACAACTCAAAGGTCAAGGATTACCATACCAAGCCCACAATCATCTACCACTTTACCCATTTTCCAACCAACTGTTCAACCTTGGAATAATCCATTTACCACCAACCCAGAAAATAAGTTTGATATTGTGGAACAATTACAGAAGACAACAACCCAAATCTCCATTTTAGATTTTTTGTGAATGTTGACAATCCAAAAAAACATTTTGAATGAGTTCTTAACCTAATCCACTATTGCTAGTGACATGTACCCTAATAAATTTTAAGCTTTGGTTAGATACCTAGCTCCCACCCAACAAGTCACATTCAACCAAAGTGATATCTCTTCCCTTAGCCTACTTCATAATAATCTGTTGTACATATAAGTTTGTATAAAGTGGAATAAAGTGAAACATGTACTTATGGGCAATAGATCAAGCCTAAACATATTTTCTCTAAAGGTCATCAAGATTCTTGGGTACATAATGGTATATCTCCAACCAAAAATGATAACTATCAAATCTTACGATAATCAAGAGAGAGAATCTAAAGGCACCATTAGCCTACTAGTTATCATTGGGACTTTGACCCATGATAAACTTTGTCATGTGCTTGATATTTAGTTGTCATATAATATACTTATAGGTAGGCCTTGGTTATATGAGATTCATGTAGTCCCATCAACACTACATCAATGTATCAAGTTCTCCCACTTAGGGATGGAAGTGAATATTTTAAGATATTTGCACCCATATGAACATTGTAAACATCTCAAGGATGAGTTTTAAAGCTATAGTTACTAAAACAACATAAATATAAGTTCCAAGTAGGATAAAGGAAAGGCCATACTTATTGATTCTCTAGAGGATAATTGCATAGATCTTAATACCTTGGATTCCCTTTCCCACATACCACCTCCTAAATCTTCCAATCATTACACCATTTTAGCGACTAGCCTAGGAGAATATTTAATGCATGATACCTTTCATATTGTAGACCTTTCACAGAATTCAAAGCCCTTTTGAAGACATAAAATGAATCCATTTCATCTAAAATGGTAACACAAGAATGAAGATAAAGGACCTATCATATTTGTACTAGCATCTGGCCTAGAACTAGACCCTCTTGAAAGGGATGAATTATAGTTGTATAGTGATAACCAAGTTGATTGTTATAAAAATTCAAAGTATCCTATTCCCAATAGGATCATGAAGAATCAAGATTATGAAGGAGGAGGCTTCAAAACTAATCAACAAGGAAAACTTGAGCCAATTTCCATGACCAAATACAAAAGACCCTATGGACTTAGATTTAAATTACTTAAGGATAACTTCATATATCTTACTCATTTTCCATCCCCATTGACTAATGATGAGGATGTCGGTAGAAAAGCAGAGTTTGATCAAAGCCTTATCTTTGATGACCTAGCTGAGACTAACCTATTTGTTAACAATGACATATGTACCCTTATCCTAATCATTCATAATAACCCATAACCATTATATTATCCCCAACTGATAGATTGGGAAAAACAAGAATCTAATTTACCAATTAATGAGGTTCAGAATGATAAGCCATTCTATGATTTTCTAGGCTTTAGAGACAAAGTTTTGTTGGGAGATCATAAATTAGGGTTCTTAATCACATTGGATCTTGAACCCTATTTTAGAGAGTGGGTGAAAACCCTTAGCCAAAAAAAAAAAAAAACATTGAGGTCCCAAAGTAAAAACCTCTTTGAGGCACTTTCTAAATAGGGAAAAAGTAAAGATAAAGGCTAGTCTAGTGATGAAAACCTATTTTAGATGTCATTAGATGGGGGTGTTCATTCTTCTTTGAATTTATACTAAAAGACCACCAATGATGAACTTGATTATGGATCTAAGTTTAGTTTTGAGCAATAATAAGTGTTTGATCAAATTATTCAAGAATTTTTTATTGTTTTTGTCACATAGATAGATCTCCCATTGGGGAACTTAGATTTATCATGCCTAGGAGAAGTTGAAGATCCAATCCCAAGAGAGGACCCTAATATAGTCCAATAGTTTAAGTCTTTTCCTATTATCCTAGAAGATATTTCAACCCTTCTAGTCAAATATATAATAGAGGTAAACATCAAGACTCCATCAAACTTGAAATGGATCAAATTAGGCACGTCCCTCATTGAGGAAGAATGTGAAATATTTATAGCTCTATTGAGAGAATTTATAGATATTTTTGCATGGGCTTATTCTTACATGCCAAGTTTGGACCCTGCCTTGGTTTTACATCACCTTTTGGTAAAGCTTGATTCCAAACCAGTAAAGCAAAAGTTATGCAAGATGCATCATCACATTGTTATATTAGTAAAAAAAGAGTTGGAAAAACTCTTAGAAGTAGGATGTATTCGATCCATTGACTACTGATAATGTATATATAATGTTGTACCTATTAGCAAAAATCCTAAAGGAATCAGAATCTATACTAATTTTTGAGACATAAACAAAGCTTGCCCTAAGGATGACTTTCCATTGCCTAATATTGACATGATTGTCAACTCCATAATGGGTTATGATAATATTTCACTCATGGATGGATTTTTTAGATATAACCAAATTAGAATAACACCAAAATACCAATGCAAGACAACATTCACCACTCCATGGGCACATTCTATTATCGGATAATGTTGTTTGGTCTTAATAATGTTGGAGCTACATATAAAAGAGCCATGACCATCATATTCCATGATATGATGCATGATATTTTTGAAGACTACATCGACAATATACTAAGCAAATCATAAATTAGGGTTGACCATCCAACAAAGCTATGTAGAATATTTGAAAGACTACATAAATACAAAGTCTGATTAAATCCAAAGAAATGTGTTTTTTTAGTAACATCAATCAAATTAATTGGATTCATTATGTCTTGTACAGGCATTGAAGTCAATATAGACAAATTCCAAGCTATAACAGAGATGCCACCACCAATCAATTTGAAACAACTTCATAGTTTGCAAGGCAAGATCTAGTCAATTTGATGCTTCATATCTCAATTAGCAGACAAGTGCCATATATTTACACATATTTTGAAGAAGGGAGTTACATTCCACTAGGATAATCACTACCAAATATATTTTTAGTAGCTAAAATATTACCTAGCAAATCTACCTATTTTATTACCCCTAGGTGAGGAAAACTATTTTTGTTATACCTATCAGTTACAGATAATGCCTTGGAGGCACTTCTAGCTAAACCTGATGATAATGGAAAATATCATGTAGTATATTAATTAAACCATACATTGGTCACATATGAACACAATGTTAGGAACTCATGTTCTACTCTTTTATTTGTATTATTAGCATACTAGTTGCTTTGGATGCATATGCTTTGTAAGTCATCCCTAGAGCAGATTTGTATTATCCCACATACATGAGATGAAATAGTTATTAGAATATAATTAGTATTTAAGTCAGTGTTAAGGCCCAATAAATACATCCATGAATTGTATTGAATTGAGCTTACTCAAAGGAGGTTGCCCCCTTGAAGAGGCCAATGATTCTATAATTTTGCAATTATGCTATTGTAACTCAGTTCTATTTATTTCATTTAATAAATTGCTGATTTTTCATAGTTTATTTCTTTTATTTGAAATTATATGCTAATTTTTTTAGGAAGGATCCTCTCATTTAGAATCAAAGTGTTTTCCAGAGACAATTTTTTTCTACAACCCACCGTATGCTCTCACCTTGCCGTGCTTGGGCCTAGTGATCAGAAAGTGGTAACAAATCCATTCTTAGCCCTTTCATGTGATAGTCTAGATCTATAATTTTATTTTGGCAACATGATATCATCAAAAATCATGATTTTCTAGTCAATTGCATTACATTTACGTTCTATTCTAGATTTTATCTTCTATTTTGGATCAGGGTAAAACCTATCCGCTTAACTATGGGAAGTGCTTGGGTGAATGTCCTAAAAATCATTGTGAGGAGTAACATAGGAACCCCAAATTAGTTATCCATTGAGAGGACCTGCTAGTGAGATGAGCAATGATCCCTTCCTTATTGACTAGTTCCCACCCATGAGGAAAATCAAGAGCTATCGTTAAGAGGTAAATCCATGGCCAATTTTTTTTTGGAGAGTAGTACTGACTCAGATGGCATTGGTGGCTATAGCAATTTATAAAAACCTTTAGGCAACCATTCAAACTTGAGGTCCATTTCTGTCAAGTAGATCAAAAAGCAAAACAATTTATAAAACCATATAAGTTTCATAAGACTATCAACAGAGCAATAGAAAACCAGAAACCAAAAATCAAAGAAATAAAAAAAAAAAGTTTGAGCATCATTTATTAGAGAAAAAAGATGAGATTTTGGTTAGACCCATAGAAGTAGGGGCTAAGTTTCTCGTAGACTTCCCTCATGAAAGTTTACTAAGCTTAGTAAAAATGCCTCACAACATATTGTATAGTCAACAGGCTTATTTTAGAAATCCTTTAACTCTAGTCCAAATGATACATCAGGACCCTAATATGCTTAACAAAGGAAAGTACCTAATGAAAGACAACTTTACTCAAATACAAGTAGCATATTAAAACTAATTGAATCTAGCATGTAATTTTAATTAGATAATCATGGTGAGTAAAGCTCTTATTGACTTAGTTCCTTTAATAAGTTTGATAGAGTTAATTGGTCAAGATAATCAGATTTTAGACCCATTCAAACAAAACACTTCGGTAGAAAACTTATTGAATACACCAATTATCAAAGAAGTGTCTTCTTCTTCTATTTAGAATAATGAGAAAAACATAGTGGATAATGCACAAGCAACGTCTAATCCAAATCAAAGTGGTACTTGTTGGTTGAATATTTTGTCGATCAGTGTACTGATAAACAAAATAGGTCTGATCATCCAAAGTAGGAAGATTGGTTGTCCAAATGCATAGGTTTACCACATCAAAAGGGGACTAATCTCTCCTCTCATCAAGGGGAGGTTCCCTATAGATATGCTATATATATATATATACATATGTATATATATGTATATATATATATATATGTATATATAAATAGAAAATAATACTCAAGGGTAGGATAAACCATCCATCTCTCTTTCTTCAGAGATGATGCATGCAAATCAAAGGAAAAATCTCAAGGGAAATGACAGAAAACACTCCACTTCTTTCAGAAGTACTATTCAACAAACCACAAGAATACTCTTGGTAGTAATTGCAAAATGTAACCAAGGACATAGTAACTAGCAAATTGAGATGTAGCACAGAGTCTCCACCTGAATTGTCCAAGAGTGAGATACGAAGGACAATGAGGGAACAAAGTCGTCCCAAGGTCCTTTACATAGAAACAAAAAGAAAACACAATAAAGGCAATTATGGGGACATAAAGTCTCTCCACAGTTGGCTTCAAGATGCCTTCCTGACTACTTTCACTAATTCTACTTATTGAATTAAAGGAACAAAAAATATATTAAGGAAAAAGACATAAGAACAGTCTCCCCAACAAAAAAGATATCACATCACAAAGTCTGAAAAGTCACTTGCTTTCTTATTCCAATAACAAAATATGATCAATAATCTCAGCTCAAAGTCTCAGTAATGCCTTTCAATTTGGGCATAGTTTTGTTTCTGATAATCAGAGAGAGAGAGATATCCACAATAACAAGAGAGTCCCTTATATAGTCTCTTCAAGAAGGACTTGGGAATAGTAACACATCATGTTGCATTAAATTTTGTTAAGAAGACATGCTAAAATTTAGGGGCATTTAGCCATTTGCTTTTCTCAATGCAGAGAAATGGGTCATGCTATTGAAAGTTTGCATCTTTCAATATCCACCTGGCAGTCTACTTCTAGAAACATATTTGATGTGCAAATGTTTCTGGTCGTTCTTACTCTTTACGCTCCTTTCATTGGTTCTTCCTTTTAGCCTTGGCCTTAAAGCCTTTGAATGCATTCAGGTCCATTTTGGGTCAGGAAGAGCCCCCTGCAAGGATATCTGCCCTTCAGGTGGTCTTCAGATGGCCTTTGGGCTTCTTTTGATGGGTCACTAAGTTCTTTGGCTCTTCTTTAAGGCTTTTCAAAATCAATGGCTATTTGATGAACCTTGAAATTGACGTTCGCACACTTGTCACTATGTTTGAATTTCTAATGGATAGTTCATTGTTCTTGACTTTGACGTCTTCAGGCGCATCACCCCTTAGACTTTATTCAACTTTCTCTTGATTCAGCCTTTTTTACTACTTGCTTGCTTCAGATTTCTTGTTTTTCATCCTCTTGAAGGGAAGGTGACCCTTCAGCTTTGGGGAAGTGTCCTTTAATTTGGCAACTGAGAGTCCCCTATAAGGGCACCTGCCCTTCGAGGTCCTTTGACAACCTTTTATCTTCAGAGTCCTTTAGATCTTTCTCACAGACTTTTTCCATGAACATTTTCCCATAGACAAAAAGTCTACAAGAATTGTTTTGGTTGCTTTGTATTTGGCCTTCAAAAATTCTTTTGGGCTTTTCTCTCGTAGCTTCCCTGAATTTCTTCAAATTTTTTATCTAAAGTAATTCCTTCAGACAAAAGTCCAAAAGAATTCATTTCTTGCCTTAGTCTTTCTGCTAGGCTTTGCTTTATTTTTTGGTCTTTTCTTTCTTTCGAAGGAAAAAGTCTAAAGGAATTCTTTCAAACAATTTCCCTGAAGGAATTGTGTCTTTGTCTTGTTGATTTTCCTGAAGGAATTCACTTTGTCTATTTTTTTGGGTTAATTTTTTGAAGGAAATCCCTTTGGTCTTTTGGCCTTTGAATTGGTCCATTTTCCCCCTTTCTACGCTTTGCAAGGGCTATTTTGGTCCTTTTTTGCTTTGGGGCAACCCCTTGAACCTATCGATTGAACCAACTTTGGTTCAATGGTTCAATGGTTCATTCCCTTTGACTGCTTGAACCAAGATTATTTGAAAAAAACCTCATTGAACCCATTGAACCTTGAACCTTAAGCCCATTAAACCTTTGAACTAAAGTGGTTCAATGGTTCATCGGTTCAATCGATTCATTCTTTTTATTTGGCTAAGTCCTTTTGATCTTTTTGAACCAAACACGTTGAACCATTTGGTTGTTGAACTTGTTGAACCTTAAACCTTGAACCAAAGTGGTTCAATGGTTCAATGGTTTAATGAGTCAAGCATCAAAAACTTGTTCTTTTGATTAAACCTACCTGTAGAAGCTTTTGAACCTGCTAAACCATTAGTCTGTCACTTCCTTATTCTTTCTAAGCTCTTTGATCTTCATCACACTGGTTGAACCTTTGAACCTGTGAACTCATTGAACCCGTTGAACCAAAATGGTTCAAGGTTCAACTATTCAATGGTTTAAGCCTTCTACTCTTGGATAAGTATTTTGAAGTCATTTGAACCTTGAAGCAGTTGAACTTTGAACCTTGACAAATGCACTTAACTCTTGCTGCTAATGTTGAACCTTTGAACCCGTTGAACCTGTTGAACCAAAATGGTTCAAGGTTCAATGGTTCAATACTTGCTTAGAAGCTTGTTGATGAATTATTTTGGTTGAGCTTTGTCATTGAACCAACTTTGAAATCGCCTAAGTGTTGAGAGCTTGCTTCTTTCCTGTAGAGTCCATAGAAATCAACTTGTGAAGCCCGTTGAACTTGGCCTGTAGAGTCCATAGATTTAAGCCTGTAGAGTCTATGGATTTAAGCCTACAGAGTCCATAGATTTTTGAGAAGCTTTAAAATGAGGAATTTGAATGCTTAGAACAAATTTTGAGAAGGGCAGAGATTATTTTGGTCTGAGGACCAAAATAGTTCAAATGTTGTTCCAAAAATGAGTGATATTTTTGGGGGACAACAGTGGCTCTGATTGGGGAACTTCTATCAATTATAAAAAGAATTGAAGGGAGTAGAATCTAGAATCTCTAGTGTCTTCATGTGTACCATTGGGCTATGGAGTCATGTTACCCAGAAATGGAAGGCATCAAAAATGGAAACAAATAAAATAAAATAGAAATAAAAACTATATAAATATACATATGTATAGATGAAATGATCTGATACTTCAAGAGTTGAAGTGTTTTAGATGCTGCTTCATGAGAGGTAGTGAAAAGAGTGTGCCATCTTGATAAACCAATAAGAAGACATTTTGTCCCTAGAAACGGTGATGGGTGAATGGAACTTTCCACCAGGAAACCAATTTTTTGTCTTCCTCCTGGTTTTTTCTTCTTCTTGCCCCATGGCAAGATGTGGTCTTCAATTTGAAAGCCATAACTCCTTGCTTTCTTGGTGAAGGGTTCCTTTGCCTAATTTTTATTTGCAATAGCATGGTCTATTACCATAATTGGTTGTTCTTTTGGTTCAATCGATCACATGATTGGATTGTCCATATCAAACTCCTGATAAACTATCAACTTAGCATTTCCTTTGATGTGAAGGAGTTTGATCTCTTCATCTTGAGAAATCTTCAATCTGAGCAACAAATATTCTCTCATATAGCTATGTTGTTGGTGTTGCTAAATTGCAAATTACATGAAGGAAGAATATCTCCTTGAGGAGATATCAACACAGTCTCGACTCCATCATTGGTGGAAGAATTGATACCATCAGATTCTAGGATCCAAGCATCATCAGAAGCTGATCTCCTATCAGATTTCTCTTCATTACAGATGGAAGATCCTTCCTTATTTATACTGTGCCCTACCAATTATCCTAATGTCTTGTTTAGATCAATTCTTGGATTGTTAGTTATAGGAATTTCATCTGTAGAAACATGAACATTCTCTATGGTTAAGAAATAATTACCCCTACCTGAAGACTCAAACATAATTTGTGCTAAAGGGGCCAAAATTTGGGTGACCACATATTTTTCCTCTTTTTTAGGGGGCAATCTCTTCATTACACCTTGGATAGGGATCCTTGCCTCAAACAGGTCCATGCTTAGTTCTCCTCCCATGTCTTTACATAAATTTCATCCAAGCAAAATGCCATAGGATGCTGGGACGTCAGCCACCAAGATAGTCATCTTGATTCTCTTGTTTGGAAAGGCTAAAAATACAAATTAGGTGTCTTTGATTTGCCCTATCAATGGTACTTGCTTGTTTTCCATGGAGAAACATCTCCCAAAGGTTTTTGGTCAGTGTGAGACCCAGAGACTTAGCTACTTTTGCAGGCATGACATTGTCAAATGCCCCAGAATCAATGATGCAATTATTGAGTTGATAACCATTTATCAATAAGGAAACATAAAAAGGTTCTATTTTCCCAGGGGCAATTAGAGAAGTAATGACAAGATTATTTGGAATGGGCATGTTCTTTAGGGAATCAGGAATTATTTTCTTAACCTCTTGTATTGTAGGGATAGTTTGGTTCTTGACACATTGGACCAACTTATCCAATTGATCAAGATTAGGCTGGAAATATTCAAATTTAGATATTTGAAATTTGGTCTTCTTGACATGATCAATTATGTCAAATGGCTAAATTGGACTAGGAACAGAGGAAAGTATTTCAATCTTTTGGGTTTTAGGAGGGATGGGAGGAGGGCTGGTTTGTGAAATTAAAGTAGAAGGTGAAAGTGAAATTGATGTACTTACCTTTTGGGTGATCACCATATCCTTTGACAAAAAAGGCAGAGTGGTTCCATGCTTAGAAATTTTAATTTCTAGTTGAGGTTGCTCCTCTATCTTCTTTTTATCAGCTTGCTAGACTGATTGATTCTTGGACCTGGTAAACACTGCATATGATCCATCAATAGCTTCTCAATTACTGCTGGGTTCATCTTGGTAATTCAAGAAACCAATGTGGGAGTCACCAGCTGATTCTTCTTGATTCTTTGTGAAGAGATCAACATCATTTTCTTTCTCAAACTCAGGGTGGAAAGAGAAAGCATGTTCTATTTCTAAATATCCAACTGCTGAGTTGGTTGGAGGAGCTTCAAGGGCAAGTTTCCTTTATGGGGGAGGAAGACGATCTGGCTGCCCTTGATTCTTGGTAGTATTGCCTTGATATGAAAAATTTGGAAATGTCATTCTTGGCATATCTTTATATGAAGGAGCAAAAGACATACCTTGTGCCATTTGTCTTTTCAAGACTAGCAGTTCATTTTCCAGCTTTTGCACCATTGGATCAATGGTGCCTGTAGATGAATATTTAGAAGATGATGAGGGTCTATTTTTGTTTGGATCTCTTCTTATCTTCCTTGCTAAGATGAGATCATCTTCTACCTCAGTGGCCAAAAGTTGAGCTGCAACAAGATCTATTTGACCAGCACATCTCAAAAGAAAACTCACTTCGGGTAACTAAGAAGTAATGAAGAAACATTTGAGATTATCAGTTTTAGGTTGAGTAATTACAGGAATTATGTTCCTCAATTTGTCAAATTTGGCTATGAAGTCCCTCATTGGTTCATGAGGTTCTTTCTTCATCTGTGTAAGTTGAGCTAGAAGTGCATGTGCATCTTCTATAGGTTTGAATCTAGATTCAAACCTAGCTTTGAGGGTATTCCAATCAGTTACTGACCAAGCCTGTAGATGATAAAACCAATTTACAGTAGCACCTTGTAATGTTTCTAAAAATAACCTGACTGCTACATCTTCAAATTCTACTCCAATTATGCCACATGCTATGCTGAAGGCTGCAATGTGTTCATCAGGATGAACTTTCCCATCACCATAGAATTTGGGGAAATTCTTCCTTGAACTACGTGGAAGCTCATGTAGAGGTGGTGTAAGATTGAGAGGACCAAAATAATTACCCCATGGGCCTTGAATTGCCATTATATAACTATGAAAAGGAGGAATAACAAATCTCAGAGGGGTAATTATTGGCAAAGCTTTATCAACAGTAGAAGTGGATACTTCGTTTGGCAATGGAGATCTGAATTTAGTAAGAGGAAAGCTTTTGGTTCATTGGAGGTGAGATGGTGAAGGAAATAGATCAAAATTACTTTGTTGTACCAACTCGAATACAGGGTCAATAATACCTTTAGCCCTTTGGCTTTGTGTATACCTTGAATCTGCTAGATTGTGAAACAAAAATGGAAAAGAATTGACCTTGCTTTAGTTTGAAGCTTGAGGCTTTAAACTATGCACTCTTTTCCAGTTAGTGTGGAGGTGAATGGTAAGTTTATAGTAATAATGGGTAAAACACATAAATGGAATGGAGTCTATAATGGATAATGGTTGAAATTGATTCCATCTGAAACTTGAGGTTTCAAAATGCACATAACTATATCCCCAGTGGAGTCACCAAAAATTGTTGGTTGAATATTTTGTCGATCAACATACTGATAAACAAAATAGGTCTGATCATCCAAAGTAGGAAGATTGGTCATCCAAATGTGTAGGTTTACCAAATCAAAATGGGACTAATCTCTCCTCTCATTAAGGGGAGGTTCCCTATAGATATGCTATATATATATATATATATATATATATATATATATATATATATATATATATATATATATATATAAATAGAAAATAATACTCAAGGGTAGGATAAACCATCCATCTCTCTTTCTTCAAAGATGATGCATGCAAATCAAAGGAAAAATATCAAGGGAAATGATAGAAATCACTCCTCTTCTTTTAGAAGTACTATTTAGCAAACCACAAGAATACTCCTAGTAGTAATTGCAAAATGTAACCAAGGACGTAGTAACCAGCAAATTGAGATGTAGCACAAAGTCTCCACCTAAATTTCCCAAGAGTGAGATACGAAGGACAATGAGGGCATAAAGTCATCCCAAGGTCCTTTACATAGAAACAAAAAGAAAACACACTAAAGGCAATTGTGGGGGCACAAAGTCTCTCCACAGTTGGCTTCAAGATGCCTTCCTGACTACTTTCACTAATTCTACTTATTGAATTAAAGGAACAAAAAATATATTAAGGAAAAAGACATAAGAATAGTTTCCCCAACAACAAAGATATCACAACACAAAGTCTGAAAAGTCACTTACTTTCTTATTCCAATAAAAAAATATGATCAATAATTTGAGCTCAAAGTCTCAGTAATGCCTTTCAATTTGGGTAGAGTTTTTTTTTCTGATAATCAGAGAGAGAGATATCCATAATAACAAGAGAGTCCATTATATAGTCTCTTCAAGAAGGACTTGGGAATAGTAACACATCATGTTGCATTGAATTTTGTTAAGAAGACATGCTGGAATTTAGGGGCATTTACCCATTTGCTTTTCTCAATGAAAAGAAATAGGTCACGCTATTGAAAGTTTGCATCATTCAATATCCACCTGGTTGTCTACTTCTAGAAACATATTTGATGTGCAAATGTTTCTGGTCATTCCTGCTCTTTATGCTCCTTTCAATGGTTCTTCCTTTTGGCCTTGGCCTTAAAGCCTTTGAATGCATTCAGGTCCATTTTAGGTTGGGAAGAGCCCCCCACAAGGATATCTACCCTTCGGGCAGTCTTTGGATGGCCTTCAGGCTTCTTTTGATGGGTCGCTAAGTTCTTTGGCTCTTCTTTAAGGCTTTTCAAAATCAATGGTTATTTTAGGAACCTTGAAATTGACATTTGCACACCCATCACTACGTTTGAATTTCCAACGGCTAGTTCACTATTCTTGACTTTGACGTCTTCAGGCGCATCACCCCTTGGACTTTCTTCAACTTTCTCTTGATTCTGAATTTTATGCTACTTTCTTCCTTCGGATTTATTTTTTTGCATCCTCTTGAAGGGAAGGTGACCCTTCAGCTTTGGGGAAGTGTCCTTTAATTTGGAAATCGAGAGTTCCTCATAAGGGCACTTGCCCTTCGGGCTCCTTTGGTGGCCTTTTGTCTTCAGAGTCCTTCGGAGCTTTCCCATAGACTTTTTTCGTGGATATTTTCTCGCGGACAAAAAATTTGCAAGAATTGTTTCAGTTGCTTTGTCTTTGGCCTTCAAAAATTCTTTCGAGCTTTTCTCCCGTAGCTTCCCCAAATTTATTCAAACTTTTTGTCTGAAGGAATTCCTTTGGATAGAAGTTTGAAAGAATTCATTTCTTGCCTTAGTCTTTCCACCGGGATTTACTTTGTTTTTTGGTCTTTTCTTTCTTTTGGAGGAAAAAGTCTGAAGGAATTCTTCTGGACAATATCCCCAAAGGAATTGTCTCTTTGTCTTGTTCATTTTCCCAAAGGAATTCACTTTGTCTATTTTACGAGGTTAATTTTTTTGAAGGAAATCCCTTTACTCTTTTGGCCTTTGAATTGGTCCATATGCCCCCTTTCTACGCTCTGCAAGGGCTATTTTGATCTTTTGGCTTTGGGGTAACCCCTTGAACCTACCGATTGAACCAACTTTGGTTCAATGGTTCAATGGTTCATTCCCTTTGACTACTTGAACCAAGATTCTTCGAAACAAGCCTCGTTGAACCCGTTGAACCTTGAACCTTGAACCTGTTGAACCAAAGTGGTTCAATGGTTCATCAGTTCATTCTTTTTATTTGGCTAAGTCCTTTTGACCTTTTTGAATCAAACGCGTTGAACCATTTGGTCGTTGAACCTGTTGAACCTTGAACCTTAAACCAAAGTGGTTCAATGGTTCAACAGTTTGATGATTCAAGCATCAAAAACTTGTTGTTTTGATTGAACCTGCCTGTAGAAGCTTTTGAACCTACTGAACCATTAGTCCGTCACTTCCTTGTTCTTTCTAAGCTCTTTGATCTTCATCACACTAGTTGAACCTTTGAACCTGTGAACTCATTGAACCCGTTAAACCAAAATGGTTCAAGGTTCAATGGTTTAATGGTTCAAACCTTCTTCTCTTAGATATGTGTTTTGAAGTCATTTAAACCTTGAAGCAGTTGAACTTTAAACCTTGACAAATGTGCTTAACTCTTGCTGCTGATGTTGAACCTTTGAACCCATTGAACCTGTTGAACCAAAATGGTTCAAGGTTCAACGGTTCAATGATTCAATGGTTCAATCCTTGCTTAGAAACTTGCTGATGAATTCTTTTGGTTGAGCTTTGTCATTAAACCAACTTTGAAATTGCCTAAGTGTTGAGAGCTTGCTTCTTTCCTACAGAGTCTGTAGAAATCAACCTGTGAAGCCCATTGAACTTGGCCTGTAGAGTCCATAGATTTAAGCCTGTAGAGTCTGTAGATTCTAGCCTATAGAGTTCGTAGATTTAATCCTGTAGAGTCCATAGATTTAAGCCTGTAGAGTTCGTATATTTTTGAGAAGCTTGAAAAATGAGGAATTTGAATGCTTAGAACAAATTTCGAGAAGGGTAGAGATTATTTTGGTTTGAGGACCAAAATAGTTCAAATGTTGTCCCAAAAATGAGTGATATTTTTGGGGGACAACAGTACTAATACACAAACAAATAGTCAACAACGTGTGCCTTTAGTTAATACCATGATTGGATTTGGAAACCTAGGAATGGGAGCTTCTATACCCCAAACTCAACTAGCTACTTCCAATCCTCAACCAGCTACTTCATCAAGTGCACAACTAATAGGATCATGTAGTCAACCAACAACCAATGTCATGCCTTAACAACACAATATGATGAATTTTATTCATCTTCAATAGGTGATGAGTATCATTCCATAACAATAGGCATAAATCAGTATACCAATGCAGTAGAGGCCAAAAATATTACCACCTCAACTAGGGGAAACTAATGTTCCACCTCATCAGGTAGTAGCAAACATACCTTCTTCTTCACATACCAACATGCCAATTTAAAACCAAATGATGTTTAATTAAAAAATGTATTCATGTTGGTTAGTGATAGGTGCCAATTCTCTAACATGAATCCACTTCCAAATTGGGATTCATGTAACAAGGGGGTTTCAATGTCTCTCAAATACCTACTTGGCAATAATTGCCTTTTCTATAGAACATACCATAAGTTCAGAAAAAGGGTCTTGGTTCACAAGTTCCCACTTAACAACAAGGTTCAAGTAGTCAGCAACAGATCCTTATTAAACCACAATAGGCACATTATAGTTATATCCCTCCATCCCAACCTCAAAATCCTCCAAGTCAAACCTTCATCACCAACCCAAACCATAATACCACACAACCAAACACATAATTTTAATAAGCACATCCTAATCTATGAATGCATATTCCTAGATAATTTTCCAACCAATCCAATCTATACCAAAAAATACCTCCATCATACCTTGGTCAGAGTAATCCACTTATGATTTCTCAACCATCTACCCATGACAATGTTCCCCCTCAAACCAATGTTCCCTTTAGTTTCTTATCCCAAGAATTAAAACAAATGAAAGATGCAATTGCTACCATCCAAGTAGGGAAATAAGTTAAAAATTTTAAGTTGGATGATGTGTGCTTCTATCCTTTCAATATGGAGTACTTACAAATTCCATTTCCTTCAGGATATGAGCCATCAAAATTTGATAAATACAAGGGGAAAGGTGACTCCAAAGCACATTTAATCGGGTTCTTTATCGCATGTCACCTAGTGGCATATAATGATATATACCTTTTGTTGTTATTTCCAAGGAGCTTAAATGGACAAGCCTTGGAGTGGTTCTTAAGTTGCCTAAGAATTTAATAACTGATTTTGATGATCTTTCAGATAATTTTGTGTAGCACTTTTCCTATAATCTTGAGCATGATATTTCATTGGTTAATTTGATGCAAGCTAAACAAAATTTAGTGAGAGTTTCACAAGCTATCTATAGTGATGGAGAGCACTTGCAAGCTAATTCACTCATAGTTTACTAGATAAATAATTAGCCGTTGTATTCACTAAAAACTTGCATAATGAGATAGCCTATCATTTGAAATTGTGGTGTGTATATACCTTTAAATAAATCATTGACAAAGGTTTGTTGATCTAGAGAGTGATAATTAATAAATGATTCATCAAGTTTAATTCAACTAATCAAAACCAAGGTACCAATTAGGGAAGTGGCCAAAACCAACAACAAAATCACAAAAAAGATATAGTTAGAAATGAATTAGTCATATATCAGTTACAGTAAGCTTAGTTTAAGGAAGTCAACCTTCTTTAGAGGTTCACCTCAATTATCCAAGGTCCCATAACTTAGAGGTGATCCTATTATGTGATTATATTCTCATGTGCTACAACTCCTACAATACATAATAGGTGCAAAATATAATTGATAACACTAACTCTGCATAATCTATGTATGTTTTGTGGAAGGATCAAAGGTGTTGTTTAAGATCACCTTTACCATCATAAATTATAATCTTAGGAGATACAAAGCCTATAAGGAAGGGACAATATATTATCTCAAGGGATAATAGGTTATGAATCAAGGCATATGAATTCTTTGAATGCCTAAATCTAGATGTGTGTTGCTCTAATTGTAACACCTTAGCCTGTAGAGCTAAAATAATTTGTTCGAGGGAATGTGAAATAGGTGAGGTCAATGATGTAATATTCATAACCATCATAGGAAGAGAATAAGTCATATGTGTTTAAATAGATATGTAAACTTGTGGGAATCATTGTGTTCATCCCATACCTTGGGTGGACATCCCAAATATGATTAGAGGTTTAGATGTAGGAATGATACCAATGCCAGAAGTTTGAACACCTACGGTTAGGTTGGTAACTTGAAAATATTGTTTGATATCACATAAGGAGTTATATTATTCCCCATATGTAATATCTTGAGCCAAAAAAATTATTCATCTCTCACTACATATAACATTACATCAAGCATTTATGAATTTTTGCCCATATACTTAGTTAATTCTCTTTCATCAACCTCATATAATATATTCATTGTAGTTGTTTCTTGTTCACAATTATTTTTAGATTCAATATTCATGATAAACCCATCAAGGTTAAATATTATATGTCCCATAAATGTGTATTAAGGCTAAATAGTTCATTATTAAATTCAACCTTATTAGCTTATAAAGATTCGATCCATTTGCTTATATAGTTAATCCAAATTTCACATATCAAAGTAGAACAATATGAATAATAAGAATCATGAATTGAGTTAAAAAATATATGATATGTTCATTCATTATGTCCATGCATATTTTGTATTATTAGGGAAAAATAGATATCAAGTCCAAAAATGAATCCCTAATGCAACAGTCTAAAAATGCTAGGAGGATGAAACCTTAAAGGATACCTAAGATTTGACATGGTCTGATGAATATTCAAGTTCACCAATATGTTTTACCCTAATTTTGATTGTGTAACTCTAATTAATATATAAACTTGACTCTAATTAAAAATGTAAAATTTGATAATTAAGCATGATTTTGTATGTAAACTAGTAGAATAGATTTGATAGTGTCATGTACCAAATATGGAGAGTACAAATGAGATCAAGATACTTTGATTTTCTTATCTATTGATTGACTTATGATAGTTCTATAGGGATGGAAGCATGCATTTGAGTCACTTAGGTCTAGAACTGGTTGTTTGTGTATGTAGGGTCATTAGTGTTAATTTGGGATAGAAACATTAATGGTAGTGATTGAGGTTGACATTACTATCCTAGGCAAATTTAGATTTCTAATACTATACAATTAACTTTGCTTACTTGAAATACTTTTTTATGTGTGATATTGATGACTAACTATGTGCTCAACTCCATAGATTAATCTGCTTCTCCTTAAAACCCCAAATCTATTTATGAGGGGTAAAAAATGAATAAAATTGAGAAATATAATGGGTTGAGCTAACCCCAATCACCCCCATTGATGGGTGGCCATTGCATACATATCTGATAATTATAAAGGGAAGTTAAGCCACATGTAATTATTCCCCTCTATATGAATGTGTAACAATGATCATTTATTATATGAATGCACATATAATCTAACTTTTAATAGTTGACAATATTCGCTCTCGGATTGGCTTGGTGTGTTTTAGACATAGATGATGATTGCTCCTAATGATTTATTTGAAATTTGGGAAGAATTTATTAGATTTAATTAATGTACAATAGTGAATATTTTCTTGATAGATAAGTTCCAATTGTGTTCTAGGTGTTGGGTTTTTTGTATTTATATGAGTTTGTTTAGGTAATTTATCACACCGCTGACACACTAGGAAAATGGGTCACCCCTTAGGAATAATTTAATTTTAAAAAATAATCATTGGTGGTTAATGGTCACTAATTTTGGCCTCAAGTCAATTCCATTGATGATACTATTTGAGCCTAACATCAGTGTCTAGGACATATGCATATGGATCTAATGATTTGGAGATGTTTGAGTAAGATATTTAACTAGTCTGTCACAAATTGAAATGTTTCATGTGGGTGATTGAGAATGAAATAGGAGGGTTAGTCTCATAACAAGTATGTGGATGTGTGAAAATGGTGAATGAGAGGCATATATGTGCAAAAAAGTCATGTATGGTAAAGATAGGTCAAAAATGACATTGCCAAGTACATAATACCAGAATTTCATATCTATAATTTATAATACATATATAAGTATGTAAAAGTTATTAAGAAGTTATAAGTCTTGAATTTTAGATTACAGGATCAAGAATATGTATAAATACCTCACATTTATCTTGATAAAATGATTCATTAAAATGTTCTTATAATAGGAAAAAAAATATAACTTACATGATTAGATTTATGTTAGCACTTTTGTGTGAAAATTAATCCAAATAGTACTTACACCTTTTTCAAACATAGTGCGCACCACCATAAATCATCATCACTCATTCCATGCATGTCAATTTGTGCATTTTGAATGTGTGGCATGTAGTGTCATGTATTCAATATCATAGTTTCATCACCCATGTATCATACCAGATGACTCTATCAGTCCTTTGTACATCATTTGTCATTTACCAATTCCATAGTCTTGTGTGTTTTGCATATGATTTTCTTTGACAAAGATCTAACATACTACCTTCATGTGTATGCTTTGAGAAAGTCATGTGTGCTTGCATCATTATCCATTCACATACACTTGATCAGGTATGTTTGCTACCTACTCTAATTTATTTGTACACCAAAGAATCATGTAATTTTGCCACAAAATAACTGATAGTGGCATATTCCTATAATAGCTAAAGCTATTAGGCATTAGTGATTAATTTCATATAGTTTATTTATTTAGTATGTTATTTGAGTATATTTGTTTTTTTATTTAGTTTTACATATTTAGTTTTTTTATTTAGGTCTTTAGGTGGAGAAAGTTGGGAGGCAAAAAAAGAGGTCTCAAGTGGTCATTTTTTATTTTAAAAAATGATAAATTTCAACTTCTATAAATTATTTGAGACGATTGCACTTAAAATTTGAAGATCATACAAGACCATGAATTGTAGACTATTATTTGAGACAGCTACACTCTAAACTGCTAATATTTATAAAAAATGGTCAAGTAAAAATTAGTCAAACATCTAACATTCAAAGAGCAATTCCTATTTTTCAGAAAAAACAAAGAAGATAGTCAATCGTGCGGTCCCTCATTTTTTAGTGTCATTTAGTATTTTTTTGAAACCATTTGATGGAAATTTAAATAAGATCATCTAGTTTGTGACCTATATTTTTTTTACCTTTTTAATGAATCTTTTTTTTTAATTAATTTTATAATTAAATAGATCTTAAAAATTGAAAAGATGGATAGCCGGCTGTGTGGCCCCCTTAACTACCTAAAAAAATGAAAATTTAGTTATTTTTATAATGTGTATAAAATTAGGCTTATTTTGTCACCATATAATATTTTTTCATTTAGATGAATGAAAAAAAAAATAAAAAAAATAGACATGCATGGTTGCAACATATAGTGGCCTAAAAAGATATACTTAGAAATCAACATAAATGAAAACCTTAAAATAGTCAAAAAATTAAAAAAATCATATATTTGGAAAGAGGAGAGTGTGCTTGACATTATATTAATATTTTTATGAAATGTCTCATTGAAATTCATATTGTTTATGATGGTAAAAGTCAGATTTTTTAAAGTCAAAAACACACATTTGTTTGTGTGTTTGTAAGTTTAGGCCTTAGGCTTAGGAATCCAAGATTTTTATGAGCCTCGAAACATGTTTTCAAAATTATACAAATCAAAATATCATATGCATTAGAAACATGTACATGATATAATGTGTACGTATTATTAGCAGTATTCAAATATGAAGCCTTAAAAAGTAAAAAGATGAGCAATTAAAAGGTAGAACAAGGGGTTTACTAAAAAAATGTTAAGTTATACATTAAAATTATTTTAGTAAATATAATAAATTAGGGTCTTTCTGTATATTTCAGAATTGGTCTCATAGCTACATGACTTACGATTTAGAAGATAGTTTTTCAAAATCTAATCTGGTCAGTACTTAGTCATTTTTTAGGATTTTAGTATTTAACCTAGGGACTTTAAGATGTAACTTTTACAATTGATGTCAATTTTGGGTTAAAAAATTATATATTTTTAGGTTTTGGGGCCTTATAGATTGATTTTTGGCATTTACAGGAGTTCTCAATTTGAAAAAATTAAAGTTTACAAACCAATGCATACCCAACCTGTCCTTTGTGCTAATTTTAATAATGATTATGTCCCTCATAGGCCAAAAGGAACATAACAACACAATAATCATTTATGACTAGGGTAAAAATGGATAATTTGAGACATGTTAATGTGTGGTCACACTAATTAAATTTGAATTCATGCCAAAGTGGTGTGCATAGGGAAACATGGGTTGCATTAGTGACCCATGCACATCTAACCTCCCTTCATGTTTATTTTACTTGTGATTAGGTCCCTTATAAGTCAAAAGTGACACAAAAATACCATATCCACTTATGACCAAGGTAAATGAAAGGCACATTGTTATATGACCATCTCATTTCTCTTCAAATTCAATCAAAAAATGTGTGATTATGGAAAATTAAGTCGCATTGTGACCCTTGTACATCCAACCACCAATTTATATTGTTTTTACTTGTGATTAGATCCATTATTGCCTAAAGTGACACAACCACACATATCCTCTTATGAACATGGAAATGCAAATAATTTTTGTCACATTTATATGTGATCAGCCTAATTCACTTTGAATTCAAGCCAAAATGTGTGATTAGGGAAACATATGTCACGTTAATGACCCACACACAACAAATAATTACTTTATGTCTTTTTACTTGAAATTTGAGGGTTTATAGGCCAAAATAAACACAAAAACACCATATCCACTTGAGACAAGGGGAAATACATACATTTGGGACACATTCATGTATGATCAACTCAATTCACTTCAAATTGAGGCCAAACTAGTGTGATTGGGATAATGTAGGTCCCATTGGTAATCAACATGCACCCAACCACTCCTTCATGATTATTTTATGCTACATACTTAACCTATAATGTGTCTAGGGATATGTGTGGTCAACTTGTGGCTTACATATATTTCATATTATTTTATCGCATTTATTTATGCTCGTAGTATGGTCAGCCTATGGGCTAATCATGGACAAGTAGAGTATATATAGGAGGCAATGGTTAGTATTTTATCATCATATTGTGAACTATTCTCTTATTGAATTATTGTAGAGGTTTCTTCTTTAAAGTAAATCATAATTATCAAGTATTATGCTCTATTTTCAATTATTGTTTTGGATATAATTATTATTCTCTTAATTATGTGATATATTATTTCATTTTTTCGAAACATCTAAGTATTTTAATTTTTTTAAGTCCTAAAGAAATCCAATGACTATTAATTTCATTTTTTTGATAATCAACACAATAATTGAGCTATTGTCTAAAAGGGTTATTACTCAACACATAAAGAAGCTAGCAGGGGGTAAGGTGTAGGGGGAATACAATATACTAGTATCTATAAGCTCAATGATTTATCCTCTAACCTTGAACAAAAACCCAACTAATTAGATTTATAACATATCGATTGTGGGATCCTTCATTTAATTATCAACCTAGGAACTTAGAACTTTGTAAAGGGTTTGCATTGTATATGCAACACTAAGCCATTTTAAAGAGATAATTTAAATAACTACTATATTTTAGATACAGGGAATTGAAACTAGAGTAATACACACTTGCATTGAAAAGAAAACACACTTGCAAAAATGAAATGATAGGAAAGTAAATTATTTCACCATCATGTGTTGTATGACCCCATTATGTAATATTCATTATTCCACCTAATTATTTTTTCAACTTTGACATGTATTATTTAAACACTACATGTTTATTTTTACATCACCATGTATAGTGTTTGACCACAACATATATGTGCACATTTTTATGAGTGTGCCATGCACCCTCCCCCCCAAAAAAAATAAATGTTCATTTTTCAATCACTATTAATCAATCTCAACTTGGATTTTTAGGACCATCAAACAATGTGTAACTTGGGAAAGTTTTTTCAACCACCTAATAACATTTAATCCTGACACTTACTTTGATCATTGTGGACAATGTTCTACATACAACCCTAGTGTTCCTTTTCTAACTTCTATGAATTATGCAACCTTGAATAGTAATTTTAAACAACCATGCACCTCAAGACACTGACATGCATTATTGATCCATTAAACTACACATGGACCTCATGCATATTGATAAAAAATTACACAATTTCTAACCCATAAATACATTTTTCAGTTACTATGTGCCTCATGACATCATAACACATTATTTGATAACACACACATCATGACATCATACCACACTTGAATTTTGTAAACCAATGCATGCCTTGAGTCTTTGTCCCTATCGTGCACATTTCAATAATCATGTATTATGAAACCCACATCCAAACATTATGTAACCCCATCATACATTATCTGGCCACATGGCATCATATGACCCTGACGTTCATTATTTAGTCATCATAAATGTTTAACCAATGTAAATCATTCAATCCCAAAAATCACATATTTTGTGACCTCTTCATGCATTGTGAAACCAATAAAAATCATGTGACCCATTTTTACATTATTCAACCATCATATAAACTACAAGGTATGTAACCTTGTTAATTTTGGCCAACTGTGGTTGTTCAAACTCTAAACATCATGCAATCCAAACAATCACACATTGTGAAACACCAACATACATTAATAAACCATTCAACACCATGAAAACTCATCATGTAATGCTAAACCCTTTGATTTTATCTAGCACTATTTTTTAATATTCAAACACCACACTTGTGCATCATTTTATCCTTACAAGTTTTGTGACTTTAATGTGCATTTTTTGACCACCACCAAGTGTTTAACCACAATGCATTGAGTTATTTTAATGTTTGTACATCATGGGACCCTATCATGCATTTCTCAACCCCTATGTATCCTGCAAATCTATCATACATTATTCAACCACTAGACATTGTGTAACCCTATTATATGTTTTTCAACCAACATATATCATTAGATTTTATTATGCATCGATACACCTTGCATGTTGTACAACATGACATGAATTTTTAGTCATCAACAATGTATTGATCCACTACTAAATCAAATGTTTGATGACAATATCTATTCGTATATTTTGACCAAATAAAACATGCATCCCAATTATGCATTGTTCAACTGTACTACTCACCTTATAACCTCAACCTAGATTTTTTAAACCATTATACAAGATATAAACCATGGGAATTATTTAAACATGACATATGATGTAATCCCAATATGCAATATTTAACCATTATGAGCCATGCAATCCAACTATATAATGTGAGTTGACATGTATTTTTCAAGCTTTGCATGTCATGTAATCTCCATATCCATTTTTTAGCAACATACTCCATTTACTATCTTCATGTTTTTATCACTACACACCAAGAAACCGTAACATGGATATTCAACCATGACATGTATTATTTCTCCATCACATGTAATGTGGACCAAACACACATTTATCAACTCAAGTGCATTATATGAAAAATGTAAATTGTGCCCTTGCATTCATTATTTGACAAGTGCACATTATGCATTATTAGATATATGTATAGTATATGATTTAATATGAATTTATTAAACTATACATGTCACCTAACCCATAAATTCATTAATAACCCATTATGTGATATGCAACCATGAAGTGCATTGGTCACATAACCCGTAAATACATTCATTACCCATTATGCACCATGTAACCATGAAGTCCATTGGTCACTATTGAGTGTCATACCAACCCAAAGTGCATTTAAATGTTGTAGTTTGTGATAAAACCTTGAATTCATGGCTAATAAATACATATGATGTTACTCCAAAGTACTTGATCATATGTTACACGACACATGACATTGAAGTCTATCAATTGATCATTGCACACCATGTGACCCTCAAGTGTATTGATAAGACATTATGTGCCATTTAACATCAAATTACATCATTAATATGTTTCATGCCATGCAACCTCAAAGTACATTGATGCAATTGTGGTGGGAATTTTAAAAACATTGTGTGTCATGTAACTCACTCACAATAAGATATGCAACCTTGTTATGAATTTTATAACTATATTAATAAGAAAAAAATGTATTTTAACCCATATCACAATATTGTATAAGGTTTATATAACATTTATATATAGAGCTAGTAAATATAACTTATAATTATTTTTAGAAAACCTTACATTTCATACCGAGTCTTGCATTTTTTGAAGGATCCATGGAATTTTTGTTTAGACTCACCTAATAAGATTTCTTATAAAATGTGTATTGAATACTTAAAAGACATTAAAATATGGAATAATAAAAAATATAATTATAATTTATAAGATATACCAAAATTTCATTTCACATCTAATTTTTTTTTATATAATATAGGAGGGGACATCTATCTATTTGTGTTATTTTTTTGTGAGTGTGTGTATGTATGTGCCAGATTTTAAATTTTATTTAAAACCAAATTGTATATTAAATAAATGATTTATAGATAATATTTTATTTGTGCATATATTTTCCTAAATATTTAGAGTTAGAAAAAATTTAATGTCTAAAAAAATATATAACCCGAATCATTCGAGAGAAATTTGATCCCACTTAGGTGAGTAGCAATTATTTTATTCAAATTGGAAAATAACTAATAAAAGAGGGAAACTTAGGAATTATTTTTCAACCACCCAATAACATTTTCTCCTAACACTTAATTTGATCATTGTGCACAATGTAACCTTGGTGTGCACATTATTCTACATACAACCCTATTATGCCTTGTCTAACCATAATGCACTACATGACCTTGACTAGTAATGTTCAAAAACTATGCACCACACGAAATTGACATGAATAATTGAGGTATTAAATTACATGACCCTCATGTTCATCTCTAAAAAAATACACACCTTACAACTCATACATACATTTTTCAAATATTGCATG